>JAKELP010000033.1:6250000-7500000 GCA_029929735.1 Mimosa pudica
GCTAATTATATTTTCGTTTTATTTTCTTGTTCTTAGAGATTCTTGATGGCTATAAAGCTGTTACAGTTCCATCGGAGGAAGATAAGAGGAGCCAGAGATCCTTATATACCAATATTGAGGCTGTGGCTGATTTGAAATTCACATACGTTGCTACCTGTCAGAACTATGGGAATCAGAAGCGCAGCGGAGACCGCCGTGCAACAGATATCCTGAATTTGATGGTTAAGTATGTTCTCCTATTGATAGATGATGTCAGGTTATAATACGCACATATGTTTGATTCTTGGTATAGAAGAATCTAACTTTTGGTTATTCAATTGTAGCAATCCCTCGCTTCGTGTGGCATATATCGATGAGGTTGAAGAAAGAGAAGGCCAAAAATCACAGAAGGTTTATTATTCTGTATTAATCAAAGCTATGGACAATCTCGATCAAGTAAGTATTGAACTCTAGAGAAAAAATAACCATTTATTTGCTCGTCTTAATCTCAGAAGTAATTGTTTTTATCTATCTCTGAAGGAAATATACCGAATAAAACTTCCGGGCCCAGCTAAGTTGGGAGAGGGGAAACCCGAAAATCAGAATCATGCTATCATTTTTACTAGAGGGGAAGCTCTTCAGGCTATTGACATGAACCAGGTAAATTATTTTGAATTTGATGTTGTAGTAATAAGCAGCCGATAGTTATATGCACGGTTTATTTAGATGATGTACTCGCCGAAATTTTTCAGGACAATTACTTAGAGGAAGCCTTGAAAATGCGTAACCTTCTGGAAGAATTTAATGAGGATCATGGGGTGCGCCAACCTACTATATTAGGTGTCCGTGAACATATATTTACTGGCAGGTCTGATGAGTTTCCATTTACATATACAGTGTGAGCTCATTCTCTTGTTTGGATAGTATCTAATGGAGTCCTATTTCTTACAGTGTCTCCTCCTTGGCTTGGTTTATGTCAAATCAAGAAACAAGTTTTGTTACAATTGGTCAAAGAGTTCTCGCAAGACCCCTAAAGTAGGTTTTTTCGCATCCATTTGATTGTATGAGTGATTTATAACAAAGTCCCGACTGGGGCATCGCTTTGACTTTTTCCGCATGCTTAAAGAATTTTCCAACGTGCGCTTGGCTCATAATGGGTTTGTTCATAGGGTACGGTTCCACTATGGTCACCCGGATGTTTTTGATAGAATTTTCCACATTACACGTGGAGGAATAAGCAAGGCTTCTCGAGGCATCAATCTGAGCGAGGATATTTTTGCTGGTAATGTTCTTGATATACATGTTTTCCATTATTACACATAATCCGAATTTTCTTTTTTCTTGCTTCTTATGCCTTTTGCCTTTAGGTTTCAACTCAACACTCAGACGCGGCAACATTACTCATCATGAATATATCCAAGTTGGTAAGGGTAGAGATGTTGGGCTCAACCAAATCTCACTTTTCGAAGCAAAAGTAGCTTGCGGCAATGGAGAGCAGACATTAAGCAGGGATGTCTACCGTCTGGGGCATCGCTTTGACTTTTTCCGCATGCTGTCGTGTTATTTTACAACTGTTGGATTTTATTTCAGTTCAATGGTAATTTATATTCCCATACAGATTACATGTATGTTCTTTTTACTCACTAGGATTAAGTTTGATGGTCAACATTCAAATGAGTGTTAATGATTCACTGAAAAGATTTTTAAACAAAGCAGAGTAAGGGAAACGGAAATAAATCTGTCATCATTTGGAATTTTAAGCTTTCGTGTGCGTGTGTTGGATATATCCCCAATCTACATAAGGTTTCGTTTAAATCAAGGGATCCAGCTGATAGAGAAATTTCGCAATAATTATATATAGCTTATATTTTCCGTATGTAATCTATATAATTTTTCCCAGTCATATACTTATCTTAATTATTAGGTCCCCTTCTGCATCTAGTGGCACTTAAGCTTTCTTTCTCTCATTGGCAGATGGTAGTTCTCATGGTTTACGCATACCTATATGGAAAACTTTACCTATCTTTGAGTGGACTTGAGACCGACATAGTTAAGTTTGCCAGGAGAAAAGGTGATCAAGCTCTGAAGGCGGCCATGGCTTCACAATCTCTTGTTCAAATAGGTCTTGTGATGACAGTCCCTATGATCATGGAAATTGGACTAGAGAGAGGATTCAGAACTGCTTTAAGTGACTTCATAATAATGCAACTGCAATTAGCAGCTGTTTTCTTCACTTTTTCACTGGGTACTAAGGTACATTATTTTGGTCGTACTCTCCTTCATGGTGGGGCAAAATACAGAGCAACTGGCCGTGGTTTTGTGGTCCGACACGAAAAGTTCGCTGAGAATTACAGAATGTACTCGAGGAGTCACTTTACAAAGGGAATGGAGCTAGCCATATTGCTTATATGTTATCGGATTTACGGAACCGCAGCTCCCGACTCAATATCGTATACCTTCATTACAATATCAATGTGGTTTTTGGTGTGTTCTTTCTTATTTGCTCCTTTCCTTTTCAATCCTTCTGGATTTGAGTGGCAGAAGATAGTTGAGGATTGGGATGATTGGTCAAAATGGATAAACAGTCACGGTGGTATTGGTGTTCCTGGAAACAAGAGCTGGGAATCATGGTGGGATGAAGAACAGGAGCACCTGAATTGCACTGGGTTTCTAGGACGAATAGTGGAGATTATTCTTGCCCTACGCTTCTTTATCTATCAGTACGGAATAGTCTACCATCTTAATGTTGCCAGAGGCGACATGAGCATAATGGTGATTATATGCTTCTACTATGATTTTTGTTTCTTTTATTTTAATGTCAAACTCTTAAATCTTTTTTTTTTTTGACAGTTCAAACTTTTATTCTAATACTTAGCTAACAGATCTTTTCCTCTTCAGGTTTATGGTCTGTCCTGGCTAGTCATAGTAGCTGTCATGATCATCTTGAAGGTAAGAATCACTACTATCTTTAGTCCTTAATACAAGGCAGGCATAGTTGACTAATTTTGAGAGGTTAATAAAACTAAATGATCAATTATAATATGTTGCATGATATTTATGACTATTTTTTAGTATCCTTAGACTATTTATAAGTTTCTGAGTCAGGTAAATTAGTTTGAAAAGAATGATAATTGTAAGAGGCACAACAACAAAAGTGTCTTGTATTTATCATTAAAAGTTAAACACAACACTAGTTTTATATTTAGCACCCGATTTAGTAACTATTTTCTCTGCTTGAGCGAAGTTGATTATCTCTGATCAAATGGTGGAATCTGAAATTATTGCAGATTGTGTCACTGGGGAGAAAGAAGTTCAGTGCGGATTTCCAGCTGATGTTTCGACTTTCGAAATTCGCTCTGTTCATTGGGGCCATTGCGATTCTGGTATTAATGTTTATTCTGATGGATCTAACAGCTGGAGATATATTTGCTAGTCTTCTAGCATTTATGCCAACAGGATGGGCACTAGTACAGATAGCACAAGCATGCAGGCCATTGGTGAAGAACCTAGGGATGTGGGGATCAGTGAGGGCTTTAGCGAGGGGATATGAATACTTAATGGGGGTGGTGATATTTGCACCATTGGCCATATTGGCTTGGTTCCCATTTGTATCAGAATTCCAAACCAGGCTTCTGTTCAACCAAGCATTTAGCCGAGGCCTTCAGATTCAGAGGATTCTTGCTGGTGGCAAGAAGAACAAGTAGTGAGTGGCATTCTTACTTGAATATTGGAAAGACAAAATTTAAGCAAGCAATTGTATGTCATGTGGCCAAAGCACTGGTTCTACTTCAGAGCGCTTGCAGGGTGAGTAAGAAGGATGTGATTTTGGTTAGCTGATTTGTTTGTATTGGGTATAAAATCCCACAATTCTTTTGTGCAGAAATCGACCATTGAAAGAAAAATTCCATAGTGTCGCTTGATATGACTGATTAAAAAGTACTGCAAGGAGTTTATTAAAATCTTGACGAAGCTATAGAAACCTGATAAAAGGAAGAAAATGTCATTTAGACCTGATACAAGAAACCAAATGACTCAAAATAAGAATCAGGTGAAAGTACAAGGTTTTGATGATTAATTTTCTGAGACAAATATCTATACTGTACGTCTCACTCTCACTAATGACCCATGAGTATTATTGGAGACTTCACAGTTCACACATGGGACTTTTGAAAACATGGACGTTTGGTTCTTGAGTATTGCCATTTTGGGGGCACAATATTGTTTCCTCGCAACTTAATTATAAGAGTCATCTGATTTTTTTTAGAGATTAAAAATGTAAAATAGACCCCTACAAATTAATTAATTAATATATATATATATATATATATATATATATAGACACACACACACATGACATGCAATTAGAGTGTATGATACTCCCTCTGGTCCTAAATATAAGACCTAATTGACTTTTTCTAGAAAATCCTTAAAAAAGTAAAATAAGTTAATTATAAATTGATTTACCTAATTTTTTCCCTTGAACTAGTTTATTTTACCTATAAACTAATGAAAAATATAAAAATATATCAAATATGTCATCATTTAATAACCTATTTCGCAACATTAATCTCTCCAAAAAAGTCAATTAGGTCCTATATTTAGGATCGGAGGTAGTACTAGTTTATTAGGAAAATATAGGACCGGAGGTAGTACTAGTTTATTAGGAAAATAATTCAATTTAGAGTGACTCAAGTGGTGTATTTTGTATTTTCATTTTTTTAAAAGAGTCAATTAGCTCTCTTGAATGGGAATGGGATTAGAGGAAGAATTACTATTACTAGTATTATTTAACATATTTTTCTTTTACTTTACCTACTGCGCAAGTTATTCTTTGCTCCCTAGTCCCTTCTCATTCCTGCATCAAGTAGTTGAGCCTAAAAGAAAAAGTTATCTCCCGACAACTACTGTAAAAAGGTTGTGTAAATGATTTTCAATGGAACATGAATCATTTTGGGACAATTAAGACTTCAGCTTTGTTAGTTTGCACTTTAAGCAGTTAGCACTATACAAAAAGTAGCATTATTTTACTCATTTTGGGCCACACTCTTTAGTACTCCTTTTATTCTTATTATAAGTCATCAACTGCCACTAATTTTTTGTCTTTAATATAAGTCACCAATTACTATAAACCGATTCATTTATTAAATTTTCCCAATACATACACCTCATTATCCATGGGAATAAGAGAACTTTTATGCCCTTCCTCATGCTCTATTGGCGAGACTAAACAAAAGTGAAATATTTTTGAAACAAGAGTTCACCCGCATTACAAGTGATTCCTTGCTCTCTAGTCACTACTGCATCAAGTTCAAGATGGCGAAACTAAACAAAAGTAATCTCAGGAGTCACGACAACTTCTGTTAAAGGGTACTCCCTCCGATCCTATTTATAAGTCGTCAACAGCCTCTAAATTTTGGTCCTTAATATAAGTCACTAACTACCACTAACTAACTCATTTATTAAAATTTTTCTAATATACCCTTACATTGGAAAATGAACATTGGAAGATGAGAAGAGAGAGAAGATTAAAAAAACACTTTTATAGATAGAGGATTAATGAAGAGAGAGAAAATGTAGTGAGTCATAGTGATAAAGGTAGAAGGGGCAAAAATGGAAAAGACAAAATAAATAAGACCAATTTAATGATGTAACTTCCATTAACCTCCATTTCTTGGTATGTACAATTTAGGCGGTTGGCGACTTATAAATAGAACCGGAGGGAGTACATGAATGATTTTTGAATGGATCAATACCTTTTTTTTTATGATAACATGGATCAATACCTTTTTTTACTATTTAGTCTTCAATTTTTTTTTTATTTTACGATGGGTACAATATTAAAAATATCATTATTTTAAACCTTAAATTATCATAACTAATCGCTTTTTAAATGATAAATAGAATTACAAAATTTTTATCCCTACCTCTGCTTCAGTTATTGATTTTACCGATATAATTTGACTTTCGTTTAGTAATTAGGCCCCAAGAACCTTATATATACACAGTTACTCCTTATGATTTGAAGACATAAAATACAGGCATACATATAGAAGTAGTGATTAACTGAAAATAAAAATTTATTCATGGATTTTCAAAATATTGCTGATCTGATGAGAATATTCTTTTTAAAAAATAAATTTTACTACATTTAAAGAAATATCAATATGTCAATTAAACTCTCTTTCTTTCTTTTTTGGCCGAAAAACTCCCTTTCTTTGGTCCGATGAAATTTACTTTTAATTAAATAAAATGTACTTGAAAGTTATACGCAAGGCATAGGCTATTTTTGTCTTTCGCTGGATGGGAATGATTGGATCTGGAAAAGTGAGAAAAGGAAACGGATGCATTGCGAAGGCAATAAGCAAAGCAATGAAAACCCACGAGCTGCTACATATGTTAAATGTACTTTCTCGTATAAAATACTATATGTTAAATGTTTGGTTGTAGCATTGGAGGCCACGAGCTGCTACATAGAGTATTTTGCAAATTTTGTTTTAGTAATATTTCAATTGAAAAATATTTAACATTTGGAAGACTTATAAAACATTTTAAAGAAAACTTTCAAATTAAATACTCTCTATGGTCTTGACTCCTGAATATGAGATTATTGTTTAATTTATTGTTTTAAGAGTTATAGTAGCAAATTATACAACAATTTAATACTCCCTCCGTTCCTAAATATAAGATCACTTTGGGGAAGTGGATAAGTTCCTAAATATAAGATCACTTCCTATTTTATCTCAAGTTTTGCCCAAACTACCCTTATACTCCCTCTTTTCATTGAAAACCCCTCCTCATTTCAAAGTTAAGTAATTGAGGAGATTTTGGGAAGATCATATAACTTTACTGTCTTCCTTAATCTCCCCAAATTAACCAAAGTGATCTTATATTTAGGAACGGAGGGAGTACTACCTCCGGTCCTAAATATAGGACCTAGATGATTTTTTTTTGGAGAGGTTAAGATTGCAAAATAGTCTATTAAATGATGACATATTTGATATATTTTTGATTATCCATTAGTTTATAAGTAAAATAAACTAGTTTAAGGGAAAAAAATTAGGTAAATCAATTTATAATTAACTTATTTTGTTTTTTTTAGGATTTTTTAAAAAAGTCAATTAGGTCTTATATTTAGGACCGAAGGGAGTATGATTTTTCTAGTTAACTTTGTTGCTTACAACTAAATACACCTTATAAGCAATTCACAACTTCATATAATATTATTAAGTTCTTTTTATGTCATTTTCCTAAAAACCATGTCTAAAACAGATAAATGATCATAATACAATAAGAATTATTTACATATACTTTAAATAATTGATATTTATTTTTTATTTTTGTTTTGAAGTTGGGAAAATGAAGACATTCTCCATTAAATTAGTGTTGATGACTTCCCATATTTAGTGGTTTTTAGGAAATATTTTGTTGTATTTGGGGAGTCATGAATTAAATAATTAAGTGATTTTGATGTGAATTGGAAAGAAAGTAATTTGAGAGTATATGAGTGATTCTTTTGGAAAATATGAAATTTAATTGAAATAGGAAACTTAATATATTAAAAGAAATATTTTGATGAGAAGTTTCCTATTAATGAGATTATGTGATTGAGTCATTGTGATTATTTCCTATTTCTTTCTCTTCATGAATGCAGATTTTAAAAAAAGGAAATAAAGAGAAAGAGACATACAAGAAAAGGAAAGAAAAGAAACTTAACATGCAAGGCAAAGACAATATGGTGTGGAGCTATTTTATTATAAATATACACATGCAATTGAAAAGAGAGGGGGCTGGACACAATTCTTCCTATTTACATAGCCTAGAGAATTCACGCAGCAAGAGGGTGAGGGACTAGAACATATGCTGAACGAAGGAAAGAAAGAAGGTACTGTTGATTGAGGCTAGATCATAAATCATCAACGCACGCTGAACATAAACACTAAAAGGAAAGGAAGTAGCTTGCACACATACACATAGGTGGCAACGTTTTGTCTCTTCTGAATTGAGAACACACGCACAAGGAAGGAAGAAAGATCAAGTTCTAACTTCTTTGGCAGACACACCGGAGTTGGGAGAAGCTGTTGTCCTTTGGTATTGCTATTAGAACGTCCTTTGTGCAATGATTTCTTATTATGTTTTGAGTATTATTGGGACTAATTTGATAGACATGTGTGACTAGTTTCCTTTTACAACTTAGAGTACTATGAACTTGTTTGTAACTTAGTATTTTATTTCCCACTATTTGGTCATGGTTAATTTGATTTAGTTTATTTAATCTTGTTATTATTGATTAACTTGTTTAGTGCTTGATCACCATTAGACATGTTTAGGGAATTTAGAATTGGACTCGAAAGAGGGAATTTTAAATAGACCATGAGATTAAATAGTGTAGGATTGGATTGTTAATCTAATTTGCGACTAGGATAGACATATACCTAGAAGCCCTACATAGTCACATTAGAGCGGTACCGATATTAATTGGCTTAGTAAATTAGTGCAAGACATTGTGTAATTAAGCTAGGTAAGGATATAGGTGGAAACCGAAAGGCATTTATAGACACTAGTACTCTAGATTAGCTAGTTAGATTAATTCATAATTAACTTAGTGAGAATAAAATCTAGGAAGCAGATAAGGGATTAGTGGCTCTAGGTTGTTCTTTTGACTCGTGAATTTCATCTGTGTGAATATTTGTTCTATTTTATTTTCTTAGATATTAGGTAGTTAAAATCAATTTTCTTTTATTTACTCAACTTGAATGAAAATAGGAGGTCTAATGCCTAGTTATTAATTGTCTGAGTCTCTGTGGGATCGACCTTGAACTACCACTTTACTAAATTTACGATCCGTACACTTGCGGAGTTTTTATCAAAATTTTGGTAGCACCAAGTTTTTGGCGCCGTTGCCGGGGACTCAAGGCAATTAGTAATTAGAATTAGAAATTCTTTAGTAGTTTTTAGTTTGAGTTTTTTTTTTTCTTTTGGAGAAAATAGAAAGATGGACTATTCAGAGGCTAATTATAAGTGTTATCGTTGTTATTGTTGTGGAAGTGATCATCTACCTGAGAATTGTCCATTTTTGCTTTGGCAACAAACTTATGTTGATAATTTGTCTAGGCGTAGTTGGAATTTTGAGCAAGATGAGTGTTGGAACCCACATTTAGATCCTTATTCACATGCAATAGACACACCCTTCATGTCTTTTTCACATGTTCAAGAAAATATTGATTATGAAAATTCTTGTTTAGAAAGGTTAGACAAATTAGAAAGATCAGCCGATATCTTTTTGGAAAGGAATGAGAAATATTACAATAGTTCTGGATCAAGAGTTCAAGTAAACAATTTTGAGGATAGTGTAAACTCTTGTTTAGAAGAAAGACTTGACAGATTAGAAAGATTAGCCGGTAAATTTTTGATAATGCTAGAGGATAGTTTGAAATGGCAAGAGGATAGTTTCAAAAGGTTAGAAGATTGTTTGAAAAGGTTAAAATCAATAATTGAGGATAGAGATGACCATGAAGTTAAAGAAGATTTAGAGGTTGTCATAGAGCCTGAAACTTGTTTAGAAGAGATTGATGGGTGTTTAATTGATGTTGAAGATGTGAATTCAAATGCTTGTGATTCTGATATACATGTTGATGTGAGTGTTCCTATAACTGCTTTGGATGATTCTCCTATTAATGTGATGACTCTTACTGATGAGAGTCAAATTGATTTTATTGGATGCTCATTATTCTTAGAAAGACATACATCTAATTGTTTGTATGAGCATATTCTAATTCCTTTGAAATCAGTGATTGCTTGTTCTTTGAAATTGTCTATGATTGAAAAGGCACAAGTAATTAGTTTGATTGATTACTTATATTGTTTGAAAAGGAATGAAGATGAGGTGATTATTGTGTTTGATACTTATGACTAAGATTTGTTTGGAAAGTCTGGCTGAAGACTTTAAACTTAGCGCTTCTTGGGAGGCAACCCAAGGTTTTGGTATTTGATGCTTTGTTTTTGAGCTTGTAGGATTTTTTTTTCTTCTTTTGGCCTAAAAGGATGCTTCAACTTGATCTTGATGGACTAGGAGCTAAGAGTGGAAATCGAGAAGAGGAAGGGGAGTATTCTTCTAACTTTTTCTTGATTTTATTTGACTGAGAATTATTTTGGTAATGAGTGATGGTGTTTGTTGATATGTGCTTGTGTGATGATTAGTCTTAATTGTGTTGCCTCTTGATTGAATTGCATGACTGATATGGAACTTGAAATAACTTTATCATTCCTACACTTGCTATGGATATTTTTGTAATTCCACGTCTTGTGTTACATGTTCACATTGGGGACAATGTGACATTTAAGTTTGGGGGTATGAGGGTATCATTGTTCTCTAAAGATTGTCCTCAAACTTTCATTTTGTAAAATTTTCTTGAAAAAAAATCTTTTTGCCAATTTTGGGATTGATTTGGACTTAAAACAATTGGATTTGATTAGACTTTGATCTCATCTTCTTTGAATGTAAGTGAAAAAGCAAGCTATTTGATTTAGATAAATTACTCTAGTATGTCAAAAAGCCCTGTGTGAGGAATTTGAGCCTTAATTTTATTCTTTCATGAGTGAGTACATCTATTGTAATTTCCCCTCTAGAACTTGTCTTGAATGTCTTTTGACGCTCAAATCTCTTGTATGCACAAAAATGATTAAGACCTTCGTTTCATAGCTAGTTTAGCCAAAAAGTCATCCCTTTTACATTATTTCCATTGCTTAACCCCTTTGAGTTTGCTTCTCTTTTAAAAAGAAAGATTGCATATTTTAGCCTTTGAATTCTTTTGATGCAATTTTTCATCTCTTATCTATTTCTTCCATTTACGCTTTGAAAAGTGTTATACTATATTCATATGGAAAAGGGTGAAGGAATTAGAAAAGGAAAAGGGGAAATATAAGTGTTGAAGAAAGGAGAAAAGAAAAAAAAGAATAAAGATGAAAAAAATGAAGGTGAAAAAGAAAAAAAAATCACATAAAGTGTGAAAAAAAAAACAAAGAAAAGAAGAAAAAAAAAAAGAAAGAAAGAAGAAGATGAAAATCAAAAGAATCGAATAATTGTGAAGTTCAAAAGAGTCAACCCCTATGTGTTTGTTAAGTTATGTGATTCCTTCATTCTTTACTATAATTGAAATGGTTTAACACTTTTCAAATATATCTCCATCTCATTTTCATTTCATTATCCTACCTTTTTCATTACAACCCTTAAAAGTCCTTTTGATTTGTGTGTGCATTGAGATATAAGAGTGGATATCGAGATGATAAACAAGCCTATGGTAGCTGGATTACATAGATGGAATTGAGTGAAACACAACCCCTATATACTTTGAGAGTAGAGTGTAAACACTTTGACCGGTGAGGGACATGCTTTTGTGATTTATCTCTATCAAATTGATTGCCTTATTACTTGCATTTGGAGATGGTGAGAGAGATTTCTAAGAGGATTTAATTGTTGAGAGTTTGAATTGATTTCAACTTTGTGATGATAAAATCTTGATTTCATTTTTTTTGTGCTAACGTGTTAACAATTTGAAATCTTGAGGACAAGATTTAATGCAAGTGTGGGGGTGTGATGACTTCCCATATTTAGTGGTTTTTAGGAAATATTTTGTTGTATTTGGGGAGTCATGAATTAAATAATTAAGTGATTTTGATGTGAATTGGAAAGAAAGTAATTTGAGAGTATATGAGTGATTCTTTTGGAAAATATGAAATTTAATTGAAATAGGAAACTTAATATATTAAAAGAAATATTTTGATGAGAAGTTTCCTATTAATGAGATTATGTGATTGAGTCATTGTGATTATTTCCTATTTCTTTCTCTTCATGAATGCAGATTTTAAAAAAAGGAAATAAAGAGAAAGAGACATACAAGAAAAGGAAAGAAAAGAAACTTAACATGCAAGGCAAAGACAATATGGTGTGGAGCTATTTTATTATAAATATACACATGCAATTGAAAAGAGAGGGGGCTGGACACAATTCTTCCTATTTACATAGCCTAGAGAATTCACGCAGCAAGAGGGTGAGGGACTAGAACATATGCTGAACGAAGGAAAGAAAGAAGGTACTGTTGATTGAGGCTAGATCATAAATCATCAACGCACGCTGAACATAAACACTAAAAGGAAAGGAAGTAGCTTGCACACATACACATAGGTGGCAACGTTTTGTCTCTTCTGAATTGAGAACACACGCACAAGGAAGGAAGAAAGATCAAGTTCTAACTTCTTTGGCAGACACATCGGAGTTGGGAGAAGCTGTTGTCCTTTGGTATTGCTATTAGAACGTCCTTTGTGCAATGATTTCTTATTATGTTTTGAGTATTATTGGGACTAATTTGATAGACATGTGTGACTAGTTTCCTTTTACAACTTAGAGTACTATGAACTTGTTTGTAACTTAGTATTTTATTTCCCACTATTTGGTCATGGTTAATTTGATTTAGTTTATTTAATCTTGTTATTATTGATTAACTTGTTTAGTGCTTGATCACCATTAGACATGTTTAGGGAATTTAGAATTGGACTCGAAAGAGGGAATTTTAAATAGACCATGAGATTAAATAGTGTAGGATTGGATTGTTAATCTAATTTGCGACTAGGATAGACATATACCTAGAAGCCCTACATAGTCACATTAGAGCGGTACCGATATTAATTGGCTTAGTAAATTAGTGCAAGACATTGTGTAATTAAGCTAGGTAAGGATATAGGTGGAAACCGAAAGGCATTTATAGACACTAGTACTCTAGATTAGCTAGTTAGATTAATTCATAATTAACTTAGTGAGAATAAAATCTAGGAAGCAGATAAGGGATTAGTGGCTCTAGGTTGTTCTTTTGACTCGTGAATTTCATCTGTGTGAATATTTGTTCTATTTTATTTTCTTAGATATTAGGTAGTTAAAATCAATTTTCTTTTATTTACTCAACTTGAATGAAAATAGGAGGTCTAATGCCTAGTTATTAATTGTCTGAGTCTCTGTGGGATCGACCTTGAACTACCACTTTACTAAATTTACGATCCGTACACTTGCGGAGTTTTTATCAAAATTTTGGTAGCATCAAGTGTCAACAAATTTTATAAAAGGGTGAAACAGTGGGCTTTCATTTTTTTCTCATATTGCTCTGTGGAGTAAAACAATTTTTCTTCCACACATTTAAAAATTAAAAGTGCATTAGAGTACACTTATAATATAGCTCCCCTTTTGTCTTTACCACCAACTCAGCACCAACAAGACCTTTATGGGCTTATTGTAAACAAATGATACACACATATCAATGACATGTTCTTAACTTTTTAATCTTTATTTTATGAACTAATGTAATTAATTTCTGCACACTTCACGTGGATTTTTTACGGATATACTGCACCAAAAAACATTTATTACCAAAATACTATAGCCAAAAAAATATATACCAATATGCTATACAATTAAGAAGTCGTTCTTGGCAAGAACGACTTCCACACAATCTCCCTATACACTCGTCCCGATGCATAAAATTAAACATATTACTCTTATTTAAACTCAAACTACCTCATCATATCTCATCATAAGCATATTAAACTTATATCCTCTTTATTTTCTCCATTTTTGTTACTATCTTTTGAAAAATTAATACTCCCTCCGGTCCTAAATATAAGACCTAGTTGACTTTTTTAGAAAATCCTATAAAAAAGCAAAATAAGTTAATTATAAATTGATTTACCCAATTTTTTTCCTTAGACTAGTTTTTTTTACGTATAAATTAATGTATAATATAAAAATATATCAAATATGTCATGATTTAATAGCCTATTTCGCAACCTTAACGTCTCCAAAAAAAGTCAATTAGGTCTTATATTTAAGACCAGAGGTAGTATCATATAAAACAAAAGTAATTACACATAAATTTAATAAAGTGCATACTAGTTTAAATTTAAACAGCATATGAATAAAAACTAACTACTCATTTCTCATATACCAAGTAATGATAGTTGGATCTTAAAATTTATGTTAAATTTGTCACTTTTCCAACTTCACCCTTTATTAAATGGTGTTTCACATTTTCAATTTTGATGACTTGGTATGTGATAAATGAGTAGTTAGTTTTTATTCATATGCTATTTAAATTTAAGCTAGTATGCACTTTAATAAATTTTAAGATCCAACTACCATTCCTTGGTATGTGGGAAATAGTAGCTAGTTTTTATTCATATGCTATTTAAATTTAAACTAGTATGCACTTTATTAAATTTATGTGTAATTACTTTTGTTTTATATGATACTACCTCCAGTCTTAAATATAAGACCTAATTGACTTTTTTTGGAGAGGTTAAGGTTGCGAAATACGCTACTAAATCATGACATATTTGATATATTTTTATATTATACATTAATTTATACGTAAAAAAAACTAGTCTAAGGGAAAAAATTAGGTAAATCAATTTATAATTAACTTATTTTGCTTTTTTATAGGATTTTCTAAAAAAGTCAACTAGGTCTTATATTTAGGATCGGAGGGAGTATTAATTTTTCGAAAGATAGTAATAAAAATGGAGAAAATAAAGAGGATATAAGTTTAGTATGCTTATGATGAGATATGATGAGGTAGTTTGAGGTTAAATAAGAGCAACATGTTTAATTTTATGTATCGGGACGCGTGTACAGAGAGATTGTGTGGAAGTCGTTCTTGGGAAGAACGACTTCTAAAGTCGTTCTTGCCAAGAACGACTTCTTAATTGTATAGCATATTGGTATATATTTTTTTGGCTATAGCATTTTGGTAATAAATGTTTTTTGGTGCAGTATATCTGTAAAAAAACCCACTTCACGTTATCTACCATGATATACTGTGACCAATATACTACAGTCCAAAAAAGTAAATACCAAAATCCTACACCGAAAAACATATTTACTAATATACTATATATAGGAAGTCGTTCTTGGCAAGAACGACTTCCCACATGTCCCAGATACGTATACAAAGTGTACTACCCGGTCCAAAATATAAAACTTAGTTGACTTTTTTTTTGGAGAGATTAAGGTTGTGAAATAAATTATTAAATCATTACATATTTGATATCTTTTAAGATCATCCATTAGTTTTTATAGGTAAAATAAACTAGTCTAGCCAAACAAACTCTGTCTTGATGGTGATTGGGTAAACTAAATCCCTTTCTTGTCATAGATCTTGAGTTCGAACACGCAACACAACAAAATAAACTAGTCTAAGGGAAAAAATCATGTAAACCAATTTATAATTAACTTATTTTGTTTTTCTAGGATTTTCAAAAAAAAGTCAACTAGGTCTTCTTATATTTAGGACCAGAGGGAGTAACTTATAATTAACTTATTTTGCTAACCCTAAACTATTTGTCATCATATAGGTTACTTAAAATTAACATATTAAAAATATATCTTCTTTAAGTTTCTCCATTTTCGTTACTATCTTTAGAAATTTAATGTCATATAAAACAAAAAAAATTACACATAAATTTAATGAAATGCATATTAGTCTAAATTTAAAGAGCATGTAAATATAAACTAATAACTAAATTTCATAAAAAATAAATTAGTGTACCCTATAAATAGTGACTGTCTGTACCGCATCTAGTTCCCCTCCTCCTACGTTGTGGGCGTGGTGGACGTTGCTCTTCTATGTCATTTTGCTGATGTTGAACATTTTGATTTGGCTGGGAGCTTGACATATTTAAATCAAACCAAGGTGACTCATTCAAGTGAATAGATTGCCGAGGTGTGACAAATGCGTCGTTTGACGGCCCACCATGCTCAGAAGTAACATGGGTTCTTGTGGAACAATGTTAACTATATTGCTACTTGATGGCATCATGGTTCCACCATGCTCATCAAATGATGGTTGCTCATTATGCCTGTCACATGACACTTCACATATGTTGGCATATAACTCCGCACATGTCAATTGTCTTGAAAATCTTCCAATCACTTGCCACATTTGCTTGACATCCAAATCATCTTCTAAATTACATGCTTGATATTGTGGTGGGTTCATGCAAGTGGGATACCTATACACAAGATTTGCTACAATTTGATTTGGAGGAAGACGTAGCTTTTGTCCAATAACTTCTTTCAATTTATCCAATGTAATATTTGAGTTGACTTTGATTATTTTGACTTTGTCCGACTCAAATGTTGCACCAGTTGGACCATTACAAATGCGTCCATTAGCAAACACACACACGGACTCCTTTCTATGGTCCATTCTATTTCCTAAATATAGCATTATGATAAGCATCATGATAGTTGATCAAGCAAAGTATCTTGTCAAAATTATCTACCAAATCACTAAAAATTATTCTAGTTTCTAAATATATCATTAATAAATAAACCTATTTAATATATACATTTATACACACACATTTTAATTTATGTTTTTATTTTTTATTAATAAACCTAATTTTATGAATAAACCTATTTAATATATACATTTATATATCTATAAAGACACACACATTTTTAAATTTGTTTTTATTTTTTATAATTAATTATTTAATATATACATTTTTATATATACATAATTATTTTTTATTTTTTACAAATAAATAAACCTATTTTTTATAAATAGGTTTAATATATACATTTTTAGGAAAACAAAATAAAACATATTTATTTTTATGTTTTACCTACATATTTTTATTCTGTTTGCATAATATATACATTTTTACATGAATCATTCATGTACTAAGTGTGATATTCAGTTGGGCTCTTACAAAATTATGACTTATTTCAAGCTAATTTGCATAATCAATATATTTTACTTTAGGTAGTCTATTTTTCCACTAACTAATTTTCTTTACTTGCCAATTTTTTCTTGCTCAAACAAAAACTATAAATGAAAAATATAACTAAACTAAAAATATAAATATAAAATATAATATGAGTAAATGAGAAAAGCTTATAGAAAATTATGAAGTACCTCTACGACTGTTTCAAATTCCTTTAGCTAATCACCGTTTGCTCACCTAAATAAAAATACATATTTACTAATTCTATACATTAGTGGAACAAAATAAGTATATGAGTATATGGTAACAAGCAAAATCATAGAAAACTTACCACTTCACACTAGCAAATGTGAAAACACAGAAACTTGAATATAGTGTAAGAGGAAACTCTTTGAGTGTGTGTAGAGAACTTGCAAACTCTTATGAGTAGAAAATTGAGAGAGGATGATGAGGCCACCCATGCAGAAGAATGTGTGCTGAAGTGCTTAAGAAAGAGTGTGTCTTCAATTGTAAGAAGAAAGAGTGCGAAGTATTTGTGAGGAATGAGAGAAGGGAGTGATCTATTATTTATATAAGAAGAGTCACTGTAACTTCACGAGAGTGAGATAGTTGAGATGAGCTTCATTCATCACATACACGCATGCGCATGCAGGTCATTGTAATTTGACATGAGAGAAGAGAGTTGACATGAGAGCAGAGGAATATATTCTTTGCGTGGAGAGGAGGAGAAGCAGCGTTGCAATTTTTTTTTTAAAAAAAATAGTGATTCTGAAGTCGTTCTCCCCACGAACGACTTCTGAAGTCGTTCACGGGGAGAACGACTTCTCAAGTCGTTCACACCGGGAACGATTTCTTTGATTTTAAGCATATTGGTATATATTTTTTTGTGTGTAGCATATTGGTATATATTTTTTTGGCCTATAGCATATTGGTAAAAAACCCGTGCTAGCATCATTGAATGAAGCAAAAAAATTTGTAAAAAAAAAAGGAAAGAAGCAAAAAAAATAGTTGGCAAAGTAAGGAAAAAACAATAATAATAAAAAAATTAGGAAAATTTATAATTTTTGCCATGACAAAAAATGTATGCATTCACTTATAGGAGTATTAGATTGTAATATTTGACTGTAATAAAAAAAAAATTGTAATATTTGACAAAAAAATTCTAATAACTCCTGACCTCAATCAAAATATATATATATATATATATAGACACACATATATATATTATTCACTGCAATCTAGATCTTGTACTCCCTCCGGTCCCTAATGTAAGAGCTCAAAATTTGAATGGTTTTGGTCCCTAATGTAAGAGCTCACCCCATATTCTCTCCTCATTTAATGCATTTTTTCCAACTTTACCCCTAACTCTCTTTCATATTTATTAATGCTTATGTATTTCTCTCTCTTAAAAGTACCATAATAAATATGGGCAATTTTGGAAAAGAAGCATTAACTCCAGACACCCAACTAACATTCACATGTTTTCTTAAGAAGCGTTTTTTTGACGGCTAGCTCTTATATTAGGGATCGGAGGGAGTATTAAAGATTGAAGGTAGTAGTAATAATTATTAATATCCGTGACATCAATGACAAATGAAAAGCTAAATATTGAGTTCTTTTTTTTTTACCTTTTAAATATTGAGTTCCACTACATAGATTTATTGAAAAAATCCTTGTCGTAAAATTTATTGGCCAAATGTATTAAGTTTTTTAACAAAGTTAAGATTTTTTCAAACAAAAATGTTCAGTATAATGGTAGAAAACAATCTAAATTTTTTAAATATTAAATAACATTTATCTCCAAAATAAATCAAAAATCCACTACACTCATAAAAGGGAAAATCCCAAATAAATCCCTTCGGATACCCAAAAAGACAAGTGATGAATCTAAACTTCCAAAAGGACCATGAAGAAACCAGCACCTATCTGTCAGTTTAAAATTTTGCGAAAAGACAAAATTGCCCCCATCCTAAAACACATATTTCTACCCACCCTAAACCCACCATAACACCCACCCTCTTTTGGAAGTTTAGGTTCCTCATTTATCCTTTTGAGTATTCGGAGGGAGTTATTTAAGATTTTCCCCTCATAAAACCCATTAACATTAACAACTCATCTCACGACCACACTTTCTTTTTCTGTCATCTTCCCATAATCACAGTACCACAACAAGAATATTTTCAGCAATTCTTACAATTCCACACAATTAATAATTTATAATTTCTCAAATGGAAACATAAAATAATGGAGGCACACTAATAAGTACTCTCTCTCTCTCTCTGTAAAAGGCATCTCCCTCGTGACCTGCAAACTTTGTCATCACCATTAACATTAACTCCCTCACTCTTCTTTCTCCACTCTCTCTCTAAAAAGATTCTCTCTTTTTCATGGACCCATCTTCCCGGCGAAAACCCATTTCCCGGCGGCCGCCGGCGCCTCGCCGGAGAGCATGGTGCTGCTCATTCACGATCCCACCGTCAAGCCCAGACAACATTTCAATCCAACACACAAAACCCACATCGAATTCCATCTCAAAATCCAGTCTTTCCGTCCCATCCTCTCCCCAGAGCACCAAATCCTCAGGCTTTACCTCCAAAGTGGGCCACAGAATGGACCCTCGTAAGATCTTGTCCCCTGGTAGAGTCTCCCCCATTGATAATGTTGATGTTGTTGCTGTTCCTTCTTCCCCTTTGGGAAATTCCATTTCTGCCCCCAAGTCAAGGGCTCACAGTTTCCGTACTGAGAAGTTAGTTGAGGCTCCAGTGGAGAGTTTAGGGAAGGATTTTTGTGTGTTGTTTGATGTGAGGCTGAATTTGAAGGGGAGGAATGGTGGGGGGTGTATGGTTTTGGAGGTGAATTCTGATGTGTTGGGGCCTAATTCTGAGGTTTTTGCTGATTTGATTGAGGATCATAAGAAGGGGTTGTTGATGATGTCTTGTGGTGGTGGTGGTGGTGGTGCTTCTCCTGGGGTTAAAATTTGTAGGATTGAAGTGCCTGAGGTGGACAATTTTGGGGTTTTTAAGGACACAATTGAGCTCATGTTTGAGGATGACATTACAAAGCGGCTTCTTAAGATTGGTGTTTATCGATCCATTGACATTTTGGAGGTGTGTAGTTAGTACATTTAGATTGACTGTTTTAATTTCCTGTTTGACTGTGTGCCTTGTTTTAATTTACTGTTCTATATGTATCACTGTTTGTAATTTTTTTTTTGCTGATATTGTCTGTGCTTCTTGCTTTTGTTGAATGGCCTTTGTGGTGAACGTGTCAAAGCATATGAATATCCAGATGTAGTTTTCAATGGGTAGGTTTCTGGGGAGCTAATCTGTGCATGGACTTGTTGAATGGTGTTCATTGATCTTAGATATAGTTACCAGCGTGATTTTGGAACCTATCTGAGAAGGATATGGATAGAGCTTGAGGTCTTGGGACAATTTATAAGATTGGGGATCATTTATAGCTGTGCATATCAGTAATTATTCACCATTGATATATAATGGAGTGGAAAATACTGGTGTTTAACTTTGTGTCCATGAGAAAATTTATTTTTGCATTTCATGTTTTTCGTTGCAGTGCGTAAATTGCTTTCACGATGGTTGGTACGAAAGAGAGGACATCCTGTGTCATAAATAAAATTATGTAGGACCGAAATGGAAATTATGCAGTTGAGCCATGCAGTAATTTTTGGTGTTTAAGGAACTATATAGAAGTGCTTAGCAATGCATAGGTGTCTTTTTTTATCTCTGACATGGTTTTGCCCTCTTCTATTCTTAGGTGTCTGCAGGTATCAGATTCACCAGGGGTGTTATGTCCTGTTTGAAATACCTGGAGGCTGTTCCTTGGACTGAGGAGGAGGAAGAGAAATTGAGGAGTCTATTCACTAGGCTTAAGTTTGATGATGCGACAGCAAGAGACGTCTTAGGAAGACTTTACTTAAATGATTCAGTAGATTCCGAGTCTAATGGTAATATAGCAGAACAGCTTGTTTGGTCCATAACTTCATGTGAAGATAACAATGCAAGAAATGAACTTAAGTCGCTAGTCAAGAGTCTTCTTTGCAGAAGTTCAGTCTATGAGAAGAATCATCACGACCTTAGCAAGGAGGATTTGTATGCTGTTTGCAACTCATGTCTAGGTTCACTAGTCAGCCTCTTCGAAGAGGCCACTGACAACATACCTCCTGAAAGGTTGGTGAAGAAAGATGATGGTAAGACTCTGATCGAGCGCATCTCCAGACAGGTCGATAACATAAACTGGTTGCTTGAAATCATGCTCGATGGGCAGGTAGCAGAAGATTTTGTCGATATCTGGACGCATCAGCAGCAACTGCTCAAAATGCATGAGGTTACCTCCCCCATGATCAGATACGAACTCAGTCGTGTGTCAGCCATGCTACTTGTTGCCATGGGTACACGGAAATTGCAATGTAGGTTGGAGGCCAGATCAGGGTTTCTCCAAGCATGGTTCGGACCGATGTTGTTAGACTTTGGCTGGCTTCAGAGATGCAGAAAGGGACTCGCAGTTAAGACCTTAGAAGAGGCTATGGGTCAGACACTTCTCACTCTACCTCTAAAACAGCAGTACACGCTGTTTATGGAATGGTTTCGTTACTTCTCTAAGCATGGCACTGAATGCCCAAACCTGAGCAAGGCATTTCAAATATGGTGGCGTAGATCATTCTTAAGAGGCTCAGAAACTGATGCCATTGAATCAAGGTAGTAATGGTAGTAGCAGTATTGGTATTTGTGATTTTCTACCGTGTGTAGAGTTTTAGTTAGGTGAGAAGTATGTAAAGTGAATAAAGCAGATAAACCCCTCAATAGTCATTGTATTAGTAGCTTTATGCTTAAATGAGATCAGAATTCCTAGAATTTCCCTTCCATTAATTGCATGCCTTGGTGCTTGTTTGTATTTGGCAATTTGAAGCCCCAATTTGATTTATTAACCCTGATTTTATGGTACATAAAATATGAGATGAGCGCTTGTGTGGTGGATATGCTTATCATCGACTATAAATTAAAATGCCAATGTGCATTGCATAATTTTCGGAGGTTAATTGCTTATGTTGTTGCTCCAGATATTAATCATGATGTAAGAAAACTAAATAAGTGAGGCGAAGGATGATGATTTAGTTGGTAAAGGGGTTTTAACTCAACTATGTGGTTGTAGATTCAAATTCTGCTGGTGTAGACCTTGTTGGTGGGTGATCTAAAAGTAATTATGTAAATCCTCTTAAAGCCTGGAGGCCTGTTTTGACTCTAGTGAGTCTCCGGGACTTAACTTACCTAAACTTTTCTTTAAAAAAATTGAGGTTTGGCAGCAAGTTATTTGTTTTAGGACAAATATGGCGAGTCATTAGGTAGTGGAGAAACGGGAAACAAGCCCAATGAAAGGTTGAGTAAAAAATGCATTAAATTGAAAGTATAAATGTTAGTTGACCTAAGAAAAGTTAAAATGGAATAAGTATTAGAAAAGTTGTAAGCTCAATAGCCCCTTTTTGGGAGGGCAAAAAGAGAATAAACAAATAAAATCTTTGGCAAATCATTGAGTCAGTTCAATTTCTTTTTATTTTCGTATTTTTTGAACAATTTTAAGCGTACCTTTTTAAATAATTTCCTTCATTATTTATACTTCTTAAATTTTAAACCTACTTATTTTAGTAATTTCCTTCATTATTTATAATTCTTTAATTGAGCGAGAAGCATATAATTAGATTAAAGGTGAAGTAGATTAAAGTGTAGTGTGTATTTGAAAAAAATAAATAAATAAAGGAGTGACTACTATTAATTTATAGAGAAATTCAAGGAAAATTGTTCTAATTTTATTAATTCACTCTTGTCATAAGGTTAACACAAAATCCCTTAGAAGTTCCCCAGAAGCTCAACTTCCCCCACTTCCATAGGCATGCTACCTGTAGGATATGCTTGGTTTGTATTGTCCAGTTCTCCAAGGTCCTTGAATATGTCATTGATATCCAAACAAGGTTCGCCTTCAGCTACTTCATTCACAGCAGAATTATCATTCTTCTGAGAAACAAACAAACACACCATGTTAGCACATTCATTAAGGAGATGAACGGGTATTGTTTTAACTTTTAACTAACTAATAGGGTAAAGACAGAGATTCAGCTTTCTTCTTATGGTAAAGACAAATATTGCTTTAAAACTCACAGCAACTTACAAGCACAAATAAACGGGGAAGAGAAATCACCAAGAACAAGAATGAAATTGATTCCTCAACATTATTTTCAGTCATAGCGACTATATCATTCTTTGAAAGCGCCCAACAGTTCAGCAACGTCATCACTAACTGGAACCGCAGACCCATTATTGGATACATCACTTGAAACCTAAGATGGATGGATATGTGGATGATCCGTACATGCATCGCACGTGTATCGCACAGTTCGCATCTCAAAAAATAAAGGGAAGAATAGCGGTGTCTCTTTGTCTCTCTCTTTGATAACATACACTTCTTCTTTTTATCAAAACATAACGTACACTTCTTCACTGATGAAACTTTCCTATGTTTGCTCTGTTTTGTAGTGGCAGACTTACATACGGCCCACTCTTTTTTTATATATACGTAAGGCTTACTCTATCCTATACACGTAATCGCCTATTTTGCAATTTAGAGCCTTGTAGGTTGTCTGAATAATCCAGTGATTGTTTTTTCGTCATTTCATTTTCGTGAGTTACGTACGTCTTAGCTTTTTCCTTTCTACTATCATTTCATTTTCGTAAGTTATGTACGTCATGGGCTTTCAAGGCTCACTTTCACTGCCTCACCATGGTGTAGTTTTTCAAGATAGAGTGATAGACTTCCATATCATCTAAACCATCTCCCTTCACGCACGTCACTATCCTTCATTTTTGTTTTAGCTTGGTCCAAATTTGAGGTAGGCCCATTATCTTGTTCACATACACCCATAACAATTTGAGTCAGCCCATTATAGGAGGCATCTGTCTATTATTTATTTTCTTTATTTAATACTCTCTCCGTAATATAAGTGTTCGAAAACACAATTTTTTTTTATAAAAACACATGAAAGTTAATTAAGTGTTTGGAATTAATGTTTTCATTCCAATATTTCTCATATTTTTATTATACTATTAATAGAAATAAATTCATAAAGTTTTAGGATATTATTAATAAATATGAAAGAGAGTTAGAAATATAGTAGGAAAAAATATATTAAATCCAGAGCGAATGTAAGATGATTTCTTATATTTTATAAAAAATTATTCAAAATTAGGATCTTATATTATGGAATAAAAGGAGTATTTTTTTTATCAATATGACTAATTTGCAATGTAAGCATTGGTTCCTTTCATGAAAAAGAAGAGTGGAGGGGGGGGGGGGTCTTTTCACACTTGTATTTCACTTCACTTAAGACCTACCTAGGACCTCCTTTGAATTTTTAGAATGTTTTGGTTCTTCACAGAAATTAATTTCTAAATTTAGTCCTTAATTGAAATTCTCTGTATTTTTTTATTCGAATGACCTATGATAATATACTAAACTTATACTACTATTTTCTAATATCACATTTCACAAACCCATCACCGTCAGCCTTGCCCATAGATCTTGCTTAGCCATAACTCCTCTCTAATTTTCTTTGCCACGTGCGAGATTGATTACCAAAGCTTTTGCTCAATACGGAATAAGTCATTGACTGATGAAACTCTACGTGCCTTACCTATACCCTCTATTCTACACATAACCTCTTTCTTTTTGCGAGAAATCAGCCCAGTACCTCCCTGACTCCATTTCACAGATGCCTGCTGAAAGTTTTGGAGACCTAATTGCCAATTGGAGTGTTGCCACGCCTTCTCAACCTGTGTATTAAAGCCATCCTCAAGTTGCCAACCGGCTTGGTATTGAAACCGCTTATGATTAGGACGGCCACGTACAATCTCAGCATTAGAGTTAATCAGAATCAATCTGTGGTCTGACTTAAACTTCATTTCATGAGACACTGAGGTATTTGGGAAGTTGGCATCCCAACACAGGTTGTGGAACACCCAATCGAGTCTCTCTTTGAGATCTGTTCTTTCCCATGTAAAGCGGCTCCCCTTTACCTCACTCTCCATCAAGCGTATAGAAGCTCGGCGGTTAGAGATAGAGCAGCAGCCTAATCCTCCAGAGGTTTTACAGTACGTTAGCCCCTCTTTTCCTACCGTACTGTGGTCTCCTTTCGGCTTTGGTGGGGACCCAGGAGTTTCACAGGACAACCTGTGGAGAGAGTTGGGGAGTGACGTCCACATCAACTACGACGACATGAATCGGATTTTGAATGAGAAGGAGAGGGAGGAGAGGGAGGAGGAGAGGGAGGGGAGGGAGGAGAGCTCGAGCTCTAGCGACAACGACGACAACAACGGTGGTGGCGGCGAGGAGGATATCCCCGTGCCGCAGGTTCTTATTGCCCTCAAGAGAGGGAGGAGGTCCACTTCTGGGAGTGGATTTGTGGTGAACGTCAGAGGTAATTAATTTGATATATTGATTTAATGCACGTAATATATTTAGATCAATTCTCTGAAATGTGTTTTTTTCTTACAGATATCAATGGCGTTGTCACCACCAAGAGGCTGGACCAGAAGCAGGTGCATTCGCTTCCGGCGAACGAGAGGTTTGAGCTGCCATATTTCGAGGAGACTGGGCAGCCAACCAAGGATGCCGGTGTCTTATTTCACCGCTACTGCCGCCTGCTCGGCAAGGACTTCCGGCGCTTTCCAATCGACCCGGTCGACTGGAGGAAAGTGCCGAGGACGCGGAAAGATGAGGCCTGGGACATTATGAAGGTAATTTGAATTTCAAAATTTTATAGTTACGTGAAATAATATATTTATTTAGTGTTACCGTTATTAATTTTCAAAATTTTCTATTGCAGAGGAAGTGGTGGATCCTCGACAGCGGGAAGCTAAAGAAATTCACGATATCGATGATCGGGGATTCATGGAAGGACGAGAGACTCAAGTTGTACAAAGACAGGGTCCAGGGGGGCCAGGTCTAGGGAGGAGGTGGAGGAGATGGTGCCCGACGGAGTCGACCCTGAACAGTGGAGGCGGTACATCGGCTGGAGGATGTCCGACCTGGGTCAAGAGAGGTCAGAGCGGGGCAAGAAGGCTCGGGCACAGCAACAGGTTGCTCACACGACTGGGAGCAGACCCATGATCGTCGGCTATGACAAGATGGTAATTTAATATCTACTACTCTTTGATGTGTAATTATTAACTGTATTATATCGATCATTGTTTGACGTTTCAAATATTTCAGTTGCAGGAGGCCAAGGCGAAGGGCGTCACGAAGGGCGTCTACCACGACTTCATCGTTCAAGCTCGCAGCCGTAGGGATGGGAGACCTGTATCCCAAAAGGCTGCCGAGCAGATTAAGAAAGTTGCGAAGGCACAGGCGGATGTGGAGGCCAGGAGGACCCCCGAGTGTCAAGAGGGGGAGAGCGTGAGCCCGAGCCCCTTTGCCGAGGTCGCTGCTATCCGCGTGCAGATTGGGACTTCGGATCATGCCGGACGCGTTCCAGGTCTTGGCTTTGGAGCCAGACCCACTCAGCTCTTCCCTTCTTCCAGAAGCCGCGGGACCCAGGCCTACTCAGCTACATCCTCTGGGGGAACTCAACAATCCCGGCAGCAAGAAGAGAGGATCCGGGCGCGCGAGCGAGAGCTTGAACAGCGTGAAGCCCGGCTAAAGGCAGAAGAGGAGAGGCTGGAGCACGAGCATCAAGCCCGGCTGAGGTCAGATGAGGAGAGGCTGATGCGCGAGCGTATAGCCTGGCGGCAGGCGCATGAGGAAGAGGTCTTTGTTTGGCGCGCTGAGTTCAGGCGCCAATAAGAGGAGATCTTTATGGCGCAGGAGCGGAGGTGGTGGGAACGGGAGCAAGCCGCCTCATCATCACGACATCGTCGCCGACGCCGAGGCTCTCCAGAGGATGAGGATGAGGATGAGGATCGTGTAGATTAGGTTTTTTTATTTTTTTGAACTTTTTATTTTTATTGTACTTTTGTTTTAATTATTGTACTTTTTATATTTTTTTAAATACAAGTTTATTATTCGCAACTGTTATTGCATTTATTTTTAGTTTTTTGTCATTACTAATTAAATATCATAAGAAAATTGAACTACCAAAAATAATAAAACAATCGTTTCATTCATCACCATCTTCACGGTCTCTAACAGAAGGTACTGGTTCATCCCCTTCCGGCATCAGGTAGTCGGAATTATTAGGAGCAACCAGTTGAGCAGTTTCAGTTGTCGCGTCTAAATCCTCGTCCCCCATATTGTACACATCGCGAGGTTTCACGTGAATCACCATGTGCCAATCTTTGTTTTTAGGATTAGGAACATAATAAACCTGCTGCGCTTCGTCAGCAACGATGTATGGCTCGTCGTCAGGTAATGCCCCTGTGTGGAAGAGTCTCGAGAAATTCACTGAGGTGATACCGAGAGCGTCAACTTTCTTGCCTCTTTTCCCCCTAGTGTCTGCCCAATCGCACTTGAATAGCGGAACGGGAAATGCACCGTTGTAGTTGAGCACAAGTATATCAACAAGTTTCCCATAATATTGAACCTCCCCTAAACGCGCTTGCGCATCGTCTCTACTAGCATAACTCCTTGTTCCAAATGAACCAAACACACCCGAATTTTGCGTTAGACGAGAGCCATCGCGCGTAACAGTTCGTAAGTGAAAGTCGTTGACATTGTAGGCAGCGTATCTCTGCGCATATTCAAAAGGCCCATGCGCTAGATTTACCAGTGATGGTGGCGGATTTGATTCGTTGCGTATTCTTCTCGTGAACCAATCAGCGAAGCCCCGGTGGACCATGGTATCAATCACAGCTGCAGTGATCCCAGATCGGCCTCGATTCTCCCACATGACATATCTCCGGTAATCCCTGAAAAAGACAAAGTATAATTAAATATATATTTTAAAGAATAATAATAATATATATAAGCTTTTATTAAACCTGTGTGCCACCTACTCGCGATAAGAGTCCACGATAGTGCAGCGTGTAAGGACATGTCTGTGTGCTTGCAACATCTCGACGGGACTCAGCTGGTGGAATTGCGCTGCTCCTACTGGCTTTCCAATGGGGGAAACAACGTGTCAGAGATGAGATTGACATTGTTTGGGTTATCGTCAACTCGGGGTATACGCTCATTACGAATTGTTTGACCGTAATATCTTTCAACAAATGCAACTACCTCGTCCCCCACGTAACACTCAGCAATGCAACCCTCTGAGGCGGCTCTGTTCCGAACGAACGACTTCATTTTCCCCAGGTACCTTTCTATGGGATACATCCAACGGTAGTGCACCGACCCACCCATCTTTGCTTCTTCAACAAGGTGGACAATGAGATGGACCTGTGAGGTGAAAAATGATGGAGGAAATATCATCTCCATGCGACATAGCAGCAGAACAGCTCTGATTTGTAGGTCGTCGAGCTCTTGCCTATCCAACACCTTTGCACACAACTGCCTAAGTATAAAACTGAGTTCGGCCAAGACCATAGAAACATCTTCGGGAAGGGCGTATTTTATAGCTAGAGGAAGGAACTACTGGAGCAAAACGTGATAGTCATGACTTTTCAACCCGAAGATCTTTGGCTCTCTCGAAGTTAGGTCCACGCACCTCGAGATGTTACTTGAATATCCGTCAGGAACCCTAATACCCTTTAGCGTGGTCAGAAACACTTCCTTGTTCTTTTTTGTCAAAGCAAACCGAGCAGGGGCAAACTTCTCGTTCACGTCAGGCCAGGAGTCTTGACGTATTCCCATGGCCTTTAGATCTTTCCTCGCTCCAAGATGATCCTTTGACTTTCCTGGCTCATTCAGAATGGTGTATAAGACATTATCCCCTACGTTCTTTTCAATGTGCATGACGTCTAAACAGTGGCGCATTAAGTTGTGCTTCCAGTACGGCAGAGAAAAAATATGCTTCTCTTTTTCCATTGAGGTGTTGAGCCAGTTCTACGGGCCACTGGCGGCGGCCTCCGCTGAGCCTGCTTGCCTCCACGGCTTGTGCTAGGGGCCTCTTCATCTGCCGGTGGTGGGTCCTTGGCAAATTCACATTGCACGTCACAAATCTGGTCAAATATCTCAAACCCAGACACCCGTCGAGGGGGATCTCTGTGTTCTCGTGTACCGTCGAATTTGCTCTTCTGCCGCCTGAACTGATGATCGGGTGGAAGGAACCGTCGATGACCCATAAAACATGACTTCTTGCTGTGCGGCAGTCTACGGGGCTCCTGGTCGAAGTTGCAGAACGGACATGCCATTGCTGTATAAGTATTCCAGCCGGATAACATGCCGAGTCCGGGGAAATCACTCACAGTCCACATCACAGCGGCGCGCAGTCTGAACGTCTTAGATTCGGCGTCAAACGTCTCGACCCCATCGCTTCATAACTTGTTGAGCTCCTGTATCAGCGGCTGAAGGTACACATCGATATCGTTTCCAGGAGATGTCGGCCCTGGAACAATTGTCGATAAAATGAACGAGGTCGACTTCATGAACAACCACGGGGGGAGGATATATGTTATCAACACAACTGGCCAAACATTGTAATGTTGGTTGAAGGAGCCGAATGGGTTAAAACCATCAGAAGCGAGACCTAGCCTGACATTTCTTGGGTCCGAGGCAAAATCGGGGAATTCGCCGTCAAAAGCTTTCCACGCCTCACCATCTCGAGGATGCCTCATCTTGCCGTCTGGGTTAGCTTCTGTCGCGTGCCATCGCATTTGCTCAGCCATCTTCGGGGACATGAATAGTCTCTGAAGCCTTGGACGGAGCGGAAAATATCTCATGCTCTTAATGGCCCGTCGACTCTTCTTCTTATTATGCCCTTCACCCTCCACCTTGTATCGGTCAGTGCCACATCGTCTGCATTTATCCAACGCAGCGTCAGGGCCCCAAAACAACATACAATCATACAGGCAGACATCGATTTTAATGTACCCTAGCCCCATCTTTGTGATTGTTTTCTTCGCTTCGTAGAATGATGACGGTAGCTCGACTCCAATATTGTAGAAGGCGTCTGACAGCAGCTCAATCACGTCTGACATAGTCGCATCGTCTGACAGCAGCTCAATCACGTCTGACATAGTCGCATCGTCTGACAGCAGTTTGGTCAGAAATGACAGTTTAGAGTATCTTTCATTCCCTGCCCAAACACATGCATATATATATATATATATATATATATATATATATATATATATATATATATATATATATTGTCATCCCACGTACATAATATATGTATTTCATCGCATATTATAATAAGTCACTCAAACAGTTAGAATAGTTAATTCATTTATACCTGGGTACAGCGGTTTGTCACCTTCCGTCATGAGCTCAAAGAAATCTCTAGCCACCTCAGTGCGTAAGTACTCCGCGACTGGTCCATCGACCACTACATCCCCGTCGTCTCCTGCTTCATGCTGCCCAAATGCTTCCATCACAGTGTTGTTACCCGGATTATTTGCATGGCCGCCGCCGTCGGCGTCGACGTCACTGCTTTCGACTTGCATTCGGCCAACGTGAGAACTCAAACCGACTTCTAGATCACCGGCGTTTTCGTGTAATTCACCCTCTCCATGAAACGCCCAATTGAGGTAATATCTGGGAAACTGCTTATCCATACAATGCGCAAATACCTCCTCTCGAGTCTTCCATTTGTCGAACTTACACTTTTCACACGGACACCGTATCTTACCCCGAACATCACTACCGCGTAAGAAAGCAAACTCCAAAAACTGATTCAAGTCCGCCATGTATTGAGGTGACGATCTGGGTAAAGAGATCCACGATTTATCCACCATTATTGATATTGGTGTTTCACAACAAAACGACAGAAGTATGAAAGAAGAAGGGAGAGGTTTGAGAAAGATTATGGCGTCTCACATATTCTACATACGCATATTTATAGCCACTGTCCCTAACGTTTATGCGTTTATCAAAGGCAACACTGTCCAGTAAGTATGTTTAGGCTTACCGGCGTTTATTAAATCGCTGCTAAATAAAGTAATAATAAAATAATGCATATCGGCGTTTCCCCAGAATGCAGGTATACATTAAATAATATTTAATATGCATATCGGCGTTTTGACCAAAACGCCGCTATGCATAAAATAATAAAATAACATATCGGCGTTTGTGTGTAACGCCGGTATGCATTATTTAATATTACTTACCGGCGTTCTCCTGATAAACGCCGGTGTGCTCCAAATCTCCTATAAATATCGGTGCTCCCCCTCATTTTGCTTGCCCATTCGTTTTTCTTTCTTCCAAGTTCCAACATCTTCCTTCTTCCTCTTTTTTGCCTACGTCTCGGATTATGGTTTAGTCTCTGTTTTTATTTATATTTGCTTCATTGCAGTTGATTTTTATATGTATTGTTATTCTTCCCATACTGTCTATTTAATTCATCCTTCATTTATTTAGTTGCTTTTATTGCACTTGTTATTTTATATCATATAAAATGTTTTTGTTACTATTTATTTATAATTTGTATTCATATATCCATAATATTAAATTTTCGTCCCAATTTAATTTTAAATTGGGACGATTTTTTTTAATAAATGTTATTCGCTTTCCGGCGTTTTAGAAAACGCCTCTAAGCGTATTTAAAAATAATAAATCACACCGGCGTTTGGCGAAAACGCCGGTGTGATTTATTATTTTTAAATACGCTTAGCGGCGTTTTTATAAAACGCCATTAAGGTGGGAGCTGAATGGAATATTTTTATCTAAGTATACTGGCGTTTCCTAGGAACGCCGGAATGTTTTTAATTCAAAAATAGCATATCGGCGTTTAGCAGAAACGCCGGTAGACCTGAATATTTTAATATTTCGTATACCAGCGTGTCTTTAAAACGCCGATATGCATGAATATTTTAATATATCTGTAGCTTTTTTAGCGGCGTTTTGGGGTTCTCTACGGCGTTTTGTGAAACGCCGAAAATATATTTTTCCACACTTTTTTTCCGGCGATTGGTGGAAACGCCGTAGAGTGGTTTCGCCGGAAAAAAACGCCGAAACGTGGGGAAAAAACGCCAGTAAAGGCGAGTATTTTGTAGTGCTAGTGAGAGCAAGGATACACTGAAACTGACATGCGGAAAAGAAGCTACCTTAAGATTGAAGGTGCATATATCTGCACACACACATATCTATGTCAAAATAATTTAAGCTAATTGATATGACTCTATTTGAAGAGAATGTATATTTTAAACCATTTATTGTTATTGATGAACTTCTTTTATTTTGCCTTTTTTTCATATTCCAACAGGTTGGTGATCATCACAAGGTTAGGCTTCAAGATTCCAACAAGGTGGTCACGTGTACGGCTGTGTGGGAGAATTTCTTTACAGATTGGTGGACACTTTACAATAAGACCAGAGACAATCCTCATCTCAACATGTTTTGGTCTGTGCAAAAAGATGGTTTCTATCGAAGTTGGGATGATCTGTCTAATTGGCAAAAGATTGGTGTTTGGTTTACTGACTAATTGATCATTAGTCGTCCTATGCTCATCTCACTCTATATAGCTCGAACTTTTTAAGTTATTCATAAAATTTACGTGTTATTTTAGGTGAGGTATATCATATATCTCTAAATATAAGAGTTAACAAGTGGCCTATCTCCCATTTTGATAAAATTTTACACATCGACTTAGTATAAAGGTGTCTAGATATTTCAAATGAATGTGAGTCATGTGATGGGAGACCATGGCTTGAGAAAAGAAATAGACTTAGGAAGTTTTTAATTGTGATCAGAAAAAATATCTACATAAATAATTTGGCACATTATAATGAAAAAATCAATTGACTTGTTAAAAAAAATAGTTAAGCTAAAGATATTTAAAGGTTTTGTAAACTGATTAAAAATAAGGGAAAACTATAAAATTTGTATACATTTATTTTGGAAATGTGGGTACATTGGTAGGACATCAATATTTTAATTAATTAATAAAAAATGATATTTAAGTGTTATCCGCCTAAAAATGATACTTATCTAAGGTTGGTAAAAAATATTCTCTCCGATCCTAAATATAAGATCTAATTGACTTTTTTTTAGATGTTAAGGTTACAAATATGTTATTAATTTATCACATATATTTGATATATTTTTAGATTAGCCATTAATTTATAGGTTAAATAAACTTGTTTAAGGAAAAATTATGTAAATAAATTTATAATTGACTTATTTTGTTTTTTTAGGATTTTCCAAAAAAGTCTACTAGATCTTGTATAGAACTTTTAATTGCATATAATATTCTCCACTGTAATCTTTAATAGGAGAAGAAATCAATAAAGTTGTTTGCAGTGAGTTTTGACCATTAGTTTTAATATGTGGAAAAGATTAATATTACACCAGTAAAGGGATTGTGACGTGGCCTGCTCTAAAATAAACACATTCAATGAACTTAATTTTAAAAATGCAAAAAATGGATAATCAGCTATTCAGCTGTGAGAAACTTAAATTATGCGGGGATTATTATTTGACTGAAAAAGCTAAAAGGAACCCATCAGACTCGGCCCTCTCACTTTTCAATTTATAATCTATAATAGTAGTTTACTTGAAACATTAATTTGGCGCTATAAAAAAAATTATCTGAATAATAAAATGAAGTTATAAAATAACTATGCTTCCTAGTTAAAGCTGTTTGGTTTGGGTGCTTCTTTGATCTTTGTAAGACCTCCATGCTACCTTTCCACTAAGGACATTCTATCATGGCTTAGGAAATTCCTTTTAGAAAATAGTGACAATGCACCACTAGTGAAAGGAATAATTGCTCTTGTGAATGATATTTGGATGAAAAGAAATCAGGTTGTTCATGGTTGGAAGGTTCCTCAGCCTCATGACATTATCAGAGATTCACAGGTTACAATATCATTTTCTACATTGGCTTTTTCAACCAGACTGAAACCACATTTGCCAGACAACAAGCAGCTCTCTTTTTCCTTGAATCTATCTCCATGGAACTTATGCATAAGAAAATACAAGCTTAATCACTCATCTTTTTGTCGGATCTTAATTTGTTATAATAGACATCCTCTTCAGAGCTTCACTTGGAAACGACACCATATGTCTGGTATTATCTTCAGTCTTGCATGCTTTAGAATGACTCTTAAGTGGATTCACTGCTCGAATCTTCCTCTAGACAAGATCACCATTTGGAATGTTAGCAAGCATTTGATTGATTTCTTAGGATGGGCGCCTACATTGCATCACACTGTTGCTAGAGATGTAGCAGAGCTAATTAAGTCTTTCAATTCAATTACTATAGGATTAATTTCTATTGCTCAGTATCATAGTTTTATTTCTGACTTTTCTATTATGGATATTGTAAGACTCATGTAGCACTAATTATTATTAATATCATTTTGCCTTTATTTCAAAAAATAAAATAAAATAACTATGCTTGCATAACTGATCTCAGAGGAACATATGTTATACACGAAACTTATGTAATAGATGTCCGCATACGCACAAAGACAAAACTATAACCCCATCCAGATTAAAAAAACTGGTCCATCATCAAAATATAACAAGAGAACTCGCTTTGAACATTCAAGGCAGCTTATTATACAAATTGTTGAAATAGGTCTGTTTATGATAAGTTTAAAATGAAAGATGCGGTGGTAGTCGGCAGAGCTTCCAATAATGTCATGAATTCATCAATCACAAACCCAAACCCAACTTTATTATTTTTGAAGAAATGGACCCACACTTTCATGTTCCATCTGGTGGCACCATAATGTCCAGGTCAAGCAACTCCAAGAAATCCAAATCTTCAAAATCCATAGGCATGCTACCTGCAGGATATACTTGGTTTGTATTGTCCAGTTCTCCAAGGTCCTTGAATATGTCATTGATATCCATATCCAAGCAAGGTTCGCCTTCAGCTACTTTAATCACAGCAGAATTATCATTCTTCTGATAAACAAACAAACACGCCATGTTAGCATATTCATTAAGGAGTTGAACGGGTATTGTTTTAACTAACTAATGGGGTAAATACGTGAGAAGTCCTTTTCTAAGTGTAACCAATGCATACATACTCAAAAATTCAGCTTTCTTCTTATGGTAAAGACAAAGATTGCCTTGGAACTCGCAGCAACTTACAAGCACAAATAAACAGGGAAGAGAAATCACCAAGAATTAAATTGATTCCTAACTCGAGAACATACAAGACCATTCTAAATTTGAGCAAAATCTAAGACCTTGCACATTTCAGTATTAAGCATTACTGCAGCCAAAATGGGCATGAGCTATAATAACATTTCGATGCAGGTATAAAAAAAGTAATACACAAGTATCACATCAATCAATGAATAAATGAGTCAACCTAAGGTATCTGCCAAGCAGAAACCCGCTACAATAGCTTGATAGACAACAAATCAGTACCACCAACATTAGCTACACAATTTTTCCTTTACGCTACGATTTTCAGAGATAATTGAAAGATCATCTTTCATCAAAAACACATGTTTACTAGTCATCTTTATTGATCAGATAAAGATTAAAAAACAAATATTAATAAAAAAGAAACAATAAGAATGGATTTAGATAAAATATTGAATTCAATATGAAATTAAAGCAAATGTGGAACGTCTGAACACATAGTAAAAAGTGGAAGGAAAAGGAAAAGAAATTATATAAAACTATTCAATGAAAAATCTAATGACAACACAAAGTTGTCTAAGTATGCCATTCAAAAGTAATCGACATTAGTCTACCAACAAAAAAAACACTTGTACCAAGACTTAATTAAAAAATGTAAGAGCAAGAGAGAACGAAAAGTAAAAGATCACGTACCTCGACATTATTTTCAGTAACAGCCACTATATCATTCTCTGTGAAAGAGACCAACAATTCAGCAATGTCATCAATAACTGGAACTTGAGACCCATTATTGGATATATCACTTGGAACCGAAGGATGCTCAAGACATGACGATGGGGATGATCCAATGCATGCACTTTCAGGATGAAGAACTGGCGTATTAGTATGATTGGTGTTTGGAGCAAGAGCACCAATTACTGAGAGAGATCCTACACCATCGATTTCTTCATCATTAGCCCAGTCTTCATCATTGAATGGCCTTCCATATTGGGCGCCATTCCTAGGACCAGGACCATCTTTATGGAAAATTTTACAGAGCACATAGGATTCCTGCAGCATACATAACCAAGAGAACCAATTTAAGATAATTTACTGGAATCAATATTAAGAGATTCAAATAGGAGTTGGGGAAAAGGTCCTCTCACATATTATGCCTTTAAATCAAGCATTGAGGGATAAGAAAGAATATTCATTGGCACACAACTCAAAATATACAAAATAAATGAAGAAATAAAAGAGTGTTTCAAAGGAGCAACTCATTGATTGAAGGCACCACATGGTAAGTGCCTTCTGATGAAGACATAACCCTTATTACTCATGTGATATATATACTTGCAATATATTAATTCACATAATTTTCCAGACTTACAGCATGGAACCTCCATTAATGCCATAAAAGGGAAGGTATCATCCAAGCAAAGTAATTTTGTCATCAAGATATGCTCATTAACACAAAAAGTTCTTCAAGTGAAACATAAATCAGCATATATTTGGAATATTTGTTCAGACACGAACCCTTCAAATAGCATTCACTCAAAAACTAATTGGCACATAGCTTTTCTCGAAAACAACAGTAAAAACAATACACAACACAAACAACTATGTTACAGACCTTATATTACTCATTATATAAATTCCATTTACCTGAGGAACACCTTTAGCAGCAAGCACCTCATCTTCCAGCCGAAATTCATGCATAACCCAATCAGTCCGGTCTCCCTTAGGTGCTTTACCAGTGTGAAATACCAGTGTTTTTATCATCCCCACAATACGATTCTGGTGCTGAATAGCTCTATCCCTCCCAGTAGTTTTCCAATATCCAACTTCAGTAGCACGTTTCATTCTGGCACCACTAGCATACTTCTTCTCTCTGGGACAAAAGAAGTACCATTCCAAATCTCCAGTTCTCAAATAAGACTTATCTGAAATAAAAAAAAGTAATAAAAAACATTAAAGAACACAGAAACAACACATAAACAAAACAAATAATACCAACAAGACATAATTTAGTTTACATACCAGGAAGATCCCAAGGAGCATATTTGTTTATGTCAACTTCGGCAATGACATCATAAGGGAATTTTTTACCCATGACCTTCCTCTTCAGAAAGTACAGAAGAAGCTCAACATCAGTGGGATGAAACCGAAACCCAGGAATGAATTTCGTCGAACCCATCAATCAAAATAACTCTAAACAGAAGTATCACAATCTAAACCCTAAACCCTATTATCTAAAAACCCAACCCCACAAGGGCTACAGAAAACTCAAACCCCAACAATGAAAAAACAAAAAAAAAACGACCTTGATGAAAAAAAAAGTATAAAGAAATCTTGTGTATGTCAAGTCCAATGGCGAAACAAAATCTTGCCAGAAGAACACCAAAGTCTTCCCCGGTTCATGAAGCTAAAAAGGCACCCAACAATGGTGGATGTCGTTTCCTTCTGGAGATAAAAAGACATCTGCACAATGGAACCCTACAGTGCAAATCATCAGGCGCAGTAAAAAGGTCAAAACTTTAGCAAGTAAACAGATATTTCATGACAAAAACTGGAAATTTCAGCAGATATAAGAAGTGGGTATGATTGATTTCACTTGAGGGTACTACTGGTAATAGAAAAAAGTAGGCTTTTTAAGAATCATCGATAAGGAGGGAAATGAGGGAGGGAGGGAGCTTACCAGGGAAGGAGGCGGGAAGACTCTCCAAACACAAGAAGCAGAGACAGCGAAAAATGAGGTTAAGGAAAGAAAGAGAGAGGGTTTTATAGTGAGAAGAGTGAGAGTGAGAGACTTCACTGGACCCTTGCTCACGCCAACGCGTTTTTACAACGCCCACTTTCCTAAATCCCCCTCCTACATCACTTCACAACTGTTTAGATTACATGATTTACGTACGGTTCAGATTTAATAATGAGTGAAATTAGGATGAATAATATGTAAAAATAAATAGATTTTAATTATTAAGATTCGATTTCCATAGGTTACTATAGTTGATTTTGGGTGTGTTTGGCTCAACTTGTAAAAAAAATGACTTATTATTAAGTCAGTTGGAAAATAAGCTCTAGGTTGACTTATTTTTATGTTTGGATGAACTTTGAAAAAGTGGCTTATTTCTCATTTGACTTATAAACATGTTTGAATGACTTTTTGTTTGAAAATGCTTATTTTTAAGTCATGTAGAAAAATAAGCTGCTTATTTTCAGAAATAAGCTACTTGAGTGGCTTATAAATAAACTAGCTTATTTCAAATAAACTGGGTGAAAAATAAGTATAGTCAAACATAGAAAAAAAAAGTCACACACTCAAAATAAGCCCGCTTATTCAAAATAAGTCGAGTCAAACACACGCCTTATAGAATAAAAAAAATGAAATTGTTAACAATAATGTCATCATCATCATCATCAACGTAAACCTTATCTCATTCAAATGGGGTCGGCTACATGGATCACACGACGCCATTTAGCTCTGTCCCTAGTCATTCCTACAGATAAATTTTTCACAACCATATCTCTTTGAATAACTTCATCAAGAGTTCTTTTTGGTCTTCCTCTATTTCTTATATACGGCTCCCTTTCCATCTGTTCTACTATTCTTACTGGCTCATCCAATTCTCTTCTTTGAACATGCACATACCACCTTAAACGATATTCTCTCATTTTCTCTGAAATTGGTACTACCCCAACTCTTTCACGAATGTGATCATTACGAATCCTATATTTTAGTGTATACCCACTAGACCATCTCAACATTTTCATCTCTGACACATCCATCTTATGTTCTTGTTGTTTTTTAATTGCCCAGCATTCACTACCATATGACAATACTAGTCTAATAGTTGTTCGATAGAATTCTCCCTTTACTTTAGTTTGAACCATTCGATCACAAATAATCCCAGAAGCTTTTCTCCATTTGCACCAACCAGCTTGAATTCTATTATTGATATCTCCATCTACCTCACAATCCTCTTGTATAACTGATCCCAAATATTTAAACTTATCCACTTGACGTATAACATCCTCTCCTAATACAGTTTCTATGTCCTCATGAGTTTGCCTATTGCCAAAACTACAACACATATATTCCGTTTTACTCCTACTTATTCTAAAGCTTTTCGACTCTAAAGTCGTCCTCTATAACTTTAATTTCCAATTAATTTCATCTTTCGAATCCCCTAAAATTACTATATCATCCGCAAAAAGCATGCACTTAGGAATTTCTTCTTGTATACTTTCAGTCACAACATCCATAACAAGATTAAACAAATACGGACTCAACGCCGAACCTTGATGTAAACCAATTTTTATTGGGAAATCAATTGTATCACCTACCGGTGTTCTAACTCTAGTCATTACACCTTCATACATATCTTGAATAGCTCTAATATACTCAACTTGTACCTCTATCTTTTCTAAAATTTTCCAAAGTAAATCTCTTAGCACCCTATCATATGCTTTTTCAAATCAATAAAAATTATATGTAAGTCTTTTCTAATACTTCTATATCTTTCCATTAAGCCTATAATTAGATATATTGCTTCTGTGGTTGACCTTCCTGACATAAAACCAAATTGATTTTTCGATATTCTAGTTTCATTACGTAACCTACGCTCAATTACTTTTTCCCACAACTTCATTATATGACTCATAAGTTTTATTCCTCTATAATTTACACAATTTATTCCTCTATAAATTGTTAACAATAATGTAATTTTAATTATTCATGAGTCAATCTAAAGGCAGTAATAATGGGATAATGAGGGTCGATGGGGAGAAAAATATGAAGAGATGATTATCTACAGTAAATTGTCTTTATGACGCGAATTCAATTGAAATTTTTCTGTCATTTAATCTATCATGTGTTTTAAATTTTAATACTTGGTTGGGCAGGTTTTAGAAAGCTTTTGTTTTGATTAGAGGAAACCAAGAATTATGTGGATTTATCAATAATAGGAAAGCTTTTGTTTTCAAATACAATGCTTATTTATCTATTTATTTTGTATCTATAATTAATGCTTAACTTTTTTGCACTTTGATCCTTTTAAAAACTTCTTTAATAATATATGATATATTTGTTGAATAATTATCCTTCTTTTGTCTGAATTAGTTGAAAGCAAGCATTATATAAGGTTGCCAAACTCATGAGTTTAAGTAAACTCATGAAAAGAAGTTAAATTTGGATTGAAGAATTGAATCATAAACTCGTAAGAGTTTTCCTTTATTAATAAATATATGTTTTTTTTATATAATTAAATAAAAAAATACAAAATAATAATAATAATTTGACTTAAATACATTTTAAATATTGATTTAAATATATCAATATTCATACTATATCAATATCGATAGAGAAATTTCTATGGAATTTATATATAAATTCATTGAATTTCGTCAATTTAAATATTTAAAATGAGCTTAACAATAAGTTAACTCAATTTTCTATAAGGTAAAAATGTAAAAATGGTGAATTCACAAAGTAAATACGTGAGTTTCTACCGAATTTTCAACGATTAAAAATTTAAGTGAATCTTATCCAAAAAAAAAATTAAGTGACTTGTGCGTTTTGGTTAGGTAATACCCTTAAAACTGTAAGATCAGGATGTCAACTCATGAGTTTAACAACAATTATATAACACCTATCAATGAGTACAAAAATAGGAGTTATTGGTCTCACCCTCTTTTCTTTTATTTTTTTCAAAGAAAAACTATTGAATTCCCTCGATTTTTTTTTTAAATCTGATGGATATTCCCTCGATTTTTTTTTTAAATCTGATTGATATTCCCTCATTCAACATTTAAAGGCTGGTCCTCTCAAAAAAATGAAATATAGAGATCACTAAAGTAGGTTCCCCCCTCTTAATACAAACATTTTTATGTGCACAACATGATTTCAACTCAATGACTTAACCATATAAAAGTTACTTTCAAGTTTCAACACAATAAAAAATAAAAAAGGTAAAATTACAATTTAAATTATATGATTTATAAATAAAAAAAGTTTCATCCCCTCTCCCCTGCAATTAAAAGTTATTTTTTGTTATTTAGTCATGTTAAGATCTGTTTTCATTTATAATAAAAAATAAAATTTCTATGTTACAACTGACATAGTTATTCTCATAATTAAATATTATAAAATTTTAAACTTAAGTTAGACATGTTTGTACTTGCAGTCAAATTAAAAAAATAAATTCAAGATATATAGTAATGCAAATTGAATAACGTTTTAAGTTCTTTTTATTATACTTACCCTCGGCCTTAAATATAAAATCGCTCTAACTCTTTTATAAAGATTAAGGAAAAATGTATAGCTTAATTTTAACGTATTTTATTTGTATTTGAATTATATGACAATTTATAAGTGATGTAAATTAGTTTTGAAGAAAAAGAAATATAAATATACACAATCCAAAGTGATTTATTTTTGATAATTAATTATAACTGAGGTATTATCATATTAATATAAAAATATGTTAAAATTATCAAAATGTCCTACATTTTTTTTTGTTACCAAGGGTATCCCACCCGCGTGTCAAATGAGACAAATCTCTCGCTGTTCGGAAGTCTCATATAAGGGGTAGACAGCTGGTCTGTGAATTTGCTCAATTCGCAAAAGTTAGGGATCGAACCCCCAACCACTTGCTTAAGGGACGAGAGTACTTACCACTCACGTCAACCCGCTAGGTTAAATCACGTCAACCCGCTAGGTTAAATGTCCTACATTTTCTAAAGTAAGAAGTGGAGTTTCTTAAAATTTCGAAGATTCGCAGATATATAGTCATAAACATCCACTCACTTAATCATTTCACTGGACTTATTTTCTTCAATTATGAGAAAAGTGAAGCTATTAAATTGTACGAATGTACCGAACAGACCTGCCCAACTCTCAACTATGTTTAAATAATCTCAACTATGTTTAAATAAGCTTTCTTTGTTAATAATATAGCTTCAGCCTTCAGAAAAGGCAAACAAAATTGTGATCCTAAATATCTAAATTTCCTAAACTTTGTTTAAGTTTGGTAATCAATCTACAAGTTTATTCGTTGGTCAATGATTTCTGGAAACAAAATGTTTATGAAAGTGATTTGGATTTGAGAATAAATTAAAATATTGTCTAAATTGAGTAAATTCCAAACTAGTGCACATGTTTAGGAAATAAACTTTAAACAATCGATTGTAAATCAAAGATCCACTGCGATAACTGTTTGATGGGATTGAATGTGATCAATCAAAATTTAATGCATAAATATAAAAATTAGTAAAAAGGGGGATACTGATGAATGAGTTAATGACCACTTTTTCTATTATTATCATTATCGTTATCGTTATCATAATCATAGTTCATGAGTTACAAAAGAAAATCCTTATACTGACTTTTTTAATTTCCTCACCTTCCTTGAAAGAAAATCCTTCAAAATATCTGCGTGATCAAGTATTTAAGTTTTATTGGATTCAAAACCCCTTACAAAAGCCCTTTTTTAAAAAAAAAATTAAAAGGGCTAATAACATAAAGTTATAAACAATGAACTCAAAACGTCCTATTTTTCTAATAAAATATAACTAAATATATGGATTTAAATAGGCACCGTGGAGCTAAACTTTAAACTTAATAGGTCTGGGTTATTTGCAGTAGAAATGTAAAATTGAAGCGGAGTCTGGGCTTATATATGAACTTTCTTTTCAATATTTAGTAAGGTTCGAAAGTCTTTTTCAAAATTATATTTAAAATATAAACCTTTAATAGTGATTTTGACTGGAGAAAGCAATTCAAATGCTTTGAAACCTTGGGCAAACACAAATTTTCATTTAGGGATTAGATGGAAGGAAAAATTATTAATGTTCGTGAAATTCAATGGTGAAAGTTAATCCTAGACTTAATTCATTGATAAATTAAAACTTTCTTGTGAGTTTTCTGTTATTTCTATCTTAAGATTAAGATAGCTTTCAAACATATAAAAGTTTGGCATGACCAACTTTTCATATGTAATGAGTATCAATACTTTTCATATGTGACATGAAAACATATAAAAATGTTGGATGTCAAAAACCTATGAGCACTGTAAAATAGAGAAAAAATGTACTCCCTCCGTTCCTAAATATAAGACCTAGATAACTTTTTTTTTGGAAAGATTAAGGTTGCGAAATAGGTTATTAAATGATGACATATTTGATATCTTTTTAGATTATCCATTAGCTTATAGGTAAAATAAACTAGTTTAAGAGAAAAAATTAGGTAAATCAATTTATAATTAACTTATTTTTTGCCTTTTTTAGGATTTTTTTAGGTCCTATATTTAGGAACGGAGGGAGTATGTAATATCAGACTAGTCGATTTCTTTTTTAGAAAATATTAAGAAAGTAAAATGAATTTCTTATAAATTGATTTACTTTAATTTTTCTTCTATTATGTTAAATATGTTATGATTAATTTACCTATTTTATTTTTTTAATCTCTAAAAAAGTCACTGTCTTATATTTAGGAGCAAATAGAGTATTAAATAAGTTAAAATTGATTGTTAAGTTGACTAAATGTTCGCATCGCAAGTACACGCAATGTGCCTAAATTTATAAGAAAGTATTGTTCCATGGAGACTAAATTACAAAAGTGATCAACCAAAATGTTTGGTAATTAAATCAAGTTGAGCTAAAACAAATGTTGGTTAGATAGAAAAACTACTAGATTGGTTTCAATGGAGCTTAAGGTTTTTTATCCTTAGTATTTTATAACTTTTAAACAATCTCCTACCACAATTGCTTTCAATGGCCATGTAATCTATGTTAACTTAGGGTTCAAAATGTACTTGTAAAAACTCTATCATTTATTTTTTTTATACATGATCAAGGTATCCCCTCACTCGACAAGTGAGAGACTAATCCCCCGCTGATTTGTAGGCACCTCAAAGGGTGGGACAGTTGGCCTGAGAGATTTAATGCTTCTCCATACCCAACGTCAGGGATCAAACCCCAGACAATTGGTTAAGGTGAATGAGTCCTTGTCACTCAACCACACACCCAAGGTTACTCTATCATTTATTTTTTCAATTGTTCAATCTCTTGTTACAATTAATAAAACTCAATTTTCAAACTCTAAACCTAATGTGGTTATACAAAGTCAACAAATATATTACGAGCTTATCAACAAAATCATCTATTCATCAAGAAAACTTCAAGTTGTTACATTATTTCACCTAAGTTTAACACTCAACTTAACTCTTTTAAATCTTCAATCAAATGAACTAATCATCTAAGTGGTGATCAAACATTTTGAAACATTAAGACAAGTGTTAGGTAGAGTGTTGGGTGATAGGATATAAATATTTTTATTAAATAAAACTTTTAAAATAATTAATATGGGGAACACTAATTTAGAAAGCACCTTACTTTTTTGCCCTAAGTAATGGACAAAGTGTTGGTTACTTATCAATGAGAAAATACATGGTTATTTCTTTATCACCAATTATCCTTCATCAACAAATGAGACTCCAATACTCTACTAATTTATAGGTCTTCTTATTTAACCAATTTTCTTATACCTTTTCAATTTTAACTTAATTTAATTTAATCAATCAATAATTGGTACAGGACCAGGAATACAACAACAACAACAAAATCTTATCCCACCTAGGTGGGGTCATACAATAAAAGATAGGATCCACAATGATCATATTCGAGAAAGAGTTGGAGTAACATCAATTGCAGAGAAAATGTTAGAAAATCGTTTGAGGTGTTTTGGACATGTTCAAAGAAGAGAATTAGATGAACCAGTAAGAATAGTTGATAAAATGATATAAAGTTCATACAAAAGAGTGAGAGACAGATCGAAGAGAACTATTTACGAAATTATTCAACGAGATCTTTTGATCAATAATCTATCTCCAACATGACTAATAATCAAACAAAATGGCGTATTTTGATCATGTAGTCGCCCAACCTAGATGAGATAAGACTTTGTTGTTGTTGTACAGGACTAGGAATGAGAGCAAACATTTCTCTGTTTTTTTCCTACCCAAAAACATTGAAATTAACAAGGAAGAAAACATTTTCTGATAAAAAAAACAAGGAAGAAACATTTGATAAAAACAAGGGTTAACATAACTTTTGGTCCCTCAAGTTTCACCCAATTTTGGTTTTAGTCCCTCAAATTTAAAACTCGTGCTTTTAGTCCCTCAAGTTTACACCGTTAGTACAGTTAGTCCTTCAACTTTGAAAATGTAGTTAACACCGTTAAAGTGTCTTACGTGGCACTAACTCAGTTACTGTATAATGACATGGAAATGACATGGCAATAACTGAATATTTAATTAATAAAATAAAAAATAGAAAACACCAAATTTATTCGACCTTCCCTTCCTTCCACCAAATCGATCTCTTCTTCCACCATTCTCCACCAAATCTAAAATCTCAAATCTGACTACACCATTCCCAACAAATCAAACAATTTTATTCATCCACCTCCTTCCTTCTTCCTTCTTCAGATCAAATCCAGAAAGAGTTTCCCTTTTCGCAGCCACCAAACTCCACCCACCGCCGGCGTATTCCTCGAAGTACAAACCACCATCGTTTTCACTTTCTTCCTCGCCGTCGAACTTCGGCCACCGCACACCCATCTCCGGCCACTACTCCTCCGCCCAGCTCAACCGAAGTTCACCTCCGTAGCTGCCAACACCGCCTACGCCGCCGTAACATCATCCGCCGATGCTCCACAATCACCTCCTTTAACCACCATCTTCATCTTTCATCTTTCACCGTCTCCAACGACCCGCCGTTGCTTTCGACCACCGTTTTCCTCCAGCCGATCTCCCACCACCGAACTCCTCTGTCTCCGCCGTAGTCCTCCCGCCGTAGAAGGATGACGTGGTCAGATTTTAGATTTTCTGGGGATGTGGTGGAAGACCAGATCGGGATGTTTGATGATTCAAGAAATTTGGTGTTTTTTTATTTTTTATTGATTAATTAAATTTCTAGTCATTGCCATGTCATTATAAATTAATGGAGTTAGTGCCATGTAAGAGACTTTAACGGTGTTAACTACATTTTCAAAGTTGAGGGACTAACTGTACTAACGGTGCAAACTTGAGGGACTAAAAGCACGAGTTTTAAATTTGAGGGACTAAAACCAAAATTGGATGAAACTTAAGGGATCAAAAGTTATGTTAACCCTAAAAACAACAATACAGAAAACGAACATAAACCCCACCACCACATCTCCTCCAGAAAACCAGAAAGCAAAACCCAGATAACGCAACTCACTTCACTTCACTTCCTGAGACTGTCGATTCATATGAGTGTAGGCAAGTAATGAGAGACATACGCTTAGAATCACTTCACTGATAAACATGAATTCCCAATTTCCCAACACTCTTATTTTTCATCTTCATCATCCAAAACCCATATCCAATTCTAAAACCCTCTTTCCCCATTTCCCTCATTCTCTCCATCGTTTTTCTCACTGTAAACGCGTTCTGAGGACAAGACTATGGCATAAGAAGCCTTGCATTAGTCGCAGGGCTATTACAATAAGTGCTTCTAAAGCTTCGGATTCAGCTTCAACTTCAACTTCAGTTTCTGTAACACAGAATGAGGAAGAAGATGATGCTGAGTCCCTTGAGCTATTCAAGGTTGGTTTTTTATCATACCCTTTATTGCTTTTTATGTTTTCTTGTGTTATATGGAATCAATATAGAAAAAGAAGAGAACTTGATTAGTTTTGTCAATAACTAAGCTATTTGGTGGATTACTGTATGCCACATTGGTGAAATTTGTCTGATGAATTCGATATTTGGAATGAATTTGAGTTTTGGTAGAAGAAAAGGGAGATTGGAGTTATGCCTTGCTCTGAATTCACCTTTGGCATTACAGTCAACTTCCAGAAAAATAGACAAAAAAGGCCTTTTGTTGATGCTTTGAAAAGTTGAAGCTTCTTTCATGCATTCTTTTATGGTTTTTGTGTGTGTTTTTTGGCGGGGTGTGATGGTTATTGGCATAGAACCAGAGATTATGAATGATTCCTTCTTAATGGAATGCTCAAAGTTCTTCTTTGTGTGAGAAAGATTTAGTAATTAAAAAACTTGTAAGTAAAGGCTTTGTCACTTTGAGAGTGTCTGGAACTGAGGTTTGACCACATTCGGTGTGCTTTTGAGAAAAAAAATCATTGTTCTTTTTGCACAGATATTTGTATTAAATATTTTGGTTTACAGTTTCTCATTCTTTGTTACATCTTGGAGGTACAACTTTCTCTTATTTGCTCCAATTTGTTGAAACTCTTTGCATGTTCATATGATGATGAGGATAACATGTTTTAACTTTTGTACTTCTAAAATACTGAGAATAATGTAAATTTGATGTGTTTTAGAAACTGAAGGAGGCTGAAAGGAAAAGGATAAATGAGTTAGAAGAATTTGAGAACAAGGCTAATGTGCAGTTGGAGAGGCAGCTTGTCATGGCCTCATCTTGGAGCAGAGTTTTATTGACTTTGCGTGGAAAACTAAAGGGCACTGAGTGGGACCCGGAGAACTCGCACAGGATAGACTTTAGTGATTTTCTTAGACTACTTGATTCAAATAGTGTCCAATTTATGGAGTACTCAAATTACGGTCAAAACTTATCAGGTAGATTTAATATTTATTTTTTCAAGACTAGTGTTGAGGCTGAAGCCTTCAATTATAGAACTTCTACTTGCATATAATATTCTCCACTATAATCTTTAATAGGAGAAGAAATCAATAAAGTTGTGTTGCACTGAGTTCTATAATGACGTAAAAATGTTTAGTAAGATGTTTGAAGTGTTCTTCTATGTTTGCTGCTCCATACAACCTCATTTTGAATAAGAAGTTTTCTTTTTGGTGAAAGCCTCATGTTCAACTTTATTTACTCTATTATGCAGTGATTCTACCATATTATAAGGATGGAAAACCATCAGGAAATGAAGTGAATTCTAAGGATATTGTGTTTCGACGCCACGTAGTTGACCGAATGCCAATAGATTGTTGGAATGATGTTTGGAGAAAGCTGCATCAACAAGTTGTTAATGTTGATGTCATCAATGTGGATGCTGTGCCTGCAGAAATATATTCAACCGTTGCAACTGCAGTTATATGGTCTATGCGGCTTGCCCTAGCTGTTGGTTTTGCCGTATGGATTGATAATTTGATGAGACCAATATATTCAAAGTTGATACCTTGTGATTTGGGAAAGCCTGATCAACAAGCTAGGCAGCCACTTGAACAACGTACACTTGGATCACTAGGCAAAAGCCGGTAGGTGGAGAATTCTTCTTTATCCTTTTACACATTCCACATTTTATCTGGAGGTCGACTTTTGTTTCATACATTAAGGTGTTAGCTTCTTAATGTGTCCGTTGTTCTACTTGTATACCTATGATAAGTAAGGGCCTGTTTGGTACAAGGGGAGGGGAGGGGAGGGGAAGGAAAATGGGTGGAGGGAAAATTTTTGTGACATGAATTTATAGAAATTTAAGAAGTGAAGTTGAAAAATTTTAAATTAATATATATAACTTTTATATTTTAAATCTTATTTAAATTAAAATATCACAACCCCACTTCTTCAATATTTGAAAAACTTTCTTACAAAAATTTTCCTCCTCTCCCCTCCCCTCCCCTCCAAATCCCTCATACCAAACAGACCCTAAGGGATTTTCCCTATTGTATGATTTTTATTAAATGCCTTGTACTTTTAGAGGTAATAGAACCAAGTATAGAATGCCATTTGTTTTGGTTAGATTAGGTGAAGAGGGGTGGCTATTTCCTGGCCAGCTGCTTATTATTTACTTTGGAAGCTTGTGCTAAACTTCATTTACTTTCTTCTTAAACCATATACAAAAGTCAGATCAGTCTGCAGAACAGTGCTAATTATCGATGACACCCTCAATTCTATGCAACTAAATATATTGTAACGAGCTCAACCTGTGGGCTTGTTTTAGCTTCACCCGAATCAAAAATCATCCTGAATAATGACATTTTTGGCATGGTTATTACCATGTGACTTGGAGTTCATGTGCTCAAATTCTGAAAAAAGCCTTTCTCTTGTGGTTGGAATTCTGTGTACACCTATTTCTTACATGGTGGGGGCCTTGTGCTCTAGGCCTCTCTTATCCACTTGTTTGTGGAATCACAGTGGGCAGTATCCTGTTTCTCGCTATCCTGGATTTACTAAAACATTTGTTGTCAATTATACTTATGTTTATAGCCTATCCTAAACCTATGTAAAGGAGGAGGGTTGTATTAGATCGGGACAGCCAACATTAAACTTTGTTGTATCTCATGAACATGGAACAACAACGATGGCATCATACAATCCATGTAATTGACTCTATCTAGTGGGATAAGACTGTTGTTGTTGTTGTTGTCATTGTTCTTTGATGGGAAAGTTCAATATTTTTGCAAATTTTATAAGTTAGATGAACTTTATTCTTCGAGTGACAGGTTCATGATAATTGATGGCGTGTTGAATTTAGTTGGAAAGTCAGTGTAGAGTACAATTTTTTTTTTGTGCAGAAAGAAAAAATTCAGAATTATGCTCATTATTAAGATCTACTTTTTCTGCTTTCCCTCAGGGCTAAATTTATATCTGCAGAAGAAAGAACTGGTGTTACATTTGATGATTTTGCTGGCCAGGAATATATAAAAAGGGAGCTGCAAGAGATTGTCCGAATTTTAAAGAATGAAGAGGAGTTTCAAGACAAAGGAATTTATTGTCCAAAAGGTGTACTTCTCCACGGTCCTCCTGGAACCGGCAAAACATTGCTGGCTAAGGCTATTGCTGGTGAAGCAGGGCTACCTTTTTTTGCAGTAAATGGCACTGATTTTGTAGAGGTTGAGACTATTTCCAATGTTATTCAATAAATTGAAGAGAAAGTTACAAGAAAGAAAATTTGGTTTCATCACAGAAAAAAAAAATGAATGAGAATTTGAGAACTCAATTTTCGGTTTACTTTTTATATTAACTCCAAAATCATGAATTCTTCCCAAGGACAGGGATGGAGATTCTATATGAGCAGGTCAACTGGAAGTTCAAATAACTCGATGTTGGCTAGCGTAGTTCATGGAGTCTGAGAAATAAGCTGCATTGCTTATGGCTTAAACTCCCATAAATTTAACATATACTATCTCTGGTTTTTTATAAGCTCGAATTAACTACTTTAAGTTGAGAAAATTAGTTATTTTTGGTGTGATCTCAAAATTACACAAATGAAGTCATCAGTTAGAGGAGTTTGGTTGGTTATTTTTGAAGTTTTATAGTTAGTTAGAGGTACTAGGAGGGAAAATTGATGTTTTAGACAAGACGTGTGATATTATAAAACTTCCAGGAGGTCCTTATACTAAGGACGGAAGGGAATTTACTGATATTGATGATTAGTAATTAGCTGATATTGCACTGCCAAATAGCTAGCCCTTCTCATGATAAAAAGACTAGTTAGGCACATAAAAAAGTATGATGACTTGTTGAATTTGTTTTTGATCCTCACATTTTTCTTTGATAATGCAAATATGACTAGTTTAGCATTCAAGTTAGAACGAGTAACTTAACTTCTCCCCTCAGATGTTTGTAGGGGTTGCTGCATCACGTGTTAAAGACCTTTTTAACAATGCCAGATCATATGCACCTTCCATCATTTTTATTGATGAGATAGATGCTATTGGTAGCAAGCGAGGAGGACCAGATATTGGCGGGGTAAGATAATGAACAAACTTTGCACTTTTGTCGCTATGGATGTATAAAATGTCAAAGAAAATTGTTAATTTAATATTGTTGGTTATATATGAAAAAATTTTCCTAAGACTCAATTTCATAGAACTAGTTTGGTTCTAAAATTTTTTTCATATCTCCCATTTAATTGCAACTGCACACACATAAATTTAATGGCATTCAGTAACTTTCACAAGTTGTTACTCAGCTTAAAATGATAATATTTTAATCCAACTAATTGGGATGACTACTGAATTTGGTGAATATATGAGCACATGATGTGATAAAAGTATATGGTGGCATTAATATGCTCCTGTCGTTCTTCATCACTATAGTGTTAGTCAAGTATTAGGACTGGATATTAGTTGGTTTTCTGGTGGAACCATATTCTTGTGAACACAGGATATAACTGCTATATATATATATATATATATATATATTATCCTTATCAGTTATTTAGGGACTATTACCTTCAGTTCTGTTATTGCAAGTGCGAGATGAACTTAAATGGATTGATTTGAGCTATAGCAAAATACACAACAATGAAGGACCTAAATCAGATCTGTTTGCAATTGCGTTATATAGGGTGGCGCAGAAAGAGAACAAGGCTTGCTTCAAATTCTGACAGAGATGGATGGGTTCAAAGTTTCTACAGAACAGGTATGCTTTCAAATAATTTTCAGTATCATAACAAAACATTTTATTTTGGATATGCTAAACTTGAGTTTCAGGTGCTTGTAATTGGTGCAACAAATAGATTGGATATTCTCGATCCTGCTCTCCTGAGGAAGGGTCGTTTTGATAAGATTGTCAGAGTTGGTTTACCATCTAAAGATGGAAGATTGGCCATTTTAAAGGTTTTTCTGGGGCATGATCTTTATACTCATTCCAGGATACTGGCTTTCGATAAGTTGTTTTTCATTCGGTTTTCTTTTATGGCTTTTAGGTGCATGCCAGAAACAAATTTTTCCGATCACAAGAGGAAATGGAGATACTACTAAAAGAAATTGCTGAGCTAACTGAAGATTTTACTGGAGCTGAACTACAAAATATACTGTAACTAATTCTTAATTGGGTCATTGGCATTTCTGTGGCAACCTGGCATGCAGATTTATTTATCATGAGTTATATGGCAGGAATGAAGCTGGAATTTTGACAGCCAGGAAGGATTTGGATTACATTGGACGGGAAGAGCTACTTGAAGCTTTAAAGAGGGTTTGTGGTCTACCCCACTTTTATTTTTAAAAAAAAATGGGCAATAATTCTTTCCTATTGTGTTTGATATATTATTTGTTTTCATGAAATTTCATGTCTTCTAAATCATCTTGTGGATTTACAGCAAAAAGGAACATTTGAAACTGGGCAAGAGGATAGTGCTGAAGTTCCTGAAGAATTGAGATTGAGATTAGCTTACAGGGAAGCTGCTGTTGCTGTTCTTGCATGTTACTTTCCTGAAACCCACCGCCCTTTCATTGAGGTTGAGGCTGATATATTTCTCTTGTTTTTTTTCCTTTTTTGCAAGTTCGTTGTGTTTGACAAATGGTGATTTATTACTGTGTTTACCATGGTCTGCAGACCAACATAAATTCTATCAGCAGTCAACCAAATATGCAGTATGCTGAAGCTTCTGGAAAGGTTTTTGCAAGGAAATCAGATTATATAAATTCTATAGTGCGTGCTTGTGCTCGTAAGTTACTGTGAACTTCTGACTTATCGTCTTGTAGATGTTGTTTCTCATAACAGTTCAAGCTTCTTTTATCTGGATAGTCATTTATCTAGTACTATTAACAGAATTAGTTGTTTAAGTTTGGGTTGAGACAGTGATGAATACTGAACTAATATGAGTTTCCTAAGCCTCACATTCAGTAGTATGAGATGAGATGTTGAGGCGAACTGTGAAAACTAATAAACTTCACCAAACATGTTAAAATCCTTAATTTTTCGAAAAGAAATATACTCTTTCAAAAATGCTCATCACTCGAAGTTAACATCTAATTAACTCAATTAGTTAAGTGTGCTTTTGGAATAAGTTATTAATGAATTATTGTTTTCACCAAAGCATCTTATATAAGGAAACACAAAATTATTTCAAACAAACATCTTATAAAGTGGAACTGAGAGAGTACTTAATTGGGTGGTTCTTCCACTTCAATATCTAGTTTTTTCGGAGAAGTTATCCATCCCACTTTACTATAGATTAATTGGTATTAGAAACGGGAATGTGCATGGGTTCTGACTAGTGGTTAGTTTTAATCGATGATGATGTTGAGTGAAAAGTTATTAATTGAATAGTTGAATTTTCTAGTGTAGCCAGTGGGTTGTTGACTCTCCAGTAGGACCAATTGGTTGAGACTAAGGTAATATGAGCTGTTTAAGTTCTTCATGACTAGTATGGGATACTTAATCGGTCATTTGGTGACTTGGTTCTCCTAGCATTAGGTATAGTCTTTTCCTTATTGTGAGAATCTTCCTAGTAATCATCTACTACACTTGATTTACAAAAACCATTTTATGAAAGTCAATTCCATGTAGATTTTGCATGAAGTTGATCATTTAGAGAGCAGATCTTTTTTATTGTGCAAAGTTATATATTTGGGCCGTCTTTTAAAAGCGGGAGAGAAGTTGTGAGATTTCTGAAAGATGTACCAGTACAATGTGGAATATGAAATTTTTTGGGAGAATGGCTTAAGTAATGCTCTGTCAGTAGGAATTATGTCTGTCAAGGATCAGCTTTCAACATTTGAACTTCTAATGTCAGACTAGTGTTCTGCTTATAGATGCCAATGCAGGCAAAGTTCTATATTGTTTCTGCAAAATATTACTCTTGAAAGCTTTCAAGTGAAATTAGGGACGTAAATGTGTTCTGCAGTTTGATTATTTGTTCATCATCACCTTTCCCTTTTTTAATTATTTTGTAGCCAGAGTAATTGAGGAGGAGATGTTCGGGATTGACAACTTGTGTTGGATCTCTACAAACGCAACATTAAAAGTTTCAAGGCTTGCTGAATTCTTAATTCTGCAGACAGGAATGACTGCATTTGGGAAAGCATTCTACAGAAATGAAAGAGATCTTGTGCCTAATGTATGTGTGGAGTCCTACTGTAACAGCTACTTTGACAATATGTTTTCTGCCTCTTCACTGAAGTGTTTAATTTTTTTTTATCGAACTCTGAAGTGTTTAATGATACAATTATAGCAAGACTTGTGACAATATGTTTGCCACAGCTAACAATGAAGCTTGAAGCACTCCGAGATGAGTATATGCGTTATGCTGTGGAGAAGTGTGCATCAGTAGTACGAGAATACAGTTCAGCTGTCGAGACAATCACAGGTCTTATTATGTGTTTATTTTTTTATTTTTTGGGCCTGGTAATTTGGCGCCTATTGGCAACCAACTAATCCAAACTCAAGGAGTGGGAGTGTTTCTCACATAGGTAAAGTTGTCCCTTCTCCTAATGAGAGCACTTCCCGGAATTCGAACGTGTGTTCTCATCCTCATGGGGGTTGTAGCCCACTTACCAGCTCAACCATTGGTTATTTATTATCTGTATTTGTTTATTCATAATGGGCTTTGTCTTTCAGCAGCTTCATCATTTAATTCTCATTATTGTTAAGATCTGAGTACTCACGATTAGATTTTGCTACAAAAAGTTTAGCTGGATTTGGTTAAGTTTCATGTAAAACGTTCCTGAAAATTGACAAGATTTTCCGCCGCCCACCATTGTGCAGATATTTTGCTTGAAAAGGGACAAATCAATGCTGAGGAGATCTGGGAAATTTATAGGAGCTCTCCTCGTGAAGCTCAGGTACAGTTTTAACTTGGTAGTATATGATTGTCCTGTTCTTTAAACTGCCTTCTATCTTCAATATTTTGTTTATGACGTCAATCTTTTCTGATATTTCTTGTGTAGCCTGATGTAAGTCCAATCGATGAGTATGGAGCACTGATTTATGCTGGAAGATGGGGAATCCATGGGGTCTCTCTTCCAGGGAGGGTTACATTTGCACCAGGCAACGTTGGGTTTTCAACCTTTGGTGCACCCCGCCCAAAAGAGGTGCATGCAAAAGCATGTTCTCTCAATTTTATAAGCTGTTTTATCTTCTCACATAGCTGACAAATGCTTCTCTCTGTTTCCTGTTTCCTACATTTTATTGCAGACCCAAATTATCAGTGATGAAACTTGGAAAGTAGTAGATGATATCTGGGATAAGAGGGTACAGGAAATTAAAGAGGAAGCTCCACAGGAGGTTCAAGAAGAAGAAAAACCACAACTTTTGATGGCCAGCCATTTTCTCTAAGAGAACAATGTCTCCTGCGGCTTCAGGCACATGCGCATCTCAACACATTATAGTAATTTTTAATTGTTTTTTTTTGTTCTCTTGTTGTGGTAGTAGCAGAATAAGGTGATAGCTAATGGCTGAAAGGCAGGAGAAAATAAAATTAAATATGAAAGCATACAAAGGAAGTAGAACAAGAGTACAATCAAAAACACTTTATTGTAACTTCAGTCGCTGTGGGCATTTGCCATCAATTGGGGAAAAGAATCTGATTTCCATAAAACTTGTCAGAGAAGCAGTAATGATTCTCCTCCAGCCCTCCTTTCTGGCGTCATTTTCCTTACACATTTTTTACAGAAAATTCCTCTTAAGGACCCAATTGAAGTTATAAATAGTTTAAAGGATTTTGGAATTCATAACTATTTTGAAATATCAAATTTTCCTTGGTACCTCCCATATTCCATTGGTATCTATGGTTCTGAAAGTTAGACCTTTCCATGTCAGAATGTTTTAGTAGATTCGTAAATTTAGGGAATATAGTTAGTAATTTTGAGAAGCTATAATGATACATGATAATAATGATCATGTAAATGAAATTTGAATCTTTATAATTGATTATTATTCTATACAGGTCCTTGATTGAGCATTTCCTTGACATTAAAATAGAATCTGCTTATAGGAAGCTGTGACATGAGGAAGTTATCCTTCCTAATTATTTATTAACTTGTATTGTAATGCATATCATTTTTCCTCCCTATCACATAATAATACCCATCAATTTGCTTGTTTTCTGCGCAGCATTGAGGGAGCAAGGTCCATAGTGGTTGCAGGTTTCAGTAAATTTTGTCGGAGGCAGTTTTGACATTGAGCCACAAAAGAGGAATCAAGGTTTTATTTTTGTGCTCGAACTAAGTGCAAGTCTCAGAAAGAGTTGTGGCTACTCAAATACTATACTGGTCATTTAGCTTCAGAAATCAAATTTATCACATGGACACATCATTGGGGTATTATCCTCAACAAAACCTTCAGAATAGTTCCGTAGGAATAGTTTGTTTGATTATAAATGTAAGTTTCTGTTGTATTTATAGTTTTCCATGGCAAAAATTTAAAAAATAATCGTATTGATGTAAAATTAGTCCTGTTTTATACTGCTCGAGGTTGGCAGGGTTCTTGTATCATTTTTGGGGTGTAGGAAGAAATAATATGTATATGCTTTACAGAATGGTTTTACCAAATGGATTGTGACATTTTTTATTATGATCAGCTCGTGGAATGGCATAAAAAATTATTTGGCCACCTTATCTTATGCATAATATTCTCTTCATGTTCCAAATTCTTGCTTATGACACTTGAGTTGAATCGAAGAATTAGTTGGTACTATCCATGTTGAGATGATTTTTCATTGATCTTGTTCCATTCCCCTCCTTTTTTTGTCAAAGTTGCATACCCTCCTCTAAGTGCAAACACATATTTTTATTGGACATTTTCTACTTTCTTTTACTTATTCTGGAGGAGTTCATATTATCTAATTTTCTCTTCTTACTCTCTCATATGGTCCAACAAACATTATTTGTAATCAACAATTTAATTGCAGTGTATCCATATAAATTGCCTAAGGCAAAGAGGAGGGAGAAAAATGCTGTGTGAATATAGGTTGGTAAAATCCAGAAAAGTGCCCAATAATTGATGGTTTCAGACTTCCAGCTCTTCATGCTGGGCTGTGGCATTATGTGAAAACAGGAACAATCTGTGAAAAGAACAGACATTGAATTAAGAGTCTGAATATGTGGATAAATTCCAACCCGTGACTCTTGTTCTGTCTATTTCCTTTCTGACAAACAATCCTCATGAGTAGCTTACTACCCTCCAAGCAAGAGCAAGTAAGCACCTTCCATAGTCACTAAATACAACCACTAAACAACACTTTCTTTTCCATTATAATATACACCAAGTTAGGTATTCACATGTAATCATAGTCATAGATATGTGGTTCAACATCTACCGAAAACTCCATCATGATGGTAATTTTTTTACTTCATTGATCTATGTTCATATAAATTCCATAGGATCTTAGTGAGGTTATCGAGAATTTAACACAAATCTTTTTTTAACCTGAGCTTCTTGTTGTTTATAATTATGGTAATTTTTTGTGATGGCCAATGTTATTGTGATTTAATATAATGATATTACTTGTGTTTCGATCGTGTTAATTTCTGAATGTTTAATGTTATTGGAACTTACATATTTGTATTGTTGGTGAAACTCAAAGTGCATTTTGTCTGTTCCTTTTTGAATGTATTTTGGGGTGAATCATACTTGATTGGTATTACCTTTTGAGTTAAAATGGACTCTAGTACACTTTGTGACAGTTGTATTCAAGATCCCAATCCAATTAATTGGCTAGATTTAATTTTTAAGGGTCAACCTCTATTTAATCTCTGACTCGTGTGTAAACAGTGCGATTAATCAATTTTCGTTTGATCAATCATGTTATTCCATTTTATTAACGAGAATAATTTTCATCCCTTTATTTTTCAGTATGTTCAGCATCCAAATCTAAACTTTAAAGTTGGCATTTAGTGTTGGCACAGCAAAGTTGACATTTGAAATAATTTTATATTTTCAGAGATGTACAAGTTGGTGTGATTTTGTTGTTGGCCAAAAAAAAGTTGGTGTGATTTTGTTTGAGACACTTTCAAGCATTCAATATAGGCAAAAATTGGGGCGCTAAAATTATGATTTTGAAATCTCTGATAAAAAATTATGATTTGAAATATCGATTATCATGAATAGTAAATTTTTAATTACATTTCAAAATTTGAAATATAATTATTGACTATGAACTATGAAGGGATGAAGTTATGGAAATAAATAATATTTTTTGAACTGAAATGGAAATAAATAATATAACTTATAAGTGCTCGGCCCTTTATTATATTAAATTATTAATTAATAACAGCTCATGATGAATAATTATATTTCAATGTTTGAAACATGAGTTATTGGCCCCTTAATGTCCAATTAATAATAACATCTCATGCTGAATAATTATATTTCAAAATCTGAAATATGATTTATTGACTGTAGGGGAGGAAACATATAAATTAGGAATTAAACTGATCATTCAAATATTATGAGTAATCAATCAACTACAATGAAATAAGGAAGGATATTACAAAGTAACCAAGCTATAAAAAAATAATCAATTTGAGAATAAATGAAAGGAGGAAATGAGGTGCGGATTGAAAAAAAGTGAAAAAAAAACGAAAATAACTTTCATAAGTATTTATTTGCTGATTGACTATTTATTGACTCATAAGAATATTAAACAGGAACACAAAATGAAAGAAATTAGGAAATCAAAGAAATAGTCAACTGATTCGGTATAAAAAATTTATAGCAATCATTTTGGGATTGACAAGAAGTATGAGTTGTGGATAAAAAAAAGTAAAAACAAGGAAAACATTTCAGTAAAAAAGGGGGAAAATAAAATCAAAGTATCTATTAGCTGATTGATTTTGACCAAGAAATTAGCTGATTGACTTAGACATAAGAATATGAAAGAAATCAGGAAATTGAAGGAATAGTCAACTTATTAGAAATAAAAAGAAAATACTCAATAGGATTAGAGTACAAAATACTAATGTGATTGTGTTTAAGATATAAAAATATTCATGTGATTTTTTAGAGCAAAATTAACACAACATTTTAAGATAGGGGCAAAAATACCCTTTTTGAATTAACAATGATTCTTCTGAAAGCTTGTTCATATAAAATTTCTTTTCTATCTACTTATATATTTTTTTAGAAAAGGCAAAATGACGTTAATTAAAAAAATTACATAATATAAGTAGTAGGTATTAAGAAATTTCATATTTAAAATTGATTGATTGATGATTAATTTTCTGGATGAGATTGATTTATAGTTATTAAAAGCATATGATTTCATATGCAATAATCCATCTCATATTGTTATCTTCTCTGAAAAATATAAATAAGTTACAAAGAAGAATATATTACCTCCGATCCTAAATATAAAACCTAATTGACTTTTTTTTGGAGAGATTAAGGTTGCAAAATAGGTTATTAAATCATGACATATTTGATATCTTTTTAGATTATCCATTAGCTTATAGTTAAAATAAACTAGTGTAAGAGAAAAAATTAGGTAAATCAATTTATAATTAACTTATTTTACTTTTTTTAGGATTTTTCAAAAAAGTCAATTAGGTTTATATTTAAGAACGGAGGGAGTATAAAAGACCAGAAGTGTTAACCGAAAGTAAAAATTGCATTACAGATTTCCTCACAACATTTCTCTTTTCCAATAAAAACTTAAAACAAAATTCAGTTTAAAAAAATAAAAACTTAAAATTTAAGACTTAAAGAAAACTAGAATCAATTACCCCTAGTCACACTCTACAAAAGCCACAAAAAAGAGAGTTTTATGATCACATGCCTTCTTAATTCCCCCGGGCCAAGAAATAAAAATCCCATGACAGTCCAAAAGCAACAATTCAAGAAACATACTTATCTAATGCACAAAAGTCAAGGCTAAATTGAAGGAAAAAGTAACTATATAACTCACCCTCTTGGCCTCATCATTGCATCCATTTTTCTATACACAACCAAACCACCTTCGCTTCCATCCCTTTCTCCTTCACATCACACCCTCTCATAAAACAATGGCATCTAAACTAGTCCTCTCACTCTTCTGCCTCTTCCTTTCACACCTTCTTCTTCAAACTCAACCATTAGTGCGAGCAGATACCAAACTCATACGCCAAACTTGCAAGAACACAAAACACTACAGTCTTTGTTACTCAACCATTATATCTAACCCAACAAGTCCAAACGCTGATACAAAGGGTCTAGCTGTGATCATGGTTGAGTCAGCAATTGCCAATGCATCAGCCACTTCATCTTACTTGTCATCCAAGTTGGTGGGCCCTTCAAACAGCACAGTATTGAACAAAGTCCTCAAGGAATGTGCTGACAAATATGGTTATGCTAGTGATGCCCTTCAAGCTTCTTTGAAGGATCTGGCTAATGAAGAATATGACTTTGCTTTCACACGTGTCACTGCTGCTGCTGATTACCCAAATGTGTGTCACAATGTCTTTAAGAGATCCCCCAACTTGGCTTATCCTTCTGAGATCTCTACTAGAGCAAAGGCTTTAGAGCATATCTGTGATGTTGCTTTGGGGATTATTGATAATCTGTATCAAAGTAATTACATTTAGCACAATTATTAAATGTCTTGTTCTCTCATTGTAATGCAGGAGCATTGTGTCTCTGTTTTGAATCATGAATGTAGGAACTTTATCTATATTTTATAAGTTTGAGGAGTATTTTTCTCTCATTGCCAATTCATGCTATTTCTTGCAATTTTTTTTTGTGATAAAGGTTATTGTTTAACAACCTTGACCATTTACGTGATAAAGGTTATTGTGATAAAGGTCATTAGACCTCACACATGATGGAAATTTTATATGCTGGGTTGGCCTTATCTCTGATCTGATCTCTCAATGCCAATTAATGCGATTTCTTGTAATTTTTGTGACAACCAGTAGTATTATTGACTGTTTTTATCTAAACAACTATAAATGACTATATAGTATTATAGGGTAAACTTTAAAGTAATAGTAGCGGTTGTTATTATGTGACCTAGAGTTATACGGTTATATTCAAATTCTAAAAATAGCCACTTAGACATGAGTGGTTAAAATATAATTATTTGACCCCAAAAAAAAAATACACTTTTTCCCCTCAAAAACCCCCCTTGGTGGGATCAGTTGAAAGAGTTAATGAGAAGAGATTGGTAGATGAAAGTTCTACACATCTTCAGGGAAGGCCATAAATGTGCTGACAAGATGGCAGTAATTAGCTTGACCAAGGAGATATAAGGAAAATCTGGAATACTCCACCTAAGTCTATTGAAGTTATTTTGATCAGTGGTTGTGACTTGTGAGGGTCCCCTCGTGGAATTGTAGATTAGTTGGGCTTGGCCCCTTTCATGTAACCAAAAAAAGAAACCCACTTGGTATTAAGTCCTTTTATATCTGATCTATGTGGTAGATGAAAAATTGACATCCCAAATGAAGATATTTCCATCCAGAAACTAAAATTATTTCCTGTGTCTTTGGTATTTGCATAATGCAATACGTAAAGCTTGATCTAATGAAAGAGAGATATCCCTACCATGAGGGCTTAATTGGTTAGGTTGATCTTGACAAATGTTTGAAAAGCAGATGATGATTATAATGCGTGTTGAATATCTTTCCACTAATAGCAGTGTGTGAGTAGTGCAAATTAGTTGGGAGATTGTGGGTCCATGGATGTTACTGGTAGTAAAGTAAAAAACCTATTGTGAATTGTGATTGGTTCATTCAAAGTTCATGTTTATGAAGCTTCTCCCTTTTCTAAGACGTTTTGTTCTTCTCCTTGAAAAAGATCTTTGAAATAATTGATGTAAGGAATGACTCATCACTTCTTTTGAATTTGCCCCATATTTTTTCTTGATACAATACCTGTAAACACCCTATTTTATTCGGACCCCACTAAATTTAAAAAATATAAAAAAAGTAAAAAATGAAAAAATAAATAAAAAAATAAAAAAAATAAAAAAATAATAAAGATATGCTCTCTTGATTTCTTTCTTGTAAGGCAAGCATAATTCAAATTGTATAAGAGTCAAATATGATGATTTAAACCTGGGGTGTGTGGTTGAGTGGTAAGGACTCATTCATCCTTAACCAATTGTCTGGGGTTCGATCCCTAGCGTTGGGTACGGAGAAACATTAAATCTCTCAGGCCAGCTGTCCCACCCTTTGAGGTGCCTACAAATCAGCGGGGGGTTAGTCTCTCACTTGTCGAGTGAGGGGATACCTTGATCATGTATCAAAAAAATATGATGATTTGAATTAGAAAATAAAATGGAAACAAATTATAATCACAATAATGTGGGTAATCAATAGAAATTTGATTTGATTGTGATAAATATGAAAGTTTTCAAATGAATAAGACAATGAAAGGAAATAATGATGCACTCATCAAATTTGATTGGATTATCATCATGGTAATTTGATTGATCACATAAATGAATTAAAGAGGCAAACCCTAGAGTGGTGGCCTATATAAGTTAGTGCAAGAGAGCATAGAGAAGGATCATTTTTTTTTTTGGTGGAGAGGCTAGGTTTAGTGGAGAGGATCATTTTTTTGAGAGGAAGCATTTAGAGAGTTTTTGAGAGAAAAAGGCGAGATTTTGAGAGCAAAGAAAAGAGTTGTATTAGAAAAGGTAGACATCTATCTTAACATATTTCTTGGGGAAGTAAGGAGAGAATGTGAGTGGAGAGTGATTTGTTGCGAAACTTCTTCTTCCCTTCTTCTTCTTCATCTTACCTTTCTTTTCTTATGCCGATGAAAGTCTATTGTGAGACAGTGACATTCATAATCTCTCTAATCTCATTAAGGCAAAGGTGATATAACCCTCTAAGACAACTTGATTGTCTCTTCATCTAGCCAATGATTTGAGATAAGTGAGGATTATTCTTGTGCATTTATTTTTTCTTTGAAAATAATTTTTTATCTATATGTATATATTTTCTTACAAATGCACTCACATTCAAATTTTTCATGATTTTAATTTGAAATTCTTTTGCAAAGAAGCCTAATTATATTTTTATCATTCATCCATCATGTTATTAAAATCAAATATTCTATCTTTGTTTGATATATGATTTACTATCTTTGTTTTGATTTTATTTTAAAATTGTGAAATATTTTTCATAAATAAAAAATAATAAAATGAAATAGCTTTTATAAAAGAGGAAAATGGGTTGAATGATTTTCATGCCGTGAAAGATTTGAATTATCTTCTCAGGTTGAAAGTCGGTTGTTTCTCCGAGAGAGATTATCTCCTCAGGCGATTCGATCAAAATTGTGAAGTGTTTCCTCTTAAAAATAAAAAATATGCTTTTTCATAATAATAATAAAAAACAAACCAAAAATAATCTTTTTTCTTAAACTTAAAAAAATATTTTCCTAAAAAACACAAACAAAAACACAAACCAAGTGACACACATTTCTATCCCGAACTACGTGGGCTTTGATCCCTTAAGGGTACGTAGGCCCTAGGTTAAATCCTAGGTCAAGTCCAAATATGTAAAAATTATTTTTTTTCCTTTTGTTTTATTGTTATTTTTTATTTGTATATATTGATTTCTCTTGGTAATTTAAAATAAAATTAAAATTAAGGTCATATTTATTTTCAAATAATTAACTTAGGGTAACCGTTCTCTTGAACGGGTGCTGTGAGGTGCCTAACACCTTCCCCACGTACAATCGACTTCCAAACCCTATTTTTATTTTTATTTTTTTATTATTTTATAAAGATTTTCCAAAATATCTTTTTTAAAAATTTTGGTGACGCCTCCATTTTTACATCTTAACTTAACATAATTTTTTGGGCGTTACAATACCCATTTTCTTTCTTCCCAGCCATATATCAGATAAAGGACTAGGGCTAGAGTAGCCCACTTATATCCTTGTAAAGTTGGAGCAGGTCCATGTATATAATTAATATAGTCAAATCAAATAAATGAACAAAGGTGTTCCTATATCATGGTTAGTACGGGGATTTTATTTACCTTTTCTTTTTCGGGTCAAAATAAGCGATCTACCTTTAGATACTCTTTAAAGCATGTCTTAAAGTGAGATCAAATAATTTACCTAAACTATTGTCTTACTTATTAAATATAAATATAATGTAAACTTTAGCTAAAAATGTGTATTTCAAAGACAACATAGTTAACCTGGCGGGTTGGCGTGGGTGGTAAGTACTCTTGTCCCTTAAACAAGTGGTTGGGGGTTCGATCCCCAGCTCTTGCGAATGGAGCAAATTCACAGGCCAGCTGTCTACCCCCTATATGGGACTTCAGAACAGCGAGGGATTAGTCTCACTTAACACGCGAGTGGGATACCCTTGGGTAACCAAAAAAAAAAGACAACATAGTTAACTAATTTATTATAACAACCACAACATAGTTAAGTAATTTATTCAATTTCCTTCGTTCTTCAAATTAATTTTAAGATCAAATCAAAGAGATGAATAAAGTTAATAACAGGAAAATGGGGCCTGTATAATGATGATTGAGCCCTACCAACCAGACTCCAAAATGTTGTGTTGTTGAATTTTCATATAATGGGAACAAGATTAATCATGAAGTGGCCTACCACTAATAGTAAAGAACCTCTTAACATTAGATTGCGTCTTGGATATGTGAGGATTAATGCACAAAAGCAGAGAACAATACAGCAGCTATGGAGGATCCTGCAGCTGTAATAGCATTACTCAATGTTCTACACATAGCAAGTCTTGCTTGCCTTTACAATACAACCTGATGCCTAGAAAACTAACATTGTTTTCAGAGATAAACAACACACAGACACACGTATCACTTACACATATACAGAGAGAGAATTTGCAAAATAAAAACTGAAAGCCAACTGTAAAGTCCTTCTTTTAAGGCATAAACTGAAAAGGAGCTGGCTATAGGTAAAGCTTACTAAATTCTCTGGTAAAAGAACCAATGCTAACATTCACACATGAATTTTTTTTTTTAAAAAAAAGCTGTATCAGAATGAGAATAAATCTTTAGATGACTTTCTTGAAGAAGGCTAACAGCCTAGAACACTACTTAAACAATTGAAGAGAGTGAAATTTATTCCCTTATTTGTATCTGACAGTTATATAGTACATTATTCATGGATAATAGTCCTACTAGTTCCTCACATTCATGTAAAGAGCTGTTTGAATTAGCAATCAAAAAATAAGATTTTGAGTAAAAAATTTTATGGAAAATAAATTTTAAGGAGTGCTTGCAAGTTTTTTAGGTAAAATCATGACGTAGTAGTTGATTTTCAATGAAAATGAATCCAACTAAGCACTAATTATGATTATTCTCCTATCCCTTTTTACTTTCGGCAAACTGCAAAGCCTTTTCTTCTTTTAATTTTGGGCCCTTCTGAGATCTCCAGTTGGGTTATGTCTTACTACAAAAATTAATTATTGGGGTTCAACAATATTTTTTACTTTTATTTTGGTTTATTTGGGTTTTGTAGGTCCAAAACTTTTTCCTTGGGCTTGTTTGAAGGGCCTAGTTTAGGTCTGAAATCTGAATCTAAAATAACATGATAGGCCCATGATTAGCTTCTTTTTTAGTACTGATTTTATTTCGCACTGAGGCTCATGATTACCTAAAGCTTCTAAAAGAACGTGTGTTACGTCTTACGCAAATGAAACAACTGAATCGGCCCAAAACTCTTACGAGATCTGTAAAAATAAAATCACAATGAGGAATATTGTAGCACCACTTACTCTATCAAAGACAATAATGCACAATTTTTCTTTTGTTGTAAGAATATATGCGAATTAATTTGCTTGACGATTATACAATAAGATCTCAACCTTCTCCACTCCAGTTATTCTAAATGTTGCATATTTGTTTGAATAGCATAATTCAAATGATCAGCCCATAGTATATTTCTAGTACACTCTCCAGTTCTTATTATAAATCATCAACTACTCATTTTCACATACTAAGGAATGGTAGTTGGTATTAAAATTCATGTTAAATTTGCCACTTTTTCCAACTTCTTCATTCATTAAATGATGTGTTTCACATTTTTTATTTTGAATCTCTATTAATAATATGAGTTAAGTGGAAAAAACATTAGATGCGACAGTTGGTGACTTATACTTATTAAGGACCAAAAATTGTAGTTAGTTGTTGACTTATAATAAGGATTAGAGGGAGTAGTATTGATAAACTCACAACAATCATTCTCAACCATAATAATTTTTAAAATAATAGCAAAACACTCCAAAGTCTCCCTCTTGTTGCTCGACCCGCTAGCATTTGTCCGGGTTCTCACTCAGAGAACTGTTCATTATCCGATTCAGAGTCTCAAGTATCCGATCCGATTTTTTTAAACTCCCCCACTGCTATAGCTATTCTGTGCAAATGGTCTTTCTATTTTGCCCGCCTATTTTTTAGGGATGTTTCAAATTTGAATTTCAAACTCCAATCTTCAAATTTAAATTTATGACATTGCCTCTTTTTCCACTTTCATTTTAAAAACCACCTATTGCTTTATTTGGTTTCTTCTTCATGCTTTGGATGTAGAAATAATCTAGCAAACCATTGTGTTCTCCCTTTTCTCATTGTTCTCTTTCCTCAACAACATTCCAAACCATTGTGTTCTTTGGTTTAATTAATTAGTGTTCGGAGATGGAGGATCTTCTTCTCAGCGATGTCTGAAAGGGTTTATTGATTTTTTATTGTTTGTTTTTTTCTGGATATATTTAGATGATAAGCATTTTCGCCTTTCCCTTTGCTGCAATGAAAAAACCCTTTCTCTCTCTGGCCTTCTTCTTCCTCAGTTTCTACAACCAACTGGGGCTTTATCATTATTCAGGTTGGTTCATCTTTCTATTCTTTTTGTTTCGTTTCTCTTCACCTACACCCATTTTTCTTCCAATCAAGTTTGATTCTTCGATTTTTTTTTCCGATCATATCTGCCTAATGTTAAGGAGTCTTGCGTTTCATGATTTCAAGGCCCAGAGAATTGAATGCTATTTGGTGATAACTCTTTGGTTGAGATGGAAGATGATCTTCTTCTTTAGGTTTTCCCTCTTTATTTTTATTTCTTAGTTTCATAGTTTTGATTGAATTTAATGACTGTGTATGACTTTGATTTATTTTCCTTTGGATTTAGCCTCTCATAGTCCCGTGTCAGCATCTTTACATAGTTGAGGTGCATTTCTCATTATCAAATGAGTGATTTTATTTTATTCACTACTTTGTGACTATTTCTCTTTAGCATAATCTTGATTTCTGCAATGTTTTGCTGTTATGGAAATGTTTTGGGGCTGATCTAAGCTCTTTGATATATTTTCATGTTGCCCTTTCACCTCCTCACTTTTCTTCTCTCTCTTTCATCTCTCCTTTATTTCCCCATCACTGTTCTGCCATTTCCTGTTTCAGTGCAATGAACTCTATATCAAAAAGTTTTAAAATATTTTGTGTTTCATTTTTCTGTATATGAAATAAAACTTGGGATTGATTATCTAATCCTGATTGAAGAGCTTCAGCCTGCCATTGCTAATATTGGTGCTACTCTTGGCTTGCCAGCCCAGGGTACTAATCCTAATTCTGATCACATCTACTCTGAGGTTTGCTCATTAATTCTCTTTTTGTTCTTGGTTTTAGGAGACATTGATTGAATATGTTGACATTCAGTTACTGACTGTCGTGAACATTGGTTGTTGGAGAATTGGGACTGAATAGTTTTGTCATGTATTTTTTATTGTTTGTTAGAGTGATCTAAAAGTGGTCTGGAATTTTAGTTGCTAGGTGGGTGAGTTAGTTTCTGGAATTTTAGTTCATGGTATTTTAGATGTCTGTATTTTTTCTCTCAATTTTGTCTTCTGTTGGAGGCTAAAGGTAGTGACAGATTTCTACTATGTTTTTGCCTTAGTCATCATTCTAGGCTTTGAGGAGTAATTGCTTCTGATCTTATGTAATGACAGATTTCTACTATATATATTATTCTGGACATCAAAATTACAATTGCCCCACTCCATCTCTAATTGGTCTCAAGGGGGTGTGTTCTTAACCAAGGTAGATGGTAGCAATCAGAAAATTGACAAGATAGTAAATGTATAACACAAAATACATTTAGTTTTTCCACATAGAGATGCAGTCTGATGAGTAGCCTGTATATTTGTGACTACTTTGTAAAGCTAATGGTGAAGATGTTCTATTTATATGAGTAGCCTGTATATTTGGGGCTTTATTAGTATTTCTTGATTGAACAGGAATTGATTTCTAGGGGCTATCTTGAATTGAATTGCTAATCTTTTATATTGTGGGATCATCATTTGATGAGAGTTTGATTATACTTGAATTGTATTTTGTATCAAGGGAAAGTTAATTTTTATGATCACTTTGACATACATTGAGCATTTTTCTTTTCATTTTTTTGGGTTTTGGAATGAAAACTCAATGCAGAAAATCATTTATATGGGAGGGAAAGACAACAACTAATATTGTCTCTCAATAAGTTTTCACAAATGTGGACAACCACTCATCCTTTTTTGTTCTGTAGAAGGATTGTAATCGTTTCCTTGGTTCTAAATCATCATTCCAGCCATTTGAATTTACTTTTTTTGCTCTTCCGTTTCTTTTGTAATGCTACAGCTCATGTCTTTTGTAATGCTACAGCTCATGTGATGTATTGTAATTAGATTTTCTTTGGGAATTCAAATCTTCCGTGCAACGCACGGGAGTTAATGCTCGTTTCACGAAAGCCATAATCCATAGCCAATTTTAAAACCCAATGCTTCAGCAGCAAAATTCTCAATCAATTATTCACTTTGAACATGAAACCCATTCTATCACTACAAGCACATGCCCTAATATTCTTGTGAAAAGATCTATCAACGTTAAATTTATGTAACCAACTAGTGGAGCACTTCACATGAAGCGTAATAAATTCAATCCTTACCACATATCCTATTCTAATTATATTGTTTTAAAATTAAAATTATTTTGTTTTTATGGAGTAGTATCAAATATGGAATTTGTTTTGGCCCAAGTGCAAAATTTACTTTGATCTATCCTATTCACAAGGCCCTACATTCATTACTTAAGTAAGTTATATTTTTATAGGGAACAAAATATTTACCTAGAGAAAAAATTTGAACTGTAATGTGAATCTTTTATTAAGAACATGAAATCATTAACAAAAAAAAATTGATGGATCTCATAATGTTTTGTTTCATGTAATTTTTCTAACAACAAACTTTCTATCAGAAGAGACTTGTCCACCATAATATGAAAAATTAAAACCTGCAACAGAAGTGTCTCGAATATAACAAATAATCAAATTAGATTATTTCTAGCAAATAGATTGAGACGTGAAGCCTAAAAACACCAAAAGTTCACTTTGTGGAAAATTCTATCTGATTTTCCATTTTTAGCCAAAACTTTTTGGTAAAATGAAGCACAAAGAAAAAAAGACAAAAATAAAAGGCATAATTTTGAATTTTACTATGTGGCTCGACTCGTGGAAAAATGATTTATTTTTAAATCAGTTAGTATATAAGCTTTAGGTTGGATTATTTTTATATTTGGATGAACTTTGAAAAAATGACTTATTTTTCCATTTGACTTATAAACATTTTTGGATAACTTTTTGTTTAAAAAGAGCTTATTTTTAAGCCGACTTATTTAAAATAAGATTATTTTTTTTTCTGAAATGAGCTACCCAAAGTGGCTTATGAATAAGTTGACTTATTTAAAACAAGTTGAGTGAAAAATAAGTCTAACTAAATATAGAAAAAGACAAACACCCAAATTAGCTTATTCAAAATAAGCCGACTTATTTCTAAAAAAAAAGTCAAACAGTGGCGAGCACATGGAAGGAAGGTGGAATGGAAAATAGAAGTGATAGTGGGGGTATTTAAGTAATTTAGCAAATAGACGGAGTAAGTAGAAGTCTAAGCAACACAACACAACAGTAGCGCACTTGTTGCAGAAAGCCGTTTCCCGCCAAATCTGAGAGAGAGAGAGAGAGAAGAAGAGGAAGAAGAAGAAGAAGAAGACGAAGAAGAAGATCGGAGTTGGAAATGAGAGGCGGAACGTTGCAGATCAACTGGCATGAAACGAAGCCTGTGCTCTCCCTCGACTTCCACCCTCTCTCCTCCACCCTCGCCACCGCCGGCGCCGATTTCGACATCAAGGTCTCTCTCTCTCCCTCCCTCCCTCCCTCCATTCCAACTTTTATACTCAACACCTTACCAATCTAGTATTCCTTTCATTCTTTTTCCCTTTCGCGCCACAATCTAGACTTTGGGGTTTTCCTGGGTGGGGCCCATTTGTTTACTACATGCTTCCAAATTTCGTCAAAAAAAAAAAACATCTTCTTTTAATCTCACTACCATACTCTCTATTTTTGATTGTTTAGTTTTTGACTGAACAACGCACTTGTTCAGTATGTGACGGTTATTGTTCTTTGTTAATTTTGTCCGCATTATTACCAGTGCTTATACAATTGGCTTATCGTTTCGCTGGAATACAAGTCACTGAAGCTGTGGTGTTTTCAATGTTTCATGGTTTTGGGTGATATGTGTTGTATCTTTATGTATACATGTACCTTTTGATGCAAGTGGATGACGCATCGTAGACATTGTTATTTGATTTTTTGGAGAGTAATTTGAACCATGAAATACCATATTTCTGTGAGGGAGGAGGAGGAGGAGATAATATTTCGACCCAATAGACATTGCTTCTATTGTTGATTGCTTATAGAAATTGCAGTTAAGATTGGGAGTTTTCTTTCTATATCTGACTCTGCCTTAATAAATGAATAGCTTGCAACAATACTACATGAAAGTTCCATCACGTTTTATTTTTTGGAATTCACGAGAGGCTCGACTAACTATTCATTTGTAACTTGTATTTCCAGCTTTGGTCTGTAAAACCTGCGGAGCCACAAAAGAAACTGCCTGTAGTGTCCTATCTGAATAGCTTAACTCATCATAGTTCTGCAGTAAATGTGATACGCTTCTCCTCTTCAGGTACGCTCAGTATCATCGGTTTCATTGCCCTCTCCCTCCACTCAGGATCAATCGCAGTTTCACTAACTAATTTTATTTATTGTTGATAAGAACATTTATCTTGGGCCATAGTAGTAGTTATTTTGATGCATAATGACCTATAGTGCCTGAGCTATCTTAGTATCTAGATCCCAAAAGGTTATCTCTGCCTACACTATAGAGTTTATTAGCAAATTGAAAAAGATTCCTCATGGAAATGGTTGCTGACTTTCCTTTAGAAACCTCTTGAAAGTAACGGGCATTTTTAATTAGAAATGATAGTTCTTAAACTCTAATTTTAGTCTTCTATCCTTTTCCAAATCAATTACATAGACTCTGAAGCACTCTTTACTCCTCTTGGTTATTGTTAGATTTTTATTTTACCCAACCTAATAGTGGGTGATGTTATCTGCTTTTAAGAACAATATTTTGATTAATGCAGGGGAACTCTTGGCCTCTGGTGCTGATGGTATGTCTTTATCTGCCTTGTTGAACTGCTTCAATTGTTTTAGATTATAATAATATTTATCGGTGATGTTTCTGGACTGGATTTTCCTAATTTTCAGGAGGCGACCTTATAATATGGAAGTATCATGTGACAGAAACAGATCAGACATGGAAGGTTCTCAAGATGTTAAGGTATGAGGTCTTTGATTTGATTCATCTGTGAGCCTGCATATAGTATAAAGTAATAAAATGGATAATAGACAGTATTTTGGTTTGATGTAATTTTAATTTATTGAATTTATACTTCTCTATATGGATAAGTTTCTATAGTTAACCAATTAATGCTCTATCCTTTTATTCATGGTCATCTTTAAGTATTGATATATGTCTACTTTATTTTTGAAGGCTATGGTATAGAGAGACAAAGACTATAATCTAAATTAGAAGTATAAATTTTGATACAACTACCTTCATCTTCTTAAGGACGCTATTTTTTTCTGTGAAATAGGTCTCATCACAAGGACATTCTGGACCTCCAGTGGTCTCCTGATGGCACATTTTTAATTTCTGGGTCAGTTGATAATAGTTGCATTATATGGGACATTAACAAAGGTGAGAATGGCGACAAATAATTGCAGCATCTTGTAATTACTATGGTTTGACTCTGGTAGAAGACAGTTGAAATGTTTTAATTGTAATGTCTGCTGATCATAGCTTTGTTTATATTACTGATTGAACTTGATTTTTATGTCTCAGGCACCAATCTTCAGACACTGGATGCTCATGCCCATTATGTTCAAGGAGTTGCATGGGATCCCCTAGGGGAATATGTTGCTTCTCTCAGTTGTGATAGAACTTGCAGAATTTACATGAATAAACCTAAAAAATCTAAGGGAAGTCGGAAGATTAATTTCGTCTGTCAGCAAGTTATTTCCAAGGCAGTACATCCAATGCTAGATAATTCTAAGGTTAATACAAATTGAATAAGATTTTTTCTGTCAATGTATAGATTGATTTATTATATACATGATCTTTACGAAGTTTTTTGAATGCAGGCAACAAATTATCATCTTTTCCATGATGAAACACTGCCGTCCTTTTTCAGAAGACCGGCCTGGTCTCCTGATGGTTCATTTCTTCTTGTGCCTGCAGGTAGTAACTTGAGAAGATTGTAATTTTTTTTTTTAATTTTTATCTATTCATGACATCATGTTAGTATATATTTATCTGTGGTTTATGGGTCAGAAATTGTGATAAGTTGTGTGTTCAGATTCTGCTAGATGACCCACCTATTAGCTAACCATAGAGTAAAAGGGCTAACCCAGTTATGGTCCCCACTTGGTGAGGATGCTGGGGAAGGGAATATATACTTGGCAACCTTGCCCCTGCTTTATGCAAAGAGGCTAATTCAAACTCATGACCTCAGAACCTATGGCAAGTGAGTTTACCGTTGAGCCAAGCCGGCCCTTCTAGCTAACCATAGAGTATTCAACAATAATTTGGATAGCAGTAGTTTACCTATACCGGTGATAAGTTTTATTTTCTTCATTCCAGTAAGACTCTTGCTTCATCCCAATAAGACTCCTCAGATTTTTTGGTTTTGGATGGTGAAAAGGTATACTTATCTCTAGTTGTAACCTTTTCAGTCCTGACTTCTTGCAGTTCACTTCCAACTTAATTTGCTTTTTTTAGTATTTGATTATGTGTGAAATTGTATCATGTTGGATAGTTTCTCCCTTCCAGATTCTTATTTCCTGAATAGCTGTTACTCTATGTTAATTTTTTTTAAAAAAAATGAAAAATGACATGGCACTTCACCTATTTCAGGCTCATACAAAGTTACTTCAGGATCTGAATCTGTAAATGCGGCTTACATATTTTCTAGAAAGGACCTCTCTCGGTAAGTTTACCAGTTTTTTCTCCTTTGAGTAATTAAAATACTTCATATGCCAAAGATGGTTTGTGGACCCAAAAGTTGGGGAAAGGCCATTGAAAATATATTTGAGTAGGAACTGAATAAGACGTGTGTTCAAATTTACGGAGAATTGATGCTTTCTGTGTATAAAAATCTATTAGTTCCTTCTCTGCAATCAATTTTTAAATAGGGTGCTTCTCAATTTTCCCATTTAAGGTGTGTGTGTGTGTGTGTGTGTGTGTGTGTGATACTTTAGTGCTATCATATATATATTCTTTCACCAAGTTCCAAAGGCATTTTATTTGTGGTTTCCTGATATGCAGGCCAGCCATACAGCTTCCAGGTGCAAATAAAGCTGTGGTTGCTGTCCGATTCTGCCCTGTTAAATTTAGTCTTCTGGGAATAAAGTCAGGTAATTCTATGTTTGTTACTTGTACATCAGTGCAGTTGCATTATACATGTACGCAGCTTCTTTCTGGCCCTCTGCCCCTCAAAGTTGCCTCTAAAGTTGACCTACTTACAGAAACATTCTGCTTTCTTGGAGAATGTATATCCTTACTGAGGCAAGATCATAATTGTCTTTATTTGTGCAGCCGGGTTATTTAAACTTCCATATCGCCTCATTTTTGCGGTGGCCACTTTGAATTCGTTATACATTTATGACACAGAGAACAATCCTCCCATAGTTATAATGGCTGGCCTCCACTATGCAACAATAACAGACATTTCATGGTAAATGCTTTAGTGACTATTAGATCCCTTTCTCATGTTTTGGTTTAAGAATGAATGCAATTACATGCCTTTGGGGAAAACATTAACTGCTTCTAGCATTGTTCAAAAGGTCACCTGATGCTCACTTTTTGGCGTTGTCCTCTCAAGATGGTTACTGCACTTTGGTGGAATTTGAGAATAACGAATTAGGAACACCTATCTCATCATCAGGTATTCCTCACCCTTCTTTGGTATTTTATCATATCTACATCACCGAGTTTTCTAATTTTTCTGAACTTGATGGTCTAGGAGAAAAGAAAATTTCCGACAAGGATGAGATACAGCCGAAGACATCTGACAATATGATCGTTGAAGCTACTGGGAATGTTTGTGCAGATGAAAAGGAAAGGTTGAAAAATGAAGCTGGAGGAAAGGTTGATGACATGATCATTGAATCAACTAGCAATGTTGGTATAATTGATGAAGGAATTAGAAAAGCTGAGGCCAAAGACCAAGGGGACGACATGGTCATTGATGAAACCTGCAATGTTACTGAAGTTGAGGCAGCTGGCAGAAAAAACAAGGCACGAGAGAAGGCTGATGACATGGTCATCGAGGAAACGAGCAATGTTGATGGAGTTGTGGTAGCAAGCCAGGAAAGTGTGACAAAAGAGAAAGCTGCCGTGATCATCAAAGAAAATGGGAATGTTGGTGCGGTTGTAATGGATAGCAATACAGATAAAGCAGAGAAACAGCCAGCAAGCTCAAGTAGTGTGAAATCAGATGAGCAAGACAAGACTGAAAAACATCCATCTGGTTCGGATATTGTAAGAAAAGATGCTGAAGAGAAGACAGACACACAAACCCCGAGTTTGGATAAAAGGGAAGCAGAAGAAACGGCAGCATGCATTTCAAGGGGAACAACAACATCAAACAAGACAGGCAAAAGGCGTATAACTCCCGTTGCCATTGATCAATGAGATAAACACAGGCATGGATCCTCTGCAGTCATTTTTATTTGTCTGCAGGTACATTCATGGAATTTGACCTATCTCTAGCCCCTGCCAATAAAAAGTGATATTTTATGGCTTCCAATTAGCTAAGAGATGGAATTTTTGCCAAGGAAATGGGTAAGCCACACACCATCACAGCCATTCATCAGTTATATATTTATCATGCGAAGTAACATGAATATTGATGCTGCTTCTGTCACTACCATTTTTCCCCCTCTAGCCAATCACCATAGCTAATCATATTAGTATATCCAGAGCATAATGTGAGTGTCAGGGGCTAAGAGAAGGGAATATTTTATGATCCCACCGGTTGACTGCAAGATTATATCTCATAGAAACACCCTGCGTGTTTATCCTTGTATATTTTTTGGGCAGTCTACATAGGAAAATATTACTATTTCCCTTTTTCAATCTTGTAGTGTTCTATGGATTGCATCTGGTTTTCTATTTAATGAAGATTCCAGTTCGATGTTATCTCATTCCCCCTCACAAAAAAGCAAAGAACTTGCACGCTCAAGTAATGTGATTTAGCGACGTTTTTACATATACTGGGTTACTTTACACGTTGAATGGGTTGAAAAAGTTCACGCTGTGATTTTCTAATTATGTTGCTTTGTATTTAAGTAGAGACGTGATAAAACTAAAAATGTAGAGAATAAAGTTTGTTGGAATTGCAAAGAAATCTACCTTTTTAATGTAAGGAAGCACTAGGATCAAATTCTTTGTAATCACTTTGAAAATTTCCTCAATCACGTGGCTATAGGAAATAGATGAGTGAAAAATTTATATAATCCATATAAGAAATTTGGTGTAAATATAGTCCTTAATATAATCTGTGATTTAAAATGATGTGCAAAGTTGTAAGACTTGTGAATTTAAGTGAACTCATTGCAAGAATTTAAAATCAAACTATAAACTCAAATTGTAAACGTATATGAATTTAGTTTTATAAATAAATGTGTTTCAAGTATATAATTAAATAAGAAATACAAAAAAACAATAACTTGGCTTAAATATATTTTAAAATTGAAGACTTGATATTGAATAATATATTAACATTCATACTCAATAAAGAAATTCTATAAAATCCATATATAAATTTATCAAATATGATAAAAAAATATAATTAACATGAGATTTGAAACAAGTTGACAAGATTATTTGGTAAGGTATAACTAGAAAATCGGTAAATTTAATGTATAACTAGAAGTTAATTTTTTCTTAAGACCATGATCACTAACATCTACTACTAATAGCTCGAGTATACCTTGAACAATCAACATACTCAACCTCTAGTTGAATGTGCACATCTTTTATGTTATACTCCCTCCACTCCTAAATATGAGATCACTTTAGCTAATTTCGAGAGATTTACTACGTGGATCTATTACATATCTCTTGGACCTTCATGCGTTGGTATATTTTTGCATCCTGAGTGAGATTTATCAACTCACCCTTCTCTTCTGAAGGAAAAACGAAGCAGCACAAAGCAACAGAGAGGAAAATGAGAAATAATACCAACTCTTAGGAAAAAAATACAACTATTCTCTTTGGTATTCAATACTGACAAATCTATGGATTTGCAAGGTTTTATATGCTAAATTTGAGGCAATTAAGATAATATATATGCAATTTTTGTCCAATTGTGCTTAATTATTATTAAAGTTTATTATGTGTAATGACTCCAAATTTTAATTATATTTGACAAATATTTTGGTTATATTTAGGAAGTCATTGATGAAAATTAAGGAGTATTTGATTGATTTCTTGATCTTACACCATAGCACATGAGAGCACCTTGGGCTTGATTAAAGACAAGAAGCAAAAGACCCAAAGCAACATGATAGGATTGAAGCATTTGTGAGCAAGACAAGTTTTGGGCTTTGTCAACTAAATGACCCAATTGAATAAGAAGAAAAGGAAGGTGCTTGGGCCATTCTCCATTGGCTTAAATGGATCCAGAAAAGACAAGAGAAAGGGGATGGCAATTGAAATGTGAGAGGGGGGTCCTGGAGCTGCGGACGCGAAGCAAAAATGAATTGAAATGGGAGGAGGTGGCGGCTGGAAGGAGAGAGAGGAGCAGAGGCGCCAAAGAGACTTCTCCACCTTCACTTTTCACACATTCCTCCACAATTCCTCTACTCACCCATGATGGTTGCTAAAAAATTAGAGCTTGGAGCTTCTAAGCTCTTCTTCATGGAAGGTAACTAAAACACCCTCTTTGCTCATTGGGATGATTTGAGATGGCTTGAGCTCTCATGCTTAATAGGGGAGTCTTTTGTTATTTTCCCTTTCTTTTGTATTTATAATTTTCCTAGGTTTAGGATTGTCATTTATACTTAGATTTGGACTATTATGGTTATTTGAGTTTATTTGTGATTTTGATTTGTAATGAGGGATTTGGACTCAACAATATGTATGGTCATACATATGTTCTTTATAATTCATTAGATATTTCTATTTACTCATGGTATTGGTAGATAGTTTGTTGAATTGAATTGTAATTGAACCTAATGCATTGCAATCACTAATCACACTCTATGGTACATAATAATGCCTAGTTGAATGAGTTTATGAGATTAGGTATTAGACTTGCCTTTTGGTGAGGTTTGATATTTTAGGAAACTTAGAGAAACTCAAAGTGAACCTATTAATTGCTTGAGTAACATTGGACTTCAATCCTTAGATTTTATTTTATTATGTGGGGTTCCAATAGTAAATTAAAATCATAGGATTAATTAAGTGACGATTCGGGGTCCCGGTCGTAGGATTAATAGTTCCTTGCAAGTAATAGGTCAACAAGCACTAAAGAGCTTAACAATGCCTAATTGGATGAGGTCTCAACATTTAGGTATTGGACTCATGGGTTCATGAGGTTTGGTAAATTAGGAAATTAGTGCATTAAACTCCCCAAAAATCATTAGACAGCTATGATAGCCATTGAAAATTATTTCCAAGAGCACTTCATTTCCATTACACCCTTTTACAAAAAAATACCCAAAATATTTATTTGTTTTGCATCATTCATTCTCATATTTAAAAATCAACAAAACATATTTTCTTTACCCAAATCCATCTTACATTGCATTAAATTTATTAGGGTAGTTTAATTGAACAAGGCTCCTTGAGAACGATACCCAGGGTAAGTTCCACTTACCATGAGGTCCTAAAAATTTCTTGAAGAACTAGGCCCAAGGCACACTACACCGACCTCTAAATCGGTGTCCTTCAAATACTAATAAGTTGTTTTAATAAAAAAATAACTAAAATTTTCCCTTAGTTCACTGTTAAAGTTTATTACACCTAATTAGATTATATGTGTTCCTCTTACTATATATAAGACTCTTTTAATTTTTTTAAAGTTAAGGAAGAAAATTAGACCACTAAATTATAACATGTCACATTTAATTAATTTTTAAGAAAAAATGTATTTATACAAAATCAAAGTGATTAATTTGTCATCCTTAATTTCTGCAAGGTAAAGAAAACTTATAATTACGATGAGAGAGTAACTTATAAGTAAGATTATTAGTTTTGAGAAAAATTAAAAAAATAATATTCAAAAAATTATCTTTTCCTCCATATTACACCCTCTAGTTTTAAATATATTTACCTATATTAGAGGAGATGAATTTGTTTCTAAATTAAAACCTATTTATAATTTTCATCAATTTTTCCTCAAACTATTCTTATCAATTCTCCACAATAATAGACAATCAAACGAGGGAGAGTTGGAATAAACGTAAACAGCTAAGTTATAAAACAGAAATTACTAGTAATTTCTGTTTTATGATTAGGGCAATTTTGTCTTTTCACACAATTTTAAAATGTCAACTAGGCCCTAGTTCCTTCATGGTCCTTTTGAAAGTTTGAGTTCCTAAATTGTCCTTTTGTATATTCGGAGGGATTTAAATGACATTTTCCTTAATATAATCTGGAATTGTACTTGCCAATAATAAATTAATAATAGAGAAATGATGTGCAAAGTTGTCAGACCTATGAATTCAAGTAAACTCGTTATAAGAATTTAAAATCAAACTATAAATTCAAATTGTAAATTTGTAAGAGTTTGGTTTTATATATAAATGTCTTTCAAGTATATAATTAAATAAGAAATACAAAAAACAATATAAATTGGCTTAAATATATTTTAAAATTGAAGACTTGATATTGAATATGTTAACATTCATACTCTATCAAACTCAATAAAAAAATTCTATAAAATCCATACATAAATTTATTAAATATGATAAAAAAAATATAATTAACATGAGATTTAAAACAAGTTGACAAGATTATTTGGTTAAGGTATAAATGGAAAACCACTAATTTCAGTTTATAACTAGTGAATTTTAACGAATTTACAATTAGTACAAATTTAAGTGACTCATGATATATTTTAATTAAGTAAAATTGAAAAATCAATTGGCCAGTTTAATAACAATAATAAGCTTTGAAAGAAGTTAATTTTTTTAAAGATCATTTTCCCTGATTTGATTAGATTAAAGATGCTAGTTAAGTCAGTTATTAACACATGATATTACTAATTTACCCTAACCATATATCTTTATTCTCATTCTCCCACTCTTACTTGTTTATTATAGATAAAGATTAAGGGTTTATTTGGAAAAAAGTTGAGAAAAATTACTTATATTTAGGAATAAGTTAAAATCTAAAAATGATACTCCCTCCGTTCCTAAATATAGGACCTAGATGATTTTTTTGAAAAATCCTAAAAAAAGCAAAAAATAAGTTAATTATAAATTGATTTACCTAATTTTTTTCTCTTAGACTAGTTTATGTTACCTATAAGCTAATGGATAATCTAAAAAGATATCAAATATATCATGATTTAATAACCTATTTCGCAACCTTAATCATTCCAAAAAAAGTTATCTAGGTCTTATATTTAGGAACGGAGGTAATATTATATATAGGAATGGAGGGAGTACTTCAAAGTTTGATTTGAAATAAATCTTCGAGTTCAATTATTCTACTCGTATTATTTAAACTTTCCCTTTCCTTATTTGGTAGTCCATTGTCCCCCTCATCGGCTCATCCTTTAAGGATGCAAAATCAAAAATACTACTCCCCATGGCAGTAAATGGAAAACAATTTCAGCTAATTTGATGAAATTAAATCCGTTTATTGGGGGCATAAATATGGATAATGGGGCGAATTTTATAAATAAGCTTTACATTTAGTACCAAAATCAACTCCCCAATTCTTGTATTGGAGAAGAATGATTACAAGACTTCATGCACATACAATTCCAGCCACCACATTTACACTTGAAGTTAATCCTAAGCTGGGTTCTGCCATCAATATGAATGACAGGACAACTGAAAACAGCGGAGCAACCAGTGCAACTTAATGGTTTTTGCAAGCACATTTTTCATTTACTGTTGAACAATTACATTATCATGAGCTAACTAAAAGCCATTACATCCAAATGGAAATCCTTCGCATCCAAAACACTCTTTCCATTATGACATAGTTACAAAGAATTGGATAAAGAATAGAAGGGGACAAATTATATACTTCGCCCTCTGTTATACATCAAGTTTCGGTGAATCAAGTGGAACTGACATGTGTAATTAGATTTGTTGCTTGCTTTTAGAAAAGCAGATTAAATCTAAAGCAGCACAGTGGACTTGTGGAAGATGGTTTTAGCCTTTAGGTTAGTAGCTGTGGCAGAATGAACAATAGCAGCCAAGGGTAATAATGTCAGGTTGCGAGTGAACTCTGGTTCATCCATTAAACCTGATCTTAGAGCATGCCAATCAAAATACAATGCAAAGAAAGCCATACTCTAACTTGCAGCCAGAAATGTCGTCAATCAACCTATGACAGAAGTCATTGACAAGAATAAGTTACAGCAAAATCAAACAGTAAGAGGATAAAGAAAGAAACTATTTTCTATTTTTTTCAGATTGAATCAAGAGGTACTGACAGGGTAAATTGTTATCCTGACTCCCAGAAATTTCATTTGGAAGCATAATATAGTGATCAAGACTCGTCTAAGCTTAAGTAATGCTAGATTCTTTGAGACTATATGAAGGGAGGAAATAAACATTAGCAAGTAACTGAACTCACTCTGATTCCATTTGCTGGAATGGAAATCAATAATCAGCAGATAGTTGTGAGAGGATAAGTTCGTTCCATGTATCAGGTACTCCAGGCAGACACCAATGGCTACAATCTTGGACAGATGGATTATCGCTCCAGTTACCAACGTGTGCATCACTTCGAAATGCGGCCAAAGATGTGACATCTAGAACATTGATGGGAACTCTGACATTCTTTACCACTTCCAAAATTATGTCTGAAAACAAACTTTGGTCCCTTCCATCAGGTTCCAGCATGGGGTATTGGGTCACGGTGCAAGTCCAGTGGGGTTGTTCATCACTGATGCAGACAGGGAAACTGGATCAGTAAGGTTAAACAGCGCAGATTTAAACTGGAAAGTTTTCATTTTTCACATTAAAAGCACCAGGGAACAATTGATATTTCAAAGGTTATAACATTTCAGCATAACAGAACACGCAAGGTAAAGAGAGCAAAAACAGCTTGTGGTGCTGCAAGCATACATCTATATAAATTATAAAACGACATCCTAAAGATGAGAAAGGCGAAGAAAGAAATAATAGAATACGGGTCTTCTATAGACAGGTTTTTCAGGAGAAAGAACAGTTTCCAAAAATCCTAAGGAATACCTCCAGTGAGATGGCTCATAAGTCCTAAAGAAAACACGTGTTCTGTTTTTGTTGATCTTTCTCTCTATCCATGATGCCCAAGTTCCAAGTGCCGTTCTGTAGGCAACAGGAATTGACATCCCAATTTTCAATGACTTTCCAACTTGGAAATAGCAACCCCTGTTGAAAACAGATAAATAATACAAAATTATGAAACCATACTGATTTTCCGCGGATTAAAATGTACATCAAGCACACACATGATTAACAATCTAAATGTGTGAAAATATATACTAAAGTCATGTTCACTAAAAAAGTATTTCTGCTTTAACTTGAAACAGAGGATAGCACATAAAATACAAGTTCAAAGCCAACCAGTGAATAACATCAGGATGAAAGCTACACCCCAACCTTCCTCTCAGAATTTTTTTAATGCTTATTTTCTTTTCAGTGTTAAATACATGCCTCATATATTCAATGGCTATGACAGACATATGAGACAGAATAAAATCAATACTCAAGTTAGTAAAGTCTAATTCATCTCTGCAAAAATTAAAACAAAAATATCATTCATTTCAATTGTCAAATATCTTGAATGTGATCACTACTGCAGAAAAAACTTGTAACAAACAAAGCTGAACACTATAGCATCATCAGGTCATTTTTTTTTTCAGCCATGGAATCTTCTTGAACAATGGCATTCAAAAACTAAAAATTCATCTTGAACAGCTTAAGGAAAATAATGATGCCTATCAAGATCCACTAAATTAAATCACTTTGAAACTGTTATTGGCTAAACATAACTAAGAATGAAGCAATAAACAGCAAAAGAAACAATTACAGCATCAAATATGTCCACAAACATAATAACTAATGAATAAAACAAAGAAAGGAACTTACACATCAAAAAGTTTAGATGGCACCCACCAGTGACCAGTGTTAAAAATAAGAACATCAGAATCAACCCACCGATCACTTATATCATCCAACCTATCCAATCTAAGCGTTGACTTAACTCTCTTTGGAGCATGCCTAGGCTTTAGACCAGTTTGCACCAAAAAAACAGATCTAAAATACTCAACAGTAAAATTAAACTCACTAAACCTCACACCCAAAAACCTAATCCTCTTACTAATCTCATTCCCATTAACTTCATAAACACTCTTCCTATCCCTAACCCCACCCATCAACATACAAATCAATGACTCCCACTGAGTCCTACTCATAGAATCACCCACAAACACAATCCTCTTCCCACGAAACATCTCCAAAACATTAAACACATCAAACCTAGGAATCTCACAATCCCTAGGCTTCCACCTCCATTCAAGATAACTCAAATCCTCCCTCCCATTAGCATAACAATCAAACCCTCTCTCAGCAAAAGGACACTCCGAAGCATTATACAAAGGATAATAATTATAATTATTATAATAATACGGCGTCGTTTGGACCCACCTTCCTTGGTAAAAATCACAGCTTTTTAACGATGTGTTAAAAAAATTAGAAGCTTTTTGGTGATGGAAGAAAAATGTACGGTAAATGTTAGGGAGAAAGTAGAAATAGAATAAGGAAATGAGAGAGGCGATGATTACGAGAAAGTGAAAGTGAAAGTGAAAGAAGCATCGAGAGAGATAGAGACGTTTGAATTTGTTAGGTTTAGGAAATGATCGATTGAATGAGGAAGAAGAAGGAAAGGACGTCGTTGTGGTTGAAATGCTTCGATTTGAAACACTCATTGAACACATTACAGCTTTTTTTTGGTTGGAGTTAAAAATTTGTGAGATGGAATAGAATGAACAACATGGGTGATGAAACTGGAGAGTTGAAAAAGGAAATGTGTGAGAATTTGGGGAGTGAAGACTGGAGAGGGAGAGAGAAAATGTCAGGCGGGAAATGTACGGAAGAAATGGTTAGGTTGAAGACAAGGTCAAAATGGTCAATTCGCTAAAGACGACCCTTCCTTCTACAAACAGCTGGATGAATGAATGAATATAAACATGTGAGACACTTGGAAATTAGACTAATGTAATCGCAATATCTTGGTCTCCAAGCATGACAAACTATTTGGACAGCATACCAACTTACCAACTCACAATAATACTTAGTACTCAAAATGCAAAATCTATATGCTTGAAGCATCTCCATTTTCCAGGAGAAATTTGTTCGTTCTTATTAATAAGTAAATACATTAGGTTTCACGTTGAAATTTTTATTTGACTTGACACTCTTAAAAAAAAACAATCAACTAACCGTAATCAAAATACTACCTCTGGTCCTAAATATAAAATCTAGTTGACTTTTTTTTTATCTATTAGTTTATAGGTAAAATAAACTAGTCTAAGGGAAAAATTGAGGTAATAATCAATTTATAATTAACTTATTTTGCTTTTTCTAGGATTTTCCAAAAAAAAAAGTCAACTAGGCCTTATATTTAGGACCGGAGGGAGTATGTTATTTCAACTCATGAAATAAAAAATTTTGAAAACAAATTGAAAATTTCTGTCAGTATTACTAAAAAAATGTTTTGCCGGTATTAGATAATTTTCTATATATATAATGTCAGATCATATTGAAATTTTCACATCAAATATTCTGTTTTATAATCACAAAGTTCATCATACATTCAATTGTGTTGAAAAGGGGGGAAAATGAATGGAGTATACCATGCCTTGAAGCTTGTACTGCCTACATCTTGGAAAGTTGACTGAGTAGCGGGCAGGTTGTGTTAAAAATGTTGCGTAAAGATATAAAAACCACAATAGGAAGATATTAAATATCATTGTTAAAAGATTCAACGATAATGTTAATGAATTTTGCATATAAAGAAGAGAGAACTTAAAGGAAACATGTTTAGTGGTGTCAGTTCACAATAATTTTAAGTAATGATTTCTTGATCAATTAATTACCTTCTTTTATGTAGATAGATGAACTTAATTAACTTTGGTTGGAGGGTAAAATAATGACTAGAATTAAAAAAAAGAACATTGCAACCCCCCTAATAATATGTTTTATTTTTATATTGATGGTATCATATTTTAATTAAATATATTTATTTACTATACATGAGTTTTTAATATCTTTAAATAATTTTAGCGGTGGATAATACAATTTATATTTTGGATAGCAGGTTATTATAATTGTATTGATTATTTATATCTTAAAAATTATATTAATACGCCCACCTAATCCATTAAAATCATGAATACTAAAAAAGTCAATCAAATTTAATTTGTAAACAACAAAGTAATTATATTAATAAAACAAAACATTATTTTGCTGTAGCTAATTAGCTGTGCCTTTGCTCTGACAAATTGTTCGTCAATTTTTGGTCAACTCGTTATCTTTTTCATTTTTTAATTATTTTCCTTACTTCTCCATAATGAAAATTCAAAATGTATGGATAAAGACAAAATTACAATTCAAATTTGTTATTATTAAATAACTTTATAATGTAAATAAGTATGCATTTTCAAATTTAGAACAACTTATGTGTTTTTTATAAAAAAAGTTTAGGTGAGTTGAGTCTCAAGGTTCACCGGGGCCAGGCAGGCTTTCGGGCTCAAAAAGCGATAACATCGATAGTTACAGATTGCCCACCAATAAGGTCATCATATCAGTGAGATTCGAACTCATAACCACATAATTATGAGTCAAACTCCTTTATCAACTAGATCAACCTTTATTGATAACTTAACTTATGTGTTGACGAGGAAAAAACAAGAAAACTTAGGAAGAAGGTTATTAATGCTAATCAAACATAATTCTTGACCGCAAAATTTAGCCCGAATCGGAGGTTTCGTCATTCCCATATTAATCAATTCTCTTGGCCGGTGGGTCAAACCGACGATTAGTTTGTCTATTAAGCGGTGAGTTGGTTCCATCACTTGAAGGTTGCCGCACATCTTAATGATTATTATGATTAAATTACATTACAATTATTTATTTATTAGATAATGTTTTGAATGACATTTGCGAAATTACATTAAGGACCCCATGCATGTATGTATGCATGCATGCATGCATGCATGTGATCAACTAAACATCACTGCTTAATTATAACAGATCGACCGATTTCGTTGTAGTATATATTAGTTCAGTTCTTAGTTGTGTTAGACTGTTAGGAATGTGGATAATGCGTTTTATTAATCAGTTCCACAAATGAAAATTAATAGAATTAATACTTCTAGGGGCGATTTAATATAATCTCTTTATTAATAACAACACGTATGAGATCTGCAGACACAGGATAACCAAGTAATTTTCCTCCACAGTGATGGATATATATAGATCGACCTCCTTTCACTAAAACTTTTTGACTATACATCCTCTACATGTAATAAAATTACTAAATCATTCCATATATTATTATTTGAGCTAACTAATACTCTCTCTGATCCATAATATAAGAGTACAACTAAAAAACACATGTTTTGAGAAAATATGTAAAAGTTTTTTTATAAAAAGAAAACATGTAAAAGTTAGTTGAGTGTCTAACTGTCTATGTTAATTTTTTTTTTCTTCCTATTTTACCTTATTTATTATAATACTTTAAGAAGGAGAAATATGTGAATATCAAAAAAATATGAAAGAAGGTTGGGGGAGAAGTAGGAAAAAATGCAATAAATGAAAAGAAAATGTAAGGGTAGGCTCTTCTATTTTGAACATCATTCAAATTTTAGGTTCTTATATTACAGATCGGAATTACTTTCTCCAATGTTAATTTAATATAAAAGATACTTAAAATTGATTTATTTATCTGGATATAAAGTAATTTTCATTTTATCTTTTACATATTATTTATCAAGATTTTCAAAATAAATTGTTTACTTATTTAAAATTATATGTATAACCTTGTCAAGATATCATAAAATATACTATGTTACAATAAAGTAGTATGCTTATTTCATTAATCTCTTTAAATTAATCAGCTAACAAGTCTTATGTTAATTACGGATTTAAAAGTAGCTTAACATCAATTTACATTAGCATCTCCAACAACTTGGCTAATGAGAATCAATTGATTTTTAATATTAAAATAGCTGTTTAATTCCATTGACCAATCTAATTTTTTTGTCTTTTTTGTTTTTGCATAATTTCTTATCTATTTTTTTCCAATATAATTTCTTATCTATTGAAATCATAGAAAATTCGGTTCAATAACTTTCACATGTCTTGTAGTAAACGTTTAGAGAGCAGAAAATTCCTTGCATCATAGCTAGAAGACAGCCATGTCTGACATTTTTAAAGAGGATGATGGGAGACCACATGTACCTAGCTAGTGCCTTAGCATATGTTTTGTTATTGAGATCGATGAAGGGGGTATCAATTTAATTATACATGAAATTAATCATGTCCTGAAAGAAATGTGGGATGTAGGAATTAAACACTAGTTCTGATTGTGACCAGGGAGCGTGAAGGTAATCTAAATGAACTACCAGTATACGTGTGTCTCTCAGTTTGTATTTTTGCTTAACAGAACTTAATCCGTCCCCAGCCTCCATCTATTGTTTTTTATAATTGATAAGTATTTATAGGGATAATTTAGAATAAAGGTGAGAACAAATTGAAAGAAGTTTTATATTTAGTAGTACTAAGTTCACCTTCCCAGTAGATCCTATATTTGGACATGTTTGTTAATAGAGAATGGGAGGGAAAATGGGTGGGGGAAATTTTTGTGAATTTAATTTACAAAAAAAAATTGAGAAGTGGGGTTAAAAGTCTTGAATTAATAATATTGATTATTCTTTTATAATATACATTTTATCTATCTTAAAATATCATAATCTCATCATTGTTTCAATTTTTAAAATTTACAACTTATAAAAGTTTTTCTTTGCCCCCACCCCCTCATATTCTTCATACCCAACATTTACTTAGAATAATGGGAGCGAGTAGTGTGATTGAAAAAGCAATGAATATGATAATTGTTTTTTAATTTTCTTTATGACTTTGCTACCATTACACCAACATAAAATAATAAATGTTTTTGTTATAAAAAATAATAAATGTTTTGTAGGTTTTTATATATAACCAGATACAAAATAATTAAGTTGCTCTTAATGTATGACCTCATCGTAATTAAAGACCTATTTTCCATATATTATTTTTACTTAAAAATTCCTTTTTGCCAAATTTTACTTATAAATTCATATATATTGATACTCATCATTTAAACATAACCAAGTTAGAGAGATTTTGAAGAAATTAAATAGGCTTATGTTACTTTGAAAAAAAATATGTATATTAACTAACTTGATATACATATCAAGTTCCGACAACAAAAATACATATCAAGTTAATGATCTCTACTACTTTTGTATATAAAACATATACAGTTACTAGTCGAAGCTTAATTATTGCCTTTGTGTATGCTATATACAACGTTCAAACAACTATAAGTCTATAATTAAGGGGTAATTAATTACAGGTCCCCCACAAGGGAGTTAATACTGGAAAAGTCCCAAAAGTTGAAAATATTAATGTAGGGTCCCAAGGGACCTCACATTAATATATTTGAAATGTGAAAAGACAGTTTTGCCCCTAGCCTTAAAAAAAATTTACTTCCTCCCTCACCCACCCCCTCCCCCCTCCTCCTCCCTCCCCCACCCTCTCCCCCCTCCCAGCGCCCCCCACCCTCCCTCCCACCCCCACCAGCCTCCCCCCCTCCAGCCCCACCCTCCCCAGCGCCCCCCCTCCCCCCACCCCAGCCCCCCCTCCCCCCACCCCACCCTCCCCAGCCCCCCCATCCCCCCACCCCACCCTCCCCAGCGCCCCCCCTCCCCCCACCCCACCCTCCCCAGCCCCCCCTCCCCCACCCCACCCTCCCCAGCGCCCCCCCTCCCCCACCCCACCCACCCCAGCGACCCCCCTCCCCCACCCCACCCTCCCCCTCCAGGGTCGCGAGGAGGAGTGGGGGGTGGGGGCGTGGAGGGAGGAGGGTGGGGGGAACTGGAGGGGGAGGGAGGCGGACGGGGAGGGTGGGGTGGGGGAGGGGGGGCGCTGGGGAGGGTGGGCGCTGGGGAGGGGGGGCTGGGGAGGGTGGGGTGGGGGAGGGGGGGCGCTGGGGAGGGGGGCTGGGGAAGGTGGGGTGGGGGAGGGGGGGCGCTGGGGAGGGTGGGGTGGGGGAGGGGGGGCTGGGGAGGGTGGGGTGGGGGAGGGGGGGCGCGGGGGGGCGCTGGGGAGGGTGGGGTGGGGGGAGGGGGGGCGCTGGGGAGGCTGGTGGGGGTGGGAGGGAGTGTGGGGGCGCTGGGAGGGGGGAGAGGGTGGGGGAGGGAGGAGGAGGGGGGAGGGGGGTGGGTGGGGGGAGGGGGGGCGCTGGGGAGGCTGGTGGGGGTGGGAGGGAGTGTGGGGGCGCTGGGAGGGGGGAGAGGGTGGGGGAGGGAGGAGGAGGGGGGAGGGGGGTGGGTGAGGGAGGAAGTAAATTTTTTTTAAGGCTAGGGGCAAAACTGTCTTTTCACATTTCAAATATATTAATGTGAGGTCCCTTGGGACCCTACATTAATATTTTCAACTTTTGGGACTTTTCCAGTATTAACTCTCTTGTGGGGGACCTGTAATTAAATTTCCCTATAATATTAATGATCTCTTTGTATCTACGACAATTGTTACTGCAATTTCATTAATTATAACATATGTACTGTATGCAAATCCGAGTCATACATGACATGTGTATGTGTATAACTATATAAATATACCAAATAGCAAGATATAGTTATATTACATATACAACTAAAATCCCAAAATTAACTTTTTCAAACCGCTATCACATATATAGAATTTTTTTTTATATCCATGATCAAGGTATCCCCTCACTCGACAAGTGAGAGACTAATCCCCCGCTGATTTGTAGGCACCTCAAAGGGTGGGACAACTGGCCTGGGAGATTTAATATTTCTCTACCCAACTCCAAGGATCGAACCTCAGATAATTGGTTAATGGTGAATGAGTCTTTGCCACTCAACCACACATCTCAGGTTATCACATATATAGAGTTAGCATATATAAGAAGAAATTGAACGAACAAAACTGGAGATAATGCTAAGATTCAATTGATTATTAGTTTGAAAAGAGTAAGAAAGTCAAATAGATTAGTTAAAAGTATCTGTATGTTTGTATATTTTACTTTTCTCCAAAATAATTTACATAACCTGTAAACTATATGCTATTACATATTCTGATACAATGATAAAAATATGTATATTAAAGACCACTATATAAGTGTCACATATATTTTAATAAAGTAATTACTTTATATCGAGTCCTTTTATATTATTCCTAAATCAGCCTATCTACTTGACTTTAACTAAGGTAGCCATGAACTTAGCGGTTATTGATGCAATCATATATATGCCATATATCCTTTATCATTAGTACAAGCCCATTAATAATAATCAGTGGTAGTACTTCTGGTCTGTATAAAAAAAAGTACTACTGGTACAGGATGGATCAAAGTTTTTTCTTTATATAATATTTTCTTGCTGTACTTATACTATCATCATGACCCTTCCGTTTTCCAGTATCACACCTTAAAGTATATATATAACACAGATAGATGCAAATCTAGAATGTTAAGATACAAATCTAGAACGTTAAGATGCAATAATTTTAATAATGAAATTTTTTGTCATGAGTATATCTAGCTCAATCTACCTTTGATTCCGATCCCTTTTATTTTAGAGTTTATATATGTAAATAATAATTCCAAATTTAAATCATAACGACGATGAATTCAATGAAAGAAGAATAAAAGGAAATCGAAAGATATAGGCAATAAGAAATTAATTATTTTAGTTTAGTGGAAAGTGGAAAATGGTATATATTATTATGTTTAAAGAAATCCAGAGTCTGGATTTACGATTTCTGCAAGAACATAAAGAGACATGGGTAATTAGGAGAGTCCTCTTCCTCTATATGGCCTGGCAAAAATCAAACCCAAAATTATATATATATGAGCAGATTGTTCAATCTAAAATGTGAAATCTAATAAACGTGTTTAAATTGACGTACGGTAGAAACTTCTTTTTCATTTACAAGGTATGTAGAGTGTGTGTGTGTTATGTATGCGAGAGAGATCAAAAGTTTTATCAATGAAAATGTTTCGCAAACACTAACTCAAAGTTAGATGATGGGCGAATCACTTTAATTTCTCTGACCCCTTAGGGCTTTCTTCCAATACACCATGACACTGATCTTGCACACAAAACATATTTAAAATCACCAAAACACACACAAACCAAAATTCTAAGTTTCATTCTCCTTGAACAACAAAAACAGACACACACTCAAACTTGCATAGACTGTCATATTGTCGTATGAGCAGAGAACAGGACACGCCTGCTTAACATAGCAGCAAGCGTGTATTGAAGCACTTATACACAATTCACACACACACATATTTGATATTATTAAATTAAATATATCGTGATCATCATCACACGTCACAGCTTATTATAACTCTCAAGGAAAAAGGTAGGCCAAACAAACTTTCCGGCCAACTTACAAATCGAAACTCACCACACATCATATATCATTCCCAATATTTTCATGTTCTTACATAAAACATATATATAAAAATAGTTGTGTGTGCATAAAAACAATACGTAATCCAAGCCAACCGCTATGATTATTCTCATGTTCTACACACCCCTTCAGTCAACAATATCCTAACAACCTTTGTTTCTTCTCTCTCCCCCCCCCCCCCAACAATATTATGAATTCATATATACTTATTGTTCCATATATTTTCACTTCTTTTACACATAGTAAATGCTTATACATTAATTATCAACATCAAATACCCTAGCTAATTATTCATTAATTACCTTATGGTAAAACTCCAAGGGGATTTCATCAACGGAGTTGACCCCTACTCCAGTTGTACCATCAGAAGAAAAAGGCCAATCGAGCACGATATTGGAATTATTAGAAGCAGTGGTGGTGGTAGTCGTGATACCATTGAAAATGTTGTTGGTGCAGTGTTGTTGTTGTTGTTGTGATGAAGATTGGAGTATCTTGATTTGTCTCTTTAAGAACTTGACATAACGAATGGCTTCCTCAAGCATGGAGGCCGTATCAAGCTTGGTACCACCGGGGACTAGCCGTTGGAGAATTCGGATTTTCTCACTTATCCTCTCGCGACGGTGGCGGGCGGCCACACTTTGAGGGTCATCACTGATCCGTACGTTACGCCGCTTAGGTTTGCGGATGGTGGAAGGGTCTATGTCGATAGGTTGTAAAGCGGCTATCTTGTACATCATCTCCTTCATGGCTCCAAGTTCTTCTTCTTCCTCCTCCTCCTCCACTTCTATCTCTTCTAATTCTTCTTTCTCCAATAAGTTGATGCCAATCATGTCACTGGTGAGAAAGCCTGATGATGATGATAAAGTGGAAAGGATTGAGTAGGTTATGGGCCAAGTAGAGCTTGTATTCTCAAGATTAATGTTATTGTTGGTGGTGAAGGATGCATGGTGAATGTTATTCATTATTGTTGGTGGTGGTTTTTATGGACTTTTTGAAAGATTTTTAAACACAGGATTGATGGGTGTGTGTATATATAGATAGATATAGGAAAATGGAGGAGGTTTACTTGGTGTGAGATGGAGGAATGACTTGATTATTAGTGCAAGAAGGGTGGTATATAGCTAGATGATAATGATCATTTCCATAAAAAGAAATGGGGTTCATGAATTAATGCGCTTCTGCGCCAAAAAAGGAAAAATTAGTAGGTTAATTAAGAATGAATTAAAGTTAATTATAAAAAAAAAGAATGAAATAAAATCTCAACAAGGGTAAAACTGTAAAATGACAAGGTAGTCGTCTATCAAGGGTAAGACATAATTGGGCCTACAGAGAAGATTATTTTTAACAAATTTCTGTTTAATTAAATGCAATCCACTTGTGACTTGTAGTACATATTAAAAACGCACTACATGTAACTCATCAATTTATTTTGCACTAATAATTGGAGGGATAAAGAGTGAGATTCAACTTAAAACACACTCTCCACTTCTTGAGCATTTTTGTGAACTTTGTGGTGTGGTATGTTAGGACATGAATTTTGGTGGAGATTAAGTTGGGGTTTGAAGTTTGGAAGAAATTTTGGTTCCTTTTCCATTTTCCTTCCCTTTTGTTCAATGTTTATGTTCTTGTATATTTTTCTTTGAGTTTCTTGAACATGAGTAGCTAAACATTTTGTTCGATGACTATTTTGAACACTTGTATGGATTAACTTTTGATTACTCCTCTCATTTTTGTGATTAATATTATATATGTGTTTATTTCACTCTTCTAATGCTTCTAAGTGCTTTGGTCCCCATTTAAATATTGTATTATATTGATTAATGTTTAATACGACTAGGTTAAATGTAGAACTTGGGGCGAAAAAGTGTAAGAACTTGAAGTTATTTGTTTGATGAATGGATGATTTTATTGATAAGATAAAGATATATTTATTGACTTTGCATAACCACATTTTGGTTAAAATATAGAAATTGAATTTTATTAATTGTGCAAGAGATTGCATAATTAATGGAATTAAACACTTGTTTTTAACTTAAGAGAGTCTACAAGTGCATTTGAACCCTAGATTAGCACGTATAGTAAATGAAGACAATTGTGATAGGATGCTCTTTAAGGTTGTGAAATACGAGGAGATAAATAATCTTAGATTCATTTTATCCTTGAAGTTGAAGAATTAGTAGTTAATAGTTTTTCTTATTTTTAAAATAGTATAAAAATGTTATAATCTCTTCTTGACCTGATTTTGGAATCAAATCCTTGTATGATAATACTTTTATTATCACTTTATTATTATTTGATATACTACTCGTGCATTTGTGTTGCGAATAATTCGCGGGATTTTATTGTGATAAATTCCATTTTGAGAGACCTAGTTTGTGATTTTTCCTAAAATTTAACAAGGTATACAACTATACAAGGTATATTGTATCCTCTATATATTGTAAACTCGAATTCTAAATATAAGAAATAGAGACTTAGATGTGGCTGAGTTATTATTCTATATATAATATACTTTGTAGGGAGAATTACATTAAAATTAGGTCAGAAGTTAGGTAATTAATCACAATTAAGTAGTCCTAAAAATTCATTAAATTACTTTGAACTTTGTAGGAACCTCAGTAATATTAAATTGCGTGTTGAATGTTGACGATGCATTGCAGCTTCATGACTGTGAGTTATTATTGACAACTCTTTAATAATTAATTATGTATTAATAACAACTCATGCAGCTGCATTGATAACTCCCCACAAATGCAATCACCTGGCCGGGTCCATTGAGATTATAATGTAATTCAATGAATTCTTTTGATATGATTGTGATTCTTTGGGAACTAGTTGTAATTCTTCTTATTTTATTTTATATATCTTGTACTATCATTTTTCTTCTAATTTCGTTTGAATTATTACAAATATAGAACATATTTACTTATATAGTTGTATTGATTAGAAAGTTTATTGAAGATGTTATTCGGGTTATCTTTATTAAATATCTTCATCTCTCTCACTCGATTCTTGTTTTTTTTAACACATTTTCGGACCAAACACAATAGCAAAACCAACTAACCCGGTTGACAAGCTGAAGTGCGAATGTCCTACTTATATACTCACACACACACATTCATGGTTGATGTGAGACTAAGAGATCCCACAGGGACCCCCCAGTACAGCGCAAGCGCCACCCACACCAACATACGCAAGACACATGCCATTTTTTTTAACACCTTTTTGGACCAAACACAACAGCAAAACCAACTAACGCGGTTGGCAAGCTGAAGTGCGAATGTCCTACTTATATACTCACACACACACACATTCATGGTCGATGTGGGACTATCAAATAAGAGGGATGGGAAAAATATTAGCAAAAATTAAAAACGAATCATATTTTTGATATTCATCAGGGTCAAGATCCACTTTCCAAATATATCCTATTATTCATAGAATCATAGGGACAAAGGAAGTAATGACTTGCATATCTTATACATCTTTCCAAATATTATAACTTGCATATCCTATTAAAGGTCAAGATCCATTATGCAAATATATCTTTCTTAATGAACTAAACTGGTTCACTGAGTTTTACACACACAGAGAGAGAACTGAATGTGTTTGTAGTTCACTGAGTATTACACACACCCATATAGAGAACTGAATGTGTTTGTATATTTATTTTTTGGGTTAAAGTGCAAAAATGACCACGTAATTGTAAAAAAAGTGTAAAAATGCCTATTTAAAATTTTTTGGAGCAAAATTGGCCATCGAATTTTAAAACAGGGGCAAAAATGGCCATCATAGTTTTTTTACTTTTCCACTCATCATCCTCTGTCACATCATCACACAAGGGCAAATAAGTACATAAGCCTGCCACATATTTTAGTGAGAGATGAATTAGATGATGAGTGAAAAGTCAAAAAAGTAACTGTGATAACCATTTTTGCCCCTAGTTTTGAAATTCGATGGACAATTTTAATTTGCTCCAAAAAAATTTACATGGTTATTTTTGCACCTTCATGACAATTACATGGTCATTTTTACACTTTAATAACCCTTTTTTTACCATAATTGTATATTTATTTATGAAAGTTTGAAAATGAAAAATTGTGGAATTCTTGTTGAAGAGCTATCTATATTTAGAGCTTCCGATATTAAGTATTATATATAACTAATGGGAGATTTAGGGCCATCCAGTTTGGTGTAATTGAATTGAAAAATGGAAATGGATGTGAGAAATGAAAATTTTAATTTACATATATCCTAACCCACAAGTTTTATCTCTCTATCTCACACTTTTTCAGACCCTACAGACTTTTCTTTTCCATCATTACCTAATCTACCTTTATTTTTCATCTTTACCCCCTTATACTCATTTCCATTAGCATCATCCCAATTATTGCCAAGCAAACAGGCTCTTATAAGTTACTACTGAATTATACCAAGTAGTACAATCAAGTAAAAAAATTAAAGAAACTAATTTTATTTAGTTAAAAAATAGAGATTAAGTTATTACTGAACTATAATTACAAAAACCAATAGATTTATTTTTCCTAGAAATATAGTTTAGTAAGTCATGGTGCTCGCAAAACTTGTGTAGTATATGTCTCACCAAACTTCATATTTGATGAATAAGCCTACGATATATATTCATGTTATATAATGGTACAATTTGAGAAAAGGAAAAACAACTTCATTCATTGTGATTCTTGGTGAATGAATATATATAATAAGGATATAAAATTATACTCCTTAATCTAATTAAATTATTAGGGAAAATGCATTTTCCCTAATAATTTGATTAGATTAATGATGTTATACTTAAGTTACTTATTAATACATGATAGTATTACTTGTCTACCCTTTTCATATACCTTTATCTCACTTTCTCTCTTATACTTGTTTATTATAAATAAACATTATTAGGATTTATTTGAAAAATGTTTGGAAAAATTAGAAATTAAAATGACTTATATTTAAAAATAAATTGAAATTCGTAAGTGATCTTATATTTGGGAACTAGGGGAGTATATACTAAGAATTTTAAATGAATTATTTTGAACCTTTATGTATGAGGTACAACAAGAAATCAATGCGGAGATCCACTTTCTCATACCCTATACCCCCGTATATCTGTATGACATTAGTGTTAAAATTACTCAAACGTGTCATGTTATTATTTATTAGCGAGCTATTTCAATTTTGGCAAAAAAAATTAGCTATTTCAGTTCAAAAATAAAATTGTTAATTAGCTATGAACAATATAACACAGCTCATTTCACGAGTTCTGTACATTTGGTTGCCATAAAGTAGGGAAATGAGCTTGAAAATAAATCAGAAAGTTAAGGGTATTATGGTCATTTACATATATCATGGGCCCACAAGTTTTCTCTCTCCATTTCACACTTTTCTGGGACCTACAAACTTTACTTTCTAATCACTACCTCTACTTTTCATCTCTTACCTTTTTCATTTCCAATTCTTTACTTTCTTTCTTATAACCAAACGAACCAATTACGCTTGATATGAATGTTTAATGTTACCTCTCCTCTTTGATGATATACAATTGAATAATTATTTGAGAAATGATAAAATGTAAATAATTATTTGAGAAATGATATACAATTGAATAAATTATAATATGAAGCACACTATTTTTGTAAAATTTATGAATTATGTATTAGTTTCTTAGTCAGATAATTAATTTCAATAAAAAAATAACTATAAGATATAAAACATTTATATTTTATGATAATATAAAACATTTATATTTTACAAAAGAATCAACTCCAACCAACTCTCCATCAAGATTCAAGAGATAATAATATGATAGACAGTATTGTTTTAAATATTTAATAAATTCTGATGAGCTTGTCATTGTGAAACTTTTGATTAGTGTTTCAGCAGCAATGTTTCATAAAATTATCTACCTCTATCAACTGACAAATCTCTCCCTCCCTCCCTCCCTCCCTCCGATCTGCACACACATGACATCCATATAATTGCGTATTGTTAATAGACACTCCTATTATGGATGCTGAGGAAATTACGAAAAATACGTACTTTCTGAATTCAAAAAAATTTAAGCGAGTTGGAGCTGTTAATATGTGTGTGTGCGTGTGTATACTCAATTAATTAATACGGATACTCAACTAATTAAATTTTTCTATATGATTTGAAATTCAAAATATATTTTTTCTTGTTAATTCAAGTGGTGTTAATAAAATTAATAAAATAATAAGAGATATGATTATTTTAAATATTTAATACTCATTGGAAAACTTTTGATAATTTATCTACATCAACTGACAAATCTCCGTATATAAATGCATTATTGTAATCACCACAGCTATCCGAAAACAGCTCTATGTACATGGATACACACCATCAATCAATTTCCTTCTGAAAGAACTTAGGGTAATTTATTCATGATAGAAGAAATATTAAAAGTCATAATTAATTTTGGGGTATTGCCCGGATGTGTTCAATTAAGTTTCAAATCATAATCGTACCTTTAAAAGTAACAATTTGATTTCAGGAAAACATTAATATTTGAAGATGTCAATATCATTGAATATTAATCATTGAAGAGATATATCATTGTGTTGAATTACTAAGAATCGGTCTAGAACCATGTAATTAAGATAAGGTTCCGTGTTATCGAATCCAAATTGTCTTTAAAAATGAAAGGAAATTAATCAATATATAATGCCGGTGCCAATTAATTTTTCCTCAAATAGAAGGGTTTCCATTTTCAAAGAGTCTAGCATCAGTGTTGGTTTGTTTGTTTGTTTGTTTATCAGTATAAAACAATTACATTGTAATAAAGTCCTTATAATCAGTGGAAAAAGAGACCGTAATACATCTGACTTTACATATATGTCCTGAAGGGAAAAGAGAACAAACTCGAAAATATGAGAGAGAGGAGGTGGGGGGACAGAGAAAAGTGGAAAAATTAATAGATAGGAAAAGGATGTATTAGAGGTTGTGTGGGGATACGTTTCTGAACCATCGCAGGTACCATAAGTCATATGAAACACTAGAAAACCCTAATTTTAATTTCCAGGCCATGTGTATGGGACAAGTTAAGTTATGAGTGATCATTCTTATTTTCCCCCCTCAGTTCTGAGGTACAAATACATACGCGAGCACAAACACACCCACACACACACAGCCTCATGGAATTGATCATCATTATTTTCACTGCGTGTGTGTGTGTGTGTGTATATATATTTATATATCAATGTTATGATTCTATTGGTGTCAATTGTCATACGCTAGCCATGCGCATGCACAGATGCAATCATAATTCTTTTTGGCTGTTAGGGTTTCATATGTGTGTGTTTGTGTATCATCCCCTGTCTTTATATTTTCCACGCTAAAACTTGAAGAAACCATCCAGCACCTCTTCATGTGTAAGCGAATCTTTCAAAAAACAAACACTACTCATTTGATTTTATCTATATAGGGCAAAGAGAAAATTTATTTTGATTTTATTTGAGTCACATAATGCATGCATTCCTTTTTTATAGGATGAATGTAGTGTGACCATCATGGTATATTATTACATTGATTTTGTTTACATTGGAAGTATTATATATTTAATAGGGTGAAACTGAAAGGTTATTAAATTTTAAGCATCTGATATTAAAGGTTTTTGTGTTGCTATACTTATGTATATATCAAACCAAGGGAATTAATGTGTGGCTTTGCAATTCAGCTTTCTCTCTATGACTTTGTGTGCACTTTTGTTTTCTTCTCAAGATAGATGGCACTATGAGGAATCAAACACTTGTCATCAAGATGGTCAAATATCAAACTCTTTCGCCAACTGAACACTTACAATTTAAAATATCATTCTACGTAAACTATATATAGTTATTGAAAAAACCGGATGAATCAACAAGAGTTGACTGATGAATAATGTTTTGATAAAATTAAGGGGTTTCTTACATAGAACTAATATCTTTCAAAACTTAAAAAGCAAATCATTTTCATGTCATTTACCATTTTAACAAATAACTTGTTAATGACATATAATTGATAAGTTGATCAAGTTTTCCTAATAGAAAATTTTTACTGTTTCGCTCACCACAAACTAAGGGTGGTATAAGACCCAACTTATTACAATTCTTTGAGACCTTATTACAACTTATTACAACTTATCACCCAATTTTGACAAACAAACATTTTTAATGTTTAACTCTTTTACCCGTTGAACCAATAGACAACAATAGGTTAAGTTGATCAAGTTTTATTTGGTACAAAAAGCTTTAAAGCCTCATAAGTTTATAAATTTTATTAACTAGGGGTAAAAATAAGAAGTAGAAAGAATGAATTACGCTTTTGAACAAACCAAAGTTTGATTTGTAAAAGGCACCGGTCATATCCCAAAGATTATAACTATATTTGAGAAAAAGGTGGGAATATGATGCTAACTTTTATGGTTAGATAACAAAGTTTCTTTTGTGGACTCTTGAAAACACACAAAAATGAAAAATGTATGGAATGAACTTAGACACATACGTGTATTTTTGTTGCTCGCTACACTTTATAGGGAGTAGGAGAATATATCGTGAACAATTAATCATGAAATGGGAGAATTATAATTTTGGAGTAGTGATGCCATTTAATATTGCGTTTGAAAAGCTATGGGATAAACTTGTATCCACATAATTATGGGGAAAGTTACTTTGACGACACCTTTCGTTTCGTATACACAGGAACAGAAAAAGGCCATATATAAAGTTAATTATATGTGAAGCTGCAACTATAAATATATTGGCCTGAAAAAGTAATATATAGTTAGCCGTCATTCAACAAGCTGTTCTTTATATAGTGCTTGTTTTTTTTATTATAATTACTAGAATATAATTCTGATAAAAAAATAATTACTAGAAATCTGCTTAATAAAGACCACGTCAAAATATTTGTGAATATCTATGAGTTGAACTTAGCTTGCTGAATTTTTTGAACGCAAAATATATATATATATATATATATATATATATATATATATATATATATATATATATATATACTTAGCTTGCTGAATTGATAAGTATTAATTGCGTGCTTTAATTTTATAAAACATGAGCGTGTATGTTCCATAATAGAATTTTATTTATGAACGCATGAAATATACTCTTTAAGAGACGACTTTTATCCGCGTTAATCGTCAAACTGTAAAGATCAATGATTTATTACGAAAATGAATATGAATACTAAGATGAGGAAATTACACGGGAAATTTGTTTCAGTTTTATGGATTTATATAGGCATGACCTCTTTTATGTAATATAAAAGTATTAATAAATATGTAAGAAAAATATAAGATGAATTCTTATATTTTAAACAAAAATTGTTCAAATTTTGACTCTTATATCATGGACTGAGAGAACACATGTTTAGAACAAAAGGTACACAAAAAGTGATTGGGTTAAGGGTGAACTTTTTTTTGATCAATTATTAAGGGTGAACTTTAACCCTTAAAATTAGATCTGAATCAATTATACTTAAAAGGTTAATCATCAGATAACGAAAGGGATAAAACATTCCAAGCATTATATACTATCATACTCATAATATTTAGGGTTTGTTTGGTATGAGGGATTTGGTGGGGAAGGGAGAGAGGAAGGAAAATTTTTGTGATATGAATTTTTAAATATTGAAGAAGTGATGAGGCTGTGATATTTTAATAAAGATAAGATATTAAATATAAGAGTTATATATATATTAATTTAGAATTTTCAACCTCATTTCTTAAATTTTTATAAATTCATGTCACAAAAATTTTCCCTTCGCCAATTTTCCCTGCTCCTCTCTCCTCGTACCAAACAGACCCTTAGTAGTTGAGAAATCTTCCCTTCCATTATGTGATTTTATCTTGACGAAGTCATCCTTCTATAATCGATATTGCTGGTAACATTGTCACTTTTTGCATAAAGTTTATATTTACATATACTCTCTTTATTCTTAAATATAGAAGCTAACTGACTTTTTTGGAGGATATCCTTAGAAAGGTAAATGAGTTACTTAAAAATTGATTTTCACGGTTTTTTTCTAAAATAGTTTATTTAGCTTATAAGATAACATATGATCTAATAATTACAAAATATGTTATGATTAAACGATTAATTTTGCTTAATTAATTTCTCTAAAAAAAAGTTAACTAGCTTTTGTATTTTCCTAGTTGCCATTTCCTAGCATAACAATAATATTCCTAAATAATTGTATAAAAGTCAATATGTTCTTTTTTGATACATCAAAAGTCAATATGTTCTATCACACACACACACACACATATATATATGTATGTATGTATGTATGTATGTATGTATATATATATATATGTATGTATGTATGTATGTATGTATGTATGTATATATATATATATGTATGTATGTATGATATACATTTCAATTTCAATTGAGCTGAATTCAACGGAACCGGAAACTAGAAATATTAAAAATAGAAGTCAAATTTTAACCAAAACTGAATGAATTGAAGTGAAAAGACCAAATGGAGTTCGGTTTAGTTCGGTTTTCCCTTTGTGAGCTAATTGGGTCGCCCATATATAAGTGTACCTTTAGCGATTGAATAATTTTTCTTGTCATAATTCATGCATTTCTTGTACTCTTTGGCAAATCTTCCCGTCCAAAACATCACCGTTAAGAGAGGTTTGAAAAAAATATTTAGTTTCACGTGCTACGAGGTTTTGTATCCTCCTCATAAATAATTACTTTATGTGAATGAAAAAATATATAAGTGAGTGCTGTACTTTTCATGTCTTCATTCTTATTATTTAGCCTCCCGACATATATGAAGTAGATGACCAAATGAATTATGGGCTAGTGGAAAAGAGGGGATTGTACAATTGATTTTTTAACTTAAAAAGACGAAGCATTCATAGATTATCTCTCCAATTTTGGTTATCGTCAAATTTGCAATCTATCATATAAATCTACAACTGTATCTCTCTATCAACCACCAACTACAATATCCCACATGCCTTGCAAGGGGCGAATTAGACAATTCAAATTTGGAATTTTTAGTACTCCTATCACTTTGCTCTTACCTATCAACCATGCCTTTCACAGCGCAATCTCCTCTCGTGTGCATCATTATATCTTTAAATTGATCTACCTAAAAATGATACGGAGATAGGTTTGCTTATTTTTTTGTTTTTTGTCAAGATAGGTTCACTTATTCATGTATATAATTGGGTATTTTACACTTGATAAAAAAAAAGAGGCAACATGTGAACAAGAGAGTATTTTATAATTGGGTGAAGGTGAAAAAATGATACTAAACTTTACCTTTAGAAGTGTTTCTAATATTTAAGTTTCGTGAAGTGCAAAAAGTGTACCAATTTGGGGTTCAGGTGCAAATATAATATTTTCACTGAAGAAAAATAACATTTAGATATGAAAAGACTATTCTTAGGCCCCTTAATCCTTATTATATTATTCTCTTCTTTAACCTCCCTCACTCCCTTCACCCACGATTTCCGGCCTCTCCCTCACCCACACGTGGTGGTCGGATGGTGGCGGCCGAGGCGCGCCGGCCAAGATGAAGGGAGGAATGTTGAAGAAGAGAATAATTTAATGGGGGACATAAGAGTCTTTCCATATCTAAATTTTATTTTCCATAAGTGAAAATACTATATTTGCACTTGAACCGCAAGTTGGGTACTACTTTTACACTTTGCGAACTTTAGTATTACAAACGCACTTTTGGGTAAAGTTTAGTATCATTTTTGCACATTCTCCCTTTATAATTTTATACTTATCATTCATGTATTACTTTGAAGTATTCATAATTTATTTATCATTTATTCCCTGAATAAATTTATTTAACTTATAATCTTATATGTAATTTTATAGTACACGTAAGTTTTTTGCACAAATCATATAAAATACTATAATTAAATAATTTATTTACTCTCTAAACCTTCTCAAATTTGTCAACTAAGTTTTATATTAAGGATTCAAAATAATACTCCCTCCGGTCCTAAATATAAGATCTAGATGACTTTTTTTTGGAGATGTTAAGGTTACAAAATATGTTATTAAATTATGACATATGTGATATATTTTTATATTAGTCATTAGTTTATAGGTTAAATAAACTAGTTTAAGAAAAAAATTAGGTAAATCAATTTATAATTGACTTATATTTTGCTTTTTTAGGATTTTCTAAAAAAATCAATTAGGTCTTATATTTAGGACCGGAGATAGTATATGATTGCATTTATATAGATACGTCCATCAAGTAAAATTTTGAACGGTTTCTCAAGTTCAAAACTCATGTTCAACAATTGTTTATTGAGGTGTTAAGGTCTATACCACATGAGAATGAAAACATATATTCCAATATTCGAAAATATAGAAAGACACGGAAACCTTTACAATCTAAGGCCTTGGTCCTCCAAACTCCAAAGGGAACACCTTGATGAAATAACAACTATAACTTTAATTATAATAATAAGATTTTCGCGTCAATATGAACTCATGCATTCACTCCAATTTTACGAAAGGAACTTGTATATTCACTCCAATTTCTCTAGTTGTATTCATTGCCACAGAAATAGGTCTATTGTAATTTTATTTATAAGTCATCTTATAAAATTATTAACATGCATATTCTTCATGCATAATTATGTCCATTTTACTTTCATAAGATATAATATATTAAATAAAGGTCAATTGGAATGCAATTTTTTGAGACAAAGTTAACAAAATGGGTTAAAGGTCATTTTGGCCACTAAACTATTTTGAAAGGATCAATTTGGCCTGCGAACAATAAATGGTCTCATTTTGGCCTATGAACAATAAAAATGGCTCATTTTGGCCACTGGGCTACTGGAAAATACTAAAATACCCTTTGAACCTACTTTTAATATAATTTGTGAAGATGGGGTCCCACAATAAAAATAAAAAATTAATAAATCATTCACCATCCCCTCTCCCTCTTCTCCCTCTTCATCTATGTAGGACAAACTCAACCCCGCCACCATGTTTTCAACCTTCAAAACTCACCCCCCATCTCCACTGTGAACACGGTCATTGCTAGTCCTAATGGAAACAACCCCTTTATTCGTTTTCTTGTTCTTCAGAGTCGTCCACTGAAAGGGTAATTTCATTTTCTTTCTTCTTTTTATTCCTCTGTTTTGTGAGTATGTTAATCACTTCATCAAAAAATTTCAACGACTTTGCTGTATTGTGAAACTAACTAACTTTGCACTCTCAGTGTCTTTTAGGAGTCAAAAGTATGCTTAATCAAACTTTTAGTTCCTAAAGATTACAACTTTGCCGTCCGAAAAATTTGATGAAACTCATGAATTCTTTCTAGGATTTTCTGCTAAGCATTCTGCCTCCGGTTATGATTTGAAGCTAACGAGTTAGACTATAATCGTACTCTTTTTGTTTGCCTTTGAAAGAAGACGCTTTTGGTTGCTTAAGGTGGTCGCTTTGTCTTTCCAGTTACAGGTAGCCGTCGATGTCGCTGCCGTGTTCACAGTGGAGATGAATATGGCCGATGGGGGGGGTGAGTTTGAAGGTTGAAAACATGGTGACGGGGGTTGAGTTTGTCCTACAGAGATGAAGAGGAAGAGGGGTGGGGCCCGCGGTGAATGATTTATTAATTTTTTATTTTTATTGTGGGACCCTATCTTCACAAATTATATTAAAATATGTTCAAAGGGTATTTTAGTATTTTCCAGTAGCCCAGTGGCCAAAATGAGCCATTTTTATTGTTCATAGGTTAAAATGAGACCGTTTATTGTTCACAGGTCAAATTGATCCTTTCAAAATAGTTTAATGGTCAAAATGACGTTTAACCCTAACAAAATCAAATGTTTCTCCTACTCCATGTAAAACATTATGGAAGTAATTAACTTAAAAAATGATTCAGATTGTTTTCAAATCTTGTATAGGTACTTGGATCACATTAACGTAAAACATTATGGAAGTAATTAACAAAGGGCAGAATTCAATCATTGATATTTGATGCAGAGACTAGGCAATGAATTCAGAGAAATTCTTAGGTGAACCTGGTACACCAACTCATTTGTGGTCTGACCAATTATAATTTGACACATCAATTAAAACTAATCTTACTTGTCTCGCTGATGTGGCATAAATATTAAATTAAAAGAATATTCATATTATTTTATATCCCTTGCTTCTCTGCCCTAATTTTTCCCAAATCCCAAATCCCAAATCGCAAATCGGTGGTGGTCTCATCTTCGTTGGGCAAATTCACTGGCTACAAATGGGTATGATTGGATAAGTTCTTTTTAATAGCACTGCATTCATTAATTACATAAATATAAAAAAAAACAGAGATTGGGATAAACACATGTAAAGAAAGAACTGTGTATGGGGAGAAACTACTGTATATGTAAAAAAAAATTTTATGAGAACATATATGTAGAGATTGGGATAAAGAGAGATTGGCATAAATATTCGGTAGAGTAATATTTCTAACAGTAAGGCAAGAAAAACGAAATCTCAATTCCATTGAAGTGGTTCCTCCGCTGGGCGATGACGACGAAGATTTCAGAAACTGCCAATATTTTTTGATCAAAACAGAAACTGCTGATATGAGATTTGGGGAGAAGCATTTGTATTTTAATGTAATCAGGGAAGGGATTATCAGTTAATTGAGTAGTATTTTAATTTAATATTTTTGCCACGTCAGCAAGACAACTAGGATTAGTTTTAATTGATGCATAATTGGTCAGACCACAAATAAGTTGGTGCACCAGGTTCACCTAAGAATTTCTCATGAATTCATTCACAAGCATTATTGTACATGTCCAACGAGTCCGACATAAGACAGCAAGCTGAAAGTGAAACATCGATACTTCATTGACCCGTACAACAATGTTTTTTAACACCAAATCTTTAACCTTTTCATTTTAGTATATACCTTCTATTTTGAAATCAATAAATAGTACACTCAATTGTCTTTTATATAGAAACATAGATTGCATTTCTTCGAGATACATACAATTTCTTTACTATTAATACCTAAGAGTTCATTGGCCAAAAAACAACACCTAAGAGTTGAACGCTTTAAATATGATTATTTTCAATGATTGTTCACTCTCTAATGACACATAGACAAGGGTATAACTGATTAAGGAGGCAATGATCGCATCATCACCATCGATCCCGCAAGGATATAAATTTTCATTCACTAGAATAATGTTAACCAGTATTGGACAACTAAAACCAGATAACAAATAACAATATTTGACACACAGTATGAAATATGGTAGCTTTCAAATTGAGCAAAGCCAAACTCAATTAATTATGAAGGATTGAAAATTTCAGAAACATAATTAACTTCATAAGCATATTCAATGTTTCAAACTGCCCATCATATAGCAGAAACATGATCTTTCTTGGTCTATTGATGAGCAGATCTTGATGCACCAAAACCTGGCCTGCTCTTCCTGGTGCGAGCATTTGTATGTGTGCGTTGTCCTCTGCAGGGTAACCCATCCATATGTCTGAAACCCCTATAGCACTGAATACTCACCAACCTTTCTATATCTTTCTCAACGCACCTTTTCTGGTAAAGAAAAAAAGTAAAATTGTGTTTTAGACATTAAATAAAAGAAACACATAAGTATATCATTGAGGTATAAAAGTTTTTGTTAGAAGTAGCAACAGGGATAGTACCAAGTCGTTTCCGAGCATGTATTTGGAAAGTAATTCTCGAAGGGAATATAACTCCCTCTTGCTTAGGTCCTTGACGTATTTGTTCTCAACCCCAAGCTCACAGACAATATGATGAGCTTTGGAACGGCCAATTCCATGTATGTGCTGCAGGGCATACTGAAGGCGCTTGTTATCAGGGATCTCCCCTCCAACACCACCTCCAATGTTTATATAGTGTGCTTGTACACCACGAAACTGCATCAGTTCAGGGAATTCAAAAAAAAAAAAAAATGAGATTGAACCTCCATTAGTTGCTGAGAATTGAAGAAAGTTAACACTAGAGTTGTGAATGCATCCAACAGCATACAAGGAATATAGAATCCGTGTGAAACTGGATTTTTCATCTAGGCATGAATAAACAAACTTGCATAAATAAGAATAAGTTGAAGACAGGGGCACAGATTGATCTCAGGTTAGCAAGAATTACATAAAAGCAACAACTCTTATCTCATTAGGTGGGTCAGTCACATAAATTGCACAATGTCATGTTCAACATTCTATCAAAACTTAATTATTTTTGATTTAGTTTTGATCCAAAAAGTCTTGTTCAAAAACTCCTTTTGGTATCTTCTACCACTCTTCAGGAAACTCAAAACTCGTCGGATTAATTTTCTTCATTAGCAACCCTAACAGCCTTGATTATACAAGTCCAAACCACCTTAAATAATTTTCTCCCAATTTCTCTTCAATGAATACCATGCCAACTCTATCATATATGTTCATTACAAGTCTTATCTATTCTAATTAGACCTGCACCTATCTCAACATTTGCTAATCTGCTACTCCCATTTCATGTTGTTCTTGTGTTTTTAAAAGCATAACATTCACTACTATAGAGCATCATCAGTCTTGTAACAGTTTGATAAAACTTCATATCATCTCTAGCGATAATACATTGGGAACATAGAGCAGAATTAATCCAAGCTAAAAGTTATCTTGCTTTTCAACAAAACAAGATAGGTGGATAGATACTAACTGATAAAGTCCGACGAAGCTGGTTAACAACTTCAGAAACAACTCCAGTAGAAACACGCACACCAAACATTTCACAGAATTTATTGTGACAAGGTCCAACAGTGATAATGGAAGAGGTAGGTCCTGGAAGAGATGACACTACCACTGCTTCCTTCTGATTTGTTCGCGGCAAATCACCAACAGCCTAGTGGTTGACTGAACAGGCTAGAGGAATGTCTGTTGTTCCTGGTCAAATAAGAAGACTTATCAAAAGAGAGTGGTCTTCACTCCTCAGGCCATCTCCAAAACATAAAAAGTTGGATAGACCAGGCCAACCAGTGCATCTATATAGCCAGATCTGTAATTTACAGAATATTGTCCAAAATGTAGTACTCCCTCCGGTCCTAAATATAAGACCTAATTGACTTTTTTGAAAAATCCTAAAAAAAGCAAAATAAGTTAATTATAAAATTGATTTAGCTGATTTTTTCCCTTAAACTAGTTTATTTTACTTATAAACTAATGGATAATCTAAAAATATATCAAATATGTCATGATTTGATAGACTATTTTGCAACCTTAACCTCTCCAAAAAAAAGTCATCTAGGTCTTATATTTAGGACCGAGGGTAGTATTAAAAATGGTGAATAGCAAGTTTGTATGTGTGCTTGGCTGGAGTTCAGTCTACCTAGAAGTCCAGCCTGAACATGATTCAATGGTCAGGTCATGTATCCCATTCAAAGGTTTACTAATTTCAACAAACAAGGCATAATCCTCTTACGATTGAGTGATAAAATACTTCAAATTTCAAATCAAATCCAGTCAGCATAAGTGACAAGTCTCGGGTGTGTGGTTTTGAGCAGGTCACACAAGACTTTTTTTGTTTATTTAAAAACTTGTTTCTTATAAACCTTTTCTATTGCACCATCAAAAAATTTGACAGATAAATGCTTTCCACAACTTGATGCTTTTATACAGAAAAAAACCAGAACAGCAGCATTCATTATATGATTTGAAAAACAATACTCACTCCGATCCTAAATATAACACCTAGTTAACTCTTTTGGAAAATCCTAAAAAAGCAAAATAAGTTAATTATAAATTGATTTACCTAACTTTTTCCCTTAGACTAGTTTATTTTACCTATAAACTAATGGATAGTCTAATAATATATCAAATATGTCATGATTTAATAACTTATTTTGCAACCTTAATCTCTCCAAAAAAAGTCAACTAAGTCTTATATTTAGGATCAGAGCTAGTACACGATATGATACCCTGTTTTTCTTTACAGTCAACCTAACATATGGACATAAAACACTAAAGGAACATAACTCGAAGGCTAAAGCGAGAGCGAGAAACAAAAAGACATGATTATATTATAAGGATGATAAATTTACAAGGTATACAGAGGCGAAGTAAGGGCATTGTGGTAATTGGTGAGTGTTGAGAGACATGGGAACATAAGAACAGAGACGGAGAGGAGGAACAAGAGCATTCAACTCAACTCACCTGACTGAGGGGCTCCGATCGACGGCGGAGGCTACGGCGGAGAGGAAGCCAACGATAATGATAGGCTTTTAGGTGTGGAGATTAGCAAGTAAATGTCATTGTTGGGCCAGAAAGATGGCCCAATTCCACACCAATCATGTTGGCCTGCAAGTTAAAGGCTAAAATTGTACTATTAACTCTTTATTAGGAGTATTTGGTATTTTTTTTTGCCGAATTATATTGAGAAAAAGACAGATAAAGACTCCCGAATGCGCAAAAGGATAAATAAGATGCATAAATTCTCAAAAGAACAGGGAAGGTCGGAGACACCTAATTGACATTAGTAAATGTGGGCAAATGACTCAAAATGCCCTTAAAAAACTTGTCTGCACTTGTCTACTTCATAAAGGTTATAATTTATAATCCTGCTTGACTATTTAACTAGTTTTTAAGGGCATTTTGAGTCATTTGTCTACATTTGCTAATGTCAATTAAGTTTCTGTGGTCTTCCATGTCCTTTTGGGAATTTAGGTACCTATTTGTCCTTTTAGACACTCGGGAGTCTTTCTCTGTCTTTTTCCCAATTATATTTGGTATTATAACTTATAAGACTTTGTTTAATAATATAGATATTTAAAAAATACATATATGCTATAACCTAAAATTAAATTAAACCAGAAAAACATTTTAAACTTGTAATAAAAAAAGAAAAACATTTTAAACTTTTGAAAATAACATAATTTTAATGTTCTCCTCAAGATTGTCGTGTATAATATAAATTATTTTTATTTGTCTATCTTATTTGTCCTGCATAAAAATGAGAACAATATTTTTTATTTTTCCATAAAAGTATGCAATACTTATTTTTAAATGTCTTTTGATTGCCACACAATTGAAGATGAATAATATTCACCGGATATAGTTAGTTAAAATGAATTTAAAATCTTAAGTATAGCTCAGTGCCATCACTGCTCCCTCCTCATCACATATTTATCCTATTTAAAGAGTCATACGCTAATGACTTAAAATTGGTAAAATAGTAAAATACAATTGAAATTGAACATTTTAGACCATTTATAATGATACTTCTATTAACATAAAGATAAGGAAATACCGGGCCTAAGAGGTTGAACGAAAACGGCCATCAAAGTAATAAGCCGAAAACATCAATTCCAATCCCAACAACAAAACTATGGACGCATCTGCCATCAAGTTATCCAAAAAGACCCACCATCTCTTTTTATGGAATTTGTAGCAAGAAAGCCGTTGTCATCAAGGGGGTTGAGGTAACTGAAAGGGACTAATCTCTTACTTCCTATAATCCTTATTAGAAGGAATCAATGAACAAGCTTGGCCCGTTTTATGAGACACTTCTTATTCCAAAGTGCATTAATAATTTCATTTTCATGTTTGCTCAGATTTCATGAGGATAATAAGAGAGATTAATAGTTAATACTTTTGAAAATTAATGTAATAAGTGGGGGTGCTGTTGGAAACAACTCGAGTTTTAGCACAAATTCAATGCATTCAAATAATTTTATTGGTATGTGAAAATTGTTAGATGATATCCTAAAGACCCCGAGGACTATAACATAACAAATTAATATTTGTATCTCACCTAGAGAGGCTCCTACATATGTATGGACAAGACTTCAAATATGATTGTATCCAGCAAGAAGATAGCCATGCTTTGACCAAAAAGTCATTGTCACTACACCCAGGTAAGAGGTGGGAGTTTTAGAAAACGGCTTAAATGACTCACCCCACTTCCAGGCTAAAGAGCAAACAAGAATAGTTATTTACAAGGCATGTATTGTCTAACTAGCTTTAGACTATGAGCAAACGGCATGCATTACAGTCTAGTTTGAAATTAAAGAAGCCGATTGAAGGACATTTAAGGTTACAGTCTAGTTTGAAATTAAAGAAGCCGATTGAAGGACATTTAAGGAGAGTTTGCTTTTGATAAAGGACATTTAAGGCATGTGGAGGTTGAACAAACACACATAACATGGCACTCCTCTACTTGCTTAGAAGGTCCAACGGGGGCAGTTGCTACACAGCTACTTTACCTACACTACAATACTAACCTGGTTTTTCCCCAACTCTTGACTATTTTAGTATTTTATGATACCATTATACTATTATAGTATAGTGCATGGGATTCCATATCACACCACTTTCATCATGCTAACCCTCCCTCTTTTTGTTTTGATAACATCTGCTCCCCTCCCTCTCCTTATTACATGTTTTATCCTAATGTTACCTTTTTTTTCATCATGCTAACCCACTACCTGCCCCCACATGCCTCTACCAACTCTCAATTCCTGTCTACATATATATTTCTACATACGATTCTATTATTTTTTTTTTGGTTAGGCACCTCCCAGGCTCTCACTATCATCTTTTGAAGGTTCATGTAATCCAAAATATATTGACTTTATTCATAGTGAAACGAATATTGAATACAGTAGAAAACATGAAATGATTTAATTTATGAAAAGAATCAAAATAATAGTTAGAGAATCCTGTTAAAAAGCCACTACTATTTTTTCGCCAGAAAAACAGAGCCACTACGTTTTTTATAGTACCATAAACAAAGCCACTATTACTGATTGCACCAATAAGGTACTAACACAACACAACTATTTTTTTTTAAAAAAAAATAGTTATGACTTATGATTGCAAGTCCTGAAAAGGAATCAATGTGTTTGTCATCACACTTGTATAGTTGTATATCATGCACCAAGGCATTGCGTGACAGCTTCAAATTATCATTACAATAAGTCATACACATTACACTCTTTTTATTCCCCTTTTGCTTGTCATCACATTTTACGCCTCAAAATTATAGTAACTTATTTCTCACGAGTCCCAACTGTTATAACATTAGTGCTCGGATCATTCTTCATTATCCATTTATGCAATATCTGAGAGAATATGGGCCACTCTAAGTCATATAGCGACACCAACATATTTTGTATAAGTAATTATATACTAGTCATTATTAAAAAAGAAAATTATGCTTAGAACAAAGAAACAATTCATTGTTTCTATCAATTCTATGACAAATCTACGGAGCTAATCAGGGATGTTGGAATCCACTCATCTCCTTGGATGAAATTCTGAACTGAATATGAAGACACATGTTCAGGTGGCACCTTGCTACTCCATGAAACTCTCTGGCTCGTATCAGAACCAGGTCCAGTGTTGGCATATTCTCCATAATAAAGGGTCTTCAGTGCAAAATCACCACTCCATGGCATCCACCCAGAGGGTGTGATCAGAGCTTCCAAGACAGAATTGATGAACACAGTTCTAGAGTACTCCTTCCATGGCCTCCCCAAGTAATTCTTGTGCTTCTGGGGCTTGCTATAATATAAATCCATGTATTCCTTGGTCCCATTGATCAAGCAGTTAAAGAAAACAAAGCCAGTGCTTTGAGCAGGGTCTGTTCTGCCATGCGCAGTAACCGCATTGTTCTCCCCACTCTCCGGCTTCACTTGTCGGGGCCGGACAAGGATCACACAGTCTTGGAAGATGGAAGCCGAGTTGCCAAAGATGAAGTCCACATTGCCAATGATACGACATGACTTGTAATATTGGCGAAGGGAGTGGGCATAGAGTGTATCTTGATTGCCAATGAATTCACATTCTTCAAACACAGACAAATCACTGTCCGATCTTAACGCCACTGCTTGATGAGCAACAGGCCCCGCCGTGTTCTGGATTGTAAGAGCTTTCGCCATGAATCCATCCCCCATAACAGCTGCCAAAACAATTCAAAGCCTTATGTTAAAACAACAATCCCTTTCCCATATTTCACAATTCAAACATATAAATGCTTATACATTCTAGCTTCTAACAAAAAAGGCTTCTCAAAAAGAATTCTCCTTATTCACCCTATTCATAAGTAAAACGGATCAACCCAGTTCTAATCCGTACTTGGTAAGGGTGCTGGGGAATGAAATATACTAGACACCTCAACCTCTGCTTTCTGCAAAGTGGCTGATTTGAACAAACGACCCACGTCAAGCGAGCTTACTATTGAGCAAAGCTGACCAATGTTAACTAGTGTACTAACCAATGTCACAAGTAATCACATCAAATCTAGGTAACTAGCTATTATGATGACAAAAGAATTCCTAAATAATATCATACCAAAAGTGAGCTCAGCAAGTGTACTAACTAATCCAACACACAGAATATAATATCTTCAAAAAAGAAACTACCAAAATTCATTTTTTTCCAATCACATAGCTAAGATATTCCAATCATATTAAGAATATTGGTTAAACTAATTTAAAATCACTCACCAAGAGTAGCTGAAAGATAAGTGGTCATCCCAGGCTGATCCGCCTGAGCATTTCCAGTAATGACAGTTTTGCCCATACCATCCCCATAAAACACCAAATTCCTCTTCTCCAAAGGAACCCTAACCCTCTCCGCATAAACCCCTTCCTTAATATAAATCACAAACCTCTTCGGGGAATTATCCGGTGCAGCGTCAACCGCCTCCTGCACCGTCCCATAACACCCCTCCCCTCCCCCCTTACACACCGTCACATCCGCCCCCACCCTATCAGGAACCCCCAAATCCGACCCGGCAGAACCCGAACCCGACCCGGATGAACCCGGCCCAGATCCCTCCCAGAATCCGTTTCTCTCGGTCTGCGGCGGCTGCCACGACGTCGTATCGTTCCCGAAGACGTCGTAGGCGGCAATCATGCTGAGGGCATTGCTGGAAATGAGGGTGAGATTATCTAAAAACGACATTGTTTGGGAGACTTGTTGGGTGTCGTTGGCGTATTTGAGGGCGGACCAGCAGTCGTACTGGAAGAGGAGGGCGGCGGAGGCGAAGGCGCGGGCGTCTTTGGTGCGGCCAGGAGGGAGGGCGGCGATGGCGGAGGAGAGGCGGAGGGCGGAGTTGGGGAGGACGTCGGTGCAGACGTGGCAGGCGGTGGTGCGGTTGAGGCTGGAGGCGGAGGAGTGGAGGATGGCGGCGACCATGGACTGGGCGGTTTGGAGGGTTTGGGAGGAGAGGGAGAGGGCTGAGTGGAGGATCTGTAGTGGGGTCGGGTCGGGTGGGAGGTTTGGGAGGGAATGGCATTGGGCTGGGAAGCGCGTGGCCTTGCACGCGCTTTCGAGGGAGGTGGTTGTGGAGGTGGTGGGAGGAGGTTGTTTGTGGTGGTGGCGCGTGGCGGAGGAGAGGGAGAGGAGGAGGAGGAGAGAGAGGAGGGAGAGGGAAACGAGGGAGGCCATGGATAAGAGAAAGAAGTGTGATTTGGGGAGGTAGTGAGTGGTAGTGGACATGTACATATATAGCAGTGGGGGAGGACTGATTAATGATTATTCATATTTATTGGGTTGTTTGGTTGGGGAGGTTGGAATGTAGTGGGATGGAAATGATCACGGGGGAGAGATAAGTGAGGAATGATGATAGTGGATGCGTCACGGGATTGGATCTTAGAAGCGGAGGGATGTGTGAGGTGGTGAATGGTGATGTGGGTTTGGCGATTTAGATTTGGGATGCATTATGGGACCGATTGGAGACATTGGAGGCGGAAATTGGGATTTGGTATGGGAAATCGTGCAGGCAGGCAATAAGGGAGGGGAGAGAATCACCGGCTCACTGTGTGTGTCGGTAAGAACTGAATAGCTTGAGCTGAAGCTGGGGTTCCTAATTAAAGTTCTTGCAACTGTTTTGGAAGTGATACAAAATAAGCTCACGGATTTGCAGGGACAAATACCCCACATAAAAAACAGTTTACTTGAGTTCAAATTCCACATTATTCTCGTATATTCATTATTCATTGGTTGATTGATGTTAAATTCGAGCTTAACATTCACCAAGAGTCTTATAACCCAATGGTATGACATCCTCCTTTAGGTGGGAGGTTGTGGGTTCGATCTTGTATTGTAACTTTAAGCCGCCATTAGTGTTTGTCCCTTAAATTTAAAAAAATTTGAGCTTAACATTCGATTTCACATTATTTTCATGAGTTTATTGAAACTCATGTATTTAAAAACCTTGTCTATATTTATCAATAAAGATATATTTGGAAATACTGACGTTAATTAATTGCTTCAAAATGGACTTAGGATAATAACCAAATCTTCCGCGTAGAATATAAATAATCAATTGAACTTGCTCATATAGAAAAACATAGTCTATGTGAAATTCTTCCAAAAACATGTACCTAAAAGAACTAGAATCTATATGGTCAAAAGAAAAGATGAACTAGAATCTTATGTCTGAAACATACCATAAGTATGTGATCCAATGATTAACCACTTCTGATTCTTTTTCTATTGCTATCAAACCCATCTAGTATATGGACTAAAATCCTTTATTTAGCTGCATGCTTCCTTACTATGTTAGTGTGCGTAACAGAATAGAAAAAATAAGGATGAAAATATTAGTTGATTGTTAACAAATACTCTGATTTAAGCTTAGGATTTGTGATCAAGTAGTATATGATAACTAAGGGTCTTGTAGTCCAATGGACACTTACTTTGAGTGTGAGGTAATAGAGTTGTTCCCGCTTATAAACTCAAGTCATTAGTACTTACCACTCTAATTTAAAAAATTAGTGTATGATATGTCAATTATGATTAGACTCGAGGGGGTTTTACCTTATAAAATAGACCTTAGAATAACCCAATTCAAAATTTCGAACAATTTAGACATTTGCATATATGATAATTATAAACTTTTTAGCATATTTCTTAATGTTAGAAACACAATTGAATAGATATCTATATCTATAAATAGATAAATAGTAAAAATAATGTAATTTCTGAGGGATACAAATATCATAAGAGTAGAATTTTCTATAACAATATTTATTATCAAAGAGTAACCAATACGACAAATTAAATGTTATGTTTGCCACAGAAGTGTGCACAAAGTTTCACCTCGAAATATGCAAAGTGTATTATATTCAATTTTTATCGTTATAGTATTAGCGTTCAATGTCACTTATTTAACAACGAACATGTGGTTTTAATGGAAAATAACGAATATGATTCATTTTATATAATTTTGAGGCAAAATTGGGTCCAACAAATATTTCTGACTTTCTGAGTCATATATACGAGACCCAATGCATATTTCTTCTAGTACAATTATGACCTTTAGCTTGTACTTAATACATAAAGGCCAAGTTCTTAAGTGTAATTTGATTTAACTCTAACTGTGTCAAGTTTAAAGAAATTATTTACACATAAATATATTTATATCACAGTCAACTGAAAAAAGGAAGTTATATTTGTTAAATATATGTGTTGTATTTGAGTTTTTAAATACATTTTAGGTGTCTATCTCTGGTGAATATAATTTATCTTCAATTGCATGGAAAAAAAGACATTTAAAATTAATTTTATAAAAAAAAAATTAAAATTAAAACATTTTGTGGCCACTCGTATGCAGGACTAATAAAATTATATTATAAATGATTTTTTTATACCCTGTATATCATAACTTCCATTTTCATAGATTGCTTCTTATGGATTATATGCATGGAAGTATGTCGTATTGACAATGATAATTGATTGCGACTCCTTCACATAAGAAGACACTTAAGATTTGTCTTAATTTTGAAAGTAAAATCTGTTTTCTATATTTATAACATTTTTCAAAAATTATTTCATTGATATTCCTTCATCAATAATTAAATACAGCAAAAATATATCATTACACTCATATATCGTACAATTATATTTGATTATATTTCAGCACATATTTGTTTATAAAAAAATATATCATACAATTCAAATGAGTAGCAATCACCAATTTAGAGATATTCATTGTGTTATGCACACAAAGAAATTGAAATTAAATGTCGTTCATATTTAAAAAATAATAATTGTAACATTTTTTAACATTCTAACAACTACCATCGATCAGACGGTATATAGACTTTGTAGATCGAAGAACAATGAACATCAAACAATAAAGTATGGCTTTGTACAAAAAAGAACAATATAGTATGGCAGATTTCATTCACTCAACTAAAATCTTGGCTCACTGCAACTTTGTTTGGAAAAGAACTTGAAAGATGGGGTGTTGTCATCATCTTTTCATCCTGTATTCATCAGACCAAAAATATTTTTTTTTTCATTCTTAAAAATTCTAGTAGATATTATGTGAATGGTTTAAAGGGTCAGATTAACTCAACAGTAAGCTCAGACAATAACTTGAGAAAAACTCAGACATATGAGGAAAAAATAAAGTAATTGATTGACTTAATTATTTTTAATCTCTCAAAATTAGTTAATTACACTACAAAACACGGGCCTCTTATCGGCGTTTTCCCCCCTCTTTTCGGCGTTATTTTTCGGTGAAACGACGCTACGGCGTTTTCGCAAAACGTCGATAAAAGCAACGTGGGAAAGCGACACATCGACATTTCAGAAAACGCCGAAGAATGGTATAAACGCCGGAAACAAAATCTAGGAAAATAATATTATATCTAGGCAGTATTAGAGGAGTATTAATAGGTCTTAACGAATATGCCGGAATGGTTGCGCCGGAAAGCGCCGTTTTTTTTTGTAGTGTTAGCTGTTACTTCAAGTATTAGAGGAGTATTAATAGGTCTTAATATTTTTATAATCATTATAGGTCTTAATATTTTTATAATCATTATATTAATAGGTCCAATTTATTCTTCTCCAGGAACACTCCAAATGATATAAGAGAGGAGATTGTGGACTGTCTAAATGTGAAAGAAGTGGAAGACCCGGGAATGTATCTTGGCTTGCCAGTGTTATGGGGCTCATCGAAGCAGCAAGCGCTTGCCTTTGTAAGGGATAGGATTGGCAAAAAAGTACAGGGTTGGCAGAAAAAGTGTTTATCCTTTGCCGGAAGAGAGGTTATGATCAAAGCCGTGATTAGTGCTATACCGATCTATTCCATGGCGTGCTTCAAGTATCCATCAGGTACCTGTAAAGTCCTTGATAGTCTGGTTTCCAATTATTTTTGGGGTAATTCTGGTGAGGCCACTAATGTACATTGGAAAGCATGGAATGTTATGACTCAGGCTAAGCAAGATGGAGGGATGGGCTTCAAAGATTTCATGGGATTTAATGACGCACTTTTGGCAAAAACGGCTTGGAGGATTACACAAAAACCGAATGATCTATGGGTAAGAGTCCTCAAAAGTATTTATTTCCCTACTGGTTCCTTTTTGACTGCTGTGAAAGGCCCTAGGGCATCTTGGGGTTGGGACAGTATTTTGAAGGGAAGTGAATTTTTGAAGGCAAACCTATGTTGGCAGGTAGGGACTGGTCATTACATCAGAGTATGGGAAGACCCTTGGATTCTAGGGAATCCCAAATGCTGCTTGCACAAATTAGAGAATGCCGTTGTGAACAACAATCTGTTGGTTTCTGAGCTGATTGAAGATAAAAGGTGGAATTTGGAGCCTATTTCAGATGCAGTGAGCCAGGAGAGTCTAAGAAGCATAAACAAAATATATCTTTCAGAAAGCTGCAGAGAGGATAAACTTAGATGGATTGGGAATAAAAATGGAGACTACACAGTGAAGAAGGCATACAGATTGGCAAAGAGCAACCAAAAAATTTTGCAAGAGAATCAAGCTTCTACATCTCAGATTATTGACAAAGTTGTGTGGGACAATATATGGAAGATTAAGGCTATTCCTAGAGTAAAACACTTTGTTTGGCGTGTGATGCAAAAGGCCTTAGCTTCAAAAGAGCAGTTATATAGAAGAAAATGTGTTGCCAATCCCTTCTGTCCAGTATGTGAAATTGAGGTGGAAACCATAGAACATTTACTCCTCCTTTGCCCTTGGGTGAGAAAAACATGGTTTGCATGTTCGTTAGGCATTCCGGTTGATGAATATAATGTGAGGAGTATGGAAAAATGGCTTGAATCTATCCTCTTGCTGCAGAATGATAATTCTGAGTTTGTACAGGCATATGTGGCCAACCTTCTGTGGTTTATATGGAAAAGCAGGTGCAAATGGGTGTTTGAGAAAATCAGTCCTGATCCTATTAAGACAATTGAAGCTGCAAATACTTGTCTGAATGAATTTTGGGATGTAACTAATTTATTACGGGTTTGTAGCAATGCTGTCTTGCAGAGGCCTGAGGTGAAATGGCAAAAACCTGGCCAGAACTGTATTAAAGTCAATTGTGATGGGGCATATTGTAAAAAAACCAAGAAAGCAGGTGTGGGAATTGTATGCAGAAACCATGAGGGCCAATTTATATGTGGCTGGAAGCAGAGTGTAATAGCTGAATCATCCTTTCATGCTGAAGCTCAAGCCCTTTATCATGCTGTTATGTTGACTGAACAATGGAGGAACCATCTAGTCATTGTGGAAATGGACTGTAAAGAGCTTTTTGAAGCTATGTCTGATGGAAAAATTGACAAGTGCGAATGGAAGTTTCAAAGCTTCTTGACTGATATATCTCAAATGTTGCATAACCAAGGTTTGATTTCTTTATCATTCATTCCCCGTGATGGTAATCGTGCAGCTGATTGTCTAGCTGCTATGGCTTCAAGGGAGGTGGGACCTTCGGGTCTGATTATGGAGTCACCACCTTTTCTAGCACTCATCATTCTTCGGGAAGCTCATGAAGATATGTCTGTTGAAGGCCCACTTTTCATTCCTAGCAATAGAGAAGGCATTGGCTAATTTAACATCTTTTGATTCTTTTGATGTAATTAGATTATTCCTTTTGGTGTTTGTTTTGATATCTTCTTATGTATTGAGACAATGGATATGATGTATGGGATTCAATCCCTTCTCTATGCAATGAAATTCTCTTTGTTGGCCAAAAAAAAAAGACAGTATAGTATGAGTGAGCCTTATATGTTGGGGCGTCAAAACACAAAAGCAAAAAAAAAAAAAAAAATCGTTATACACTAAATATTATAACACATTTGATATATATAACAAATACACTTGATACCGTACAACATTTTCATATCTTAGTGTGACCTCACATTAAATATTGATTTTTTTTTTCCGGTCGCCCTTATTTTTGTTTTGGTTCAATTTTCAAAGTGTGCCCTTCTTCAGCACATACAAAGTAAATTAAGAAAAGAAAAATCTTATATGTCCGCAGCATCTGATTAATTATCATTGCGTATCCTATATCACTAAAGGGAATGGAAAATGGCTCATCTCTTAAACAGCTTATTGATGGCTCCTCTCACGAATTCCTGTTCATTTTAGCCGACCTACAGTTGCACCCTCTTTTTTTTGGTTTTTTATTTTTTCTCTAACCTAATCAAAGCTTCTTTTCCCGTCACCAACTGAGGCAGGGTTTATCATTTCAGGTTTCAAATTTCAAATCTCTTTCTCTCTTTCCCTTCTTCATTGATGCCGCACCTCCGATCTAATATGCAATCCCACACCTCCGAATCATTTAATCGTAGCTTTATTTTTTCTTGCAGATTTGATTGTGTATGAGTTATGGTCTGCGTTTGAGGATTTTCTTCTTTTTAGCTACTGGATTCATTTGCGTTTGCTGTTTTTTTTTATTATATCTTTATCAAGAAGTTTTTTCACATTGTGGGATTACGTTGTTGAAAGTCCACACCACACGAAAGGGATTCTTTTCATTGAAAAGGGAAGGGATAATCACTGCTTGCGTGGTTTAATTTTGATGTTAAAGGGTTCATCAATGCCGCAATTTTCTCATATCTAGAGATGATAAAGAGTAACTTTTTTATATTACTAGGTATGTGTTTGGATTAACTTATTTTAGTGATTTTGCACTGTTTTTTTTGTTGATGTTTGAAACACCAACTTACTTGTGTCAACTATCTATGACTGGGTCTGTGTTTGATGCTTGGAATCTATTCAATGGAATGTCAATGAAGAGCAAAATCTCTTGGAATACAATTCTTTCAACATTTGCCCGTGGAGGCAACATGGAAGCTGCACACCATGTGTTTGATGAAATTCCTGAATGTGATTTTGTTTCCTAGACTGCCATGATAGTTGCTTATAACCGGCTAAGTTTTTTTGATATGCAATTCATGTGTGAGTGAAAGTCTTTGTGCATATGAGAATTTGTTTTGATTGAGTTCATATTGACAGTAAGATAATGATTTAAGGATTCATTTGAGTTACTCTTCAAGTGTGAATCGTACTTGCCTCAATTGGTTGATGCCTTCAAATGTTGTATAAATATATACAAGACAAGTAAGTGTTCCTTTAAGATTTACTAAGTATTGGTAAATCTTTTTTTGAGTTTGTAACCCTTTGAAGATTAGTTAGAATTGTAGTATGAGATGTTTGAATTATGCAGAATTATGAAAGTGTGTTGATTTACTTCTTTTTGTTTTTTTCTGGGAAATGTTGAGTGACGCAAAGCAATGTGATGTTATTGATTTCTGAATTTGGTTGAGAAACTAAGTTGAGATGCCTTGTGTTGATGTTGATGATTTTTTAATGCAAAACATTCCTTCCCTGTTCTGAGAAGTGGAGAATCAAATTTTATTATAAAAGGGGAAGTGGAGAGTAAGCTTAACAAGTAGTTGAAAAGAGATAAAAGAGTTGATGTGAGTGTATGTAGTTAGAAGGGTAGTATTGATCTTAAAGTTGCTTTGGATATTTTTGATCTCCTTCTTGGTGTGAGTAGTCATTCTTTTTTAAGGTTATATGGTTCTTGAAGCTGGAAATTTTAGAGTCAATTGATTATGGCAGCAGGTTTTCAGATATTAATAATAATGAAGTAAATGTGAGTGTATTATTGAATTTTCTATGTTGTAATATGGCTGGGATTGAGTGCTCATAATGTGATTACAATTTGGTACGTGAATGATTACAGTTGCTTACAAGTTTGCATGTTGAAATTCTGAGCGATTGAGATTATTACTGATTTTTTTTTGCTTTTGTGTTCTATTTTCTGATAGGGCAAGAAGGTCCTACTTATATGCTGTTTGCATGGACCATGTGTGAGTGAAAGTCTTTGTGCATATGAGAATGTCAATGAACCTGAAGGAATATTTGTTGTAGTTCACTTTGCTCGGCTAACTCTCGCTGTTGATGGAGGTAAACTATTTGTCTCCAAATATGAATCTATTTTGTGAGTTGCAGATTTTTTTTGTTATCATCAGGCCATCCAACTTTGTCATCTTTTTGTGATACATCCTGGGTTTTTGACCCTAAGTTCCCAGAGGATCGTCACCACGGGTATAATGAGGATGTATATGTCGACGAAGATGGAGAAATTGTAGGTATATGTCTCATCTACTTCAGTCTTATGCAATTAAAAGGGAGTGACAAAAGTTTTTGGAGAAAGGTATTTGCAATGCTTTCCGTGGGGTCGCCTAAGTCTTTTTCTTGAAGAGTTTCATTTATGTGCAACCATAATTGAAATATTGGGTTGGTTAAACTTCATCCATTTGTGTCAGTATACTGCTTGGTTTGTGAATAAGCTAATGTGTTAAGATTGGTCAGTTGTTGTTTCTCCCTTTCAAATATTTCTTTGGGGATGATGAAATTGAATTTGTTCTATTTGATTAACGTGCTTTTGATGCCTCTATGGACCATATGGAAAATGATGAGAAAGCTTTAGGTGCTATAGTTAATTTATGAAGGGTTACACAGAAAATTGATAGCAATGATGGTTTCATTTTCACCACTCAATATTTAACTACAATATTTCTATATAGTTTATCAGTATATTGCTCTTCATATGAAGCAACAAAAATTTTCTTTAATCTAGATAGAATTGCTTGAAAAGTTAGCTTTATGCTGAGATCTATTTGGAAAATGCAAGTCCTCATTATTTCACGTTCCATTTTTGTTGTAATCCTTGAACCTTGATTTGTCTTTCTTATTGTTAACTTGTATTGTTGAGAATCCAACAAAAGCGTACACAATTCTCCCAGACATACAGTCTCAGAGAAGAAGAGTTTCAGTTCATGACACTGATTTGCACTCTATTAAAATTGTGCCTTTGAATAAAATAAGGAAGCAAAAACTTGTAAGTTTGTACCTACCAATAATCATATATGACAAGCTTGGTCAAATATATATACTTTCTGTTATTGGCGCAATTTTTGTAAAATTTATTTAGGGAGATATATTTGCTGTTAAATGTGAGCTGGGAAAACTTGAAACAAGCTATGGCTGGAAGTATGTAGCATGGTTAAGGTTGCAATTAAAAGGGAGTTGCCATATAAAATGGACCATTAATTGTATTTGGAATGCTAATATTTGTGAAGGTCCTATTTTGTGCGTGTGCCTCCAAATGTTGCTGCCATTGATTGTCAAATGAAGTCACTATATCAGAAGGTGGAAAATTATGTCTTATTTCATATCAAATTTCAAATTAATCTATAAGTGGAACATTTTCAAATCATTAATCTTTGAGGGTATTGTTTGTTATTCTTGTAGGTCAATCACATTGATGAAGGTGATGCTTTGTACGAATGTACTTATTCTTGAGCATGATTATGGTATAATGAAAGTTATAAGAATGATAATGCAGTTAGTTTGGCTAAAATATCTTCTTTTTTGCTGTTTAAAGGCAAAGTTGTTCTGCCATTATTCAAGTCCCCTTCGTACCAATACCAATACTTGTAAATCATCATCGTGTAAACTCCATATTGTTTACATAGAAATTTTAGGAATGTTAGCATTTAATCTACCATTTTCCGTTGTACTTTGTCTTTCCTTTAGCATATCAATGTATAGGTTGTGTTTTCCTTCCGTTTGTTTAACCATCTGCCTTCCAATTATATGTGCATTTAAATTTGTAGTTTCATTCTCTCTTACCATGCATAAATTAACTATAGCTAATGCGTTTCCATCTAGATTAAGTATAGTTTGTCCCTCAAAAGTCAATGCTACCCTGGCAACGCCCGAGGATTCAAATCTAGATGGCATTAAATAATCTTAGTAACATAGCAGCCTCCCCCTAGAGATAGCCTCCCCCTAGAGATAGATGCAAATTAAATGTAGATGGGAAGTTCATTGCGGATGGAAGGGCAAGATGTTGGGGGCTTTTAAGGGGTGATGAAGGTGAATGGCTAAGAGGATTCTCAAGAAAGATAAGAGAACCAAATGTGGTGGCAACTGAAATTAGAGCTCTCATGAGTGACTAACAATGTGTTGGACCCTAGGATTCAAAGAAGTGTTTGTAGAATCGGATTCAAAAGTGGTGTCTGAAGCTGTAGTTGCAAATCAGCGACTGGGGGCATGTCCTAATTTATGCCAGCAACTGTTTGAACTCATCAATAAGGATTGGAGAATACAAGCAGATCATGTGTATGGAGAAGCCAACATGTGTGCAGACCATATGGCAGCCATTAGCATGAGACAAACAAAAGAAATGATGGAGTGGGTGGGACCACCGAGATCAATAGAGAAATTATTTGAAGAGGATAGAAATGGAATAGGAAGACATCGTAGAATTGTAGTAGATAATTAGCCTGATAGCTAGGCTCCTTTTTAACTAAAATAAATCTCAATTTAATTGTCATACATGCCTTGATTCTTATTCCTATGTTCATTACATTTGAATAATGTAATTATTATACAGTCACGCTTACTAACATTATATTCCCAACAATCATCCTAATTTTATTATTCTTCCCGTTTTACTACTATTGACCAACCCTTTACACTGAATGGATACTATATCTCCTAATTAATTGCTACCCGGCCAATGCCCGGGCTTTACCATCATAACCATGCATTGTTATGCATGGTTTGTAATTTTGTTATATTGTTTTCTTAATTCTCTTTCAGTAAAATGTATATTTGTTTGGCCCGTTACTTAATTATTATCTTTTCTTAGTTAATCGTCTTTTGTTGATTCGAAATGACCGCCCGGGGAAGTAAAATCTAGTTTGCAAAAAAGCAAACCCTCGGTATATAATATCATCATCAGCACATTCAAAGACCCATCACTTCAAAATTATTGCATATTCTTATTGCATTTATAAGCAATAAGAATGATCATCAATAATTCCGCTTTTTGAGATATTAGCTAGAAGAATGATCAATAATTCAGCTTTTTGATATATTAGCGAGATTCTCACTTCATTCCAACGATATTCATTTTTACTTTAAAATTTTATACATAGCACATATACACGCTTTGATGTATATTAAAGGTTGTTCATTATTATTTGGCCCAATTAACGCTAAACAACTTCTTAACTAAGCCTCTTCAAATATTGAGTTGTCTGTTTGACCCTTCATGGATAAAATAGGTGCATGAATGAAGGAAAAAACGGCTTACCTGTTGGCAAAAAAAAAGAAGAAATTTATAGATTAGAATGTGTTATATTTTTGTGAATATGTACATATTTCTCCCTTTTATTGTTCTTTTTTTTCTAGAAAAACAAAGAAACTCAATTAATATAAGTTGTACCAACAATTTAAATAAGTGGTTGGGTGTTGTTCAGCCCTTGTGAATGAAGTAAATTCACAGTCTAACTGTTTAAACCCCTATGTAGGACTTTAGAATAGCTAGAATTAGTTACACTTACGCTAGCGAGGATAGCCCATAAAGATGGAATATGATATTTCGACAGGAGCGCACACATGGGATTTAGTTTCCTTTCAATACTCTTTCCATCTACTCTTCCTCTATTTCTCATTTCAGCTGCGGTACGATTCAAATTTTGGTGGTATAAGACTCTAAGTTAATATTTTATATAAACTCGTTTAGAAAAATTTTTATGACCGATGCACATTTTCAATTTTTTTTATTATAAAAAAAAGTTTAATTTTAATAATGATTGCTATTTGAATAACATCACCATTTGAGAGGAATATTATTATATTAGGGTTAAAAGCCTAAGGACTAAAACTAACTTTATAAAGTTAATGGACCAAATTGAAAGCATGCATAAAATTAAAAGACTAAACTTTTGTATAGCCTATTTTTATTGTAGTTTTAGTGTAGGTAAAATTTGAGAAAATAGCACCTTGAATTCCTAAATTTCATAAAAGAGAATTTCATTATTCGAATAATGATTTGACCATGTGAATAACTATGTTGACGACTTTAAATGGCCTATTTGAAAGATAGGGATTTTAGTGGTATTTTTTTTTCAAAAATGTCATTTATTCTATTTGAGCAAAACTAAAACTATTTTTTTTTCATTATTCGAATAATGCCCCGGAAGTTTTACGTTAGGATCAAATTTGTCCTTTAAGTTTTTTTGGATCAATGCTGCCGAGGTGGAACGAAGGGTTCTCTTACCATCCGTCCAGGGGGCATTACACGTGGCCCAACTGAGTATGAAACCGGTGGTGGAGGGAGAGGGAGGGGAGGAGAGAAGACAGTTGAAAATTTTGGAGAGAAAATCTTATGGGAGGTATGAAGAAGATGATAATGTGTCATTAGCTTTGACATGGATGATGAGGTGATAGTTCATGTAGGATGTAGGGGCAAAATTGATCATTTTGTATACTTTAGGGGCAAAATTGATCCATTATGTATACTTTAGGGGCAAAATTGATTCTAAAAAATCTTTAAGGGCAAATTTGATTCTAGCCTATAACTTCCGGGCAAATTTAATCTTTAACCCAAAGTAAAACAGTTTGTGAATTGTAGCCTCGTGTAGGTGAGAAGGGGTGTGAATGTGAGGAGGCATTTAATAGTAGATCAAAAAATCCTAGTGATAATTGTCGATTAATAACTGATCCAGGAAACAATTCACCGACTATTATTATACACCTCGTTTCCATTTTTTAAGACATTTGACCTGATTTAGGATTTATGTTTAATGACACCAACTTTAGAATTTTATTTTGAGCCGTCTTTGAACCCTTCATTTTATTTTTCTTAGATCTTTTACTTCTTTTTTTTTTTAGATAATAGAATGCGACAACAAGAACAAAATATTGGTCTCAACCAGGTTCTGTGTGGAGTTAAAAGTGTTTATAAAAAGGAGATGTTATCTATTATTGATGAATTTTGTTGAGAAGAATTAAAATTGGGAGCATCATATTGTCATTGTCAGTAGCTGATAATTAGAGCCGGGAATACGGGTCGAGCCCACGGGTCGAGCCCGGCAACCCGCGGGTTTGGACAGGGTTAGGGTTGGCAAAATCCCAACCCATTTAAAACGGGCCGTTTTGACCCAGCCCATTCAACCCGCGGGTTAACCAGGGTTGGCCCGGCGGGTTGACGGGCCAACCCTGCTTTTTTTTAAAATATATATAATTACTGACTACTGAGTTAGTGAGTTACGTAGGCAAAAACAAACCCTAACATCAAATCTGTTGCTAGTGAATCAGCCTTTAGCATAAGTTCACGAGTTCTTACAAAGTACAGGAGTAGTCTTCTTCCAAAAAATGTTGAAGCACTTATCTGCACTCGCAATTGGATGATGGGTTTTCCTTGTCATGGTAATATTTGTCCACTTATCTCAATCTTCTTTATATTAATTTGCTTTATTTGACTTTGCATAATTTTTTTTTGTGACAAATGGAGTTGAGGAGGAGGAAGTTATTGAAGTTTCGATTACCTGATGATGGATTTTTTAGTTTGCTTTATTAAACCTTTGTATTTTGATTTTTGGTGCACTAGACCTGTATTATTTGTTTGAATTTGGCTAGACTTGTTTTATTTATGATATTAATATAATGATGCAACTCTTAATTTTTTATATGCATCGCATCGCATCGCACGGGCATTGCAGTGGCCGTTCATATATTTTTTGTTTAGAATTTTTTTTTAAAGTGACGGGTCGGGCGGGCTGACCCTGTAACCCTGCAGGCCGGGTTAGGGTTGGCCAAATCTCAGCCCATTTAAAACGGGTCGTTCTGACCCTGCCCATCTGACCCTTGGGTTGGGACAGGCCAACCCTAACCCGGCAGGCCAACCCATATTACCGGCTCTACTGATAATACAAGTGAAAGTAGTATAGGATGTTGTAAAAAATATTGGATGCATTATTGTAGGGATATTGTTAATAAATGTTTGCTCAGTTGACTGTTTCACGGTTCTTAAATAACAACTAAAGTTTTGAACCAGTGCAAAAATAATAAAACCAGTTCTATATGTTATTTTGTAATTATGTGGAACTTATTGATATTACTTTTCAAAGACATCCCAATTAAACCTAAACCCCCTCCTCCCTTTCCTTTTCCTCTTCCTCTTCCCAAAAACACCAGATATCCCACCCTCTTCCTCAACCTCATTCCAGCTCCATTCTCCCATCTTCCTCACCTGCGACGACAACTTGATATCTCAATTTCAGCTGGCACTGCAAACCAAAGCACCAAATTGGCATATCAATTAGATTTTTATTTTTCACGCCTTCTTGATATTCTCATAGCACGTCACTGTTTTTCAGAGCCAAAGCTTTCTCTACAAGCTTTGCCTCACTCCCAAATTCTTCATTTCAAAATCTGTATTTTCAAAAATCACAAAACCCATTCCGCAATGAGAAGATCCACCAGAAATTCCCTCATTTCTCTTGCCCAAGTTGAAGAACCGGTACAATCTTAAATTTTTACCCCCATTTTCAATCATCATTCAATTTCATTGGAGTAGATTCTCTTTTAAATCGTAGGTCAGGAGGGTTCAGCTACTCACTGATGAGCAAAAATCAGCAATAAGAAAAATGGGGTTTGGTAGTGTGTTGTTATTTCCCAATCATTCACTTAGCAAAAATTTATTGGCTGAGTTAATGGGGGGAAACGGGATTGTGAAAAGCAAGCTTTTGTTTTTCATGTGGGTGAAATTTTAATGACCCGATTGGATTTGACTTTGATTTTGGAGTTAAGGATTGCTGGGACTGTGAGATTAAAAAATGATGAGCCTTTCTCTGATCTGGAAGAGCGAGGAATTTGGCACAACGGTGTCAAACAGGAAAATCTTGATGGCTTCACTTGAAAGTAGGCTTGATGATTTGGGAGAGTCTATTAGTAATGATTTCATCCAAGTGTTTCTGTTGTATACATAATCTAATTGGCATATCTTTTGAAGGTTTTGAGGAAGAGAGTGGCATCAGGTGCGGTGTTTTTGGGAAGAGGAAGAGGAAGAGGAAGGGGATGAGAAGAAAGAAGGAGATTTGAGTTTAATTGGGAGGGGTAAATGAGTATTTTCCTTTTAAAAAATAATATCAATAAAGTTCCACATAATTACAAAATAACATATTAAACCGTTTTTATTATTTTTGCACTGGTTCAAAAAGTTAGTTGTTATTTAAGCACCGTGAAACAGTCAATTATTAGTTTTGTCCAATAGGAAATAGTTAATTATTAGATCAGCACTTTTGCCCTTATTATTATTATTATTATTATTATTATTATTTAACTGATTTTTTTCATGTGTTTAATTTTTTGTGCTCCTTCAATTGAAGTTTTTCCATGCATCCATTATAGTATTTATAAAGTTTTCAAAACATCTTCTCTATTATTCCTCCAAGACTTTAAATACTTGTTTAGTGCAACCCACATGAGTTGTGCTTATTATTAAAGAAAGTTATGTGCCTAGAAGGCTAGAACAAAGAAGCAACTCATTGTTCTATGACATACAAATCTAAGGAGTTGATCCCTCCCAGAACCCGTCCCTCTCCGTCAGCGTCGGCCGCCACGACGCTGTGTCGTTCTCGAACACGTCGTAGGCGGCGACCATGCTCAAGGCGTTACTGGAAACTAGCGTGAGATTATCTAAATGCGACATCGCTTGGGCGACCTGGCGGGTGTCATTGGCATACTTGAGGGTGGACCAGCAGTCATACTGGTAAAGCAGGGCGGCGCTGGCGTAGGCACGAGCGTCCTTGGTCCTGCCACGTGTGAGGGCGTCATTGGCGGAGGAGATGCGGTGGGCGGAAGTGGGGAGGATCTCCATGCAGACGTTGCATGCGGTGGTGGTGCGGTTGAAGGTGGAGGAGGAAGATTGGAGGATTGACATGACCATGGATTGTGCTGTTTGGAGATTGTGTGATGAGAGGGATAGTGCTGAGTGGAGGATTTGTAATGGGGTGGGATTTTGAGGGAGGTTTGGGAGGGAGTGGCATTGTGGAGGGAAGCGCGTGGCTTTGCACTCGTTTTCGAGAGAGGTAGTGGTGGTGGTGGTGGCGGGGGTAGAGGGTTTGGGAGGGTGGGTGTAGTGTTTGTGGATAGGGCTGTTCATGGGACGGGACAGGATCGGGACACCCCTGTCCCGTGTCCCGTCCCGAAAATAGATATGGATGATATTTCCGTCCCGTTTCGTCTCGATTCTTGTCCCGTCCGGATCGGGACCGGGACGGGACGGGAAATTCCCGAATTTTTTGAGCAAAGAGTGCAGAGAAGAGGCAAAAACGTAATTTGAGCAAAGCATAATAAAAAAAATTGAAATCTGAGAAGAGAAACTTATGCAGAACAAGAAAAAGGAAGAACAGAACTAGACAAAGGAGAGAGCTAAAGGAAATAAATGAAGAAACAGATCTTGGAATATTTGAAACAGTTATGGGTGATTTTGGTTGAAACATAAATTAAATCATTTGTTCTTCAACAAGAAGCACGGCGACTAAAACATAAACGAAGCAATAGATCTGAAAATATTTGAAACAGATCTGGATTTCCTTGTTCGCAACGTTGGATGGCGAGATCGAGAACAGAAGAGGTGAAGGGACTCGAGGGAGACGGTGGTCGGTGGCCGTTTGGTGCCTTGGTGGTAAACTCTTGAAAGCCTTGGTGAGAAATGCGTGAGAGAAGAGTGAGGAGAATGAAGGGAGGAATGGTGTGGATATGACGACTTCGTTGGTGGTGCCGTCGGTGGTGCTTCCCGTGGAGGAGTGGTGGCGGCTAGGGGTGCACAAATGACGGACATGACCGGGCCACCTATATGCTCTGGTCATGTCCTAAATAATTGTCGGGCCAGAATTTTTGGCCCGAGACCCGGTCATGTCCTGTTTGGCCCGACACCGAGATCGGGCCGGACATGACCACCGGGCCACATGACGGACCATGTTGGTCCCAAATTTTTTTTTTGTACAATTAAATAAAAAACTTCCACTTTTCAACCATTAAATAAATTGATGTATTATGTAGGAAAAATAAAGAATTGTAATCAACTATTTTTAAATTAAATAAGTAATTAATTAATTATGAAATAGTTTGATAATTGTGTTAATTAATTAAAATATTTTTACTAAAAATAATAAAATTATCGGGTCGGGCCGTCCTGTTGGTCATGGAGCATATGCCCTGGTCCTGTCCTACCCGATAGCCGGGTCGGTCATGTCCTAATAGGGCTGGTCTCGGGCCACTTCGTGACAGACCATTTTTGGCATAGGACCGGATCGGGTCATGACGGGCCAACCGGGCCGTCGGGCTTTTGTGCAGCCCTAGTGGCGGCAATGGGTTTGAGAAAGGGAAGCTGATGAGTGATGAAGAAAGCATGAAGTGGGTGGAGGCAGCGGGAGACATGAGAGTGTGGAGGGTGAGAATGAGAGTAGGTGAGAATAGTAATTTTTTTATATATATTAATGTATATATATTCGGGACGGGAAAGGAACGAGACTACCCCGTCCCGATTCCGAAAGGTCACGGGACGGGACGAGACTGCCGGGATGGGAAGGGACGGGAAATTTTTGCACAACCCTATTTGTGGATGGCGGAGGTGGTGGTGGTGGAGGGAGGGGGTTTGGGGTGGGTGTGGTGTTTGTGGATGACGGAGGATTGAGAGAGGAGGACAATAAGGAGGAGGGAGAGGAGGGAGAGAGAGGAGAGGGAGGCCATGGAGAAGAGGAGGAAGTGTGATTTGGGGTGGTAGTGAGTGGTCTCACACACACATTTATATATCAGTGTGAGATTTGTATGTGGGTTTGGTTGGACTTTTTTTGTTTAAATAAATTACTTATTTTGAAAAAGTAGCTTATTTTAAACTAATTGTGTTTTTGATATGTTTGGTTGGATTAACTTTAGTTTATTTCAAAAGTAGAAAAAAGTAACTTATTTTCAGCTTATAAGTAGCTTATGATGTGAACTAGAGCCGGGAATATGGGTCGAATCCACGGGTTGAGCCCCATAACTCGAGGGTTTGGATAAGGTTAGGGTTGGTATAATTCCAATTCATTTAAAACAGGCCGTTTTGACCCAGCCCATTCAACCCGCGGGTTGACATGGGTTAGCCCGGCGGGTTGGCGGCTCAACCCTGCTTTTTTTAAAATATATATATATATATATATATATATATATATATATATATATATATATATATATATACATACATACATACATACATACATACATACATACATACATACAAATTAAGCAAACTCTAACCCCTTACTATACATCAAACCTGTCAGCTACTCTCAAACCTCAACACTTTGTTCTTCCTCTTCAAACCATTTGTTCTCCTTCTAAATCCCTCTACAATCCTTTCGCTCCCCAAACAATTTCATCCTTCGATCTCTAAACCATTTGTTCTCCTTTTAAATCCCCCCTTATTTTTTTGTTTTTAACATATGGAGTTGAGGAGGAGGAAGTTATTGAAGTTTCGATTGCCTAATGATGAAGTTTTAGTTTGCTTTATTTGACCTTTGTATTTTGTATTTTTGGTGCACTAGACTTGTATTATTTGGTTGAATTTGACTAGACTTGTTTTATTTATGATATTATTATAATGATGCAACTCTTAATTTTTAGTCGGTGTTGATATTATTACAATTTAGAATGTTCATATTTTATATGCATCGCATCGCACTATCGCATGGGCAGTAAGTGACTAGGCCGCTCATATATTTTTGGTCTAAATTTTTGTTAAAAGTGACGGGTTGACCCTGTAACCTTGCAGGCCGGGTTAGGGTTGGTCAAATTTCAGCCCATTTAAAACGGACCGTTCTGACCCTACCCATCTGAACCTTGGGTTGGGACTGGCCAACCCATAACCCGCGGGCTAACCCATATTACCGGCTCTGTCTTACACATTTAATCACAACTAATCCAAACATACACAATTTGGTTTACAAAAAAAATCACTTATAAGTCACTTTTTTCCGTTAATCCATACATAAATCTAATTACATAATATGACTTATTTTCAAAGTGACCTAAAAATAAGTCATTTTCCATGAGCTCAGCTAAACATACCACACATGAGTCCAACAAATCTACTTATATTAGTGGGGAAGTGAAAGTGGGGGATTTATGTGCAATGAACAGAATTGAATTTGATTAATTTTTTTTTATTTGTGCGGGAAAGTTTGGGATGTAGTGGATGGAAATGATCACGGGAGAGAGATACTCTAAATTTTTGTCCTTAATATAAGTCATTAACTGTCATTAACTAACTCATTTATTACATTTTTTCCAATATACTCTCATCATTGGAAAAAGATATATTTCTTTAATTGAATTGACTTTTCCTCCATTTCACTTTTATTTGCCTCATAAAGATAGAAGTTTAATGAATAGAGAGAAAAAATAGTGGGCCATAGTGATAAAGGTGGGAGAAAAAAAAATGGAAAACACAACTAAATTAAAACCAATTTAATAATACAACTTCTATTAGCTTCCATTCCTTTATTTGTACAATTTGAGTGGTTAGTGACTTATAATAAGGATCCGAGATACTCCCTCCGGTCCTATTTATAAGTCGTCAACCGCCACTAAATTTTGGTCCTTAATATAAGTCACCAACTAACATTAACTAACTCATTTATTAAAATTTTCCCAATATACCCTTAGCATTGGAAAATGAACATTGGAAAATGAGAAGAGAGAGAAGATGAAAAAGGTACATGTATGCTTATAAAGATGAAAGAGGTAGTGGGCCATAGTAATAAAAGTAAGAGGGGCAAAAATGGAAAAGACTAAAAAAATAAAACCAATTTAATGACTCAACTTCCATTAACCTCCAACTCAAAAGTAAGAGGTAGTTGACGACTTATAAATAGGACCGGAGGGAGTAGTAGTTGATAAGTCACGGGATTAGATGTTAGAAGTTTGGAGCGTTGGGGGGAGGGATGTGTAAGGTGGTGATGTGGGTTTGGGGATTTAGATTGGGGAATATGGAGGCAGGGACCGATTGGAGACATTGGAGACGGAAATTTGGATATGGAATGGCAAATCGTGAAGGCAGCGAAGGATGGGAGAGAATCGTTAAGAAATTAATAACTTGAGCTGAAGTTGGGGTTCATAATTATTATTAATGCAGCTAAACTCCTTCTATATTCATAATTCGTTCATTCATTGATTTAAATTCGAGTATTCTCGTGAATTTATTGAAACTCACAGAGTTTAAAAGTCGTGTCTATATTTATAATCAATAAAAGTAAAATAGCAGTAGTGACATTAATTAATTGCTTCCGAATGGATTTAGGGAAGTGACCAAATCTTGCACATAGAATACAAACTTAATCAATTGAAGTTGCTCATATAAAAGAAAAACAAAGTCTATATATGTTTAAACTGACTTATTTTTAGGTCAGTTAGAAAATAAGTCACCTCAAGAGAAAAGAAAAAAAATCAATATGATAACAAATGATGTATCGTAAAATAAATTGAGTTGACAAAAACGGTGGCAAGTATATGTTGGAGTGCATGAAAGTATTTGTGGAGGAGTAACTGCGCCATTTGGACTTCCTACTTCCTAATATCAGTACAGAACAGGTTCCATCCCATGTCTCTCTGTTGCCTTGTCCTTTATTCAAATGGAACTTTATGGATTATACTTTAAATAAACCATTTTTCTTTTAAAAAATTTGCCCCTATGGACCTTTTGATATACTTAGTATTATAGAATTACATGTTTTGTCTCTGGATAACCATAAAAATTAATACATGTAGATCCTGAGCATGTGGTTCTTTTATTTTTGAAATAGTTTACATTACATTCTATCCTTAATATAACATCAAATCTGCAAGAATAAAACTAACATTTAGTAATAGTGATGACTCTATTTTACCCTTCAACATTTTAGATATCTTTTTAAAAAAATTATTAAAACATTTTTTTTTAAAAAAAAATCCTTACAATGTGAACTTTTGTTTCCCTGTTAGTGTTAGCCCAAATTGTTAGGATGAGGCATCAGTATATGGACTTCACTGTATATTTTGAATTAAACCAGCCGACTTGAATAACACAAGCCCATTACATAAATCTTTTTCTACATTGCCCAATCTTATTTCTAAAAGCTGTTCAAAGTTTCAAGATGCATTCATAAGAGCTGAAACTACAACATTTATTATCAATTTTGTGGATGCTCTAAAAAAGGATGGCATCTCAAATTCTTCCTCATTGATAGTAGCTATTGGACTTGTTTTGATTAATTTCTAAGCCATTTCTGGTTTAGTGCTTTTTTGGTGATGCTACTATCCATACAAATATTTTGGTTGGCAGAAAAGAAAAAGGTCAAAAATGACCATGGATTTTATAAAAAGATGGTATCTACTCTTGTCTTTATATTTCTTCCTTGTTACAAAATACTACTCCGGTCCTAAATATAAGACCTAATTGACTTTTTTTGGAGAGATTAAGGTTGCAAAATAGGTTATTAGATCATGACATATTTGATATCTTTTTAGATTATCCATTAGTTTATAGGTAAAATAAATCAGTGTAAGAGAAAAATTAGGTAAATAAATTTATAGTTAACTTATTTTACTTTTGTTTAGGATTTTTCAAAAATATTTAGGACCGGAGGGAGTACTTCATACCATCTTATTCAAGAAAAACATAACTTTCTATGATCGAACAGAAGAAGGGTGATGGGAAAAATGTTCATACTTTTCTTGAATTGGGTAACAAAGTTTCTCTACTGTTGAACTCTAATGACATGAACTATAAAAATCTGATTCCACTGTGAGAAACCCTTTTTTATGATTAAACTGAAGGGTGTGGGAACCAAGAAGAAGCATCTAACAGTGAACAAAGCTAGAAAAAAATGAAAGAAACTGATGATTACATCACAGGTCACATACCAGAAAGAGAGGCTTTCTTAGTAGTACCAGTAATAGCAGGTGGTGTTGGATTATAAAAAGTCTCTACCTCAGTCCAATTATTCTCTCCCCAATGCCTCAACATGCCCTTCCAATTACACACATTATCTATACATTTCTTCAATCTCCAATCCTTCACTTTAATCTTCCAATGTCCATCTGTATAATTTGCTTTCTCAGCTTGCCTTCTATCAAACTCTAACTGAGCCTTCTGCTTAGATTTCAATAGACAAAACTGCTGCAACACCTCAGGCATTGCATCATGAATCCTCCACCATCTTTCGTGAGCAACATCGCTCGCAAACTCGTGAAAAATATCGAAGTTCCAGTTGCAATCATAGTCCCTAAAACACAGCCATGGCTTCATTCCTAGGTAGTGAAGCACATAAAGAATTGGAGGGTCTGCTCCAAACAGCATTGTCTTCATTTGCTTCTTTTCTTCCTCATCACCAACCCAAAAATGCTTCAAGAAGTTCATGTGCCTTGGAATCCTATGCCACCATGTGAAAATCTCATTTAAGTATCCTTGATCTCCTCCATTGTAGGACTCTATCTCATTTATATGATCCATAAGAAGCTGGAATGTACAATTTGATGGTTCAAGCACCATAACACCTGAGTTAAAGAGTGAAGCATTATTTCCAGTGGCTGTGATTTGTGGCATTCCAAATAAGAAATCTATGTTTCTCAGTATGAGCAAGTCTGCATCAATGAATATGATCTTGTCATAGTCTGTGAGTTGCCATAGTCTGAATTTGCTGTAATTCCATTCATTGTATGCATCTTTCTCGGCTTTCGGGTTCCTGATCCTCTGGATTATTCTTACTTTCCATCCTGCTGCTTCTAAACCACTTCTGTGGTATCCACTTATGGTCTCATCAACAAGTATCACTAGGTCTCTGGTTGACCCTGACATGCGTATGCTTTGTGCAGCAGCTATGGCTCCACACACATAAACATGTGCTGAGTGAAGAATTGTTGCATAAGCTTCTCTGTGTACATTCCCAGCATACACCAGCTCTGCTTCAAATGAATTCATGCACAAAAACTTAGAGTTCTTTTGTGTTTTACTATGAAAAATAATGCAAAATACCTATAGGCTTAATAGAGAACCTAATATAAGCACTTCGGTTTTGATGAGACCTTCCCAAATATCTCTTGAAATCCAACAATTGATTATTATGCTAAACCATGGATTTAGAATTTTAGATGACAAAAAATAGTTTTTCATGAAGCTATATTGATAGACTTTTCAGAAAAATAATGAAAGTGTTAGAAAGTTAACATACCAATACTTCCCTCCGTCTCCATTCAAATGCAAACGTTCTTCTTAGTTTGTAATTATCACATAGACTTATGTCCTTTTTGGGAATTTACATATGAAAGGTGATTCTTTGTTTTTTTTTTAATTGGAAGGAAGGGAGCCAAATTGGCCTGTGGGGGATAGAACCCACCATTTCATCTATACAAGGAGATTACTTTACCGCTAAGGCAATGCATCATCTGTAAAAAGTGATTCTAAATTTCTAATAACAACCATCCAATTTTCCTACTATAAATATCAATTCTTCACGATCCATTCTACAAAATCAATCTCTTCAAAATATATTCTTTAAATAGGGAGAGGGAATAGTTAAGAGAAAACTCTTCAAAAATGGTAAAATAGAGTGCTATTTACAAGGTTACCCTCATAGTACTCTTTCTTCCCTAATTTTCTTCCTATTAAACTTGGGATTTTTTTGACCTTACCATTAAACTTAGGATGAATGTAAGCAAATATCACAAAAAAAAGGCACTAATAGCGAAGAAGAAGTAAAAGGGCTAACCTTTACCCCTCATGGGAATTGCAAGTTCACATGATCCTACTGGGAGCTGAACTTTGTGTCTCAAGACACTCAAGTTTGGCTTGTACAGCCATACATTCCCTTCATGTACAACAAGTTCATTGCAGGTAAAGAGATTAGGAATTGGAAAGCAATTGCTAATGAAAAGCACATTCACAGTGTAATTGCCTTTAAAAGAGGCTGCTAGTCCAGCTGCAGCAAGCTGCAAATGAAGCCTAGCAACATCTCTAGACCAATTCGAATTTTTCGCCCGGCGACAAGGCAACTTCACAACTATGAGATTAAGCCTTGTTCCGGGAGACCGGAGACTAGGAAGAGAAGGGCAAACTGGAACTTCAGTTTCTTCTTCCTCATCAATCCATTCTGGGTATAGGGACTCCCATGTGACATTACTTGCAGCATACTCAAGATGCAAAACCATGTTTTTGGCATCAGGCATAAGTTTCTCCCATTTCTCTATTTCAGAATTGTTCAAATTCAATAGACCAACCCCTTTTAGTTCATTTTCCACAGTGATCTTCCTTGTCACTGTCAATATATCATTCCATTCAATATCCTCATTTGATATATATCGAGTATCTGAGCCGCCCCATATCCACCTATTCACAATGTAAGCCTGGCACATTAAGAAGAGGAAAGATATGTATAGATTTTGTTGATATATCTTAATGCGTGTGCAGAGAAATACATACCCAGAACCTGAGCTTGATAAGTGGTTAGTGTTATAAACCTCTGGAGCATAGAGAAGAGTTACAAAAGTGCCAGAAATGGTTAGTAATAGGATGAATTTTAGAAGAGAAAGTTTGCATCTTGACGAGCTCTTTTCTTGGCTTGTTAAATGGAAAGGCTTCTCCAAATCTTTTGTCTTACTTCTTGGAAATCTTCGTTTCAAGTCTTCACTGAACCTCATAAAAAAAGGGAAAAGAAAAAAAGAAACAATCATTACATGATACTATCTACATTGCTAAATAGATCGCTTTTAATTTGATTAGATTAAGAAAGTTAGTTAAATTAGTTATTAACACATGATATTACCAATTTATCCTAACTATATACATTTATTCCTACTCTATCTCTCTTCCCGTTATTATAGATAAACATTATTAGACTTGATTTGAGAAAAAAATTGGGAAAAATCTTATATTTATGAACAAAATGAATTTTGAAAATGATATTATATTTAGATACGGATGAAATATTATATATAATCTATTTAAACATTCTTTGCCTTTGGTAAATAGAACTTTGCTCATGATGGAGACATACGAGATCAACAATTTAACTTATACACCCTTATCTTCATATGTCGCAAACCACAATTATAATATAAAGTAAATTATAATTTGATTTTGATGTGTGTCTTGTTACTTGAAGTATACTTGAGAAGTGAGAGTATATTGTACGAAAGTGGTTGGGTACTTTGAGTGTAATCGACAAATAGTTTGAGATGAAACGTCATTGTCAATTTCCTGAAGTCATTAGATATTACAAGGAATGCCGCCATAAAAGCTAACTTTCTGAAGCCCCCTCTTTTTGCTGAGACTGATTGAATAAAACTAAGAAAAATTTTAAATCCTCCAACAACCTCAGGATTTGAGAATCAGATGTGCCATAACAAGCACTTTTATGTGTGAAAAAACTCCACCTAAAACAAACTTTTATACAATAGATTTAAAACTTGGGAGGCAACATACTGCCCACGTTTCCATACTATAATATGTCTCTAACAAATTCACACAAACTAATTAATAATAGTTAAATCATTTCATGTGTGTAAAACTGATAGAATCTTCCTACCCTTATTTCATTTATTATGTGCTTCCTCTGCCCCTATTTAGAAGATTTCAACTAGCAAAATCACGAAAGTGGTTGAAAAGACAAAAATGTCAAAAAAAATTTGTTTTATCAAGTTTACCCTTATTTATGATAGAGTATTTAAGAAAGAGAAACACGATTATAATAATAGAAATGAGTATCAAAGAGAATGTGAATAGGTAAATAATGATAGGCAAAGTGAGAAAAACTCATTACATACTTAGACAAAAATGGAGTCAAACTCTTATAAAATAAGTAGATAAATATATTCAAATTTTGAGCTCTTATATACAAGGATGAAGGAGTACTACAATCTCAATCTCCTCTTCCATCAAAAAGTGAAAGAGGAAAATAAGCAATAATTATCTTTTCAAATGTCTTATATTATGGACCAAGATAAAAGGCCTCTTATAATCTTATGATATGGATAGGAGGGAATATATCATGCAGAGAGCAACACATTCAAATCAGTTTATTAGAGGTTTTTGGTGACAGTATCTTCATATCGTGAAGCATATAAGATATTAAACAGTGGTTTTCGTGACAAACTGTTCAAGCTAAGTGTATATATGAGTATGATGAATGTGATGAAACCAAAAGAGTTTAGCTAAATATTAATGTGAAGGGAAGAAGAAGAAGGAACTGACATGGAAGTAGGTAAACGGTGTCTAGCTTCAACGGCATGTGTGGAATGACCCATTATAGCTCTTATATTAACTATTCAGCAGCAAGGGCATGCAGCATCTGATCTGCACAATGGACAACCAAAACAAAAATAATAAAGCCATTAAGGGCTCCATGCATGACACATAGAAATGAACAAGATCACAACATAAATGATACATGGACGAGAGTATGGCTTAAGCAGCTGAGGATGTCATTTTCAATAGAAGCAGTTAAAGCAAAGGAAACTAATTAAAATAGAATATTGAAGTACAATGTGAACCCAGAAAACCTGGAAAAGAGAAGAGAGAAATGTAGTTGATGAAGAGACACCTTTTGGAGAGATGAGGAGGAGACAATTGATGGCTTAGTTTGAGGGACTTTGAGCCAATATAGATAAACAAAAAAAGCTGAACCTGTAACTTCTTTTGCAAATTTTCCTTCATCTTTCAGTTTCATTCTTGTTCTCACCTACCCTCTCTCTCTCTCTCTTATTTCTATTTGTTATTATGATTTATAAATTCTCCTTCATCTTGCATGATAATCCTATTTCCTTTTTCTTTTTGATTGGTCAACCTATCAAGCGCTGCATAGAGTATAAGAGCCATATTTACTCAGTTCCAAAAAAAAAGAGCCATATTTACAATGATCAATTATTTACGTTATTTAGGCCTTAGGGAGCTATTATATCATGCAAGATTTCACCTTTTTCCTTTTGTCAGAATTTTTCACTATAAGAACTCATCATAGCCTAATATTTATGGTTAGCCCTCTTTTCCTTTTCTCGTCCTAGGCTGACATGAGAGGGTTATTATTAATTCACCTTTTTATTAATCAAAGTTACCATTAATTACTCATTATTATTTTTTTCTGGTGGGAAGTTAATGAATGACACTTCAAAACTGAACTATACAAGTTCTTGAAAACATTGACTAGAAACCAATAAAATATAGAAAAAATTGTCATTTTAGCTAGAGTGGTTGATAAAGATTAGGTTAATGAAAACAATTGTTATATTTGATTTGGAGTAAAGATAACCACATATCTCAATCCAATGTCATTGCCAAAAAGGGATATTTACTAACTTTTCTTCTTTTAACCTTCAAAAGGGAGGATTGATGTGAGTGGTTTTACCTTTTGATCTCTTTATCAGAAATGTTCTTACAGTTAATTCAAATCACAAAGAAGCAGTTAAAAGTACAGATAAAAAAAGAAAGAACAATCAGTTAAGGTCTCTTATCAATATAATTCCTTCTGGGTTCATTAATATAGCTCATCTGCATTTGAAGAAACTGGTTGATAACATGTGGCACCTAAATTAGATAGGAAAGACAAATCCAAAGAACATATTACTATCTCCTTTGGTGTTTCTCATATAGTTATGGCAAAGAGTGGACATATCACATGATTAATCATCTTTTTAATCGATTGATATTGGTTTAAGTGTCCACTCATAAACTGTTTCACCAAACCAAGGAGTTAAGCACCCAAAGAATTTCGTCAAAACCACAATAAAAATGTTGATTAAATGATTTTTTCTTTACAAAAAAGGATTGCTTATCTATTAACAAAGGAACATTACACCAGTTGGCCACTCCTGTTTAACTTCTCTGTTTTGCCCTTTATTCTTTGCACTTAAGTCAAGACTTAAGAGTTGAAAGCCAAAAGAAAAATGTTGACTAAAAACTACTCCCTCCGTTCCTAAATATAAGATCACTTTGAGGAAGTGGATAAGTTCCTAAATATAAAATCACTTTGGGGAAGTGAATAAGTTCCTAAATATAAGATCATTTCCTATTTTATCTCAAGTTTTGCCCAAACTACCCTTATACTTCCTCTTTTCATTGAATACCCCTCCTCCTTTTAAAGTTAAGTAATTGAGGGGATTTTGGAAAGATCATGTAATTTTATTGTCTTCCTTAATCTCCCTAAATTAACCAAAGTGATCTTATATTTAGGAACGGAGGGAGTACACTATAAATTATATGATTATGAATGAAAATTATATCCTATTACACACACACACACAGAGCTACGAAAAATGATATAATACAAATCAAAGTGTGGAAACCATTATAAAATGAATCCGTTAAAGAAAAAAGAAACAGAGAAGGTGGCAATATCATCATAAGTAAATGGAGTAATATGGTCCAATGGAAGCCTTGCACTTCTCGCTACTTATCCTTGTCATTCTATGCCATGCATTACAGTTAATAAACACAATATATATGTGTGTGACATTTAGGGATAATATTAGATATTGAATGGTGTTGATGAATAGTATAGAATAATAATATTGGAGGGGGAAGGCAAAAGAAGGGACTATGAAGACGTGGGAAGGTATGTGGATTGAATTGGAAGCAAAGTAAGTGAATGGGTAAAGGTGGTTTCTTTTTGGGTTTAGCCCTACCTGCTCTTTGCATTAAGTCCATTAACCATTATAAGATGAAGCATACTCTTCTTGTCTTATCTACTGGGTAGAGTGAAAAGAGAATCTTTTAACCCCACATTATTAAATTTGCTATGTGAATGTAAACGTTTAATATTAATCTGTTATTATGTTTACATTAGTTTTATGGGGTAAAATGTACACTAAATAGGGATGAAGAAAGAAAGTTGTTGCAGCTAAGTTAATGAAGGTAATTTATGAATAAGATAAGAGCACTGTGTACGTGTTGCTATTATATGGTTTGAGCTTTGCTCCTATCGATTGTCAAGCCACTAGTTTAATTCTTGTGATTGCCTACCGTCCTTCATTTCTGATTAAACATAATTGAGTGAATCAATAAATTACCCATTTTAATGTTGGCAAAAACATTAAAATTTAAATACAAATAGATCCGCACTTTATATTACTTTTCATAAATCCACTGATATACAACATTGTAAGCAATTGAGTAGTTTATTTGCATGAATTTAAGTACACAAGAGGAGGAACATTGCTACCTCTAATTATCGTGGCTACACATATAATCCAGCTTTTGGTGTGGTCAAATTTAATGAAAAAATAATGGATCACCAAGTGCATAATATTATTTACAAGTCGAGTCACCTAATTTATATGTTAAATTTAATCATTTAATATCAACACATCACTAATATATCAACACATCACTAATCATTTAAGTAAACTCATTGTTAGAATTGAAGTAAATTCAGAAGGTCCATCTATATTTAATAAGCTTACCGTTTGGCACAAGTTTTTAATTGATTTTCTTAAAAAAATCATGTCAAAGAATGTCAAAGTTAGATTTGCATAATTCTACCCTTATATACATGCTCACATAGCAGTGTCTTTGTCATTATCCATTACATTAAATCACAAATGTAAGCCTTCAACGAAGCTTACTAGCAGGTAGCAGCCATTATCCAATTCTGTCAAGTATGTAGAAAGCAGAAAGCAGAAGGTAGAAGGATAAGGGATGACGAGGGGAATTGGTGTAACAGCAAACCTCGTGTTTCATCTTGAAAGGCAAGAATTATAAGCAACAAGAACAGAGCATGCAATGGATTTGAACTCAAGAAAAGTACAATATAGCTGCAGAGGGACACCTGGAATCTACTGTGCCACCACGTCATTGCATAAAGCAGGTCAAAAATATTATTCCCATAAACAGACCAGACAATAGCTGAAGAAAGAGTGTTCTTGATTTCCATCAAAGCAACCTTGGATGCAGCCTTCTATGTCACGTCCAGCTAGTAGGGGGGAGAGAGAGAGAGAGAGAGAGAGGACAAAATAGATCTCTCAGATCTTACTATTCCATTCTCAGATTTGAATTTCAGACAGATTATTTTACATATCAAAGAACCCTTTACCCACAAGACAGAAAAAATTGCTTTATGTATTGTAGAGTACAAGAGAGGATTGAAACAGCAAAAGAGCATTCTATGAAGGAGTATCAGTATTACATTAAAAAAGTCACACATCAGAGTCTGATTTCTCCTCTTTTGGTGGTGCATACTGCCTTGTGAGCCGGGATCGTGTCCACGGATCAAGTGGAGCTCTCGGTGGTGGTTGAGGAGTTGGTGGCTTTGACTGCCTCAGCTCATTTTCTCTGTCAATAAACCTGTTTCAACACATAACAAATAATTAATCAAGATAATCCATTCCATTCAAAACATGTCAATTTCACCATCCTCCTTCCAAGCCACCCACAAGGCTTGATGTTTCAGGTTTAACTTCATAGAATCATTCACTAAGATAATACAGTAAGACAAGCAGAAAGTTAACATAAAAAACAGCAGGTAACACAAGTTTAATTCAGGACATTACTCTATGTAAGCCATTGGTGCAGCATCCCCCACTCGAATTCGAGTACGAAGCAATCTAGTGTACCCGCCTGCTCTATCCCTGCAAAACATGATTTCTGTTAAGTGTTATAAACTAACAGTCATAAATTGACCACTTAAATTAGGTCCCTTTCAACACCTACTTATATCTATAAGCCAGTTCTGTAAATAGCTTGTGAAGCACATCATCTCCACGCACAAAACTCGCAGCACGCCTCGCAGCATGTTGGGTACCCTGCATCAATTTAGGTTGGGGACAAAACTAAGTTCAAGAGATCAAAATAAATGCAATAAACTATTTAAAAATGTGTACTGTGTAATCATGTTCAGTATCAACACCACAGTAAAAGATATCTATGGTTGTCTGATTCTCATGAATCATATAGACAAGCTATTATATGACTTCTAATTTCTGAGGAATTAGGATACATTTAAAGCCGACCAAAACAGTTACACTCAACTTTGCATCTTTGAAGTTAAAGAACAAAATTAGCAACTCAAAAAAATTATTCCCTACTTGACAAGAATTTTCCAATGTAGACATAACGTCTCAATTGTAGTAAATTTCATACTTATTTGAACACAGCCATAGAAATAGCTGAACCCATCATTTGAGGAATTTTAAGAACCTTGAGCACAACATGTTTTTAAGATGAGAAACAAGGTTTCACAACATCATCATAGTATAGATAATCCTGGGCAAACATATAATTCCTTGTGGAAAAATAATATACCAAAAATAATTTCTGTTCTTTTCTTGTCCCTTCAGGACCAAAAAAAAAATTCCCAAAGACATACATGAAAGCATTTTATGACACAGACAAGCAATCACAAACCTCTTTCCCAAGCTGTACCATATTATCTGCAAGTCTACGAATCTCTTTAGCCTACAAAAGTAATACAAACATCATAATTCATAGATGCAACATTCATGCCAGAAAATCCAACTCTTCAAAATTCAAGATAACTACACATAATATAGCTCATTAAGAACATGCATTTGCCATAACATTCTGATAAAAAGTATTCTTCAATTCTTCAATATTAAAATACAAATTACACAATAGCTAAAAACAACAGAGAAATGAATCAAACAATGAACATGTAAATGATTACCTTGGCGACAGTGGTTTCAATACGCTCGTGCTTCACCAATTGCGACACCATTGTTCTATAGAAGAAAGAAAGACAAGTTAATGGGCGCCAATTTAGCAGAATTTAAGATTTAAGTTAAGATTAAGAACCTGAGCATGGACATGCGATGACCTGTGGGTCGACCAAGCTTCCTCATCTTGGTCATTTTTAAGTCACTGGTGAAGCAGAGCCAAAATGAAAAGAGATTTCTGTGTTCAACGAAGCTGAAGACCAAGAAGCGAGGGTTTCAAGGTTAGGGATGATCGAATATTGGGCTTTTGTTTGTTTTGGGCTTTGATGGCCCAATGTAAATTCAACGTGTCTCTGTTGGGCCGATCAACAGAATTTCGGCCTACCACTGGGCCCTGCCAGTTTGCATTTTACTCTCTTGGGAGTAAAATGCAATAGACAATAGAAGGCTATGAAAGCCTCAGCCAAGAGACAAGAGACAAGGGATAACATACTTTGATAGCTTGATCATTCAAGCGTGATACTAGCAGTTTATTCCCACCTAAGACTAACACGCTGACCCCTACCCATGATTGGGCACATGACAATTAGTTGAAAGTAAGGTTATCAAATCGGGATACGAATAATAAATTGAAAATCGTGTTCTTAGAATGGTATCGTGTATCATAAGATTTATGATCACTTATTAAGAATGATATAATTGTAATTTTCCAATAAGATAACATCAAATATTTTTGGATGTTAACATTTTAGTTTAATGACAAATGACCTTATATTTAATAAAACTAGCTTTTAAAGAGTAAATATTATAACACTAAAACAAACATAATTTAAAAGAATAAAAGTTTTTTGGTATGGGGATAAAGATACATCAAAAAGTATCGTGAATTGTAACATTCATGATTGATTCTACTTTGTATCGCATGATTCAGTAAGATACATGCATATAAAATACATATATATATATATATATATATATATATATATATATATATAGAGAGAGAGAGAGAGAATCATGTCGTTACTACCTAGTTTTGAATCAAATCGTAAGATACAAATTGACGATAGTAATTTTCAGCAACAAAAATAACAGAATTAATAATGGGATATAATGAAATGAAACTAACAAGGACATAAACAATGCAATTGAATTTGGCCAAAAAAAACAATGAAATTGAATTAAGCAAGCTGCTTTGTTGCTCCTAGAGTAGACGAGCAATGCATGGCCTTGGCTACTATCAAATTCGCTTCCAAAATAGTCACCATTGACCATCCCCTACAAAATATGCATTTTGTTGACACTTGTTCATTACTCAAATAATAACATAATACTCTCTCTAGTATGTAATACTTCATCTAGTCTTTATTATAAGTCACCAACTACTTACAATTTCAGGTCTTTAATATAAGGCATTAACCACTGCATTAAACGTTTTTTCCCACTTTACCCCTGTTATTAATGGAGATTCAAAATTGAAAATGTGAAACACATCATTTAATGAAGGGTGAAGTTGGAAAATATGACAAACTTAACATAAATTTTAAGACACAATTAGCATTCCTTATTATGTGAGAACTATGTAGTTTGTGACTTATATAATAAGGATCAAAGGAGTATAAGAGGTCATTCACCAAAACACTTTTCTTGAGAAAACAAGTGAAAGTTAATTGGATGTTTGAAGTTAATTTTTTTCAACTTTGCCCACATTTATTATGATATCATTAAGATTGATAAATGATAAGCATTAATAAATGAAAGATGGTCAAGGATAAAATGGGAAAAACATATTAAATGATGACAGAATGTAAGAGTAAACTCTTATATTTTGGAGTTTAGACCAGAGGAAGTAATAATTAAGGAGGACTAATTGTGTTTGTCATCAATGGTGGGTATTGAGAAATATGGACACAGTCGCACAGACACTAAAATCTCAACTCACCTGAGTTAGGGGCTTCGATCAAGGATGAAGATAAGGCTTGTGGGAAATGGAATGAGAAGGAAATGTTGGGCCAAAGAATGATCATATTCGCATGATGTTTATGAATCTTCAAAATCATCGTTTTTGTGGTTTAGATATGTGCATTGGGTTGCAAGAGATTGCAAACGATTGGAAAAAGGATGATCAATTGCTGATGATGAAGATGAAGCTTCCTTGATCTCATGCCAATTATGCAGATGTGATTGTGAGTTGCAATTACAAACTATCTTGCTAATTCGGTTTTTGAAGGGGTGTGGAGGACTTTGAATTGCCGAGATATGAGGCGGGTTTGTGAAGCTGTGTGGAGTCAGACAGGGTTTGATGACTAACGGTTAGGTCCGCTCCAGTGTTCTTCTTATTCTTATTATTATTGTTGTTATTACTATTTTCAATGGTTGTGAGAAATGCTCTGCCTATATTGGTAATGGTAGCCGGTCCCAAGCCCGGATAAAGGACTAAGGTTGTGTTAGACTTTAGCAACCAACATAAAAGTATGTCGAATTTTATGAACATGGGCACATGCACTCCAAGCATAGCTATTGATCGAGTACAATAACGTCGTGTGATCCATGTAGCAGACATCACCTAGTTGGGATAAAACTTTGTTGTTGTTGTGACTGTCTTTCATCTTCTTTTTTTTGTCTATTCTGGTTTTCACTTTCTTTTGTCCCGTTGTATGTGCTTATGTTCCAATAATTTGTTTTAAAATTTGGAAAAGATAAAATACATTTAAGACCTTGGCCTATAAGTATTTCGATATACTTGAATGTGTTTACTCAGGTTCATATTCAATTATTCATTCACTTAATTAGTTTTTCCATTACAATAAAAAATTAACTTTTTTTGTTTTGATAAAAATTTAAAGGTGAACTTTAATTATAATCCAAAAATAAAGTGTTTGTCAAAATCAAAAACGCGCGCGCTCACATATTTAGAGAGACATGGATATAATACTCTCCTCCGTTTTTTTAAATAAGATGAAAATATTTGAATCTGTTAAGAGCTTTTTGTAAGATTTAATTTAGGATTATCTAAATATTATTAAATATATTTTTCCTATTTGATCTCTTATTTATTACTACCTCCGGTCCTAAATATAAGACCTAATTAACTTTTTTTTGGAAATGTTAAGGTTGCGAAATAGGCTATTAAATCATGACATATTTGATATATTTTTAGATTATACATTAGTTTATAGGTAAAATAAACTAATCTAAGGGAAAAATTTAGGTAAATCAATTTATAATTCACTTATTTTGCTTTTTTATAGGATTTTCTAAAAAAGTCAATTAAGTCTTATATTTAGGACCGGATGGAGTATATTATTTTCATTATATTTTCATATATACACTTTCTATTATCTGTTTTATCACTATTTCTTCATTTACCCTCTTAGCTAGTAAGGGCTTACTTGAGGATCGGAAGTACACTTCTTACATATTTTTTTTAACTTTATTTAAATTTTTTTTTAAACTACACGTAAAATTCAAAAATTAATAAGTCTTACATAAAAAAGATTGGAGATGTACTAATTATTCTCATTGATTAATTTATATTGGCACAAATTGTCGGTCATGGATAACACAATCATTGAATGCATATCAACCCTTAAAAACTACCGATCAATATTTATATAAGAAAAAGGTAATAGATGCAATTGATGATTAAGCAATTAAGGTTTAGTTTGGATTGCATAGAATATAATTAAGGATTAATTAAAAGATTAAAAAAACGATAGGATAGGTTGTAAGTAATTAACCATATCATTTATTTGTGATATGGGTTATTATACGCACACACATACATATAAAAATATTAGAGAGAGGGAGATGTGTCAAAAGGAGAGATAGATAGTAATAATGTGTGAAGATGTTGATGTGGGAAGAAGCCACCTGTTTTGGCAAATGGCCACTGGTTTTCTTGCTTACTGCTGTCTCTGTGTTCATAGTCTCTTGACACCGGTTATTCATGTTTATCCTTTGTTATGAGTTTCCATTATTTTTAACTCCTCCACGTCACCTTCTTTTTCCATATATTTATACATAGTATTAAATTCCACTCTCTCACACACAAATTATATATCATCCTTTTCTCACATCCTCATCAATAATTCACTATAGGTAGCTTTCGCCTTCTCTACCCTTTCCTCTTATCTCATTGTCTGCTTCATATTCAAGCTCTTCAGTGTCAATGATATAGTGATGATATATATGATTTGACTGGAACAATTTTCCTGACACCCTTTAATTTATTTATGATATCATTCCATTGCAATCATTCTATACTATTTAGTGTTTGTCAGGGTAACCCTGATACTCATGCACATATTTTTCTTCCATATCCTCTCTTATGTAGTCTTCAAATTTTACCAAAGACACATTTTTTACAATATTTACTACTTAAGACATAACATTTAACCAACGAAGAATAGTTAAGTTATTTTATTCGATTTTTCATAAAAAAATTGCCCATATTTAAAATTGATGAATTGAAGCTATTTTTATCATAAATTAAAGCTATAAATTATCTATTATCTTGACAAATGGAAAAGTAAAAAATTGAAGTTCATTTCGACAAAAAAATGAAAGTTCAGAATTGGCAAGATCTTTGAAATGTATATTAATATCGTATTTAATGATTGATTATAATAAAAATTTCTCAACCATTCACTATTAAAAACAGTGGATTAGCAACAAAAAATTCGTAATAAAATAGAATGTGGCTAAATAATTGGTAACAAAATTATTTATTTAGCGATGAAAATCTTGGCAGAATTGCCACATATGAAATTGAGCACAATTTTGTTTTGACCAACAGGATCTCGTCAATGATACACTGTTTTCTCATATACTTTTTAAAAATGCCTTGCAATGAAGATTAAAAATAGAGTAGTGACTATACCTTCACACTCAAAAATGAACACAACAATTTTCTGCCCGTTTCTCAGTTTCTCCAAATTAAATAACAACATTATTTCTTTCACCTATGGGATTTCTTTGATTTGGGAATTTTTCTAATAAAATAAAGAGAACACAGAGAATGACCAGAAGACAAGAGAATTAAACGTAACAAACAGATAGTTATGTTACTTACGCATTTGTTTCCGTGTGTTTCAGCTGTTTTCTATGAGTAGGTTCTGTCAAATTGCTTTGATTACTGTAACATTGTTCCTCTAGTTCATTATGATAAGAACATACTCTTGTCTTTTACAATTCAAACAAAATAACCAGTTATAGTTATATATCATCCTTATGCATGCCCCTCATCTCATAGATTATGTACACATGTAAAGTAAAACAAAAGGTAGAAACCGACTATGATCCAGTTCATCATAATCAATCATATAACAAGTTGTCTCTCCCCGGAAATTATCATACTTTCTTATATGACATTAGAAGTATGCTCTACACTAGTCTATACAGTCAACTGTTTGTTATTAATATAACATTGGCCATCCAGTGCGGTGGGCGTTTTTCGAAATATAATATCAAGTAATTGAACAATCTAATTTTTAATCTAAGTCGAGATTTTATAACCATTGTATCTCTGCTCAGGAATCAGATTTAGAAAAAGGTACTGATAGGGCAACATCAAAACGATGTCGTTGCCAGAAAGGAGGAAGTAATAAATATTATCCAAAGGGAGCCAATAGATATGTGACTAATCTTTGGCCAAAAAAAGGTATGTGACTAATCATCTCACGTATAATTCATCCAAATAAAAAAATATATTGTTTCATGTGATGAAAATCAACCACAAAATTTCATAGGGCCTGTTTGGATTGAGGGGAGGGAAGGGAAGGGGAGGGAAGGAAGGGAATGGAAGGGAGAGGGAGGGTTTAATAGTACTTTGTTTGGTCTGATAAAAAGGAGGAAAGGGAATGGAAGGGAGGGGGAGGGTTTAATGATAATTTGTTTGGTTAAGGAGGGGAGGGGAGGGTAATAATGATTAATTTACCATTTTATCCTTATAGTTATATATTAATTCATAATTGTCTGTCATATAAATTAGCTTACTTTTTTATTTAAATTAAGATGCTTATTAAAAGTCACATAAAAATTGATATAATATTATTCTAAAAATACTTCACATTAATATTTTTGAAAACACAATAACAATGATTAACCTATTGGACGAAATGTCAATACTGATGTGTATTGGTCCTTCAATCTTATAAAATTAAGATTGCTTATTTAAAAGTTTTATATAACACGTTCTATTGTAAAGTAGCTTATTTATTATGTTATTTTTTTTGTATTCAAGTAATCCTTCAATCTCTAATGTAACTAATTTGTCATTTTATCTTCATATGTTAAGTTACATCTTTTAAATCTTTTGATGCTCTTAATTTAATTTAATAAATTTACATCTTAGTTGAATTGTGTAATTAATCACTTAATCACATTACTTTATTAAACTCATTTCATTTGGTTTTTTACTGGAACATTTAATGGGTTAAAATGTGTTTAGAAATTAATACTAGTATGTGTAATCATATAATATATTTTTTTAATATAATTGAATTACAAAACGTCATTCAACTCTTCCATCTTGCTTGGATTGAAGGCCAGTGATCTTGCATACCCACCCACAAAATGTAACACTTTTAAAAGTCCAATTCTCTTTTAAAAACACAATCACTATTTGAAGCTCATTTAAATGAATGAACTAATAGAAATTACACATGCTTTTGTGCGTGTATATATTTATATGTATATATACCCTGTATGATTGAAGTCTGATGAGGGAAATTGTGGTAGGAGGTGATATATGCGAGGGGGAAGGGTTGACATCCAGTGACTACGCGGACGGGGAAGACTTATGTATTGTAAAAAGCAAGTTTACAGTATGAATGAGCAAACAGGGGGGAGAGAAGGAGTGAGTGATTATTTTGGTCGGGCACTTTAATTTGTTTGAAGTGAGGGCATTTGATGGAAATACAAAAATATAATGAGGATAGATTGGTCTTAAATTTTGGCCTCCCTTCAAAACCCCCCAATTTGGAGGGAGCCAAAATAAGGGAAAGGAAGGGAAGGGGATGGAATATTTTACTATCCCTCCCCTCCAATTTTTCAAACCATGCAAGGGGAGGGGCTCATTTTCCCTCCCCTTCCCTTCCCTTCCCTCAAACCAAACAGGCCCATAGACGCAAGCTCATCTAACAAACATAACAAACTTCGGTGCAAGAAAGCCAAGTGAAGAACGCCATCTTTCTTTTTCACATTCTTAATTATTTCAATTTATTTTTTCTTTTTTATTTTAAAATGTGTGACCCCAATAGTGTCTCACAGTTTCAATCATGCAGTGAACACTGAACACGAATCTCTCTTGATTTTTTCAATTTTTTTCAAATTAACTCTAATAATTGATATCTATAATGACAAATAGAAAGGAAGAGTATGGATAAAGACATTAAGATACATGAGTAATATCATGTGTTAATAACTAATTTAACTAACATCCATTATCTAATTAAATTAGAAAAATAGTTTTATATTTAGAAACAGACCTAATATTTTTTATGTTAACTAAGGATATTTTCATCGAAACAATTCCCAGAGATTTAGATTTTAGATGTAAAAGGGAAGTTTATGTAACATATATTTTGATTTATAAGGTGGTTCATATAGGTTTTCAAAATAAAGAGCATGTCTCAGTAATTTTATTTAAATAGAGGCATGTACTATATTTCACTCTTTTTATGGGTAATCTAACATATTTCTTTAATAATAACAACGTAATCCTTATCCCACTCAAAGTGGGGTCGGCTACATGGATCACACGACGCCATATTGCTATGTCCCTAGTCTTTCCTTAAGATAAACCTTTCACTAACATATCTTTTTGAATAACTTCAACAAGAGTTCTCTTTTGCCTCCCTCTATATCTTATATACGTCTCCCTTACCATCTACTCCACTATTCTTACTATCACATCTAATTCTCTTCTTGGAACATGTCCATACCACCTTAAACGATAATCTCTCATTTTCTCTGAAATTGGTGTTACCCCAACTCTTTCACTAATGTGATCATTACTAATCCTATCTTTTAATATATACTCACTCATCTCTCTCAACATTTTCATCTCTGTCACATCCATCTTATGTCTTGTTATTTTGTTTAACTGCCCATCATTCACAGTTTACATTAACTGTTTCCTCCTTGTAACATCCTGAAATTTTAATATAGAATCAACAAACATTTATAGAAATGACCATTAGGAAATTTTAAAATTATTAGGATTTTTTGGAAGTTTTGGAGGTTTTAGGACATAAGTGCCTAAGAATAATCGATTAAATGGTTTGGAAAATTTAGAAATCATGGGGAATTAAGGTATTGTGGAGGTTAAATGAATTAGATACTTGACTTGATAAATCCAATGGTTTAGGAATTAAGGAGGGCATTTCGGTAATTTTTCTTAAATATATACACACATTATACATACAGAAAAAAACTCCCTCCTCCTTCCTTAAGTTGCCCGACGCCCCCACCCCCTCTTCTTCACCATTTTCTTTCATTCCTCTTCTCTCACACACACATACATTTCGGCTCTTCTCTCCAAACCTCTCCATTTTCGTTTTTAGCTTCCCTTTCCTCTTGAAATCGATATAAAACCAAATCAGATCGGTGGTTGGCAAGTTGCTCTTCGTGGCTTGCGTTTTCCGGCGAGTTGGGTTCTTTTTCCGGCGACGTGAATTGCGGGTGAGGGAAATGTTTGATTTTTCTTGTAGTTCCTCATGTTGTTCTTCCGTTTTCAACTTCACAACACCTTTTCCTTCTCCTCTTCCCTTTTCAGTTCGGCCAACCACCTTTAAAGGCCGATTTCCGGAGACTCCGACGAAGGCCAGCGGCGGAGATCCTCTTCCCCTATTATTCTTGAACTTTGTAAGCCTTCTTAACTTTTTGAGGTCGATTTTTGGATAAAGTTCCCTCTTTTGAGCTAGGGTTTGACCATGAATAAATCTTTGGAATTTTAAACAAGAATTTGTGTTATGCATAAGTGGTAAATTGAAGATTCTTGGAGGTATTTAAATTTGTTAAAGCTGGAAATTAATTTGAGAATGTTCATGGGCACTTTTGGGCTCTTTGAGTTAGGGCTTTGTTTATATTGTGATTTTGGGATATTAATGTTTTAATATTGGAATTGAGGTATTGAATTTGATTATGCTTGGAGGCATTTGGATTTTTCTAGATGAGGTTAATCATTTGAGAATTTTTGGTGCAAGTTATGATTATTTGAAGTTAGGAATTGTTCAAGAAGGATAGTTTGAACACATTGGTGGTTATGAAATGTTTATTGAAGTTAACTATTGATGTTGGTTTTGTTAGATTGATGTTTGGGATGGAGTTTGATAAACAAAGTGTTGAAGAAAAGGGAATGTGGATATGTAAGGGTATGTTGGAGTTTGGTGGAAGTTTTGTGAAGGTAGGAAGTTACTTGGAGTTGTAAATTTGATAGTAATATATGGTGGTTTGGTGGATTGTGAGTACTTTGTAATTTAATGGGCATTTTCAGTCTTATTAAAGTGAAAGTTTGTTTATTTGGACTATATGGATTAAATAGGAATTTAAGAAGTGTTTATATAGGTGTTATGAAGATATTGGAGGAGTAAAATCATTTGAAATTGTGTATAGGAGTAAATTGGTAAATAAAGTTTGAAAAATTGGTTTGCAAAGTTATGTTTGGAATATGATGGATGATTAGTAAGTTGATGAAGGTATGAGGATAAAACTTGAGTTATGAGTTTTCTTAAGGTTTAGGACAAGTTTTTATATTATATAAGCCTTTAAAATGCTTTTGAGTTGGGATTTGATGATGTGAAAGATAGTGACAAAATTGGTGGTTTGGTAATGCTTCTCAAAGTGTTATGAAGATATAGGAATAATTGAAATAGTTGAATTAGTGTTTGGAAAGAAGTGTGACTATTAAAGTATTGAACAAAGGGGAAATATGTTATGTAATAGGATGTGGGAAGTGTAAAGGAAGTTGTGTGTGATATAGAGACTCCATAGTGTCAAATCTATCTTTATATAATAACAGGACCTCTGGTATGCTCTCTGTTTGACACATGTCTCTTCCTTTGTCTGCCATCTGTTTAGTTATTTTTTAATCATCTCTCTATCACTTCTTCACAACCCCACTAACCCACTAACTCTGTACCTATTTTATTTCTTTATTTATTTCTTAAAGAGAAAACAATTCCCATTAACCGATTTTCTGTTCATTTTTATCCAATCTCTTTTCATTTTCTCTAAATACCCACTAACCCACTAACTAAATTACTATTTTATTTCTTTATTTATTTTTAAAAGAGAAAAACAATCCCCCAACCGATTTTCTGTTTATAAAACCAACATCTTTTCAGTTTCTGCAAATACCCACTAACCCACTAACTACATACTATTTTATTTATTTATTAATTTATCTATCTTCATATCTTCATATAATAACAGGACCTCTGGGATGCTCTCTGCTTACATCTGTCTCTCCCTTTGTCTGCCATCTCTTTTATTAACTTTTAACCACCTGTCCAAAAATTCTGCAAAAGCCCACTAACCCACTAACTATTCCATTTCTTTATTTATTTATTCCATTTCTTTATTTATTTTTAAAATAGAAAATTGATCCACTAACCCACGTTCTATTCGGTTTCCTTTTTAATCAGAGATCTTTTCAGTTTGTGTATGCAAATGCAACCCTCTTCTCGAGAAATTCTTAGGTGAACCTGGTGCACCACCTCATTTGTGGTCTGACCAATTATAGATTGCCACATCAATTCAAATAATCCCAGTTGTCCTGCTGATGTGGCATACATATTAAAATTAAAAATGTTTCTCAATTAATTTATAATTTCGTAACTGCTTCTCTCTGATCATCTTCCCCAAAGAAAACACAACCGCTTCTCCCACGGGCCACAGAATTATCAGTCGGCCTTCCATTTTTGAATTCTTCTTTGCCTGCAGAGATTTTCGTCTCTTTGCCTTGGGGTACGAGATTCTTCACTCGGTGGGGATTGACATTGAATTCTCCCATTTATTGCTATGTCACTGCCAAAGATTCATGGATCAGTTATGGGTTGGGTGCTTTCTTTTTATTTTTTTGATCGAAAGCTTGGTGCTTTCTGGATTCCTTCTGCTTTGTTGTTAATATAGCATGATGATAGATGCATGACTATTAGATGTAAATTCAATTCTCTGCCACTGGATGGCCGATTTGGGATTTGGGGGATACTGGTATGCCTTCTTTTTGGAGAAGGAAGGATGGAATTAGGGCACAGAAGGAAGAAATTATAAATGAATTGAGAAGCATTTTTAATTTTAATATGTATGCCACATCAGCAGGACAACTGAGATTATTTTAATTGATGTGTCAACCTATAATTGGTCAGACCACAAATGAGGTGGTGCACCAGGTTCACCTAAGAATTTCTCCCCTCTTCTCTGTTCAGAGTAACGTCATCATCGCAGATGATGATATAATCGCATTTTTGAAGTCAGAAGCGATCAATTAAGGCTTATGATTTTCTTCATTCTTCGATGCCCACAATGGTTTCTGTCATCGTAAATCAGAGGCCAATATTATGATTTCTTACATCGGACATAGATGGTCGTCTTCCATGATTAGAGATGAGAGCACTTAAATGAAACTTGGTAATACTTTTCAACATCTGTATTTTTACTTCATGTGTTTATTTTTTTTAATTAATCAACTATAATTTCCATTATTGGTATTGCAGTTTCGTTTATTCAAGTCATCTACGCTACATCCGTTTTATACAAGTCAGTGGCACACTGTTCTGTTACACCACTATCTCTCTACTTTGTTCTTATCATAACCCATTTTCAGGGTATTTGTTTTTTTATCATTTTTATGAACAAGTTTGAATCTTTGTCTTTTCTGTTGTGGGTTTCATTGGATTTGATGACTGATATTAGAAGAATAAGGTCTACACATTGATGGTACTTTTCAGTATTGCCATTATATTTCTCTTGCATTTCATATCATTAATGATACTCAATCTTATAACTGTTATAACACCCAAGAAAAACTGAAAAATGTGCGAGAAAAGAATGAATTTATTTTGACATAGAGTACAGAAAATTTGCTATACAGGGTAATAATCCCAGTTCTTGTGACAATAGAACTATAGAAGGTGAGAAGAAGGCAAATTCAGGATCAAAGCTGCATCAACTATTAGACAGGAAGCCTTAAAACTGATGATTTTTTTTTCCAAACTAGAACTGATGTTGTTGCTGCTGGCTGATACGATTGATTAATATATTTGGTTCTAATTATGTGTAGTTTTGGCTAAAATTGCTACTGCTAACAGTTGAATTTAAAACTTTTAATCTTAGCAAAAAAGCAGACCTGATTGTTTTACTTATCAGTTCCTTGGAGCAAAACTTCTATTAGATTTGACACCAGTTGAAGTTGGTTATGATATGAAACTTTGTAAATTGAAGAGAAGAGATTTAGATTAAAGGGGGTTGCTGTAGTTGAACTGTGTTATTACCAATGGAATGTGAATGAATATGATTGAAGTACCTAGTTTCATTCTACTTACTCAGCATGGTGATATATTTAACATCTGTGGCTATTTTCAAATTTTTTTTTTTGGAATACGTATGTATATCAACAAGATAAGTCAAACTACTGCCTAATGATTTTAAAATATTGCAGAAATATTGCAATATTTATTCAATTTAAAATATTAGAAGAAGCCTCTCCTAACTCATTGAAGTATTGCAGAAAAAAGTTCCCTTTTTTTGAAATAGTTTATTTATCATAACCCTCCAATTTAGTTTGGTCCCTAAAACTTAGTTTTTTCCTCAATAAAAAAGTCACTATACAATAAGATGAATGTGTCTTATAAAGAAATTTTTTTTAACATGGTGACCAATTTTTTTATTATATTAGCATTATTTATGTTATATAATCAATTAGCAAGCCCGCGCATTTGCGCGGGTACTGTACTAGTTAATATTAATAAGGTTAGTTTAGTAGGTTTTGGAAGTGGTATAATTTTTGAAAGAAATGTCAAAGAAACATAATAAATGGAACAATTGTGAGAATATGATGGTGATGAGTAAAGTGGAAATGATAAATGGAATTTAATTAAAGTATTTAGTATTCTCATTGCTTAAAATAGAATTAGTTGCAAAGACTTGGGTAAGAAACACTAAAATTGTGTCTTGACCAAGTTACGTTTGTTGTAAAATTGTAGACGGTAATTCTAGCGGTGTGCGTGGGCGACCTTAGCTTAGTATGCCTGCGGCTATTGAGTTATACAGGTAATCACGCTTAACTGACTGTGATACTGAGGGTGACGGTAGTTGAGGATTTCTAAAATCCACTTCTACTTATATATATATATATAAATGAAATGTGTTTAGATTATTTTATATTTAAACGTGAGCTATAGGGTACCTTTATAAATACACTGTACTTTATATATACATATTCATATATAAATCTTTTGTATATTGCATGACACTGATTATTAGTACCGTCGGCCGATGTAACCATCGATTTGCGCAAATCGATAGGTTAATTGTACAGGTTCCTCGGATTGTAAAGGAACCTCGATGTAACCACATTTTAAAGTGCTCCCTTTTTCATGCTTTCAGATTTGAGACTGGGCACAGTGTCAATCACGTTTATTTTTATCTATTGAGAGATGGATGTATCTGTACTGTATATATGTGTATATGTTATGTGATTATGCAGGTTTTGAAAATTGTGGTACCTTGTAGACGCTCCACTACCCCACCTCTGAGTCTCACCGTGAGTTAAGTAGTGATTACTGAGACATAGTTTTGTCTCACCTCATTCCCTTTATTTTTCAGATGATCATGTCGGAGGGATGCACAGAGGGAAGGGAAGGAGCTGTCCGGCCTGCACTTAGACAGTGAGTAGGCCGGTGGTTATGTATTAGGATTATATATATTGCCATTTTATTAGGCTGCATCCGCTTCCGCATTTGTTGGTAGTTATTTTGAAGAATTGATTGGTTGGATAAATGTGTTGGCTGCTTTTGGTAAATTGTTGTGTAGTTCCTAATACTGTTGTGATGTGATAGTGGAAATCGTATTATACACTATGTTAGTGTGATCACTGATTGTGTACTACTTGTAGATTATTGCTACATGGGTATTGACTGAGAATGGAAAGGAAATCTTGTTTCCTGTTTATGGAATGCAGGTGGATTTATCGTTCAGGAGGATTGTCTGCTAATGGAATATCAATCTAACATATTTCTTTAATCTATCTAAATTAATCATCTAGTTCATATTAGAACCAAAGAGTTTAATTTATATTATATAATTATTACTTCATTTTTATATATTTAATTTAGGAGAGTTGTTTTCGTTCCAAATATTTCAAAATAATTTAGTTTCAACTAATTTAAATTATTTTTGGATTTTACAGATTAAACATATAAGTAATTTTGTATCTTAAAATGAAAATTAACTTTTTTCTCTTGTGAAGACAATCAAGCACTTCCTTTTTGTCATTTTCAATTATTTTTGTTTTCACCATAGCTTGACAAGCAATGGCCCATAGAGTTGGTTAAGGTGGTTTAAATTATTAATCTATTTTGTATCTTGAACTAATAATTTTTTAAAATAACTTAACAAGTTTCAATTTTCCTTAATAAATGCAAGTGATTAAATAACTTATTTAAAAATCAACAAATATATTTTATAAATAACATCATTTACTCTTATAAACAAATTATCTAACTATTACATTGAATATTGTATTGGTGTGGCACGAAATGATTGAAGTCATTTTTTATCTTGTGAAAATCAACTTTATTTTATGTCATTCTTCCAAATTATATGCTTATAAAATTACAAACAATTACAATGAAATCAGTACTAATATTAGACCATATTTCTTGACTCTTGCCATATCAACTCAATCATTATATCATATGAAACCACCAATTATTTTCTGGTCAGAACAAAGTATTCTACATTAATGCAAACAAAACTACTTTGGCAATCCACTGCCTTGAGACAAAATTGGAATCACTCTGCAAAAAGAAGACCCAAAATAGGGACTTGAATAAATCTAGCTAGACATTGTAACAATTGAAGTTCATGTTAGAGAATTGACAAGTCAAAGCAGAAGCAACAGAAGAAGGCAAATCCATTTTCTTAGGCTTCACCATTGGAGGAACCCACTTGCCAATTTCAGTATGAGCAGAACCACTACCATCACCATGATGACCATTCACTACCTTGTTAGAATCCTTGGTCACTGAATTTTCAGAGAGCCATTTTGATTGCATATAATTAGTTGTTCTCCATGGAGGAACATGAAGACCTCTCTGCCTTAGGGACTGTTTGGCTGCAGAACACAATAAGGATATTATCCTACACAATCTCTCTTCATTCCCAACAAAAACTATTGGCACTGAATCTATCATTTCTTTGTAGTATTGTGTTGGCCTTGCTAGTTCAAACTGAGATCTAAAGTCAATATCCACTATTAGCCTCTCTGTTCTTCCATTCTCATCTTCATTTATCACTTCAATAAACTCATATTCACCTGTATCACACAACAAAACAAAAAAGTTGAGTCACAAAGCTTAGATATTTAATTTATGCATGGAACATCTCAACTCAGAAGAAAGAAGTTCACAATTTTAATGGTTAACTAGAACAAAAGACCCATATTGGGATGACCCAAATGAGCTTAGAGAAGAAAGAAGCCAAATTGGTAGAGAGAAAAAGAGAGATTGACCCACCAGCTGGACAACCTAAGGAAGTGGACCAGGATGTTTGGCATAGAGAAGCATGAAGGCCATCAATTTTGAGTTTCTTGACAAGCCACTTCCTAAGACTGGTGCTTCTCTTAGAATCCCTTCTTCCTTTCATGTGCTTCAACACATGTTTCAAGACCTTAGCCTCGGATGATGTCTCACTCCTAAGAACATCCTAAACAATTTACAAAAATCACCAACGAAAAAGTAAGACACCACAAGATATATATAATAAATCCAGAAAAAAAAACTCTCAGAAATATTCTTTTAGAAGCACCTGAAGAATTAGATACTGGGTTTGATGATTCATGGAGAGACAATTGGACGAAGAAGAATCTGTTGGGGAGGGAGATTCTGATTCTATGAAATCTCGTACCATACGAACCAACTCGTCCTCTTCTATGCTACCCATATCTCTGTTCTTCTATGTGATCAATAGAGAAATAAGAAGAATTGAAGAAGAAGGAGAAGAAGAAGGAGAAGGAGAAGGAGAAGAAGAAGTGTTTAGAGTTGTGGAAACTGAAAGACAAGTGTTTTATATATGTGAGAGGAGGGAGTGGCGACAAATGAGGACATGATAAGGTAATGTGACATAATTAGTAAAAAAGTGGGAATTTACTTGCAGTGAAATGTTATAGTTAGTATATGGAGAGGGAATATGCGTATTTTTTTTTATTTCATTTTGGTGGTTTGAATGGAAAAGGACAGAAAAAGAGAAGATCCAAGAAAAATTCCGGGAACTAGTCAGATCAGAAGATACAGTCTTATGTTTGTTTGGGATATATGAGGATGAAACAGATAAGGAGTAATCTACAGTACGTTATAATTTTGAACACGGAAGGGAAGAGGAATGTGCTCATAATTATTGTGGACCGGTGTAGGTAAATATAATAAATAAAGCATTAAACGTAAGACAATTCCATATAATTGTAGAAATTTTTATTTTCATTCATAAATTTCTTTTAACAAAATATCCGTGGGGCGGGGTATTATTAATCTTTCGGCAATGGTTAAATACTTAAATATGTGCTTATTAATAGTGTTAACTTCACTAAGTACCAATGAAAGCTGACTTTAACATTGTGTTTGCTGAAATTAACCTCTAACTAAGGCTAATGTAAAGTGTTTTAACTTTGAACCCATAAATAAAATAGAAACTTTAAATTAAAAAGGGAAAAACATTAACGTTGCGGTGTGCATTGTTCGCCAAAATTTTTTTTGGGGTGAGCATAAAAGGAGAAGACTTACCTCCAGTACTTGACCTTCATTATCTCCAGTGTACCAATTAAAAGTTGACACATATACAATATGCCACGTCAGCCCTACATCTCATCATTCCCAAATAAAAACAAATCATTCTCTCTCCTCCCCACTTCATCATCTTCCCCAACCTTCTTCATACCCCTCCACCACCCACCGGCGCCTCCCACCGCCGCCGCCGCCGCCCCCACCGGCGTCGTCTCCTCCACCGGTGCATCCCGCCGCCTCCACCGGAGCATCCGCCGCCGCCGCCTCCCACCGGCGTCGCCCCCTCCACCGGCGCATCTCGCCGCCTCCGCCTCCGCCAGCGTCGTCCCCTCCACTGGCGCATCCCACTGTCGCCGTCTTCGCCGCCGCCGCAGCCCCCACCGGCGCCTCCCCACCTCCGTCGTCTCCTCCACCGGCGCCTGCACCGCCGACGCCGTCTCCTCCACCGTCGCCGTCTCCCCACCGCCGGCGGCGGGAGGCGGCGGCGGGAGGCGCCGGTGGAGGTGGCGGCGGCGGTTGTGGCAGACGCCGGTGGAGGTGGGTGGTGGAGGGGTATGAAGAAGGTTGGGGAAGAAGATGAAGTGGGGAGGAGAGAGGGTGATTTTTTTTATTTGGGAATGATGAGATGTAGGGCTGATGTGGCTTGTTGTATATGTGTCAACTTTTCATTGGTACACTGGAGGGAATGAAGGTCAAGTACTGGAGATAAGTTTTTCCCAGCATAAAATCATTTTTTATCCATGTGTCGTCACATGATTTGTCACGTAAAACAACTTATTGACTCGAGAAAGAATATGCGTAGCAAAAATTAGAATGAATGACCAAACCGATCCATATAGACTGGAGACGTAAACACGTAATTATTTATGCTTTTGTTGTTATAACATTAAACGTGCATGATGTGCTGTGCGTGGTCTAAAATTTTTTTCTAAAAAAATTGTTTGAGCCTATATATTGACCAAAAAAACCAAGAAATTAAATAATACCAAACTAATGGCAATTGCTTGATGCAGATAGAAAATCATGAAAAAGACTTGTTCGATGTTTGAGGGTGTCCTCATATCATAAGAGACAATTCTTTATGGGGGTAAGACTTTTTCTTTGCGTGTGAAAAGCGGAAAAACCAAAAGGAAAAAAATAAAGAAAGAAAGAAAGAAAAAAAGCTAAGATCACAAGAAAATAACTAAAAAGCACTGTATCAAGCAACTAGGGATGAGAATGATCCAGGGAATCAACTCGTCGTCTTTTATTGGCACCATAATTAGAGGGGCACAAATGCACAATGTGTTCCAAATGGCACTAATTTATAAGTATTTTAATCAATTAATTTTTTATTTTTCTCAATTAAGCAAAGACAGATCAAGTGGCATTAAATTAATATTTGAAAATACCTTGTCAAGTATCTCCCAACAAAAATTTCACAAATGGGTGGTCCATCATAATCTGGGGAATAAAGAAATATTATTAATAAAGACATTAAGGGTATGAGCATCATCTTTGGTCTATTGTTTCTCCCTTTATAAAATGGGCCTAACTATGCAAAATCTATGTGCCATATAGCATCATTAAGAATACTTTTTTTCCTGGGTCCAGTTAAAAAGACGCTTTCTTTATAGCAATCACACATCTCTTACCTCCTGAACAAGAAAGCCAGAATTTTTTCCACTTATTTTTTATCTTTCAAATCAATCTGATGATATTTTCATACTTAAGAGCAAGGCTGCACATAGGATAGATCAGACTCGACTATAGCCTAACCTGAGAGTTGATTTGTTTCGTGGGTGAGTGGGATAAGAAGGTCTATGGTCTGTGTAATTAAGTCTGGACATGATTTGACAAAACTATCATATTTATATACACTATTTACTATTGTAAAAAAATACTATACACTATTTACATGAAGGAAACCCGTTTTTAAAGATGTACAAGTTTTTATAGTGTTCTTTGAAAGAAAATTTGGTGTATTTTTTTATTAAAAATTTTTAATCTTATTCTTTTAGTCTCATTCAGCCCCATAACTTTGCATTGTTAGCCCATGTCAGAAGCTAATTGTGCTAGCTACTAAAATAAGAAATTTAAGCATGTATCATTTAATAATTGAATATAATTATAGATAACTTAGGAATGGTTTCCCAAACAATGATTTGTAAAGTGAAACCAAATATATACCATGTTTTGGAACAGAAAAGAATGAACCAAATATGAATCTTTTGGGGACTAAAACAGTAGGATCACATCCTTTATGAAATAGGTCTGGTTTCATGAAAAAAAATCAGATTGAAAGCAAGAAATTACGTGGTAGTAGAGACAACAGAGACAACTAATGATATCTATGTCGCTGTACTTGCTTATCTCATGAAGTGGGATGTATCTTTAACAGTGACAAACACTTGGCATTAGATGAATTGGATCCTTAAAACTAGTGTTAATACTATTACTGACTTGTAATGCTTAGTATGGCCTATGGCATTTGTGGCAGCGAGAGATTGAAAGTTGGATTTGCTGACAATGCATATAAAAGTAGTTTCCACTATCCCTAAGAAACGTAGGCATTGAAAATCTTGGATGGTTGAAATTTGGATGCATGTCAAGACAAGATAATATAATTTAATCAAAGTTAAAATTTCAAAAAACAAATTCTTAGAGAAAATTGGTAAGAAGTATGACAATTTTGTTGGTAAGAAGGACAAAAATTTGAGTACTAAAACTTTGTGTATAAAAGCTCGCAGAATACCGATACTTTTGATGTTTAAAAACATTCCAAGTCCTAGCCAATAAAATCTCCATTCCATCCATTTTTTCATAGAATTTCAGAATGAAGTCACCCATTGTTGTCAAACTCGCGAGTTGACTCTCCGATTTTACCGTTTTTACGACACTACCTAAACAAAACGTGTCACGAGTCACTTAAATTTTCAGTCATTGAAAATTCGGTAGAAACTTACGTATTTACATTATGAATACACCATTTTTACGTTTCTACCTTACAGAAAATTGTGCTAACTTGCTCTTAAGCTCATTTTAATTATTTTTAATTGACAAAAGTCAATGAATTTAAATATGAATTTCATAGAAAATTATCTATTGATGTTGATATAATATGAATATGAATATTGATATATTTAAATCTATTATTTGTATTTAAAATAAATTCAAGTTAATTTATTATTATTATTTGTATTCTTATTTAATTATATAAAAGAAATACATGTTTTTTGATAAATGTAAACTCTTACGAGTTTACGATTCGAGTCTACCGATCCGAGTTTACTTTATCTCCACGAGTTTACTTAAACTCACGAGTTTGACAACCTTGAAGTCACCACTTCTGTTTTCTCAGATTATTACTCATACTTCTTAAAATGTAGCAAACAGGTCTAGGCAAACTAGAATGACACAGTAACATGGATCCCCCTAGTACCCCCCCCCTACCTAACAAAAAAAAATCCACAAAAAAAAGAGAGAGAATAGCATCATGTCAACCATTGTAGTCCATAGCTGGTGCAACTATAAAAACTCAAAATAAACCCCTTAACTCCTAAGATGGAATAACAAGAGAGCCAAGGGGGCATCTTCCATCAGAGAGTAAGAAACTCAAAATCATCATATCTTTCTCGAAATTTTAAGGAAATGACGCAAAAAATTGAAGTAAGTGCAATGCTAGGCACGCTTCAGGAAAATTTCCAAGCCAATCTGAAGGGACCCTCAACACATAGAGGATTGATATACTGTGTGGAGTATCAAGGTCAAACGTTTTTTATTTTATGATAATTTAAGGGTGTGCTTGCAAGTGCTCCCAAGTCCCAAGTATATGATCATATAAACAATTTCGTTATATAGCACCTGTTCACTACTCAACATGATATCTGATTCATGTTAAGTAGATTATAACTTTTTTCCTTCTTAATTCGATTGAAAGCATATATAAGAAACTAATATGCATTTTCAAGTCATTCTAGTTCCTTAATTCTCAAGGTATTGATTGATATTTGACGCTGAATTGATTACTATCACATGTAAAACCAGTACAACAACGAGAACAAAGTCTTCTCCGACTATGTGGGGTTGGCTACATGGATCATATAACGTCATTGTGCTCTATTGGTACCCACTTCTTTGAGTATATTATTTACCAATAGGTCACATTTTATAAAATCTCCGAGCGTTCCTCTTGGTCTACCTCTTCCTCTTTTAATTGGACTCCAACTCTTCTCACCGACACATTTATTGGCCTTCTTTGAACATGTCCAAACCACCTCAAACGATTTCCTACCATTTTCTTAATAATGAGAATCACTCAAACCAGTTTTCGTATATAGTCATTCAAAATCTTATCCTTTCTTGTATGACCTCACATCCGTCTCAACATTTTCATTTCATCTACCCCAATATCATATTCATGTTGTGTCTTCACAACCCACCATTCGCTACCATATAATATTGTTGATCTTATAGCAGTGCGATCATAAATTGACATCATCATCAATTTCACCATCTTGTCGTATAATAGATACCAAGTATTTAAACTTTATCACTTGAAGAATTATTTGATCTCCTAGTTTAACATCTCAATTGTCTCTAAGTTGTCTGTTTGCAAAATTGCAATGCATATATTCTGTCTTACTCCTACTCGGGTGAAAACCCTTCGATTATAAAGTGTTTTTCATATATTTAATTCAACATTAATCTATTATCTTCATTCCTTTAAAAGTACTATATCATCAGCAAAAAACATACACATAGGAACCTCCTCCTTGATACTTCTCGATCACACACTTTTTCCAAATCAATGAAGACTATATGCAAGTCTCTTTTCCTACTTCGATATATTTTCATCACCCCCCTTAGTAAATGAATTGCCTCTATTGTGGATCTTCCTGACATGAACCTAAAGTATCTCTTGGCAATTATAGTCTCCAATCTCAACCTATGCTCTATCACATTTTCTCATAGTTTCATTGTATGACACATATGTTTAATTCTCCTATAACTTGCACAATTCTGTATATCCCCATTATTTTTATAAATAGGAACTAAGGTACTTTTTCTCCAATACCACACATATTCTTGGACCATAAAATCTCGTTAAACAATTTAGTTAACCATGAGACACTGTGCTCTTCGCCTAAACATGTAAAAGCAGTAATGAAATAAAAGTATATCTGCATCATATGAAAAGGTATGTAGGTCAGAATGCTTAAGAGCCATAATTTGGGAACCTTTCTCATTCATTTCAACTGTAATTTAAAAACATGTATACCTTAGATCCTGTACTGAAACTTTCCTAAAAGGAGAAAATTTTCAAGGAACCCTATGTCTCAGACACGTCAGTGAACCATCCCTATAAAAGAATCATCTAATTGCCAATGGGAGCAATCGGAGGGGGAAAATCATTGAATCTATGGGAACATTAAGTTAGGGATTTCAGAAAAATGATGAAAATCATTTTGAGAGGATCTTGAATTGCATTCCAGCTCTAATTAAGATTGCTTGAGAGGTATTTACGGTTGCTCAGACAAAATGGTGAGTAGGATATTCTTGCTCATAACCGTTATAATCATAATAAAGCCTCTCCCCTTTTGCAATATCACGAGTAGCAACCAAAAAGACCCTGCATTCACCGTTAACATTGTATCTCACACATTTACAGTTCTGCTTCTTTCTACCTTCCCTGCACAAAGTTGGATTTATTTTAAGTAGTTAGCTCAAACTAGAAGAAGCATTTTGTTATCTATTTTTAAAAAAGAAAATACTGGCATTTTACAAAGAAACAACCCAAAAAATTTATTATTACAAATTGTTGAGTTATTTACAAAACATGCCAAAGGAATATAGGTTAGTTATGCAACAAAATACAGGAAGAGTGATCTAATTTCGTTTTTGTGAGACTTCAGCGAAAGTGAGGCAGGCTTACTGTGTATGATTGTTGATGCCATTTATAAAGCGAGCAATGTTTCCACGTTTATCAGGACAGATTACAAGACTTTTAGCAGGATCAGTTGCTAGCAGAAGAGTCATCAGACTATCACAATCGTCATGCTCTCGGTTCTTAATGTAATCCACATCGCCTGTGTATTCAGTAATGAATGTCATATCCTTTATTGGGCCATCGGCTTCTACGGTATATCTGCATCACAAGATCAATTATCAGTACAAGTAAAGTCAATCTCAATGTTGAACTATTGCTTGCCAGATCTATTAGAGTGTGAGGAATGTACACACCCTTCACATGAATCATAAACAACCATAAGGGGAGGGCATTCGCCTCTTCTACACATTGCTCTGCAGCATTCCAAGGTTTCCATATCCTCCCTTGAAAAAACCTGAGAAAGAGAGTAATCTACAATCAAACTAGATCACAATGATGAATACATCTGCACCAACAAGCTGTTTTGTTTGTGGCTCATTTTGTAAGGAAACTGAACCCATTAGAAGAGTAGTTAGTTGAAACCTGCATGCCACCATTTTCAAAATCAGCATGATTAGCAGACCTAGGAGCCATTTCAGGTGAGTAAGTGAGATCATCACTGAATTCCATATGCAATGCAGTTAAAGCAGAGGCAAGAGAACCCATCTGTTTTAGTCTCTGAGAAAGATTTTCTGTGGGGATAAATGGTAATAGCCTTCTTCGTTTCTTGTGCATTATCAGTGATGTACGCCTTTTACGCTTCTTGGCATCTAGAAACCCACAAAAAAAAATAATTAATGAAAAAAAAACTTCAAATTAGATATATTATTTTGAGAATAACAAAAGTACTACTTAAAAAGTCAATGAAATATAAGTATGTAAGTAGGAACAGATTTAAGCCAAGAAACTAATGAAACAAACAGTAAAAAGATCATTTAACAGTATTGACCTTCATATGTCTTGATGAAGAAAAAAGGGTCAACCTTGTTCGAGTCCCAACTTGGTAGGGATATTGGGAAAGGGAATATACTACACAGTCACAAAAGTTTTCAATAAAATTTTTTCTATTCCTTGGAAACACTCATTCAACCAATATATTTGCACATACCCTATCCCATGTTGAGTAGATGATCACGTTTCCTACTTAAGAAGCTCAATAAAGAAGATAGATTGCCATTGTCTCTTGGAAGTTTTCCTTTCAATCACCCCGTTATACCTTTATACGCTTATTTGGTGCACAGATAAAATAGAATGGAAGAAAAGATATTCAAAACGGCAATATTAAGGATCAAAAGTAAGACTTGTGTCCTTACTATAAAATGTAATAAAAAGTATAGGTATTGTTGAATAACAACAATGAAGGTATCATAGATAATCAAAGGACGGCCTAGTGCACGAAGCTCCAGCTAAGTGCAGTTTGGTTAAGGACAGACGTATATATCCTTAACCTAACAAGCAGAGAGATTGTTTTCAGTATTTGAACTTGTGACTTCCATGTTACATGCAACAGCCTTTGTAGTTACTACAAGGCTCACCCTCTTTGCTCCATAAACCAAACAAATAGCAGTCAATAGGATGGTAAGAAAAAGGGTCAACCCTATTCGAATCTCCAATTGGTATGGGTGCTAGGGAAGGGTATATATTAGGCAGTCATATTATTGGCTTTTATGCAGAAAGGCTGATTCAAACCCACCGCTTCAAAACCCATGGCAAGTGAATTTACCGCTAAGCCAAACCGATCCTTCAACCAATAGAATGATATTTGAAATAAATTAGGAGATGGCGACCATTTCCCAGGATTTCGATTGTTCGACGCAATTCTAATGCCTCTTTCATGAAAGAGTATAATATATCAGTAATTGAATGGAACTTGAGGCATGTAACCGTTCATTCAACTCTGAATTCTATTAACTGCAGATAGCATGTATCTATAATTAGTTATGTAATAATATCATCCACTATAGGCAAGTAAAAAACAAATCAGTCCATTTGGAAATCCTAATCATGAGATCGTGGAGTTTGTAAGTAACGCCGCAGCCTGTATTTGCAGCTCAATTGAGAGGAAAACACTTCATTGTCGTAGCTACTCATACCACAAACTCCTACTATGCCCTCAATCAAACTAGGAGGATGCACTTTCAGAATTGCTAGTGCAAAACATTAAAAGAATATCATTATACCCAACAATTAATTAAGCTACATTCATATTCATCAACAATTACTTAAGAATGTGCATTTTCATAACGAATTACCAATTTGATCCCTCTAGGTACTAGGGAAGACAATATGAATGGAATATACTAGGCAGTCTTCCCTCCACTTTTATATAGAGAGGCTTAATTCGAACTCATCTCAACCCCACGACAAGTAAACTTACCGCTTATAATAAATTAATCATTTGAGCCGAGGAACCAGTGACATGATGGTTAGAAAATGAGAGATAAGACATCTACCCGCCTTTAAGTTCATGGTTTCAATACTTGACATGCCCTCCCCAAGCAAACTCCAGATTAGTCGGTACTCAAAGAGTCTCGGATACCGGAGACTCTAAGAAAAAAAAATAAAAAATAAATTAATCATTTGAAAAAACCTCTAAAGCAAGGCACATTACATTACCTTGTGGAGACGAGCATTTGCTTTTAGGATCATCACATTTCTGAATCCGGAAAAAATCAATAATCTTCTTCTGAGAAAAACCTAAAAACAACACACACACAAGGTGCCATTGCCTCAATAACCAAGGCAAATAAAATGTAAAAACCAAAACTAAAAAAAAAAAAAAAGACAATCCCTACTTCTTAGTGTCTTATCTCCAGAACACTTAGGGCAAAGCCATGATCCAATAGGAACTCTAACAACAATAGGCCTCACACATTTCATGTGAAATCCTTTATCACATTTATCACACAAAAGCAGCTCCTCAGGCCTCTCACCGGACCCACATTCATCACACAACACATCGCTGTAATCGTCTCTCTCCACCACCGCATATCTCGCCTTCGCCAGTATCTCCGCCAGTGACTTGTACCTCTTCACCGCCGGCGACGACGACGACGGCCGCCGCGGCGCCTGCGTACGGCGGCTGAAGCCGATCATCCTCTGCGCCGCCGCCGCCGCCGCCGAGGAGCTGGCCGGAGCCATGGGGACAGGGAGGGAATTTCAGGAAAAGTGAGGGGTAAAATTGGAAATTTAATCAAATGAGGTTTATCACAGAGAGAGGTGGGTGGAGGAAGAAGAAAATGGAGAGGAGAGTGGCATTGACGAAAGAGGGTCTCATGTCACTATGGATGCTGACGTGGAATGTTTTGATTGGACGTTGCTAACGTGCGCATTGTGGGCGCACTGAATTTCATGCACGCCCACTGAATTTCTGTTGTTGTTATGACCGTTCTAGTTTTTGTCATCGCACCCAAAATGGGCAATGGGGTTCTCTTTTGATCAAATTCTTTATAATTTGTTTAACATATACATTGACATTGTATACTTGGTTATCAATCATCATACTCTCATCTTTGTTATTTAGCCATTGTATTCTCTTGTCCTACTAGGCATGAATACAAGAGGAATTGAATTTGATTTCATTTTAGAAACAAACTATTATTTCGTTTTATATTTATATTTATTATTTTTCCAAATTAATTTATATACCTTATAAACTAATATAAGAGTGGGAATGAGTATGTGTGGGTATGGCAAGACCCACACCTAATTTAGAAATATATATTAGGGACATTCGAAAATCTCCAGTTCTACCTATTCATTTTCGTTTGTTTTAAGATGGTAAAATTCTATCCCATTTGTTGTGGAACGTGAAAGGGATGAGATGCGGTAATTACAGTATAAAACGCAATCCCAAAGCTCCACATAGCTAAACTAATTATTATAAGTCTTCGTTTCCTTCTTTATCATTTCATACTTTTATCATTAAAACTTGTAGGTTTCCACTTTCCATTTGATCGTCTTGCACTGTTTATCCATGTTCCTCATTATTTTTCACGTGAAACAAATTATCCCGTATTCTTTTTTTATCCATGATCAAGGTATCCCCTCACTCGACAAGTGAGAGACTAATCCCCCGCTGATTTGTAGACACCTCAAAGGGTGGGACAGCTGGCCTAGGAGATTTAATGCTTCTCCATACCCAACGCCAGGTATCGAACCCCAGACAATTGATTAAAGGTGAATGAGTCATTACCACTCAACCACACACCCCAGGTTAAATTATCCCGTAGTCTTGTCTTATAGTCATCAACTATTTAATTTTTATTTCCTTTTTAAAAAATTTGATGTGATTTTTGCGATACCTTCTTGAAAAATGAGCATTTACAAAAGTGAGTTAAAATTGAGATAACTTTCATTTCCCCTTTTTCAATGTTGTTCATTTTTTTCATTTTTTTCAATTATAAATATTCTTAATACAAGTAATCTATAATTGAAAAATAAACAACATAAAATGCGTTATATACGAGTATATAAATTAATTTATAAGGTATATAAATTAATTTATATACCTTATACACAGGACACCAACTTTGTCCCAAGCCTGTTTCAGGATGGGACAGAGGTGTCCCGTTCAAGTCTCGTGAACGCCCCTATGTGCATGTATCATATAAAGAAAGAAGAAAAATCAATTTATATTATCAAATCACAAAATTTATGAGGTTGATTTATAAATGGTTCATATTTAAAAACAGAACCCACGAAAATTTAGAAAATGAACCCATGTCTTATTGGTTTTCACCTATACATGCTTTTTATCTCATACCTACCTAAATGTAAGAACACATGTACAAAGTAATGTTCTAAATGGTGAAAGGTGAAAAAATAAAGATAATAAATAATTTGATTGATGAATCTCCATATACCTCTGTAGTATCATTAAACTGCCATAAATCCAAATTTATGCACCCATGTCTTGTGAAAATTTAGAAAAAGAACACATGTCTTATGGGTTTTCACTTATACATAATATTTTTTATCTCGTACCTACCAATGTTAGAACACATATAAAAAGAAATGTCCTAAATGGTGAAAGGTGAAAAAAATAAAGATAATAAATAATTTGATTGATGAATCTTCATATACCCCCCATACTATCATTAAACTACCATAAATCTAAATTTTGCACCCATCACTTAAGCAATGAATAATTGTTTATTGATGGTAATAAAGACACTCAGTCGCCTATAAGCTTGACACATGGACTATTAACATACTTTCCACCAAGTTTAAAGGTATATATTTGATGTGATATTGTATATTCTTAGTGACAAGAAAAATAAGATTTTTAGGGTGAAAGGAAAATAAATATTTTTATTCATCTTTGACTTATTTTATTCAATTTTTTGAAAAATTATATTCATGACTCTCTAACAAATAATGGATTAAAAAAACTTGTTTTGAAAATTTCACTATTTTAATTTTGAATACCATTTTTTTAAAATTTTATTTTCTAGTAAAAAGAAATCTATAAATTTCCAGACACATTTTCACTTTATATTGCTTCAAAAAAAATCGTTCTACTTATTTTGATTGAAAAATAGTTTTCTTTTTTATTTTGATTTGAAATTCTTTTTGAATTATTTATTGGTTTTTTTAAACTCAGTTAATACTTTTCTTCTTTCTATTTTGTTGGTAAAACATTTTTTAAAGTTTTTTTGTTTTATTTCTTCTCAACTAAATGAATAATTACCATTAGGTTTGTCACCAACAATTGACAGTAGCATGGCTAAGATAGATAACATAAACTAATTAATTTTCTATCAAATTTTGTTTACTTAAGGGATTTACATCAGCATGGCTATTTACCATATATGCAAACAAAACAATACCTGAGAAAAGTTTCTCAGCTTACCTAACAAAAAAAGGCACACAAAAAAAACATAGATTGATAAAAGATACTCCTAGTTATGTGAATGTTATATGTCAATATAGATTTATTGAGCCATCAGTTTTAAATGCATGAATGTGTTCGTCATCCATTTGTTGTTCACCATCATGTTCAGTGTCTGAAATTTCCACAAAATAAACTTCCACTTCTCGAAAGTGATCACTGGGCAGTATATTCAGGGCTAGAAGAACATGATCTTCTCTGCATGTTTCTGAATCTCGATCTGCAAGAGGTAATAGCAAAAAAGATAATGAAACTTAGAAAATTCTGTAAACTAGCTGAATGGGAAGATGATATAGTTACAAGTTCAAAAAGGATAATGAAACTTAGAAAATTCTTTAAACTAGTTACAAGTTTTCACTAATACAATACATAAGAATTAAGAATTCTTTTAGAAAATCTAGACAGATAACTAACTCACCTTGATGTGTCTGTCCTTGATGATGTAGTTGGAGTGGGAATTGATGATGTTGTTGTTGGGGTTGATGATGAAAGAGAGGATGAGGATGATGGAAGAATGCAAGAACCCGTGCCTGGTCAAAATTTAGAAAAAGAAAGGCCCTTTAGAATAGGATAAGATAAAACAGGACAAAGTACAAAAAACAATATTGCAGGGAAGCACCAATATACAATAGTAACTAGAACTTCATAACAAGCAAAACACATTAAAAAGGGAGCAATATTGAAAGGAAAATGTGCATAGCACAAAATATGTTTCCTGAATATATCAAACACTCATATCAATTCTCAAAATAAGGTTTGACCATTAGTGATCATGCCTTGACAACAAAAGCCTTCCATGAAATCTATAAGAATGGAACAATCTCGTAGATTTAAGCACATGAATCTGCAAAACATCAAAACATACAACCCTTGATATAATCTCAAAATTGGAGAGAAGGAAGAAGGCAGGGACCTATTGAGGAGGTGAAGGCATAGTTCGGAGTAGAGAGTTTGTGAAGAGAAGAAGCAGTGGGTGAAGTAAAAGAAGGGAAACTCAAGCTTAGAGTAAGACCTAGATCGTCCATTTCAACCATGGTGTTATTACTTGCATCGATTTCTCTCCACCACCAAAATCTATCAAAGACACCAAGTTTAGTAGGCAGGTGCAAAGCATACTTACAGTCACAGAAATAGATCAGAATTTTTATCATCTTTCTTGTGATGGGCTTAACAATCGAGCCAGAATTTTCACATATGTATAGTTTATGGTATATTAAAAGCATGTTACACAATGACAACTATAAGGCTGGTACAATATACAGATTAACAAGCAGTAATTTCACTAGGACATTCAAAGGTAAGCGAGATGAGAAAGTTGCACTTTCACGTTTAATCAATGAAGCTAAAACAAAAGCTGAAAAAAGATTATTGTAATTGCACAAGTGGCTCATAACTAAATTAAAATGTAAAGCAACTTCAAAAATCCAGAACAACTCAAAAATCTCAATTAGCTAATGTTCAAGTTACCAATTGATTTATTTACATTCCTAAACGATTCATCAATCACTTCTTATCACAAATACTCCAAGTAAGAAAACAACACAGTTCTTCACTTTGATCACAATAAGTCAAAGTAAAAGATCAAAAAATTAGTAGGAGCAATATTATCTCATGATCATGATCACAAAATTAGATAATCTCTAACTATGCGAATCTATTTTTCAATTCTAATTTTAAGGTTAAGCTCAGAAACTAAACCTCAATATACATGAGTAGTGTTACAAACAACTGTTTATGCAAATCTTCCATCGAAAGCACCAAGGTCTGTTCAAGAAATCTAACAAGTATCCATATAAAAAATTAATTTACACATCTTAATTTATAATATTAGAGCTTACACAAAGATTATTTATAAGCCTTTATAGGAGAATCTATAAATGTATACGCACATTTAACGGGAAACAATAATATAATAAGAAAATTTTCGTACAGAACTTGATATGATATGATGAATTTGAACAACTTATCCTTTTGTCCCCAAAAAACAAGTTATCCGGATTTTTAACATAAGTATGTTTGTCCTATAAATTTAAATATGTATTTTGATTAGTTAGATGTCAATAAGTTTATCAACCCGAGGTCAAATATATTATGACTTGGAAAATCGCTTGCAACGCTATTATTTATCATAAAAACCATTTTATCAAGCAACCAGCACTATTTAAATAATGTTATCTCTCTGAGATCCACCATTTTAAAGAGGGACTATTTCTCATCATCATGTTCAAACCTTTAAAAAAAGTTAAATATTAATATTTCCCGTTGACTATTTATCATTTTTCATTTCTTTTTCATTTACGGATAATATATTTTATTTTTTATAATGTTACATTTCTGCACAGGTAAAGCCTAATTTATATACTAACATAGATATTTTAAAGTTAGGGATGACTAAATAAAATAACGCGCAGTTCATTGAAGTGATAAAGAAAAAAGATATAAAATGTGCAGGAAAATTTTCAATTCAATACCTTCAGAATTTTGAAATTCCAAATCGAGGATTCGTATGAAAATGTTTTATCATTTACTTTTGAGATATGGCAAACAAAACTGAGTTTCAATTTTGATCCCTCAGGGTATTTTAAGAAATGCTTCCAGATATATTTTAAGTAAAACTAAGTAATCATAGTTAGGAGGAAGATTCAGTTCAAAAAGAAAGTTAGGAATAAGATTCATATATACTCATTTTGTGCTTGGGCATCTGTCAAATACTCAAATGTCAATCGGGAGTAACTTTTACCATGTTTAGTTGTCAAAACACAGTATTTATTTCAACGGAAAATCTCAAATAAGTCCCTTCGAATACCCAAAAGGACAAGTGAGGAACATAAACTTCCAAAAGGACCATGAATGAACCGGTACCTATCTGTCATTTTAAAATTTTGTGAAAAGACAAAATTGCGCCCATCCTAAAACACAAATTCCTACCCCACCCTAACACTCACCCTCTTCTCGCAATTTGTGTTTTAGGATGGAGGCAATTTTGTCTTTTCGCAAAATTTTAAAATGACAGATAGATACTGATTCCTTCATGGTCCTTTTAGAAGTTTAAGTTTCTTACTTGTTCTTTTGGGTATTCAGACGGATTTATTTGGATTTTCCCTTATTTCAATCTTCTCGTTCGGAATTTTTTTAGTGTTTATTTTTCCTCCATGAGCTTTTGTTTGACCCATAACATTTAAAAAACTTTAAAAGACTTTCTTTGAAACAACTGTGTGAATAATAATTTAGTGATAAGACGCATTTAAATATACAAATACTTTCTAACTTCAAAGACAAATCAACTTCAAAAAAAAAAACTTTCAAGACTAAAACCATGGTTAATCTATAGTTCCGTCCAAGAAATAATTACATAATTTAAGAATTTCATATAATCTCAATCTTGGATCAACTAAAAGTTCTTTGCTAAAAAGAAGAATCAATCACAAGTTTAAATCACAACAATTCAACTAAAATAAAATCAAATGTTTTGTTGTATCCTAAATGGTTTAGTGTTTAAATGATCTGATACTTTAGAAGTATGTGAGTATTTTTTATGGAAATTTAAGTATTATTTGTTCCATTATTATTTATAACTTTGTATTTTTTAATTTGTTCCATTATTTCGAGAATATAGATTATTGAAATTGATATATTCTGCTTAGTCCTTGAAGTGGTCTGAATTACCAAAATATATTCATTATCATTTATATATGGGCGAAGGCCCAAAAATGATACACAACTATTGGCTAAGGAACAAAAATAGTACATAACTATTCTAAGGTACAAAAATGATACCAACTTTCACCATGGGATCAAAAATGATATTTTCATTAATATGACAATAATATTAGACATGAAAAGTCCAAAATGCCCTTATAAATTAATCGCCGCCCAGTAAAAGTTTATTTAATTATAAGGGCATTTTGGACATTTCATGTATAATATTATTGTCTTATTAGTGAAAATATAATTTTTGATCTCATGGTAAAAGTTGGGTATCATTTTTGTACCTTGAAATAGTTATGTACTATTTGTGTTCCTTAGTCAATAGTTATGTATCATTTTTGAGCCTTCGCCCTTTATATATTTATATTATATTATCATTTTCCACGTTCAACTAACGATGGATCTTCTCTTAATGCAAAATTCCAAAATAAGAAAATAAGAGTCATTTTAGAATTCCTGGTAAGAAGATACAACATATATGACACGTTTATCTTAATACATACGCTATAAAGGTGAATCATTTGGTCTAGTACATAAAGTCATCAACAAAACACTCGGAGAGGGGGGAAATCAAATAATTTGGTCTTTTTTGTTTGTTTTTTCAATTTAACGAGTACGGCCAAAAAAGAGAGAACGGTAAGTGATCGATCAAATGTTTCAAGTAAAATAATGAATAAAAAGTAGAAAAAATATTATGAATTAGAAAAGGTTAAACCAATATGATCAATAAAGTTAAAAAATAAATTAATAAATACTTCCCTGTTCCTAAATTTAAATCACTTTCAAATTTCAAATTTTTCATAAATTAAACTAAATAATGTTTATCAATAATAAACAAATAAGAGTAGAATAGTGAAGATGAATTTATATGGCGAGGGTGAATTGATAATATCATGTGATGATAAATAGCTTAACTAATATATTTAATCTAATCAAATTATACAAAGTACTCCCTCCGTTCCTAAATATAAGATCACTTTGGGGAAGTGGATAAGTTTTTAAATATAAGATCATTTTCTATTTTGTCTCAATTTTGGTCCAAATTACCCCTATACTTCTTAGCTCCCTCACTTCTCTCTCAAATCCCTATTTGTCTTTTAAATTTAAGTAAGGGGTATTTTGGGAAGATCATGTAATCCTAATTCATTGGAAAGTCTTTCTTAATCTATCTAAATTATTCAAAGTGATCTTATATTTTGGAACGGACGTGGAGGTAGTAGTTATTTAGGAGCAGAGGTAGTAATTAACACATGAATGAGCCACCGTGGTTCTGCGTTCCTTCCCACCCCTTTTTTGTCCCCTGGAGATCTTGTCCTGAAATGATCGAGATTGTGACTGGATAGGTGATAGGAGACGTGTAATATATGTATGTATGTATGTCTATGTATATGTAGACGCACACACATACATATCAATGGAAAAGTTGTTTTCTTTTTTCTTTTCATTGATAATTTTTAAGATAGGACTAGAGTTTAAATATAGTCATAGTTTAATCATAAAATTTCTAACACACGTTGTATTGTGACATATTTTCATGAGCTCTAGAGCATAATAATTAAACCTCTTTTTTTTCATATGGAAGGATCTCTTTTACCCACCTCTTAAAACACCACAATTCAAAACATGACTAACTGATAATTCCCAAAAGCTAAAACATTGACCAAGATATTTGAATCTCGAACCATTTCCAGAATATTGACAAAAGATAGACAATGCCAGTTACTACATAGTAGTATATTATTAATTTATTATTCATTGAATGAGTATTTTTGTTTTCAAATGTTGTGTCTGTGTGGAAGAAAATTAATGAGAACTAGGAGTGGGAATAGCCCAGACCGGCAATCAGGGGCCTATGACTTGGACCGTTAAGGCCTTGGACCAGTCTCTTTATATCCAGGTCAGGCTCAGGCCCAGACTTTTTCTTTTAAATTGTTTTGCTTAACAGACCTGTCTCAGACTTGAGAAAAAAACCTATTAACCTATCAGACTGGCCTATTAAGAAGTTAAATAATATTTATTTAAATAAAAAATTATGTTACTATATTAATTGATGTTTTTTTTATTAATTTTTAATATAAAATTACAATTATATCATCTTCTATTCTAGTGTGTTTATTGTCGCACATTCTCTAAGCATTCATTCAAATAATGTTACCCTCTATTCATATTTTTAAACCTCTTATTGAGTATGTTTAATTAATCAGGCCTCCTGATATACTAATAGTTAGGCCAGTCCAGACCACAGGCCAGACTCAGGCCGATCAATTATGCCACAGGCCAGACCATTTTGTGACCAGGTCAGGCTAGGCCTGGACCATTCCCACCCTAATGAGAACCTCGTAGTTTAGCTTATCTATCTAATGACTTACTATAGCAAAGACTAAAACATGTGGTGTTTGAGAGTCAACAGCCCCTTGCCGGTCAATAATTGCCCAACCATTACAAATATTCATTTCCACCTTCTTGATCATTACCTCCCCTTTATTTATTAATTAATTCCTATCTTTTATATATCTCATCATTTTCTTGCCAACCTTTTTTTATATCTCATCACATCACACATAATCACATAAATCATAATCACATCCTCTAATTTCATCTTCCCCAAATATCTCTCTCTCATACTCAACCATGAACCCGCCGGAAAATCCTGCCGGCGCATCCACACCGTCGTCTTCGTCGTCATCGAAGAAGCAGATTCAGCTCCAAGGTCCTCGTCCACCGCCTCTTAGAGTCAGCAAAGAATCTCACACAATAAAGAAACCACCGCTACCACCACACGCCGGCGCCGGAGCATACCGTCCTCCGCCGGAAGACGGCGGCCAGCAGAGACAACCGGTGATAATATACTCTGTGTCTCCAAAAGTAATTCGCGTTCCCGCCGACGACTTCATGGACGTTGTACAGCGTCTCACCGGACTAAACTCCGGCGAGGAAGAAGCTCCTAGATCTGGAGCTGTTTCGCCGGCGGCGAAGCTGGCTTCAATTGAGAAGACGAGTCCGTCGGAGAAGGAGAGGTTAAGGAACGCAGGGGATGATGTGATGAGTGAATTGGAATTGGGAGGAGTTGAATTTGGGAGATTTCCGGGAATACTTTCGCCGGCGCCGGCGAGTTTAGGGATTATTCCAACGGAGACGTATTTCTCGCCGGGATCGGAATCGCAGTCGTTTTTGCAGGAATTGAGTCCGTTATGGTCGGTAAATAGCTTCATCGGAAGTCCATCGGGATTGTGGTCGGCGACGGCGAGTATGGTGTCGCCGTTAGCGTCGCCGGATTTGTTTCGTCTCTTTGACTTTTGACTTCTTTTGATTCGTCTTAGTATCTGATATTACTAGCAACACACTAACTAATTTGATTCGTGTGAATGTACTCACAATTACTTTTGACCAAGAATTTTGGTATTGCTATTTTTTTTTTCTTTTTTTCTTTTTGGTTTTGCTAGGAAGTTTAAATTTATTGTGATTCAACATTCTTCACTTACATGTATCAGGAAAAAATATCTAGTGGAATTTTGTGTACATTTTGTAGAAAAATATGTGGAAAAAAACAATGTTTGTCATTGATGGGAAATGATACTAGTACTAATGATGGCATTATTCATGAAATGATGATGATCTTGTGGAATTCACAAATTACGGGCTTTGCCGGTTTTGTTGTCTCTGCTAGAATTCAGTTATATCATTTTCATTTTTCAGCTTTCCAGGCGGTTTGTTTTTACATATTTGGACTCCTCCTTTACATGAATTATATGCCATTCTTAATTTTTTTTTATTTTTAGATTTGATTTGGTTATGATTTTCCTTCAACTGGTATTCATTTTCTTTAGGTCCTTTTAATATTTTGATTTTGTACTTTAACGAAACAGATTTAATTGTTACTTTCTTATTGGATTTTCCTTCATTCATTATGACTCTATTTAAGAAACTTTTGGTCGACCCAAAACTAAAACCCTCTCATTATCATATACTTTTCGGCCACAGCCACCAATTCAAATCGTACGCTCTGGAGAAAGAAAGACATGAGTAATGCTAATGCAAATGGATCCCTTTAATACATCCACAGAAAAAGAATTAATTTTTTTTACCTTTAGAAAAAGAATTAATGAAGGCAACATAGCCTTTTTTAAACCACGTTCGTTTAATGCTATTTTAGTTGGGAGTAAACACAAAGTATTGAATTTAGTTTAAGTATAAAAAGGTCAAACCAGTTCTAATCACCACTTATCGAGGGTACTGGAGAAGAGAATATATTTAACAGTCTTATCTCAGCTTTATACAAAGAGATTTATTTGAACTTATGACCTCACATACCTCATTACAAATAAGCTTACCGTTGAGTCAAGTCCGTCTTTCAAAAAGGAAATTTAGATTAAGTATGATACAATATATTCTTCTCTTTTTAGTCTTTGTTTTCTCACTGAGCAAGTTCAATATTTCCTCTATCCTTGATTATAAGAACAAATTGACTTTTTTTTAAAAAAAATGATATAAAATACACCACTTTAAATTGCTAATATTTTTCGTTTTTCCTAAAAAGTAAATTATTTTACTTGTAAATGATCATGTAATATAATTATATGTCACATATATTCAGATTTAGGGGTATAATTTACTTTTTTAATTTAGCTAGCTCCTATAATTAAAGATTGGAGATAGTATTATCATGGAAGTATTCATCACTAAGTTAAATTGTCACGTGGAAAAATTTATTGGGTCTAAAAATGGAGGTGGTGGGTGGTTATATCTTGAGTGGGTTTAATAATTGGTTTGGTTGGTTGATTCCAGCCAGTGGGTCTAATTGGAGGAATCTACTTTCTCAAATCAAAGAGCACTTTCCATATTACCACCGGTGAACCTCATGCATTGCCAGTTGCCACAACTCAGAGAAATGAGAGAGAAATCCAAGGCACTAATGTAGGTGTTTCTATGTGTTTTAAATTAAGGGCATTAACATCATAAACAACAACAATAATAATCATCTCATCGAAACAATAACTATGGTTCTAAGTAGTAGAGTGATTTCAGCGATCTAATTTGGTATATGCAGTTGATTTCAGTGACATTACTTAGGGTCCATTTGGTTGTGGGAAAGAAAGTGGAGAATTGGAAAGTGAAATGGTGAAGTTGGAAAGTAGAGGTAAATTAGGTAATGATGAGAAAGTAAAGTTTGTGGGGCCCAAGAAAAATGTGAGATGGAGAGAGAAAACTTGTGGGTCCCAGGATATATGTAAATTACACAAAACCCATTACTTTCCTCACTTTCTAAGGGCTTGTTTGGTAGTGAGAAAGGAGAGAAAGTAGCATGTAAATAATTGAAAAGTTAAGGGGTAATATGGTCATTTACATATATCCTGGGGCCCACAAGTTTTCTCTCTCCATCTCACACTTTTCCTGGGACCCACAAACTTTACTTTCTAATCATTACCTCTACTTTCCATCTCTTACCCTTTCCAATTCTAATTCTTTACTTTCTTTCTTTCTACCAAACACACTCTAATTCTTTACTACTTTACATTGGCAACCAAACAAGCCATTATTGTCTAAGATATGAGAGTTCAACAAGGGTTTTGATCTGATTAAAAATTGAGACATCAGTTTAACTTATCTTCCAAATTTATGATTTTCTTTTAAAAAGCATTCTTATTACGTGCAATTGTACAAATGTAAAGGAGTTTCCACCAAGATTAGTTCCAATGCACATAATTAAAGAAGGTAAGGAAATAACACACATTTGTTACAAATAATTAACCTAACCAAATCGTTGTGATAATATTAATATCAACATTAAATATGCTTTCCACCTTATTTTATTTCGAATACAAAAATTCTTTGAGAGAAAGTATACTGCTAGCTCATTAGACTCAATATGAGTACTTCAGTTAAGAAAAAGACTTAATATGAGTACAACGTCAACAACTCAAGTATTTGAAAAATGGGCTTTGAACAACTATTTAGCCCAAACATCCATGTTGTTTCAGCAGAAGAAGAAATATCAGAAATATATATCTTGCTCGAATTATGGCTGTTCAACTGTTCAAGTAAGGAAAGCCAATCAAAGCTACGCAGAACCAACCTTTCAACTAAAATTATAAGTATCAGAACTACTAATTAAGTCTCTGAGATGCTACATAAAATCTCTAAAAGGTTCAATAACTCAACAGCGAACGCAAAGAAGAAAAGAAAGGAAAAAATCTGTCATTATATTTACAGAGTTATAGCTTGAATCGACACCTATTTAACTTAGAATTGCAATGCAAAATCTTCAGCTTGACTGCTGTATAAGAATGTGAGGAAGAATTGAGCACTACTATGAAGAATTTCAAAAGTATCATGTTCTCGCCACGGTTGACTTGCATGAAGGCCCAATCAAAGTACCAACTCTCTCACCTATAATGGCTCTTGAGATGTTACCAGGTTTGTTTAGGTTGAAGACAACAACTGCACCAAAAGAAGATAGAGAAGAAGAAAAGAAAAGCTCATAAACACAGGACATTTCAGTTTTAATTACATTAGAAGACAATATAAATCCATACCAGGAAAGAAAAAATACACATAAATTAACTAATAAGTTGGATTCTCGTTCACCAGTCTTACCAGGAATATTGTTCTCCTGACACAAAGTGATGGCAGTCATGTCCATGACCGAAAGATCTTTCGAGGTTACTTCCTGATAAGTAAGTGTGTCCATAAGACGTGCATGTGGATTGTGTCTTGGATCAGAATCATACACGCCATCAACATTTGTTGCCTTGAGTACAACTTCAGCATTAACTGAGTAAATGGTGGCACAAATATTAGAAGACTGCGGCAAAATTCACATTGCTATAGTCATAGAGACAAGATTAAGAACAAATATTAGCAAAAGGGATCTCAGAAAATTAAACAGTATCAAGGTCAAGGATATCTGGATGAAACCACAACCAACAGTGCTCCCAACTAATAGAACCTAACTGGCATGTTACTATGAACATGCTGACTAAGTTCTACTAATAAGGAGTTCTCTGTTTACAGATTCTCTTATCTCACAATGTGAACCGCTGCAAATCACATGGCTATGGCGACAGGTATGTTAATTTACTCTTACGCTGCTGTTTTGTTTTGTGGAAAACTATACAATTGCATTTTGATTTTAAATATTATATGGTTTTTCTTGCAAACTCAGCAAGTTTAACAGTCCATATTTTTGAGGGGTGTCTGGATGGATCCACAACCAACAGGGCTCCAACTAATAGAACATAACTGGTATGTTAGTTCGAAACTTCACTATAAAATATTTACTTACTTTCTGCACATCGCAGGGCTGCAGCAGTATCAGTGGTGAAAAATGGATTTCCAGTTCCAGCAGCAAATATGACAACCCTTCCTTTTTCCAGATGCCTCACAGCCCTTCTACGTATGTATGGTTCAGCAACTTCTGACATTCGAAATGCAGTCTGTACCCTAGTGGGAATGCCAATACTCTCCATTGTTGCTTGAAGGAATATCGCATTCATGACAGTTGCCAACATCCTATTGAATAATAAGAATGAACACAATAAGTAAAACAGTAGAGCTAATTCCATCACTGCATCACTATTTGGTTGTTGATACCGATACAATATTGAAATTACTAGAAGATAAATTTTAGTCATCTTCTATATTATTTGTGAATGAAGCAGTGATTCATATATTTAAAACAAAGAATAACACACTAAAATGGTCAGGGTCTTAGAGAATTGGCGACTTTCAACGAGTTTAAAACCAAATGGTCAATTGCCTGAGGACACATTTTGTATATACAATCACAAGCTCTGACACAAGATCAACCAGGTGTAACCAGTTAAAAGAGAATAAATTACCCAATATAATCAGCTGATGAGCGGTCCAGGCCACTAGATCCAGCCCAGGAGGATCCACGAAATATGTTACCCCCACCTACTACTAGTGCAACCTGAAACATCAACCTCAAACAGTTACGAAATTCTGAAAATTCTTTTAAGTACCAATAATCATTAAAATCATGTGCCCCTTCTCCAGCAAAATGTTCAGTCATTGGCATGACACAATTATAGAAATGGCTTCCTAAAAATTCTGCAAATTTCAATCTTAAACAACTATCCAAAGTATACTATTAAGTAGAAGAAAGTTGCATAATATAATGACCTCAATGCCAAGGCGAGTGACAGCAGCTACCTCCCTTGCAATGGACATAGTAACCTAGATTGCAAGAAACACAACATTATTTCTCAAAAAACAACATAAGATAGTGTCAGTTTCTTCTCTAATACTTTGCATCCAAACCTTAGGGTCAATGTTCTGGGCTTGGTCTCCAGCAAGAGCCTCACCACTTACTTTGAGCAAAACCCTTCTCCATTTGTATGATGCCTTACTAGATTCATCCATTGACAGTCCAAAGGGAGACATGGATGATGACCTCTCAGGCTGCATGCTGATAATTTCAAATTGGCCATAAAAACCATTAAGTAATTAATAACAGACGGATTATTGCCTAGCAAAATGTACTATTAAGAACAGTAGTACTTCCATAATATCATGCAAGCAAAGCATGCAAAGGTGAAGTAACAGGAAAAGACTTCCATTAGCCGCTAAAAACAATCACATTGAGAAAAAATGAAGGAAAAGAATAAGGGGAGGTAAGGTGAGTTGTTTAGTAAGACAAATGTATTTGAAGAAGCAATTAAAAGAAGGAATCTTTGTTAAAGTTATGATTCCTTAAAGCATAAAAATTTTGGAATCCGAATGTGGTTGGTGATGTAAGTATATGTGAAAAGAATCATTTAACAGGGTGCAAGTGTTTGAAAGAGAAAGACACGTCATCTTCAACAAAAAAAAAAGCATTTATTAAACTAAACTACAAGAGAAGAAGTAGAGTAATTAATTAAGGGAGTGTAAGGGAAAAGAAGAATTGAGGATGATAATATAATATAGAAAGAAGTGAAAGGGTATAGATAGATACCTAGAATGGAAGGGGTCAGAAGGGAGAGGAGAGAAAGAAGAGCGAATGAGAAAAGTGTTGGAAGAAAGGGGTCTGAGAGAAACAAGGGAAGGGGAGAGAGAGGAGAGAGAAGAAGAAGAAGAAGAAGAAGGGAAAGAGAGAGAGGAGATGGAGATGGAGGTGGAGAAGGAGAAAGCCATCATTCTTCTTTCTTCTGCTTCCCTCCTTCCTTCTTCAGCTCCCAAAACGCCTCCCCCCTCTGGATAAACCCATGACAAAAATAAATACTAGTATTATTATTATATTCTTATGCCGTTAATATAAAGTTTAGTTAATTAATAATTTGAATGGGTGAATCATGGAGCATGTTATAGTATTTTTGTAGGAAGGGGTTTGCGCTGAATTTAACTTAATTCAAGGGTAGAGCACCTAGTCAAAGCTACACAACTTGAATGAGAATAAAGTCAACTATTAACTCCCCACTGGTTCCCCTGGTTATGGAAATGTCTTTCAAGTGCCGCGAATGAGATGGAGATACAACTAAGTGTTACTTCCAAGAATTGAATTGTGTCAAAGTAAACAATTACAGCGTGTTTGGCTCGACTTATTTTGAGAAATAATCCAACTTATTTTAGATTTTCAAGGCCAAAAGCCCAAAATAAGCGGGTTTATTTCTCAAAATAAGCCGAGCCAAACACACTATTAGACACTTTAAATCTAAGACTTTTTCAAAAATATACTATAAAAACCCATCGTCCAGGATTTTATTTTTATGGTCAAAAGAAATCCAAGATGATGGATTGTTATACTACTTCCGGTCCTAAATATAGGACTTAATTGACTTTTTTTGGAGAGATTAAGGTTGCGAAATAGGTTATCAAATGATGACATATTTGATATATTTTTAGATTATCCATTAGTTTATAAGTAAAATAAACTAGTTTAAGGGAAAAAATTTGGCAAATCAATTTATATTTAACTTATTTTGCTTTTTAAGGATTTTCCAGAAAAAGTCAATTAGGTCTTATATTTAGGACCTGAGGGAGTAGTATATTTTTGAAAAACTAATGTATAGGATTATCAATTTATGAGTTAAAAATATAACTATTATATGTGCCATAAAATGAGAAAAGTGTCCAATCTTTAAAATCTCCTTGTGTTCGGCCAAAAAAAAATCTCCTAGTGAGAAAACGGAATAATTGTATACCAAACTGGTATTAGTATCACTAAACCTATATCAATAACTTGTTAATAATGTTATTGGCAATGCAAGTCTTGGTGCTTGTTTGCTATCAATCGCCTTCCTTAAAATTTTAAATAATATTATGCCATTTTAAATGCTTTTTAAGGGAAAAATAAAAACACTAAATATTTAGATTTAGATTAACTGTTGGATGCTATTTAACTTTAACTAGTCATTTCAAGTTTGAATTTATTGTATCTAGTCACAATAATTTCTTAGAGATATGTGAGCCTATATTCCCACGAGTCAGATTAAACAGCTTTAAGTGGAGCTGGATACACATGATTTAAGTGTTTAATGAAAAAATAAAAATAATTACTTTTAATTGTAACTAAATAAATTAATATGAAATAAGTCTTGGACCCAATTAAAATAACTGAAAGTAGCCATTTTTTGTAGTATCCATGTTAATAAATGAAAAAGGTTGCTCTTCTTTATCTTACTTATTAATTATTACTACCTACGGTCCTAAATATAAGACCTAAATAACTTTTTTCTTGGAAAGATTAAGGTTGCGAAATAGGTTATTAAATCATGACATATTTGATATCTTTTTAGATTATCCATTAGCTTATAGGTAAAATAAACTAGTTTAAGAGAACAAATTAGGTAAATTAATTTATAATTAACTTGTTTTTTGCTTTTTTAGGATTTTTCAAAAAAGTCATCTAGTTCTTATATTTAGGACCGGAGGGAGTAATAATTATTATCCAATGATCCCAAAAATATAAAGGGTAAAGGTGCAAAAATGATACTAAACTTTACCCAAAATATAATCTCATTTATAATACTTAAGTTTCGCGATGTGCAAAAATAGTACTCAACTTGGGGCCCAGGTACAAATATAGTATTTTTACTTTATAGAAATAAAATTTAGATATGAAAAGACTCTTATATCTCTCATTAAATTTTATTTAATGAGAGAGGAATGGGGCCATAATAGTATTTTCATATCTAAATTTTATTTTTCTCGAGTGAAAATACTATATTTGCGCTTGAACCCTAAGTTGGGTACTCTTTTTACACCTCGCGAAACTTTAGTATTAGAAACACAATTTTAGGTAAAGTTTAGTATCATTTTTTCACTGATCGGTTGCGGCCCAGTAATAATAGTCCGTCCATGTTGAAAAAACCGTATACATTTTCTAAGGGTTGTTGGCCATGTGGCGCTGGTGGGTCCCCATTTGAGACCGTCCTTTGTGATAATATCTCCCGCGCCAACACAACCGCAGAATCTCAATACCCTTTTTTGTCTGAATCTCAAAAATCCACAAAAATGTATTAACTATTTTTATATTTTTTTTGTTCACACAAAGGACATGTTTTTTTTTCCTATAATCAAATAATCGAAATTATCCAACCTATATCACACGTGTTAAATCAGTAAAATCATTCGAAACTCTCCTTCACTCTGACAGACTGACAGTGACAGGGTCGTTTTGGGCCTCTTCCACGAGGAACCGAAGCCCAATACTTACTACGTTTGGGATATTATTGATCCATTAACCCAACATTATAGTCCAACGTAGTAATTGGGATTGTTCCTCTAGTACAGAATAGTGAAACAAAAAATGATGAACCTGTGTTAGAGTTTCTGGAAAGGATTGCCTCCAATAAGCTCGTGCTTTAATAAAATACAAAAGAAACAAAAATCATGCAAGGGAAACTAGAATAATAGATTTTCCCTTGGTAAATGACAAATAAACCCCAAAATTATTCAGAGCTCATGAGATGGTCAATACACCAGGGTTTGTATTGTTACTAATTGGACTCTCTTTGATTACTTAGTCTCAATCTCAACTAGCTATTCTGATTGAAATTTATTTTTATTTTTTTATTATTTTTGCAGTTCTAAAAGCTTGTTATTTAGCTTTTATTTTCCAATTAGTTTGGATCTTTTTCTTACAGAGTAAATCTCTCAAATGGACAAAGAAAACACAAAAATAATACATAATTCCAAACAAAATGATACTAAAATAATACATAATTATTCCAAGGTACAAAAATGATACTAAACTTTTATCATGTGATCAAAAATGATATTTCACTAATATGACAATAATATTAGACATGAAATTTCCAAAATGCCCTTATAATTAAATAAAATTTTACCGGGCGGCTATTGATTTATAAGGGCATTTTGGACTTTTCATGTCTAATATTATTGTCATATTAGTGAGAATATCATTGTTGATCACATGGTAAAGGTTGAGTATCATTTTTGTACCTTAGAATAGTAATGTACTATTTTTGTTCCTTGGCCAATAGTTATGTATCATTTTTGGACCTTCGCCCTTTTAGAAAAATGGAGTATTTTGTTTGGAATTACTATGCCAAAACACCATAAGCAAAGCAACATATAGAAGCAAGGTGTCTAATATATATAAACAATGTTGGAACACATGATAACCTATAACCCGGAACTAATGTAATTTCTATCATCTCTTCTCTAATGTGAATCAATGTAATATGCACACACCAAAGACAAAAGGTTGAAAACTCTTTCTCCTAACAAGTGAAGGGGAAAACGGGCTTACATATTTTTGACTAGGCAAAAGAACTTGGTATATGAGATATTCAGCTAAATTTCTAAGTACTTGTTTGAGACCTATATAGTTACTTAAAATAATCTAATCTTAATAAGTCTAGGGAAGCATTAAAGCCGAACAGGCAATCCAAAGTTGTGAAATGTCTTTATAGTCCCATCACAACTAGCTGTCACAATTGACAAACCCCAAGGATCCTTTGGACATAGTGTATCCTCAGAAGGTGAGTTCCATGTAGGAAGCTTCTCTTCAGGCCATGTCACAGAACCTCGACAGGTGTGATCACCATAAAACCAATTTCTGTGAGAAAAACAGTGTCCTTTTCCTCTAACTTTAAGCATTTGGGGTTGTAATAACTGTGAAGAACAATATTGTTATATACCAGAAGTGAACATTTGGTCTGTACTCATGCCTGACCATGGTACTGCTAGAACAACACCCTTTGAGAAAAAGTATTCATAGAAACCAGTGGATTTTTTGTGTTGAGTAGATGGATTTTTTAAGTTACTTGAGTTCCAAATGTACACATGAGAATCCACTCCAACTGAAATTATGTGTTTCCCACTTGATGTAAATGAACCAATCATCTGACTTCTTGACTTAGAAAGACCTGTTCAACCATTAAGAACAAGTTTGTGAAATTAGTAAAATCAAAAGTCAAAATCCGAAAGCCATTCTATTACAGTCTTAATAATAAATTGAACCTCAAGTAGTAGTACTTTACCTCTGTATTTGTGGACAACATTAATCCCTTCCAATATGCAAAATCTAGAATTCTCTGATGTGATCAATACTCTCTGATTTTTCTCCTGAAAAAACTGCAGAGAAATAAGGCATTGTGATATGTTAACAGAATGAAGCATTACAATTTTTCACCATCAACATTATTATTGAAATTTTTAAAACCTGAATGCCACTGATCTTGTTTCCCCTTGATCTCTTCTTTCCATTAACATGAATCTGTGCCTCCAGTCTGCAACGTGTGTCTAAACCAATAAAAATCTTAGTCATTTTTTCCTATCTATTGAAAGGGTATAAGGTCTATGACTAAAATTTAAAAGTGCATACCTAAAGTAACATAAAAGCGGCAAGTGCCTGAAATGGAACCAACTACAAATCCCTGTGTAGAACAAACAGTTAAAAAGTTCATTAGATATGAAGAGTTAAGTTAGAATTCACAGAATGATAAAGTAAAGAATAATCCTACTAGCCTTACTTTCCCATCTGGCTTGTAACTTATGGCAGTTATCACATCATGTATATCTGCCCAGTCAACAACCCTCTCTTCTTGTATTCCCCATATTCTGACTTTCCCATCAATGGATCCACTGATGAAGTAATTTTCATCTACTGGATTCACTTGAATGCATGTCACTGCTTCCATTCACACCAGAGACCACAATTACAATTGCACTCATAGGATATATATTTCAGAAAAATATGAACCAAGCAAGGCAAAGTGTATTTTGAATAATTTATTGGCTAAAAAGACTTTGATAGGAGTATTGCTACTTTTTGTATAGAAATTCCTCAAGGGTACTGATACTTTTTGTGTATGAAAACATATTAGGTCCTTTAACCAATAAAATTCCGAAACATGAACTTGTCACCAATTTTGTTATTGTTAATAACTCATTGAGAAATAGTCTTACCATAATCATTGTGATGAAAAACACTTAAGCATTGATCACATCCAATTTGCCACAAGCGGACTGTTTTATCCATGGAAGATGAAAGGAGAATCTGCAACCAGGTGGTTTAATTAGGTCAGCTCAGATGCCAAATATTTTGCAGAAACAAGTTCAACAGGAAAAAGTCACATAGATAAAGAAAATAGATGACTCACTTCTGAATTAGACCATGCCAAGTCCAAGACATCACTAGAATGACCATAGAATTCTTGAACTGGTGATTCCTCAATCTGAAAAACCTTGTTTGGAAGAAGAACATGTGAATTGTTCTTACTTGACTGTTTATTCCAAGAGGAGAACATGTCTTGTTTCACTTCAGCAACAAGACTGTCTTCTTCTGCATTATTGAAACAGCCACTAGATATGTCCCATAACACGACACGCCATATCCTTACGACTCCATCTTCGCCTCCGGTCGCAAGATACTTCCCATTGGGACTGAATTTCATAGTCCATATAATGCCATTGTGAGCTGTAATCTCTTGTCCAACATATAACCCACTTAACTCCATCCACCTCTTCTTTTTCTGCCTCACTTTTATCCTATGACTCTTATTTTCCTCTTTGTTACCACATCTCTTGTCCACAAATCTCTCCCACCACTTTTTCTTCTTCTCCTTCTTTTGTTTCATGTCTAAATCCTCATGTCTTTCTGGTTCCTCAGATTCTATGTGTCTGGTTTCATGAAAGCTTACACCTTCATTTTGAGGACACATTTTCATATCATGAAAGACAAAGCTTTCTTCACAAGCTTCTTTTTCAACTAAATTACTTGAGACTGCTCCATTGTTGTCTCTCATTCTCTCTAATCCTAAGGAGAGTTTTGAAGATATGTCTGATGAATCAGAAAGACCCATTCCCTCAAGAAACTGTTGCCTTCTTTCCTTCACACTCTGAGGCTCATTCATCCAAATCTCATAATCTAAATGGTTGGGACCTAAATCAAATTCTTGAGGTGACAGATTATCTGCTGAGTCAAAGAACACATCATCATCATCATGAATAATATCTCCTTCATTCTTAGAGCTTTGCATATTTAGATCAGACTATCACCACACAAATGCCCCACATAAAAAATTTCACTTTCTGACACTTGTTTCCTCTCAATTATGCCAAAATCAAGAGGAATACAAAAATGTGAAGATGAAGTGGCTAGCTTTTCATGTTTTGTGATTGCAACCAATATCTGCTCATAAACACAGTAATAATGACACAAAAAATCAGTATCAAATATCAATCATAAAAGTACACACCAAAAATAATACTCTCTCCCTCTTATTCATAAGAGTCCAACATTATTTCTTAAGAAAACATGTAAAAACAAGTCAATGTGTCTGAAATATAGATCATATTCCAATATTACCCTTATTTGTTTTTGGACTGATATTTTTTGGACTGTATATATTTTCCTTGTTTATTATGAGTCTATTTTATAAGAGATAAATATATAACTATTAATGAATATTAAAGAGTGTTAGAGACAAAATAGGAAAAAGTAAATTTAATAAAGAGAGAATGTAAAGTGAACTTTTATATTCTTAACCAAATAGATATAATAAACCATAAGGAGTAAAAAAAAAAAGAGGATTTTTCATATAAGAATTCAACTTCAGAGTCACATGTGCTTATTAGTTGAACCAACAAAAGAATTGATCATAACCTCAAGATATCATACAAGTGAATAATACCACTAAGTAACATTAAATGTGGCATTGATGATACAACTAATTCCGTGATCATTGATCAATGATACTCCTAAGAGAATTAATAAAAACTTGATGGTAGAAAAAGAGAAAAAAAAATGGCTGCCTGCAAAAAGCTCAGAAAGATGATACCCTCCTAGTGAAAGCGATGACTCATAACTCTGAAGACCTATCACCTATAAGGTTTCCTAATTTTACAGAAATATATGCAATAAAAGAGCATTTACTTTGAGATTTTGAATTTCTTGAGCTTCGTGTTTCAACTTTCAATGGCCATTGCTAGGACTAACTAGCTAGCACTAGGTTCAGCTATGGCTATCAGGACACATTAATAACCCAACTAATAATAATATCTTCGCTTTCATTCCTTATTTTTTTACGTGTCATATAGGGATTTGCGTTATGGGGTTGATGGCAATTTAATCATGTACTATTAAGATAGGAAACAGAGGAAGTGTCATTTAATGTGTCAAGTGACATTAGAAAAAATCATTCTGTTAACAATTTGACAATTTGACCTTAAAGGAATCTCCAAAACGCAATCTTTTTTATATGGGTTTTTAAATTATTATAAGAAATATAATACCGTGAAGTTAAAATCATGAGATTGAATCTAAACCGCAAGGCATGAAATGAAGAGGAAGGCTAACCATTAAATTTCAAACTCTCTGAGGCCACGATCGATCTCTGTTTCATGAAAAATTGATAATTTAAGATAGAGTTTGTGAGCTGCAAGAAAATATATATATATATATATATATATATATATATATATATATATATATATATATATATATATATATATATATATGATAAGATTGATGAGATGTATAGATGATTAGATAATGAGAAACTTAGAATCTATGGAAGCTTCCAAAACCATGTGCAGAATTTTGATGATTTGACATGAACTATCAATAATCAGCTCAACTCTGTCTATCTATCTATCAGGAACAATCTGCAAATTTTTCCCAATCTATGAGATTGTAAACTGAGCTTTCATTATGTTAATTTAATAACTTTTTTGAATATGTATTCAATTTTGACTGTAGACCCTGGACAGAGAATCTGAATGATTTTGAGAGAGAGACTTTTCTTAATTGTTTTTTGTTTATTGAGCTGTCGTAACTGTGAGGAAGCTATAGCTGGAATCAATTGGTTGGAATCTCTCACTCGTGTGCATTAATTTCAGCCCACATCAGAAGAATTTTATATGTTTTTATTTATCTCCTTTTGACTAATAAATTTTTCAAACTGTGCTTTTTTAACAATTGCAGATAGGTTCTAAATAAAAATTTAATTTTAAAAAGGTCCTAAAAAGTTGTTATCACTTGTTAATGAAGGCTATTGCAATTGTTAATAGTATTCATTGATAATTACTGAGTACTTCTTTGAAATTAAGTCTCTTATTTGGGACTTAGGTGCAATTGCTCTTTTTTTAAAAAAAATGAAATTTATATAAAGAGCAGGAAGGAATTGAAGGGGTACATTACTCTTTTATTTTTACGAGTTAGTGGTTCCTTAATATGAAAGTGTAACTAAAAGTAATAGCACTCACTACTATACTTATCTCTTGTGTCGGCATGCAAGACAAATATAATTGGGGACATTTTAATTGACTGGTTTATGAATATATCTAGTCTACCATCTGTATGTTTGAATATTCATTTTTTTTTTTTTGAAAAAATATATCACTTGTAAGCATGGTGCATTTCCGTTTAGTGGAAAACTATGAAAGAAAAGTGAGATGAAGGTTAATGAAATATGAGAAAAGATGTTTCACAGCGTGGAACATATTGAGTATGTATAACAATCGCAGAGAGAAAGAAAGATCCGAGAAAGCATGGAAAGGGAGACTAATACACATGAACTTACTAGATAGCTTAAATTAATTAAAGAAGATATGCATGGAAGCATAGAGAAGTTGAGAGGAATATGTGTATGTGTGGAGAGAGAGATGATGAGCACTAACCTGAACCAAGAGGTGGTGGTGGAAGGAGAGAAGAGGAGGACACGGATGATGTAAACTAAAGCACACTTTAATTTGAGTTATGGATGTGTGTGTGTGGCTTATTACTATGTCAAATAATAGAGAGGAGGAATTGAAGACATAATGGAAATGGCATATGATTGATGTCTTCTTATAAATAAGTTCTCATCATTCTACTTGGTATCTATGCTGTCGACGTATGTTCAAAATTAACATCACACACACACACACAGAGAAGCTTTTCTCACTACTCCCTCACCAAAAGGCATCATCAGTCAAGTTATTTGTTTATTTCCCTGAATAACTAATATGTTAAATATATACTCCTTCCGGTCCTAAATATAAGACCTAGTTGACTTTTTTGGAAAATCCTAAAAAACGCAAAATAATTCAATTATAAATTGAGTTATCTAATTTTTTTCCTTAAACTAGTTTAATTTAACCTATAAACTAATGACTAATATAAAAATATATCAAATATGTCTTAATTTAATAACATATTTTGTAACCTTAATCTCTCCAAATTAAAAAAAGTCAATTAAGTCCTATATTTAGGACCGGAGGTAGTATATAAAAGTTATCTACTTGTTGCTTTTCCAAATTACTTAATTAGTTCAAGTTACGTTGTTTAATACACACGTATATCTTTTAGCAAAAAAAAAATTAATTCACACTTATTATTTTGCTATGATTAGTTGTTTGAACTTTGAAGGCGCACATGCGCACTTGAAATATATCTATGGATATTTATATATAGTGTTTGTACTGTGTAAATTCGTTCTAACTTTTTAAACAAATAGTTGTTATTATTAATTACTATCAAACCTCTAAATCGACTAAATATATGGGGTGATTGGGTTTAATAAGTGATATCATTTTTAAACCCTAGCTTAAACAAGTTGTCACAATAATTTAATTTTAGAGGCAGTGAAGTTTAGTATCGTGGGTAAACATTCTCAATTCTCACAAAGCGGACTAATCAGTTGTTAGTAACATGACATAGTAATGCTTTTAGAATAGTGAATAAAGCAACAACAATTTCAATTATCAATTTTACATAATGAAGAGAAAATAAACTAACTTGAGCTAATTAAATTTTGTGAGTTGCTATGATGATGATAATTATACTCAATAAAAAAAGAGTAGTGGGAGGCCGAGGTAGTGAGATAGAGAGTAGTTCCTAAATATTAGGGACATATCTCCGCTCAATCTTCTCTCGATTTCCTCTCATTAATTCCTCTATTGTATACACCCTTTTTTTAACTCCTCTATTATATACCCTACCTATGTTTGTTCCTTTTGATTTTATTATATCAGTTCCTTTTTCCTTTGCCACACACTAATAATAATTTAAAACCCTAAAGGTGGCCCTTAATTTAAATTAAAAACAAAGCACAGATAAAAAACACTCAGGCTGCGTTCAAAGTCTTCAAAATCTTCTTCTTGGGATTTTTCTGACACATACCAATAAATGCCTAAAGGTGACCATATATCCCCTGCGTTCCACGCAACTTCTAAAAAGATTATCACTTATATAACAAATCGCAGCTTCTCGTGCGCATATATATGTCTAATAATATTGAAACTTCAAAGGTAACCAACGTATATAAACACAAACTATGGTTCAAACCATACATCGATCACTCTCTTCAAACCCCACACACACACACACACACAGCTTTGTTTCACAATTTCATTATATGGACTATATAAGGCGTCTTGGCCATTGACAATGCTACATTCTTTTGTTTACTTTTTCAAAAATTCAGCTTATATATTACTTAATTTCTATCCTTTTCATGCATAGCTTAGCTTAATTATTACATCTTCTATATGTTCTATACAAATATGCAGTTTTGGAAGGAAAAATAATAAAGTAATAGAACTTTTTGGAGCGACTAAAACCAGGATTTGATTAGCAATAAGACACGAATCGACCAGATCAAAGGGACAGACAAGACATAACAGAAAAGTGAGTCATTATCAATCAATTTCTCTAGGCTAACCAAATCCAAAGGTATTTGTGGGGTTTGTTTTATTGTGTTACAGCCCCACGCCAATCAAATCCTCCAAGATACCCCACTCACATGCCCCTCTGATTTTTATAAATTAATCAACACAAAGAAATGCTTATTTTTGTTAATTTAATTATTTAATTTTTAAAACCTTGAACATTATTGATTATACCAGCTCTCCTGCATCATCTGGCATCATCAACATGCTTTATATATATATATATCCTGATTAGTCTATGATTGTGGAGACTGACCTGAAAAGATACGAAGATCCCTTTATTGTTTGTTAAGATTAATGAATTATTACTTGTAATATACAACAAATTATATATACATATAGAATGCATGTGATGAGATCAAATGCTTAATTACCCTACCTAATTGCTGATATTTCCAAAATATACATCTGAATAAGTTGATATCATTTGTTACTTATGATTAAGATAATTCACAGATCTCTCTATGATTTATACTATCTGGTTCCAAGAAATCGAAGAGTATAGTGCACTTGCTTCTCTTTTCTTTTTTTCTTTTACTCCACGCACGCTCATTTGTTCAACAGATAAGCTTGTGGTCCATAAATTAGGATCATATATTCACATTTATATAGATTCTTATGGCCAGAAATGATTCACTTGCATGTTGATGCGAATATGAGCATACGCGCGCGCACACGTGTCAGCGTGTGATTTGGAAAATGCATGTCTCAGGTGTTTGTACAAAAAGTATGAGCTTGCGGACTGTGAGCTAGACCAATAAAAACTTACAAGAGAAAGAATATAATGATACGCTAAATAATAAAGGATGGTAGTGCATATGGTTCAAAGTTCAAACACATGACATTGCTTCTATTGTATGTGTTTGTGTTGCTTTTATTGAATGTGACGAAAGAAGTTTACTCTTTTCTTTCTTCATTTGAGAGTAACAGCCTCTGAAAAAGTATAAATAGTAGGAGATAGATGTGATTTGTCTGTTACAGGACACATATATAATTTTTTTTTATCCATCTCTACGTAATTTTATATATATATATATATATATATATATATATTTCACACTGCAAGCTAGCAAATAGCTTCGAACTTAAAGTGTGAAGGATAATAATATAGGGTTAGGTAAAAGGGATAGTACTGATGGAGAGGAAATTAAGATTTGGGCATGAAAAAAGGAGCGTGGCACACTAATGATCAAGGAAAGGGAGGGACTATATTTGCCACAAGATGAAGATGAATGGAATGATGAGAGTGGGTCATACCAGTCAAAAAGTACATTTCGCTTACTTGTTTATTGTTATTGTTATTTTTGTGTGAATAATATTGGTTGCGGCGATGAGACCCACAATATGGGTGTTGCTAAGAGGGAGGGATACACTTCTTGCTTTCTGTTTCGCTCATTACAAACTTAGCATTTCTCACTGATTAATTATCTTATGTCTTCGTCATCGCTTTATTTGTACCTATTAATTAATGGACTTCACTGCCTATCCCCAAAATTGGATCCCCTTTCAGCTGCATTTTCTTCTCAACCCCTTAGCTTTTTGTGTTATGTTTGGTAACAAACAATTCTCCATATGAAAAAAGGAGATTGAAACATGAATACTTATAATGTTTAGTTTGGTAGGTTTATATTTTATTCACCCACGGTAACTAGTCCCTATTTGTTAAATTAATAGTTTAAATGGATCGACCATGTTGAATTTTTTAAGGGTTAAAGATCATTGAGGCCACTAAACTATTAGCAAAGTATCAATTTGGCCTAAGAACAATTTATGGTCTCATTCTGGCCACCAAACAATAAAAATGGCTCATTTTGGCCATTGAGCTAAAGGAAAATACCAAAATACCCTCCCTTCTCACATTAGAACAAAACCCACCACCGACCACCTCCTCGCCGGCCACCACCATCCCCCTCCATCAAGGAACCAGCTGGTGGTTGAATCATCCACCATTCCTCCCCCGCCACCTCATCTGGCTTCGTTCAACCACCGTCCTCCACCATCAACTACTCCTACCACATCTTGGCTGTTCATCTCACATCATTTTATACACCTTCCCTTCAATCCCATTCTCGTCCCAATTTTCCCATCTTTCCTCCCTCTTTTTCTCAGATCAGTAATTCTCAGATCAGTAATAAAGAATGATAATTAGAATGATAAATAACCACCCACCCTTCAATCTCATTCCTACTCTTTGAGATGCGGTGGTGGGGGAAGAATGGTAGATGATTTGAGATTTGAACGAAGTCTGATGCGGGATGTGGAGGGGGGAGGCCGTAGCGCTGGTGGTCGAGGGCGGTGGAGGCGAGGCCGTGGCGGGCGAAGAAGACGGTGGTGAGCTGGAGGAACCAGCTGGACTTGTGGGTGAAGCCGTAGATGAGGGAGACAATGTGGATGATGGGGCTGGAGGGAGTGGGGCCCACCACGGTGAAGAGCTTTATGGAGGGGGATGGTGCCAGGGGTGGTGGTGGCCGGCGAGGAGGTGGTGGGTGGTGGGTTTTTTTCAAATGTGAGAAGGGAGGGTATTTTGGTATTTTCCTTTAACTCAATGGCCAAAATGAGCCATTTTTATTGTTTGGTGGCCAGAATGAGACCATAAATTGTTCTTAGGCCAAATTGATACTTTGCTAATAGTTTAGTGGCCTCAATGATCTTTAACCCATTTTTTAAATATTTATTCCATCTCCATTACCAATTGCTAAGATTAAAAGAATTTCGATTTGAGTTTATTTTTTTTAAAAAAAAGAATTTTCATAATTGAGCTTTAGAACATTTTATATTAGCCTTTAGAATTGTTTCTTGAACAAAAAAAATTAGAAAAGTGCTTTTAGAGATAGATTTTAAGATAATACTACATAGATTTTGATAAAAAGAGTGTGTTCGGATAAGTATTATGAGGATAACTTTACTCTATGTAAATTACTAAAATGGACACATAAGGTTTTTTTTTTGAACTTAAGACACATAAGGCTGATGCATAGGGAAATAGAGAGGATCAACGCATTTTTACATGCATGAATGTTCCCTTCCCTTCCCCTTCCCCCCTTCCCCTTCCCCTTCCCCTTCCCCTTCCCCTTCTCCTTCTACCATTAGATCATATATTAAAAGAGTCACATTTGCATTCATTAATAATGTTCTGTGCTAAAACAATTATGAAAATAAAGAAAATATATACAAGAAGAAAAAAAGGAAGAGAAGAAGATTTACATAGCATTTCTAAGTACATACAATCCTTGTGATAAGTCTCTAGCTATATATTTATAGACTTATAACTCATACAAGAGTACTTACAAGGTCATAATCAAGAGTTAATATATATTATGGTGCAAGATGTAACTATTGGAGTTTATAGCTATTAACCGCGCGTTAAAAGGAATTCTAGAAGTCTAGGGGTTATGAACATTATTTAGAGCCTTAGAGGTCACAATTTTTATAACAGTTTTCAATTTGTTATGATTTTTTGAAGATCAATTACTCTAAAATAATTATACTGCATTTACAGTACTTAATCTTTAAAAAATCATAACAAATTGAAATCATAATTGCTTTTTTTGCCAATAATATATTCAGAGTGACTCTCTTTTAATGTAGAATCTAATATATATAAGGGTAAAGGGTCAAAACTAGCACTGAACTCTTGGCCAATGTACACCCCACATAAAAATGAATTTGGGGTCTCAAAACTAGCACCGTTCAAGTACATTTGTGGCCATCCGTAGCATTTCCGTTAGTTGAGCCAAACGGACGTTAAAAAATAGCCTATGTGGCTTAATGTCCTGTGACAGCTGGAAGATCACCTAACATGGCAGGTAGAGACTTGAATGGTGACTTTAAACATGACACCTACCCCATTACATGATATATTAAATAAAAAGGACACCCACCCTCTTCATTCTTCATTTGCCTTCTTCGCCATCCTCCATCCTAGTCACCTTCGCCTTCGCAAGCTGAAAAACGGCCACCACCCTTAGAGTTCTAATCGAAGCCTTCCTCCCCTGCGAACCCTAAGATCTGAACTGGGAAACGTCGTCATCTTCAGCCTCGAGCACTGGATCTGGTAAAAGAAGGGTGGTGTTGATGAGAGGATCGAGCAGTGAAAACCACTATGAAGGCAATGAAAGGCATTGCTGTCATGGGCTTGTTGCACCTCGCTGGACTTCATGGACTGATGAAAACCCAGGCCGGCGGTTCTACGGGTGCCCCTATTATCCGAAGGTAACATTTCACCAATGTTATACTGATTTGCTGGTATAATACTGGTTGGTGGGTAGGTTAAATATTGGGTTTAGGGTAAAATATATAGGTTGGTTAAATGTTTTGGTTTTGGGTAGGCATGAAATTAGATTGGGGTTATGTTAAATGTTTTGTGTTGATTGATGGATTAAAACTTCATAAATGTGTTTTTGCAGCACAAGAATTGTGGAATTTTTACTTGGCATGATGGGAAGTTTGATAGTAGACCTAACAGTGTCATTCTTGAGCTCTTGGACGGTATTGATCATTTGTATGATGAAAACAGCATACTGAAAAGGGTTGGAGATCAGGGACAAAGGTTTCTTGATGAACTTGAGGCAATTCATGTTGAGGTGAAAAAGATGAAGCGCATGCAGAGTGGGAAGGAGGCTGAATGTGAGGCGTGGAAGATGAAGACCAAGAAGTGGAGAGGACTGCTTGTATGTAGTTGGGTTTGTTTCATTGTCATTTTTATTGCCCAAATGTGTCAGGGGCACTAGGGGCAAGTTATGTAGCTTTAAGGGAAAACTTATTTAGGTAAATGTAAGTTATGTTTTGAGTCATGGTAGTGACTTATATATGTTGATGTAAGCTTAGATTGGATCATATGGATGTACTGCAATGGTAACTTTTATGTAACTTTTTGATATGGTATTAGATGGAAGCCTACATTATCTTGCGATTTGTGGTAATTCAAAATATAGTATACCTTTACAAGTGTTACATTCATAGTATATCCATTCATATTTGTAACCTAATTATGGTAGTGACTTTATTTAATTGCCCAAGAAACTTAAATTGGAAGCCTATATCCATTCATATTTGTAACCTAATTATATAAGGTACCTATAATTAAGGCATTCATAGTATATGGATCTAAGGCATTCATAAGTACGTCAACAATAAAGGTGCATATTATATGGAGTTAAGGCATATATGCAACCCATTCATAATAAAGTTAACCATACAAGTGCATAGTATATGGCTTTAAGACATTCATAATTAGGTTTACCATACAAGTACATAGAAATGGCCATAAAAGTCATGCCTAAGGCATCCAAAAATAAGCCATGCCTTAGCCACCATTTCAAGTACATCGCATATGGATTTAGACATCCATAATTAAACCAAACCTAGATGGCCTTTCCAAAATATAGCCATGATAAAGTCAAGTCTAGATGGCCATTTTAAAGTACACTACTTGGCACACCCAGAATATACAAAATACTAGAGGAGGGTCTATCATAATATAAGTCATGCCCACCATTACATCGTTACCGATGAACCATTTTCAAGTTCCAACGAGGCTTGGAGTGCTTCCATGAACCATCTCCAGTTATGACCATTCTCAATCTCCACCAATGCAAACACAATAGGGTACAATGAATCATTCGCATCCATGCTTAGAGCAGTGAGAAAAATACCTCTTGTCTTCCCCTTTAAAAATGTGCCATCCACACCTATTAGGGATCTGATTCCAGCTTTCCATCCAACCTATAAATATATCATTAAACAACAAAAATTCATGTTATTTAAACCTAACAAACCATAAAACAGAACCGAAAAGCACAACCATCACAAGCTAAACAGCACAAAGCATAAAAACACACCTTCGCCGCATTGAAGCAGACATACATCCTCTTGAACACTTTTTTCCCATTATCTAATTCATCTCTGCTCACATTTACCCAGGCATCTGTCCCCGGATCTGACACCCTCAGCTCATTGCAATATGCCTGGAGCCTTGCAAATTCATCTACATAACTACCATCAAGTTCCTCCCTAATTATCTTCCTCGTCCTCTTGCACTTTTGATAACTTACATTCAAATTCCACACCCTTTTTATCTCCTCCCTCATCTCCTTCACTTTCATATGAGGAGTGTCTTGAACTCTTTCCTTCAAATTATGCGCAACCCAAAACTGTGTGGCCCTTCCAATATCGTAATCTCTAGAACAATTATGCTCCCTCATAATACTCCTAACCACAAAACAGTCAGCTTCTTCATCCTTTAACAAATACATCCTGAAAGGGCACCCCAGTACACATTTGATTATGACCCTTGTGGTGTTGCTCGCTTCAACTTTAACATCTACTCCATTAAGCACTGCATATGCATCAAGCTGCTTGTAAAACTGATCCCTGTCTGTAAATGTCATGTCAACTTCAAAATAAGCGTCATTTCCATACTCCCCACCTCTACTCTCCGTGGCACCTCAGGCATGTTTTCATCTGTATCCTCGCTGTTTGCATGTTCAGCAGGTATAGACTCAGTATCCAAGCCTCCCTCATTAGTCTCATCTTCTAGGCTTACCTATATATCCGAGCTCTCACTTTCTGCCACATAAGTCTCATCTTCAGTAGCACTATCACTCCCCACTGAAAAGTTAAACCCTTCAATGTCACTTCCAACATTATAAGTGACATCTTCAATGTCATTGACAGGGGTATTCTCACCTTCAATGTCAACTATCTTCTCTACATCTTTATCTTTATCCCCAATAAGCTCATCACTAAAGTCACTAAAGTCACTATAGTCCGATAGTGGCTGAGAAACCTCCACATATCCCTCCACATTCCCTGTAAACACCTCCTCTTCATCGTTTCCCACTACATGTTCATCATTTCCCACGCCCTCACCTATATTGCCCTCAGACGCAGCTCTATTAGCCTCTACATCTTTCACCTCAGATCTCTTATCCACACACCCATCTATATTACCATCAATCTCAGCCCTACCTTGTTTTTCACACTCTTCAGTAAACAATTTGGACTTGTCGAGCAGAGAGCCACTGACCTTAGTAAGAAGTGCAGTAAAGGATTCCTCTACAAAAGTTACCATTTTGCCCTTGCTATTGTGGTCCCCTCCTCCACTGTGGCCGTCCATGTCAACTGCAACGAATGTAAATAAATAAATCAATTGTGTCCTTTCATGGTATTACACAGTTTGCAAAAAAAAAAAAGCTTTCTTTATTGATTACCCATCACCAAAAAAGCTTACTTACCTTTGTATCTTGCGTTTGTCTTTACCTCTCATCGAATATCACGAGTGCGCTGTGGTGGACCACCACTAAATCACTCCAAATCAAAGCTTCCAACTACCTCCACATCTTCGATTAAGTGCCCTGAACTCCTTGTCAGCTTCGATTGAACCCCACCTGCTCGAATCTAGCTCAGATCGCAAACCCTAATCCGCCCTCAAGATCAAGCTTTTCGTCGCAGCCCTAGAACCCATATGTCATTATTTGCCCTTTAGCTTTTTCAGTTTTGTTTTATTTGTTTGATAAGTGGGCAGGTTTTTTGTTTCAATTTTTAAGATCACTTTTTGTTTTCCTTTTATTTTAATTTGCCTTCTATTCTGTTTTTTAAGTGAAATGGCCAGCTAGATTTGCCATGTCATCTGCCCATTGTCCCATGTCACTAATCACATAATGACATGTCACCCACTTGACAGTCAAACCTGGTCAATGCCGTTAAACCTCACGGAAATGCTATGGATGGCCACAAATGTACTTGAACGGTGCTAGTTTTGAGACCCCAAATTCATTTTTATGTGGGGTGTACATTGGCCAAGAGTTCAGTGCTAGTTTTGACCCTTTACCCTATATATAATGATGTAAATTAAAAAACCACAACAAATATAAGGTAAGTAACCCAAAAGTTTGGGATAGCTGAAAAGAGAGAGTGGGGCAGCGACACCCCTTCCCACTCCATATCGGTCAATATTGGACCATTATATTATTGGACGACATCCCCTCCCCTCCTTATAAATCATTTAACCAATATTAGAACTTTAGACCCTTAAACCATTAATTGGATCTATTTAAACAAGGATACTTTAATTTTTTGAAACAAGAATACTCCCCATTTCAACCTGGGGTGTGTGGTTGAGTGACAAGGACTCATTCACCCTTAACCAATTGTCTGGGGTTCGATCTCTGGCGTTGGGTATGGAGAAGCATTAAATCTCGCAGGCAAGCTGTCCCACCATTTGAGGTGCCGACAAATCAGCGGGGGATTAGTCTCTCACTTGTCGAGTGAGGGGATACCTTGATCACGGATAAAAAAAAAGAATACTCCCCATTTCCTATTTATAATGCAAACGTATAATGTTTTTAGTCCTATTCATAAATTATTGCTGGAAAAAAGTTTGTGTGAACGTATTCATTTATTATATGTTATTAACTAAAATAATAAAGTTGTCTCTGAATATTTGGGAAGTAGAGATCAAGACTAAGAGGGAGAATGTCCAATTTTGTCTATAAATAGAGTATATGGCTCTTCCCGGTGACACATATCCCTCATTAATAATCATTAACCAATCAAAATTTCGGTCGTGCTTACAAAAATAACTTAACATCACTTCCATAGTACTCCCCTTAGTCTTTATTATAAATTACAAACTAACAAATTTCACATAACAATAAAATTAGCTAAAAGCATTAACTTTGTCTTAAAATTCAAGTGATTTACAACCTTACCCACACTAACTACTCTAAAAAATATCATATTAATAATTACTCTCACCCTCTACCCTTATTAAATATGGGCATAGATGGAAAAACATATTTAATGTTTCTTGGAAACGAACAAATGTCTTATAAAAGGAATAAAATGAACTTGTTAGTTGATACCTTATAATAAGGACTAGAGAAATAATAACTCTTTTATATGAGCTCCAAGCTTTCAATATCAACATGATGTCATTGTTGGAAATAAGGTCATTAATAGCCAAAAAATTGGGCAAATTTAACTAACAACAAAAAACTTTAGTTGTTAATATTGGGGTCGTTGAAAGTAGGTTTTAAAACTAAATCTTTTGGTCGTTAAAATGTCGCTTTCAACGTAGAAACTTTGGTTGTTGAAAGTCCTCACTTTCAAGGAAACAATTTAAAATTGAAGACATAAGTAAAGAGAAAAATTAGAGATCATACATTGAAGAAAAGAAAAAGAGAAAACCTTACAGGAGAGAAAAATGACAAATATATATAGTAATAATCGCCCAAGATCCATATTTAAACAAGTCGAGAGTTATAGAGTTTTGATTACTCCCCATATTTAGTGGATTTTAAAAATATTTATTATATTTGGAGAGCCATTAAATAATTAAGTGATTTTGATGTAAATTGGAAAGATAATAATTTGAGTATTATATGAGTGATTCTTTTGGAATATCTAAAATTTAATTGAAATATGAAACCTAAAATAATAAAAGAAATATTTCAAAGGGAAATAGGATTTTTTTTTGGTTACAAATGGGCCAAAGGCCACACCTCAAACTGTTAACCTACGAAGGCATGATTTTCCTTCTCAGTCTTCTCTTAGCACACGATCCAAAATCCTTGGAGGGGAGTTCCAGATTTTCCTCTCTTCTATCTGCTTCATGCTTACTTTTGCCAGTACATGATCCCCTCTATTGGCCTCATGTTCAATTCTATTTCCCAATCCAGCTTCATTAACTCTTCAATCTCCTTGTGTACGCCGCTCCATGCGAGGTCGAGGCACGGTTGTTGATAGCCTCCACCACTTCCTTTGCATCACACTCCACATCACTTTCGTGATCCCAGGTCCCTGCACGAAATTAGCCCTTCTCTTACTGCCTAGGCTTTAATATCAATCTGACTTGTTCTTCCAACCTTATAGAGAACCCAATTGTTATGTTAATTTAAACTATGTGTGACTAATTTTCTTTTACAATTAGGTACGATACTATGTGGATATTTTATTTCCCACTATTTAGTTATGATTAATTTAATCTAGTTTATTTAATCTTGTTGTTATTGATTATTGTTTAGTGACTGATCACCATTAGACATCACCATTAGACATGTTTAGGGAATTTAGAATTGAACTCAAAAGAGAATTTTAAATATATCATGAGATTAAATAGTGTAGGATTAGATTTTTAATCTAATTTGTGACTTGGATAGACATATACCTAGAAGTCATGCATAGTCATATTAGAGTGGTACTGGTATAAATTAGTACTAGTAAATTAGTGAAAGACATTGTCACAAATTAGTCCTAGTAAGCTTTCTATATATAAGCTCATTGTCATCTATTAATCTTTCCAATACTCCACAACATTACCATTCACAATTCCTGAATCATTCACAAATTCTATATATGTTTATATGCATAGCTCCCCCAATTTGTATTTTCCTTTAATTTTTCACTTTTTAATCTGTATTTTTCTTAAGTATAATTTTCAATTTAGAAAAACGGAAAGATAATTTCAAGATTCAATATGATCTTGCTTGGAAGTATGAAAAAATAATTATTAAATCCATTCAATGTTGGATGAAAGCTTTACTTGCAAAGGTAATAAGAGGAGAATTCTGATCAAAATCAAAATCAATGAAATTCACCAATGTGGACTTTGAGATCAAAGATGAGAGAAAACTGTGTAATTCTCATTGATAAAATATGTGTACAAGTAGAGGCTATATATAGCCAAGAGTAGGAGGCAAAACAATAAATACTAATAACTCAAAATATTATACCTAGTAACAGAAAATATACACAATAAATACACAATATTCCCACACTCCCCCTCAAGTTGGATCATAGATGCTAATCATGTCCAACTTGCTTATACAACTCTCAAATGCAGGTTGAAGTAAAGCCTTCGTCAGTACATCTGCAGCTTGAAGATATGTTGGTAGAAAGGTGAAACATATGGTTCCTTCTTCCACCTTCTCTCTGATGAAATGCCTATCTATTTCAACATGCTTTGATCTTTCATGCTGAACAGGATTTAAGGCCATGCTTATAGCTGCCTTATTGTCACAATAAAGTTTTAGTGGCAATTCCACCTTGACTTGTATCTCACAAAGGACACGTTTCAGCCACAGTTCCTCCATTATTCCTTGAGCCAATGCCCTTAATTCAGCTTCAGCACTGCTTTTAGACACAACCCTTTTTTTTTACTCTTCCAAGTTACTAGATTACCCCATACAAAAGAGCAATAACCAGAGGTAGACCTTTGGTTCGGATGTATTCCTCCCCAACTTGCATCTGTGTAAATTTCAATCGTTCTTCGTTCCTGCTTCTGGAAGAACAACCCCCTCCCGGGAGTACCCTATAGGTACCTCAAAATCCTGTAGGTAGCATCCATATGCTTTTTCCTTGGATCACTCATATATTGGCTAGCAACACTGACTGCAAATGCAATATCAGGTCTTGTATGGGAAAGGTAGATTAACTTACCAACAAGTCTCTGATATCTTTCTTTATCTACTGCTTCTTCTTGCTCTTTATCTTCTTTTTCCTCTTCAATATCATCATCAAGATCATTTTCTTCTGACTCCCCATCTCCTCTAGGCTTCTTCTTCTTCTTCTTAGGAGGTATTATAGGAGTTGGTTCGGGACTACACCCCAACATGTCAGTCTCTTCAAGGAGATCCACTATGTACTTTCTTTGAGACACATAGATCCCTTTCTTTGACCTTGCAACTTCCATTCCAAGAAAGTATTTCAGATCCCCCAGATCCTTGACTTCAAATTCCTTGCCAAGGGCAAGCTTTATCCTTGACATTTCATCAACATGATCTCCTGTAAGAATAATATCATCAACATACACAATGAGGATGCATCTTTTCTTACCCTCTGTTTTCACAAACATTGTATGATCTGATAACGATTGTTTGTAGCCTTCAACTTTCAGAACCTTCGAAAACCTATCAAACCAAGCCCTAGAAGACTGTTTCAGGCCATAAAGAGATTTTTTCAACTTGCATACCTTATCACTCCGTCCCTTCTCAAAACCAGGAGGTAGAGTCATGTAAACTTCTTCTTTAAGCTCTCCGTTCAGGAAAGTATTCTTAATATCCAACTGATGAAGTGGCCACTCTAAATTAGCTGCCACAGACAGTAAAACTCGAATAGTGTTCAGCTTTGCCACTGGCGCAAACGTCTCTTGATAGTCTAAACCATAGGTCTGAGTAAAACCTCTTGCAACAAGGCGTGCTTTTAGTTTATCAAGAGTACCATTAGCCATGTACTTAGGAGTGAACACCCATTTGCAACTGACAAGTTTCTTACCCCTTGGCTTTTCAACAACATCCCACGTTTCATTCTTCTCTAGAGCCCTCATTTCCTCCATAACCGCAGCCCTCCAATCAGGTATCTCAAGTGCTTCCTGAATGTTCTGAGGAATATGCACCTTATCTAGATTGGTAACAAATGCTCGATAGCTGGAAGAAAGAGCATTATAGGACATATACTTCTGGATTGGATGAAGAGTACACGATCGAGGTTGTTTCCTGTGAGCAATAGGCAAATCAACATCATTATGTTCATCAACATTTACATGAATTTCCTGAGATACCTCTGGGTCAATGTTCTCAGAAATCACCACCGCTTCAGCCTCTTTCAGTTCTTCAGAAGCTATCACTGGTTCAGATTGTTTGGGTGCTTCAAATGCAAGTTTCTTTCCTCCCTTAGACTTTCGCCTACGTGAGTACACCATCGTATCTTTGTTCCCTGCATTCACACTTTCATTTGTGATTGGCACAAGAGATGGTTGGGTTAAGGGAAGTTTTGTTTGTGATGGCTCTGTTTGTGTTGGAGGTAATGACTCTGTTTGTGGTGGAGGTATCCATTGTTCAAGAATGATATATTCTTGTCTAGGTTCAAGTCCCAAAGTCTGAGATTTACTCTCTCTCTCCCCCTGAATTGAAGATTTGGGATAGAAAGGGGTATCTTCATGAAATGTGACATCAAAACTTACAAAAAGATGTTTAGAGACAGGATCAAAGCATTTGTACCCTTTTTGAGTTGGAGAATACCCAAAAAAAATACATTTCACTGCACGAGGATCAAGTTTGTTATTTGGATATGAATGAACAAAGACAGTACAACCAAATACCCGAAATGGAAGTTTTGATTCTAGGTGAGTGGTAGGAAAGACACTTTGTAACATTTTAAGTGGAGTTTCAAAGGATATCACCTTATTGGGCATTCGGTTGATGAGGTGGGTTGCAGTTAAAATGGCATCTCCCCAATAGAACGTTGGTACATTGCTATTGATCATAAGAGCCCTAGTGACTTCCAGAATGTGTCTATTTTTCCTTTCAGCAATTCCATTTTGTTGAGGGGTATGGACACACGAACTTTTATGGATAATCCCATGTGTTTGAAGGAAATCACTCAGGTTGCGGTTAAAATACTCAGTACCATTGTCAGAGTGCAAGACTTTGATGGTTGTATTGAACTGGTTTTTGATCATGTTAAAGAATTGCATGAAAGCAGATGGTGCCTCAGACTTGTCTTTCAGGAGGTATACCCAACAAAAACGAGTGTGGTCATCTATGAATGTAATGAATCCTCTAGTTTTGGTACGGTTTGGGTTACGAGAAGGTCCCCATAAATCACTACGTAGTGAAAGGCTTTGTTGGAACATATGGAGCTCTAGGATATGATGATCGATGGTGTTTAGCTAGTTCACAAACTTCACATTTTATATCTAGGTTAGATGTTGGACAAAGGGTTGGAAACATACGTGATAAGTATTGAAAATTGGGATGACTCATTCTCTTGTGCCATAACATAGTATCATCCTTTTTTGAGATAGAATTACATACACTTGTGATTGATTGGTTACTCACTTCGGCGTCATCAAGGAAGTAGAGTCCCTCACATTCTTTAGCATGTCCAATCACCATTCCCGATGATAGCTCCTGAAACACACAATGAGTAGGTAAAAAATTAGCAGAACAATCAGATTGCTTTGTCAATTGACTGACAGATACAAATTGCAAGCTAATTTAGGAACATGTAGAACAGATTCCAGAGTGACGATCTGAAATTTTGATACTTCCTTTCCCAGCAATCGAAGCAAGAGATCCATCTGCAATTTTCACCTTCAAATTACCAGCACATGGAACATAGGTAGAGAACATTTTATGACAATCAGTCATATGATCTGAAGCTCTAGAGTCAACTATCCATATTGCCTTTTCTCTTGAAGTTTTCAAAGCTGAAAGGAAGTTCCCTCTCTTGGCCAAAAATGCCAACACTGGCTGACCTATAAAAACTGTAGATTGAGAGTTTGTTTCTCTCATAGATAGCCATTGACATAAAGTGATTACCCTATGACAAACCAGATTTAAAGAATCCCTTAATAGTGGAAGAGAATGCCTACACAATGCGTCTCCATGAACAACCCACATCAACAAAGGATTAATATTCAGGTATGAGTAAAAACTACATATGAGCAATACCCACAAACAGAAAACCTGAGAAATCTGGAAATATTGTCAACCACACATGCACAGTGTAAAAAAGAAGATGAATACTGCATCTCTACTTCTGGAAGTGAGGAAAAACAAGGCTCCCGGACTGAACTTCCACATTTCTGAGCTGGTCTGGGTTCGCGCTGCTCCTGCGGTCAAGACGGTGGGAAGAGTTGCCGGAAAAGAACCTTCACGCGCTGGCACGCGCTGCCGGCGACTTTCTGCCGGCGAAGATTCCGGTGGCGCGTGAGGCGTCCACGCGCCGCCGTTCACTGCGAAAATTTGGGGTTTGGCCGATCGGAACCTGCTCTTCCTCCTAGGGCCGGCGGTGAGATCTCATATGATCTCCGACATCACGCACAGAAATGCCCTAGTATACTGGACAATGGTTCTCTCCATTACTGACCACCCAACTTTATTTGACACTCAATTTTTGAACTTTTGAAAGTCCCGCTCTGATACCATGTGGACTTTGAGATCAAAGATGAGAGAAAACTGTGTAATTCTCATTGATAAAATATGTGTACAAGTAGAGGCTATATATAGCCAAGAGTAGGAGGCAAAACAATAAATACTAATAACTCAAAATATTATACCTAGTAACAGAAAATATACACAATAAATACACAATATTCCCACAACCAAACTAGGTGATTTTTTTTCATTAGCCAAAATTAGGAAATTATGACTACTATTGTTATTGGCTTTGTAGTTTTATGACATGAGAGGCTCTCTAGAAATCACATGTCACAAATAGTGTAATTTATTTTAAAAACACACACGAACATATAACACAATTCATGGTTTATGAATCATGTGATTTATCACATAAATTGATAAAATATAAATAAAAAATGCATAAGTGAAAGGTTACAAGGGAAAAGACTTCAAAAAACTTTGTTTTATTTCTCTTGGAAAAAGATAGTTGTGAAAAACCCCTTAAAAGACAGACTTGAGTGAATAGGCTTGGACACAGATGATAACAACTTAACCATTTGAGGCCCAATTCTAGGATAATATAATGGGCTAGTAGGCCGAATAGGGTAAGTAGCCCAACTTTAATTAGCACTTAACAAAAAATTGGGATGGTCAAACAACCGGAGGTTGAATGATGCTTGTTAAGCATGTACTCAAGAGTCTTCTATTTTTTTTTGTTCAAAATAAGTCTTCTAATTAATTTATATATTCCCAAAAAAGTAGTAGTTATATACATTAAATTTGTTATAAAATTCAAGTGATTAATTAAACTAGATTCCAACATCATATTAATTTTTATTCTCTCATTACGCTTATTAAATGTGATCACATGTGAAAAAAGTAAATTATATACTTCTTAAAATTTAATACTATCGAAGACTCAGATAAATTGTACCAAGGAAACCTACTAAAATGGGTCCTACTATATAGACTAAAGGAAGAATAAAATATTTAAGCAAAAATAAGATTCAAAATAATATATATATATATATATATATATATATATATATATATATATATATATATATATATATATATATATATATATATATATATATATATATATATATATATAAATACCCTTAATACATGATATACGATTTAATCATTGACAACTGACATGTTAAATAGGTACTACTCATACATGAAAAATCAATAGAAAGGGTTGGTGGATAATCTTGAAGGTAGATCAGTTAAATGAGTGGGCAGGTACAAATTTAGTGCGGGTGGTGGTATAGTTTATCCACTTATGATTGCTTATTATATATATGTATTTACATTAATAAACTCATTAATGTTTCATTTGATTTTGAGTAACAAGGAGGAAAAGTAAAGATGGCATCATTTGGATGGTATATCCATATAGGAGGTAGTAGTTCATTATTTAACCATGAAATCTTAGATACGAAGTGATATGATAATAATTCTAATTATGATGAAGATAATAATACATGCACGTAGTGCAATATGGCTATATGTATGTATGGTAGTATTTATTAATATTAATCATATATGTGGCGAAAGATAAAGTTTTTCATATATAATTAGATAAAATGTGCGGAGGGAAGAGAATACTTAGTTAATTAAGTAATGTCTTATCTTATTATTTTAACCAACAGGTAATGTCTAATCAATGAGTTGTATTTGGAGAATTCTTTCACTATTTAATTATATCCAAAAACTAAGCCCCAAGAATCATTGAGAATTAATTAATTAGAGATTGGGATTGCGACTTATGGAATAAGATTAAGGGCTCATCTAAGTCATACTTTACTTAATTACCGCCATGAAGTAGGGCTGCACAAATGATTGGTGAGATCGGACCTACTATATATGCTATCCTACATATTAATTGGGCTGGCTTTTTTAGCTCGAGACATGATCATGTCCTTGTTGACCTAGAAGACATGATTAATGTTAACAATATGGAGAGAGCCCTCATGATGAAGGACATCACCTTATCTTTGTGCTAACAGCTAATGTTAACAATATTAAATTAATTCATATGGACTGTATCCTCATGTTGGAAGTTCCCTTGCTTCTAAAACAGCCACTAAAAAATTACTCCAATTAGTAATATAAGGATGTGGCTTTGATTCTGCAGATATACAAGTACTTTATTTCTGATATGAATTTATCATAGTGGAGAAAGACATACAAAGACTACCAAAATATGAATCGAGATTCTCTAGTCATCCCTATCTTATTTTCTTATCCTTGTTTCATCCCATAGATCATAGATGGATTGAAAAGTAAATGGTTGATATTCAATATTATTTTATTAAATTGTTATTTCTTTATATTTTTAAATTGCATATAGCTATAAGCTGTTGAAATGATATTGTAACATTTCATTTACATATAATATATAGTAGTATAACACAATTTTATAAGACACTAACTCTTGAGTGTTTAACTTTATAAGATAAGAGGGGAGAGAATCAACATTTCTTAAATGAAAATCCAGAACAGTCCCTAAAAGGGCTTAATTTCTATGAAATCTCTTCATTATTCTCAAAATAAGTTTTTGTGGAATGACCTAATTACCTGTAGAAAAATTAGTAGTCAATTCGTAATAATTGTCTTAGATGTTAATATCCTTTGATAAACTCAAACTACTAAAGCTTACAAAAGTTTTTAGTGTATTCGAATTAAATGTATTAATATGATTTTTACTAAAAAATTAATTTCTTTTTAATCTTTTGGGATTGACTTCATTGTGAATTATGATAACTCCATTTATTTTTTTTAATTAATCCGTATAATGGATTTCAAGCAAACACTACAAAACACTTGCCGCTTACCGGCGTTTATTTTTGCCTCTTTCCGGCGTTTTTTCCGGCGAAACAACTCTACGGCGTTTTTGCAAATCGCCGAAAAAAAAACGTGGAAAAGTTAGCACATCGGCGTTTTTACAAACGCCGTAGGATACCCACAAACGCCGAAACGCGGGATGCAGAAAATAATATAATATTCAGACATACCGGCGTTTCCCGAAACGCCGGTATGTCCATTATTTTAATAATTGACATACCGGCGTTTTGATGAAACGCCGGTATGCTATTATTTAATATAAACTTTTTCGGCGTTTGCAGAAACGCCGAAAAGTGTTTAAAAATTATTAAAAAAAATAATTTTCGTCCCAATTTAACATTAAATTGGGACGAAAATTTAGTATTATAGATATAAATAAAAAATATTAATAAATAATAATGATAGAAAAATCATATTACACATATTAAAAGAAAATAATACCTATAAGAGCAACTAAAGTATATCAAATATAAAAATTAACAATTACATAAAAATAAACAAAAATGAAGCAAATATAAATAAAAAGAGATATGAAAATAAGCAACCACCAAATGTGCAATGAGGGGGGAGCACCACTATTTATAATGATCGCTGAGAAACAAATAGAAAGAAGTAGGAAGGAGTAAGAAACGAATGAGCAAGGGAAAATGAGAGGGGAGCATCGCTATTTATAGGGAAGGTGGAGCATACCGGCGTTTATGATGGGAACGCCGGAAAGTGATATTGTATTATTATTTTACCGGCGATTTCGCAAACGCCGATATGCATGTTTTTTTTTTTAAAAATAATATTTAATACTTACCGGCGTTTTTTATACGCTTAGCGGCGTGTTCAGGAAACGCCGGTATGCATGTTTTTTTAAAAAAAATAATATTTAATACTTACCGGCATTTTGCATACGCTTAGCGGCGTTTTCAGGAAACGCCGGTATGCATGTTTTTTAAAAAAATAATATTTAATACTTACCGGCGTTTTTCGTACGCTTAACGGCATTTCCAGGAAACGCCGGTATGCATGTTTTTTTTAAAAAAATATTATTTAATACTTACCGGCGTTTTTCGTTCGCTTATCGGCATTTCCAGGAAACGCCGGTATGCATGGTTTTTTCAAAAAATATTATTTAATACTTACCGGCGTTTTGCTTACGCTTATCGGCATTTCCAGAAAACGCCGGTATGCATGGTTTTTTCAAAAAAATATTATTTAATACTTACCGGCGTTGTTAAGAATGACAAATGCCGATATGTGTTATTTTTTTCCAAAAAAATAAAGAAAAAGAAAAGCAAATAACAAATTTTTTGATTAAAATATACATACCGGCGTTTTTGTGTCCACAAACGCCGGTATGTGTGCGCGGGAAAGAAGGCGGGAAGCGCGCGCCAAATTTTGCGGCGTTTCTTTTAGGCGTTTTTTAGAAAACGCCGGAAGGTATACGCCGGAAAGCGCCGTTTTTTTTGTAGTGAAATTGACAACTCCAAAGGAATTAGTCACATACAGATAGTATTAACAACTTGACAACTCAAAGGGCCCGTTGACGACTCACTTAAACTTATTTGTGATTAATTACTTATGATAAATCTGATTGTGATTCTCCCTTGAATTAATACCTTCCTACTTATATTACCATGGAGAAAGATGTAATGATAATGCCATTTTGAATCATGAATTGATATTTATCGTGTATATGGAAGGTATTTTCGTATGCTTATTTCCTTTTATAATACATTGATAAATATTCTATAAGTTTTTCTTAATTTATTAATTTAAAAAATGGGTTAGATGGGACTTTTTTTGGTACTTATATTATAGTTTTACCTATTAATATATATTGGCTTTTTTAAAAAAAAAAATGGGTTAGAGATCTAGAGAGAGGAGTCATTTCGGAGGTGAGATTGGACAAGCAGTCATTTTAAAAAGGAATGGCTTTCTCCCACCCCACTTTCCCATTATTGTCCTCCAAAATCCAACCCTCGCATGCCCATACACCCATTGATTCTTTACTTATTTCACCTAACATTCCCCTTTTCTTTTTTCTGAAAATAATAATTCACTTCCCTTTTTATTATTTTATTTACTTTTACTTCTCCTTCTTTATATTTCCCCTATCTCCCATTCATTTCAGTAGACCCCATGTGGGTCCACTCATTCCCCTCAGTGTCAGTGACTTGATATTTCATATTTGAATAAACACCCCCACTTTGCTCCTAATTCAACTCTCACTGTGTCACATTGGACACCTTATTCTTCCCAAGTCTTCAGTCAAAACATACCCTCACCCTTGTCTAATCAATAAATTGTAGATCAACTACCAGTCTACCACACATTATGTCCGTACTAAAAGAAGAGTTGGTTGGGTTGATATTGATCGTATATACAAATATTTATTATTTTGCCTTTTATATTTATCATTTTTTCCTGAACTAATTTCTCTTATTCATAAAATTATGTAATTTAACTATATTATATAATTTTTCCAACAATATCATTTAACATATATAATTAAATTTTGATAAAAAAATATATAACTAAATTAGTTTATTTGACTTCATTAATCCTCAAAATTGTCAATTGTGTCTTCAATTAAGAATTAGAAGTAGTGAACAATCACTACAAAACACTCGCCCCTTACCGGAGTTTATTTCGCCACGTTTCGGCGTTTTTTAATGACCGAAAAAAACTGTGGAAAAGTAACTTATCGGTGTTTCTGGACACGCCGCAGAGTGCCCCAAAACGCCGCAACGTGAGCTGTAGAAATGCATATAATATTCATGCATACCGGCGTTTTCCAAAACGCTGGTGTGTGAAATATTAAAATATTCAGGCATATCAGCGATTACATAAAACGCCGGTATGCGATTATTTTAATTTAAGATATTGCGGCGTTTCTATGAAACGCCAGTATGTCTGAATTAAAACAACGCACTCAACTCACAACTTAATGGCGTTTCTAAAAACGCCGCTAAAGATATTAAAATATAATAAAACATTCCGGTGTTTTGGAAAACGCCGGTTAGGAAGAGGGGGGTTGACGTACTGCAACACCTCTGGAGGATTAGGCTGCTACTCTATCTCTAACCGCCGAGCTTCTATACGTCTGACGTCTTCTTCTTCTCGCAATCGCTGCTCCTCTGCCTCGTCTATGTGAGCTTTACCGGGATGTTGAATTTCGGTGGGACCCTCCTTTCGCTTTTTAAAAACGCCAAAATGAATTCCGTCAGAAGTATCTATAGAGTTTCGCTTTCCGACGTTTCAGAGGTGCTTTCTGGCGTTTCTTAAAGGGCCGATGTGCCTTGCATTAAATAGGATAGGCACATCGGCGTTTTGTTAGAAACGCCGATATGCGATTTATTATTATTTAAATCACATATCGGTGTTTCTATAAAACGCCGATAAGCATATTCATTAAATTGCTTTAATGAATACGCTTATCGGCGCTCCTTAGAAACGCCGATATGCATTATTTGGTTAAAAAAATGGCCAAATCTTTGTTTTTTAAATAAAATATACATACCGGCGGAAACCTGTCAAGAAACGCCGGTACGTAAGCGCCGGAAAAAAGGCGGGAAGAGCCAAATTTTGCGGCGTTTTTTTTAGGCTTTTGCTGTAAAACGCAGGAAGGCATGTTGTTTCCGACATTTTGTCTAAAAACGCCGGAACGTGTGTGCCGGAAAGGGCCTTTTTTTGTAGTGAATGATTAAGAATTGATATAATAAAAGAAAATTACAATAGCAACTGAGGACCATATGATCATAAATTATAATGCAAGAAATGATATATGATTAGGGTAGACTAGTAATATCATGTGATAGTAACTAACTTAACTAGTATCCTTAATCTAATCAAATTAGAGAAAGTAATCTTATATTTAGAAATGAAGGGAGTAACTAATTTAACTATTATCTTTAATTAATCTCTTCAAATTAAGTAAATAGGTCAACAGAGAGGTAAGATTTATGCCACTCACTTATTTTTTGAGATTGTTTGTAATTAATGTTTTTTGTTGAGACCTTATAGTAATATCTCATATACACGTGTATGAATTAAATCCCGATTTTATTATTATGATTGAATTCGTTTAGAAAAAAGATGGGTCGCAACCCCAGCCTCATAAATAAATCGGGGGTGTAGTAGAAGAAGGAAGGCCCTCATCTGCAGATCAGATTCAAAAGGGAAGTAGTCAAATTAAAGTGTGACAAAAACGACTTGTCGGATTATGGGTTGAGGCAAATTGGGATTATGAGGATTCGTGGCTTGGTGTTGTTCATGAGAAGTGTCACGTGACTTGTCAATGCACATCCAACATGCTACCCCATCGAATAATGGCTCTTTCCACTATATACACCACCACACCATCCCCCTACTTGCTTTCTAATTACTCACCACACTTTATTATCATCAATTACCTACGAACAACCCACGTACTCACAGTATATTAATCCATTTAGTTGTATGTATATGACTGATGATTGAAAAATAGAGATATTATTACATCTTATATATCCATGAGCCAAAAGTAATTCAATTTTCCATGCAAATATTCAATTTTCCTCTTCTTAGGCATTGTGAAGACTTTAAGCGTTTGAAATAAAATGTGTACATCAAATAAAGATAAAACTGTACAATGATTAAATTTGAAGGCAATGTAATTATGATTTGCTGTATGCTTTGACTGATAACTTTAATTTCAAAAAGAAGTGAAGAGATATATATATATATATATATATATATATATATATATATATATATATATATATATATATATATATATATATATATTTGGGTGTTCCCTTTATGATATTTTTTCTCTTTGATTTTTCATCCCTTCTATACATGGGTTAATATTTTTATTGATTTCATTGAAACATGTCAAAAATGACTTAGGAATTGGATAATAGGAATAGTAAATTGTATGGATATTTTTTATATGAATTGAAAAGGAGGAAGAAATAACATTACAAATTAAAAAGGGAGGGGTAGTGCTCGGAGAACCAGACTTTTTTTTAATCTTTTTGGGTCTTCTTTATGTTGCTGCTAGTTGCAGCCAATCCGCGCATTCCTCAAGACGCACCATGATCCAATACTACAAAACAAACAAATAGGTTTTTGTTTCTTTTGTTGGTCATGGTGGACTCATGGGAGGTGTGTGTGAGGTGAATAATTCGCTTGTTTTTGTTGGGAGATTATAGATTGCTTTTTGGATTAATTAATGAAGATATTGAAGATGTAGGAGTATGGGAAGTGGGCATTATTGAGAGTGCTTAACAAAGTGTTTTGTCCAGTTTTCATGTGTGCCGTAGGGATTGGAGTGGTCAAACCCTTTCATTTTAATTAATGCCTTCCCTTTCCTTCGTTTCTCTCTCCATCCCTTTAACACATTTCGTTTTCCATTTAGATTCCCATCCTTTTCATTCTTTTCTTGCAAACGAACAAACCCACCTTCATTAATTCATGATTAATCGCAAAGCCTGCATTATCATAGTCAGCAAAGCAACCCATTTCTTATGCTTCTCCTGCAATATAGCCATGCCCTGAGCTGCCTCTTTTTTTTTCTTGTCCAAAAAAAAGCTGCCTCTTTTTCTTTCCCAATCTCTCCTTCCTCATGTATGCATAATTCTAAGAATCTAGTTTATTTTGGTAAACAACAAGTTTAGGAAAGGGTTTAGACTCAATTCATTCCTAGATTAGGGCAACTTATACTAGCACTTCACGGGACCACAATTCAATTTAGGAGAGACCCTGACAACTGAGTCGACAACCTCTTGGAACTAGGCTCTAGGAACACTCGCTTTATGTCGGCCGCCGGAGATCGCCTACGTAGAACCTCGATGGAGGCATTCTTCTACTGAATGTCCTTTCCAGGAATCGAACTCACGCCAAGACTTTTAATTAGGCACGGGATTCGAGACCTTCGCCACTGAACTCAAGCCCACTAGCCTAGTAATCTAGTTTTTGATTAGAAGGATAAGGTTATAAAATCCAACCTGTGAGCTATACCTATGATCTTTCACTTACAAGAAAAATTAAATTTCATATAAGTGGTCTCTCTCTCTCTTTCTATATATACGTGTGTCTGTCTGAGGTTATTGGAATTCTTATTAACCTTTAATCCTCCTGCAAATATGCAAGCTTTCATTGTTTTCACTCTACTTCACCGCCACTTGTATAACCATAGCCTCAATCATAAAAGCGACAACCTTAATAATACCTCACAAATCAAACCTCTAAATGACAAAACTAAAACTGGCACACAAACCTGACACTTTTCATTCCATGGTCCTCAATATACTGTATGTGCAGTCTGTACTCCTTTGTCCACGTTATAATTTTGGGAACGATATAATCATACATCTACTCATCCCAGAGATATTGCATCCATGCAACTTCATTAGGAGCAACAAGAATCTTTCACATTGAATGTCTCAGACTTTCTTACAAGTCGTCGTACATGGTAAAGAAAACTAGAAAACCTTTCACCATTTTTTCACCGTGATTCTTCATATCATATCAACTAAGCGTGCAAAAATAACATAAATTAAACATGACTAGCACTATAGCTAGCATAAAATGAAAAAAAAATAAAATGAATTATTGTTTTTCTATATTCCATTCACTAACAAAATTTTCCTTTGATTTACAAACTTCTTTTTCCTATATGTCATCCTCTTCTTGAAGATGAAAAAAAAAAACTGGCAATAATTAACAAAATATTAGAATGGCATGATATGAGTGGTCTTAGTATCATAACAAGAAAGGCAAGATTTGGAGTTAACCCTAAATATCTTAAGCAAATCCGCCGACATTTGGCGAACCGCCGGCGAACAATTACTCTGCATAAGAAGCAGAAATTTCGTGAATCCATTCGCCATTGAAACCACTTCTTGAGCTTTCTGATCTCTAAAAAGATAACACACAGTCCACAATATCATCACCGCGTGCTCCGTCGCAACCACCGAAACCTTCATCAATTTCTGCAATATCGCCGGCAAACACGTCGGAACTTCGCAAATCTCAGACCTACCTTCCTTCGTCGACAACACCGCTTCTAGAACCTTCAACACCTTCTCCGTCACCGAATTGCTCGAATTCGCACCGGAAATCAACTTCGCAAGCGATTTCACACCTCCGAGATTCACTATCTTTAACTTACTCCGTTTCGCCGTCGAGATTGCGATCAAACACGATAAACAATTCTCGATAATCTCTTGCTCGTTCTCCGGAGCGATCGATTTGATCAATTCGGAGATTAAACCTTCCTTTTCCGCGATCATGTGTTTCGCATCGGCGTCGACGGCGATGAATTTGAGAATCCTCGCCGATCCGATTCTCGATCTGGAATTTCCTTGCTGAAGAACAAGCAGAAGAGAAGCTAAGCAATAATTATTACTATCGCGATTATTCTTCAACATCAATTTCTTCAAATTCTCTCGATCCAAAACCTTATCCATCACCAAATCCAACGCAACAACAACTCTCTCAACCACTTCGAAACCGCCATTCACATTTCCAAGCAAATCAACCAGCAAATTCACAAAACCATCCAGCTTAGCTAAAAACTCACGATTCTCCTCAGATTCTTCAGCGAAACGTACAATCCTCGTCAGCGAAACGACACAGTCGTCGCCGTTTCGTTCCAAGCGTTTCATGAACTCAACGATTTGGTCCGGCGAGGATACTGAAGTAGCAGTAGTAGTTGCTGTTGTTGACTCGGCCGAGTCGACTCGGTTTTTGAGCGAGTCGGACCAGATCTGGATGAGTCTATGGAGAGTCCGATTGGGGACGAAGTCTTTGGTTTGTAAAACTTGCATCGTGGCCGGACACGTGTTATTGCCGTTGTCTAGCCAGCGTTGGATGCTGGAGCGGTCGTAGGTTACGCCGGTGCAGAGGCTCACAGGAGATTTCATGATATCGAGGGAAATTGGGCAGCGGAAGAAGCTTGGGATTGTTATGTATAGGTCGTCTCTCACCATGGTGAACGGTGGAGAGAGAGAGAGAGAGAGAGAGGTGGATGGGATTTTAGAGAGAGAGAGAGAGAGGTGGGAAGTGGAACGAAGAAGAAAGGGCGTGTGTATAAAGAGGAGAGAGAAAGGGAGAGTCAAAGGTAGGTGACGTCAGAGAGGATCACATTTATTCTTTTCTCCTACTATTTTATTTTTATTTTTTGAAAATAAACAGGAAAAATTAATTTGTAATCCCTCACAAAAAACTTAATAGTAGAAAAGTCTCATAAACTCCACATATTAAAGTGGGGTCCTTAGGGACCTTACTTTAATATACTTCAAATACAAAAAGATCAGATTGTTCCTTCCTGTGACAAATTCATGGGCAGGGAATGACGAGGTCATGCACACGTATAACAATATCATGGATAGTTCTAACAATGTCATGACCCACCTGTGACAAGTTAATGGGTAAGTATTGACGAGGTTATGAGCAGTAATGACAAGGTCATACGCATGTATAACAAGTTCATGGGCAGTGAAGAAGGGACAATCTAGTCTTTTTGTATTTGAAGTATATTAAAGTAAAGTCCATATATAGGGACCCTACTTTAATCTGTGGAGTTCATAAGACTTTTTTACTATTAAATTACTTGTGAGGGACTTTAAATTAATTTTCCCAAATAAATATGCAGTACTACTACTCCCTCTGTTACTCTGCGTGGTTGGTTCCAAAGTTTATTCCATCTTCATTACTGCCTCTATTCTTTATCAAAGCTCAAAATTTTTGAATGATTTCAAAAGCTTCCCAAATGGCACCGTTTGTTCATTATTATAGGAGTCCCTATTTTGTATATGGACGTACATTTTTCAATTATTTTTGAATATTTTATAATAACTGTTATTATATCACTCTATAGTCTATATCTCTCTTTCTTTCTCGTAGTTACAGACAAATTTAAAAAAGTAAATATATTAAGTCAGAAGTCCTTTGATGAGAAGGAGGTGAGGAAATTTATCGCTATTAATTATTTTGTTATTGTTAATATGTGTGATTTTACTTTTTTTTTAACTTGTATGATAAGAGACTGGGGAACATATATATTTTAGTCGTCACATTCTTTTTCATTTTCTTTTTTCCCATTCATCATCTTATTTCATATATATTTATTACGAATTATATAATTAAGAAAAAAAAATCATATCTCAAAGTATTACTTTTAACTAATTTTTTTAATAGCTAGTATTCTAATTCTAAATAAACATAAATTAGTTGTATGAAACTGATCTTTTGGGAGGAGGGAGTGATGCTCTTACAAGACAGGGAGTAATGCTCTTACAAGACCTTATTGGGAAAGCCTCTTTCTATTTTTGATATTTTATTACATTTTTATAAAATATGTTTATTAATATTTCTCAATAATAAACAAATCAAAGAAACGGTAGGAATATGAAAGAATGTGGCTTAAGCATTGTAATAATATTTTAATTAACTTGAAAAATACCTTTAATCTAATCAAATTAAATATTTTATGTTATATATTTATAAAATGAGGGATATTATGTAACATTAGACAACAAATGTTTATCCAATTAGTAACTAATTAGCTCATAATAATAAGATCGCAAATTATATGAATATAAGAATTTTGTAAGTTGCCAATTTATAAATATTTTTTGTAAGTGTTGTTTTTAGTATGAATGGCAATATACGCTGATTCTGACGACTTCAACAAATCAAACCCAACTAAAAAAGAATACATATTCGGTTACATTGTCTTTGCCTTTTGGTCTACGGTCAATGAGGGGAAGTTAATTTAGTGAAAGGTGAGGTGGGGGATGGTTATAACATGTGGTGGGGTGTAGCGTTGAGTGGGATAAGAACCGTTGGATAAGAAAGTTTGGTGGCAGATAGGAGTGATTGAGGGTTTGGATGAAAGGAGAGGGACACGTGGGATGAAAGTAGAGAAGCGCATTATGAGGAGGAGAACGTGGGGGAGAAGATGATGGGGACCACTGTGTAGATGCGGGCCCACAATGGGTTCCTTTGGTCGCCCTTCTGACATCATTCGAATTGATTTTTGGGAAATTGATTTGAAAGGTTTGTATAATACTCCCTCCGGTCCTATTTATAAGTCGCTAACCGCCTAAATTGTACATACCAAGGAATGGAGGTTAATGGAAGTTGCATCATTAAATTAGTCTTATTTTTTTTGTCTTTTCCATTTTTGCCCATTCCATCTTTATCATTATGACCCACTACTTTTTCTCTCTTCATTAATCCTTCTATCTATAAAAGTGCATTTTTCATCTTTTCTCTCTTCTCATCTTCCAATGTGCATTTTCCAATGTAAGGGTATATTAGGAAAATTTTAATAAATGAGTTAGTTAGTGGTAGTTGGTGACTTATATTAAGGACCAAAATTTAGAGGCGGTTGGCGACTTATAAATAGGACCGGAGGGAGTAAATATATTATTATTTAGTGCTTCAATTTTTTATAATTATTAATAATAAGAACAAAGTTTCCCACAGCACATTATTACCAAGTTACTCCATGTGGATAGCTTATGAAAGCCGGACCTACCTCTGAACTCGATGGGGTTAAACCGAACCATATTAAAGGTAAATAAAGAAAATAAAAAATTATTTATACTTTATTATTCTTTTTTAGACTAAAACATAATTTCAGTCTCTTTTTTTTATGAAATACTTTGAGTCTCTTATATTTGAATGAAGCTTCAATTTGGTCATTTTATAGTTAGAAAGTACACTTTTAATCTTTTTGGTAACACAATTAGTTTCACTTAAAACAAAAAAATTAATTCATAATTAAATGGGGCTTAAAAGTGACACATTTTTAAAATATAAGAATAATTACACTAAAATATTTTAATGAGTTAAACAGCAAATAACCCATGAAAGTTTCTCAGAGGAGCATGCCCCCTGGAAGTTTTTTTTAAGGTGCAATTAAGTCTCTGGAGTTTTTAGGAGCAAATCAACTCAATTCTAATATGTGAAAAACATTATTAAATCAAATAGGAAAAAGATGAGGGTGATAATAATGTTATCCATATATTAGAATTTAGTTGATTAGCATTATTAAATATTACTACCTCCGGTCCTAAATATAAGACTTAGATAACTTTTTTTTGGAAAGATTAAGGTTGCGAAATAGGTTATTAAATCATGACATATTTGATATCTTTTTAGATTATCCATTAGCTTATAGGTAAAATAAACTAGTCTAAGAGAAAAAATTAGGTAAATCAATTTATAATTAACTTATTTTTTGGTTTTTTTAGGATTTTTCAAAAAAGTCATCTAGGTCCTATATTTAGGACCGGAGGGAGTATTAAATTTGTACATTCACATGAAATACTTAATCACATGGCTTATATATAGGTTCTCTCTCTTACCTGAAAATAGGACCATGGTGGTACTTTCTTTTATATTTCATGGATCAAATGCAACCTATGATACTAGAGAAAGAAATTAGGAAAAGCTTTCAGTTTTTTATTTTAAAAAAGGTCAAAATGTTGAATAATGTACCAACAAAAAATATTCATTCCTAAGTTACTCGCTATAAAATTGGTTTTGCATGACTCAAAAGCAAGTGATCAAAGGTTTATAGCAAGATGTTCCGCAATATAATTCATTGAAAACCACTTGTATTGTTGGTTAATTTAAGTCATTTAATTGATGATTTTAATGTTTAGATTATTTTACATAGTCCCAATGCCGTGCATGAGAATGTTACTCTTTTGAAGGAAAATAAATTAAAGAAAAAAGGAATGGATGCAAAAGAATGCATCACACTATTACACTATTGTTAGAGATGGTGTAGAATTTATTAATAGCGTTTCAATTTAATTACTATAAGATCAATTTCTATTGTTCAGTATAATAGTTTTACTTCTTTTTCTTTTATGGATATTATTAAACTCATGTAACTCTAAGTATCATTAATATCATTTTGCATTTTGTTAAAAAAAGGGAATGGAGATATTTTATTGAAGTTTATTTTTTGAAAAAATGACTAATGACTATAAAAATTAATGTGTAAGAGAAAAGGATTAAGAAAATTTTATTGAAATTCAAAATAAGTGCAATTTTTCATCCCTATGTTCCATATGAATATTAAATAAACAATAAAATACATAAAACTTATATAGCGACTATAGAGTAGTGTGTGTGTGTGTGAGTGTGTAATAATTTGATAATCTTACTAAAGATCATAATTTCTATAAATGACATGCATCTAGAATGTGTGAAATATAATTGGATAAGTAATTAAAAATGTATATTGCATATATAATTTTGTTTGGCAAGGAAACCCACCTATATTTTAGTCCTTTTCCCTTCCTCTTTTATAATCCTAATCATCCATTATTGAATGTAATTGTTGAAAAATAAAAAACACGATGACATAAATCTATTATATTTTCTTTCATGCCTCCTAGATCATTATCTTTCCATTATTTTTTGCTTTTTTATTCTACATCTTTAGCCATTAGATTTTATAAACATGGTTAAGATTTCGAAAAGAGGGAGAAGAAGATAATAAAGAAGAGGAGGCTGCCCTGCGGTTTATTTTTATGGAATTTTTACATCTAATTGTGGAATATATGTGTTATATAGATAAATGCATTGCCTTACAAGTTCTCTTAAAGTGAGAGGATCTCATATGGCATCTCTATCTTGCGAGTGGAGGAGGAGGCTGTGCTACCAAAAGTTTAAACTCACCCTTTTCAACTTTTTAACTCTCACTGCTTATAGTAAATTCTTTTCTATTTCATTTATGATCAAACCTTTTAGAGGGAAAAAATAATGGAAGCCTCAAGATTTTAGATTCAACAACGTATTCCCTATGCTATGATCATAGAATAGTAAACATGTGAGGATGAGGGGTAAATAATGAGTCAACGAAAATAAATAGGAACTCAGGAGTAGCCATAATGGCACCGAAAGGCATACACTTTCTTGTAGGGGAGACCGAAATTCCTGCCCCTATAGGGCACCGATCCTTTTACATTTCTTTTGCAAAAAAATACGATATATAAATGAAATGCATGTCTCGATTTTAATTATTTTAAAAATTTTCCATGGATAAACAGGTGAAAATAGTTCAAATACTTTATCACATCCTTTTAAAAGAGCCTGAAATGTTTACATTAGTTTAATTTCAAAAGAATATTTTATAATTATTTCTAGACATGAATAATGAATTTCAAATAATATTTGTTTATTTTGGAAAAAAAAAATATATGGGGTTGGATGTGACTTATAAATATGACTAAAACGCATTAAAAATAAGAAGGTTTATTGGTTTTATATAAAAGGCAAAATAATTTAATAAACAAAAAATTGTACAACATAGAAAAGGAAAGGTATCTAAAATGTAACAAGTTAAGCTTATTTAGATAGGCCGAGTAAACATTAACTATATTAAAAGTAGTAAAGTCTTGAAGTAATGACCGAATGTGTCCTGAAGCCGCATCACTTTAATACTACCTGATTTTTTTTATCAGACTTTAATACTACCTGATTGAATTATGGATATGGAGATGAATGATTTATTTAAGCACCAAATATTCATTTAAATGGATCTGGAGAAGATTGAAAATATTTGTTTTTTTTTTGGAAAAAAATATATGGGGTTGGATGTGACTTATAAATATGACTAAAACGCATTAAAAATAAGAAGGTTTATTGGTTTTATATAAAAGGCAAAATAATTTAATAAACAAAAAATTGTACAACATAGAAAAGGAAAGGTATCTAAAATGCAACAAGTTAAGCTTATTTAGATAGGCCGAGTAAACATTAACTATATTAAAAGTAGTAAAGTCTTGAAGTAATGACCGAATGTGTCCTGAAGCCGCATCACTTTAATACTACCTGATTTTTTTTACCAGACTTTAATACTACCTGATTGAATTATGGATATGGAGATGAATGATTTATTTAAGCACCAAATATTCATTTAAATGGATCTGGAGAAGATTGAATGTTTGAAGAAAGAATTAAATTGTGGATTGCAGAACTTGTTGGGTAGATATGCACCATACGGCACTTCATGGACTCCACTTTTTTTTGACCTGACGTCATGGCCTGCACTTGAAAACTTTCAAACTTTGCATTTGAATTTAAATCCTCCCACTCATACATGATATGCCTTGTTTTATGGGCTTAAACATATATAATGCGTCTCTCATCTATAAAGTTGATTATTAATTCTCAAACGATGCTAGATTAAGACTTCCCTTGTGCCACCGTTAATTTCATTGTTAAAATAATCACTGATAATCGAGTCTTATAAGACACCACTACTATTAACTAATAAGTAAACAAGGTAGGCATCTTGACTAACGCGTATTTGACTATTTGGTCATACTGCAGCTGGCTTTCTCACACTTATCTATAAAGTAATATCTGGCGATACAAATATAGTGCTACATAATCAAAGCAAATTGAATTGGATATATGAGAGTTTGATTTTTAACTAATAATTGTAATACATGACCATCATATACTTTCATGCGTATTCTCATGACCTAATCGTATGCTAATTTTTTTTGTTACCCAAGGGGTATCCCACCTGCATGTCAAGCGGGACTAATCCCTCGCTATTCTGAAGTCCCATATAGAAGGTAGACAACTGGCCTGTGAATTTGCTCCATTTGCAAGAGTTAGGGATCAAACCACCAACAACTTGTTTAAGGGATGAGAGTACTTATTACTCACAACACTGACATAGTATAGTACTATTTTTAATAAGAGAATCATGACAAATAGTTTTCTTACTAAAAATAGTGCTATGCCAGTGTCACAACCCTAAAAAATGGTGTCACACTAGGGGTGACACTCTGTCATGAAAATATTAAAACAGTTTCGCACTATTGGCGCGACAAGTTTTTTAATAATTTGAAAATCGTGTAGCTCTATACGCACGATACTTGTATTTATTTTTTAAAAAAAGAGAGGAAGGATGCCGATCATCCTTGCACAACATCCTTGCTCTTTTTTCAAAAATAATAAATAATTTTTAGAAACAAGATATTGCACAATTTAGGTGCGCCAACTTATAAAATACATAAAAAAAAGATGTTGTGCCACAGTGGTATGACATTATTAGTGTTATAATCATCTATATAAATCTCGTAAACTTTCCCATATCTTTTCTTTCATTTTTCCTTCCACTCTCCCTTTTTACTTTCTTCATTTTTCCTACATAAAATTGTTTCCTCATTATTCTTATACTTAATTTAGTGTCTTTTCTAATTTTTACAACTTATTTGTTTAAACATTATAATTTCTATCTCATACTGTTTATTTTTTCTACCGATATATAATTTATGATATATATTTGTTTCTACGAAATATATTATTACATCATCCAATATTTATTTATTCATCATTATTTCCCTCTACTCTTTCTCATTCAATAACCTATACTTTTCTCAATTATAACCAATAATAATTTTTATGTCTCAAATAAATAACAATATTCTAAAGAACAAAAATTGCGATCAGCTTATATCCCACTAGCAAGTGCGAGCTTAACTGTTTTTCAAAAAAAAAAAAACTATGTCACGGTTTATATGGTGCGACATTATGAGATTATTCTTTTTTGAATAATTTTGTCCATATGTCATGGTTTTTTTGTCCTTTTGTCGCAGTTTTTTAAAACTGTGACATTTTGTTTTGCCTCACATTTTTATTGAGTGTCACTAAACCACAATACACATGTTTCTTGTCACACTTAAACTCGTGACTACACGTTCTTTTTCACCGCCACTATCGCTTATTTTCCTTGTAGTGATAGATTGAATCTTTGACATGCTATTTACAAATAGACTTCATATGTCATTAAATTATAACATTATGATCAATATATGTTAATTTATACACGCATTATTTAAACTATGAGAAACCTTAAGTGCCGTTAGATGAATCCTAAACATAAATTTTCAAATTTACCCTTTTTGAAGGACAATTTACTCAAATAATATAAAATATGTGAATAAATGAAGGTAAAAGTGTACATTTACGTGGAGAAAATGATGACACTAATCAAAACGACAACAAAACAAATCTTATCTAGCTGATAAATAAGTTTAGATGAATTTTTTTAAATATTTGACTTTATTTTCTAAATTAATGACAAATCAACTCTAAGCAATAGGAGAAGAAGGCCGTATGAACTTCGATTTTCTTTAATCACAAAACTCATCAAAACTCCCAAACCTTTTTTATCATCAACAATCAAGAAAATTATTTATATAGAACCCACGAATATGTACAAACTCATCATATTTGAATGATATATTTTATTGAGCCGTCAGCCAACTAAAAGTAAAGATGTGGTAGCTAGATTGTTGTTCAGCCATTTAAAACTAAGATGGGGTTGATTGTTGTATTTCAATTGAACATATATATTTTAGACAACTATATATTTCGTAGCTTTATTTGACGATTTATCAACACCGTTGAATTTCCTTGATATGTAAAGAAAGAAGAAGAAACTTCCCGTGACTTTAATTTAATTTTCAGAAAATAAAAAACAAGGTACGTGTTGGTGAACATTTTCCCATTAACTTGATCTACAAGTAATCCTGTCGACGACCAAAATAGTAAATATATGGAATCTTCAACGCACTCTATCTTGTGAAAGAAAAAAGAGAGAGATACATTAAATTTGGACTATGTGTCCCATGATGTTCTCATAATCTCATCCACAAAGACAAGCTTTCAAATTACAAAGCATATTTAAGAAAATATCACAACACTGTTCGCTACTCGCTAGTGTTCTTTAGATCCATATGGGTCAAAAATCAAAACTAACGAAAAACAAAAACAAGTATACTATTTACGACACTCTGCATTAGCACTAAAATATATATCTTTCACATATACCATTATCACACAGTACAGTTTTTTTTTTTTTAACTTATTCCTCATTTGATTTATGTGATTATTTAAAGTTACTCAGCAGTTTGATGATTTCTTTTAAATATCTCAAATGTAGATTATGAAGTGCATGATTTTATTTTATTTTTGAATTCACTGACAATACAGTACTAAAAACATTGTGAACAATGATGAATTTGAAACGATGGATTAGAAGTCTCAAACCATTCATATGATCAGCCAGCGTGTGAAAGTCTTCTGAAAAAAGTAAATGATGAGGAAATGTTATGAGATTTGCTTTCATTAGAATTTTTCAAATCTCATCTATCCTCATTGAGTCATTTCTATTAAATTTTGCTTACAAATAATAATAAATTAACTACATACGTAATTAATCATTCAATTATATATACATATACAGACACACACACACACACTGTCACACACACACTTGGAAAATTTAATAAAAACCATTTTTTAAAAAATATCATCGTAAATCTGATAACTTTTGTTTTTAATTAAAAATTAAAATGTAGTTGCTAATTCTCCTATTAATATATAAAATTAGAACTAATAAGATGATAGTAATTCACATTTATACTTTATTCAAATAATCCAGTAGGTTGTTTGAAGAAAATTAAGTAAAAAAAGTTATATGCATGGAGTGACTTTCTTCCTCTTTTCTTCTCATCATCTCCTCTTAAAAATTTTATTTTTGGGTCAATTTTTTTGTGTTTGATTTCAACATTACATTTTACGTAAAATAGTGACATTTTGATATATTTTGACGAATATTTGGTTCATTCATTGATTTTATATTTTTTTCCAAAAAATTTAATACTTAGAATTCTACATTTTTAAAAGTTAAATCATTGAATCCTTAAAAAAACATATAAAATTGTAAACCAAATCGATTTTTTACCATAATATATCAAAACGTGACTAATTTTATATTCAGTATAATTAATAATACTATCAAATAAAAAAATTGATCTCAAAAAGTTTTAGGAGAAGAGGACCGGTGGAGAAAAGGAAGAAAAGCACTCTCAATTAACAAATCCTCCCTCCTGTCCTTAATATAAGAGTCTAAAATTTGAATGGTTTTTGTCCTTAATATAAGAGCTCATCTCATATTCTCTCCTCAGTTAATGCATTTTTTTCAACCTTGCCCATAACTTTATTTCATATTTATCAATGCTTATGTATTTCTCTTTCTTAAAAGTAGCACAAGAAATATAGACAATATTGGAAAATAAGAATTAACTCCAAACACCCAACTAACATTCACATGTTTTCTTAAAAAACGTTTTTGGACGGTTAACTCTTATATTAAGAACCAGAGGGAATAGCAATATAATTTGACCAGAGTGGTGGCTGTCGTGTTAGACCAAACTTAAATGTTCACGAAGTTCCACAACATAATTAAATTGATAATATTCCCAATGTTTTATTTTGTTCTTAGATTTGTCTGTAGTTCTCATTTCAAACTCAATAACATCTTGGCCTCTTCTTGGCCTCTTTGAATTAATTAGCCTCTTTCTTCACGCACTTCTTTGTCTATTGTTCTGTTCTTTTAAAACGATTGCGATAAAGAAGTACAACTATATATAATATTACCTCCTATCCCTAGTGTAAGAGCCCAAAATTTGAATGGTTTTGGTCCCTAATGTAAGAGCTCACCCCATATTCTCTCCTTATTTAATGCATTTTTTCCTACTTTACCCCTAACTCTCTTTCATATTTATTAATGCTTATGTATTTCTCTCTCTTAAAAGTACCATAATAAATATGGGCAATTTTGGAAAAGAAGCATTAATTCCAGACACCCAACTAACATTCACATGTTTTCTTAAGAAGCGTTTTTTTGACGGCTAGCTCTTACATTAGGGACCGGAGGGAGTATTGAATATAATACTCTCTCCCTCCGGTCCTTATTACTATAAGTCACCTAACTAACTTTCTCACATACCAATAAAATTGGTTAAATACATTCAATTTGTCTTACAATTCAAGTACTCCCTCCGGTCCCTAATGTAAGAGCTAGCCGTAAAAAAATGCTTCTTAAGAAAACATGTAAATGTTAGTTGGATGTCTGGAGTTAATGCTTCTTTTCCAAAATTGCCCATATTTATTATGGTACTTTTAAGAGAGAGAAATACATAAGCATTAATAAATATGAAAGAGAATTAGGGGTAAAGTAGGAAAAAATGCATTAAATGAGGAGAGAATGTGGGGTGAGCTCTTACATTAGGGACCAAAACCATTCAAATTTTGGGCTCTTACATTAGGGACCAGAGGGAGTACTTTCCAATATTACCCCTAATAATTACACTTATTTCCTAAACTATTAACTATCTTTCTCTCCTACTACCCCTATCAAATATGAGTATATGTGGAAAAAAATAATTAATACACATTGGAAACCATGGAGTGACTTATAAAAAGGACCAAGAAAAATTGATAGTTGACAACTTATAATAAGGACCGGAGGGAGTACAATCAAATAAAGAAATTAATCTCAAAGAAAGTATTTTAGGAGAAGAGGAGGAAAACCACTCTTCAATTAACAAAAGTAATACTCCCTCCGGTCCCTAATGTAAGAGCCCAAAATTTGAATGGTTTTGGTCCCTAATGTAAGAGCTCACCCCACTTTCTCTTCTCATTTAATGCATTTTTTCCTACTTTACCCCTAACTCTCTTTCATATTTATTAATGGTTATGTATTTCTCTCTCTTAAAAGTACCATAATAAATATGGGCAATTTTGGAAAAGAAGCATTAACTCCAGACAACCAACTAACATTCACATGTTTTCTTAAGAAGTGTTTTTTTGGCGGCTAGCTCTTACATTAGGGATCGGAGGTAGTATAATTTGACCAACACACCCACAATCCTAATTCATCCATTCAATCATTCATTGGAATATTACGAAGCACGGAAGCAGCATTAAGCGTTAATATTTTCACTTTACACACGCACGCACACGCACACGCGCACACTAAACACAAGACATAAAGCGAAAGCATTAATAAAGAAAGAAGGTTATATGCTCCCAAATATATTGCACCATTATAACATGATTCAACGTAACTCTAAAAATCGAATATTCCCCTGGATATTTTTGCTTTCTTCTTTTTGGCCTGATGGATATTTTTGTTGAGTTTAGCTTCCATTAATTTTTTTGTATTGTTCAAAAAGAGAATTAGATGAGCCAGTAAGAACAGTTGATAAAATCGTATGGAGTCCCTACAAAGGAAGAAGAGAGAGACCGGAGAGAACTCTTAATGAAGTTATTCAACAGAATCTTTTGATAAGGATTTATTTGAAAGCATGACTATTGATCGAGCACAATGACACTGTAATCCATGTAGTCGACCCCACTGTTTGCACCTAGCTGGGATAAGATCGACTTTGTTGTTGTTGTTCAAATTTATTTTAATGTTGATCTGTTTTTTATAAAATATCTATATAGATATCTAATTCTATTGAATTAGATTGTTTGAGTATTACTGAATTTTTCTTTGCCATGTAGATTATCGAGTCTAATTTGCAATACTTCTTTTAACAATATTTTTTACAATCACATTGACTTAATTGTCATAGCTAGAGAATTAAATTAAGACAAATTCCTTCGGTTGTTTGAGATGCATGTTGTAATTCTAATTAGTGGCATTATCACAGAGAATTAAGTATTTTAAAGTTATTAGATCTATTAATAATTTAATTGTTCATTCAGATATTTTGTTTATTCTTATATAGCTTTTTGATGTGTCGAATATTATGTGACCATGTGATCAAGCTATGATAGCCTCTTTTATAAATAACATTGCCTATTGATAATTATAATTCTTATCATTATGATCACTATCATTTGTAACAGCTTAATCTTCTATAGTTATATCAAATTTATAATAATAAATTATTTGAGTAACGACTTCAAGGCCAGATGTATATAATTTGGCAAATAAAGAATATAATGAAACAGTGCGCATAATTGCTTTTCATTATTATTAATTATATTATTTTACATCAGAGATATTTTGTAAAATCATCATATTTAAAATTGGACTTGATATGTTTGCATAGTTAGGGAAATGTGGGTAGATACTAGCTTATAATTATACAAATAAATTTGTTTATTGTCAATGAGGAAAAATAAAGGGAAAATCCCGGCTCCAAAATTTATATGCAATGCTCGAATCCTGATTTAGGCCTACACTTTCCCTTATCAAGCATCCCTGACTAATTGAGGATTTTTGAATCTGTTGATTTCACGTATATACCTTTACTATGGGTTAAAGTGTGGGTTTACCAATAAATTATCGCTAAATTTGTAGTTGACACAATTAGCAATATAAAAAAAGTCTAGAATTACCAAAACCATTTATTTTGGTAAAAAAGTTTAATTTAACCTTAAAACCATGAATTCTATTACCTAAAATAGAAGGTTTTGGTAAATACATCTCTGGGTAAAAGACCGGTTGGTAATTCTAGCTATTACAATAGTCTATTGGTGAAATTACACTGTAACTTTTTATTTTTCTACTTTTCTTTTTCACCTTCCTTAGAATAATAAATAACAGAATAAACCTCCTTGTGATTTACCATATCCTCTTATCTTCCTCAATCCGATCCCTTGATCATAATCTCTCCTTACAACAATTTCACCATGATGTATACCCTCAGAAAATTAAATGAAATGAAGAAGAATAACAAGAACAAGAACAGGCTCTACCAAAAAATAGTGAATTTAACGTCGAACTTGCGTCAGTAAAGATAATTCTGTAGATAAATGAGAGATTCTGTGGTTAATCATTATTTTATCAATAACCTATTTTTTGATAGATTTTGTGGCTATTTTACTGTTTTTTAACTGACCAAGAAGTTATTGAAGGTTAATCTCAATAAGTATAGTCCAATTTGGCTTTTCTCTGGTGCTATATCTCCGCGTATTTATTTATGTGGTTTTGTCACTCAAAAACTTTAATTTACCTTATCATTTTATTCTTTATCCGATTCATGATATGAGTTATACAGGACGCCTAATTTTTATTAGAAGGTCATATATAATATGAATGAATTCTTAAATTCCTAACCATGCCTCATGGAATTATTTTGGATCTGTTGAAAGTGTAAACCATTGAATTTAGGTATTTATGAATTCAAATAGGGTTTTAGACATGGTGCATTGCCCCAGTGGTAAAGTAAGGTAAAGTAATACTCATATATGAGGAAGGTGGTGGGTTATATCCCCATAGACCAATTTGACCTCATTTCCAATTAAAGGAAAAAAAGAAATTCTCATCATTAGCCAAAAAAAAAACAAAAGTTTTGACGTTCGATTTTTTCTTTTTTTTTTCTTTTTGATCAGCAGATTTTTTCTTTGATAACTATTGACGTTCGATTTTTGATGGTATTGGGTATACCATTTCATATGGGCTATGGAGCGGCACGATTGGCCCAAACTACAAAGTTATAATTAGACCAATACAAAAAGTAGCCATGACTGCAATGTGATTTTATTAGGAAAATTAATTTGAATCCCCACAAGGGACTTATTACTAAAAAAGTCTCATAAACTTTCTAAATTAAAGTAGATCCCAAGTGACATCACTTTAATATATTTTAAACGTGAAAAGACTGTTTAAAAATCTGAATTTATTGGTTAGGTAACAACTAAAATCTGAATATAAAAGCAATACATTTCATTAAAAATAAAATATTTGAACTCAAAACATTTCAAAAAAAATATTGTAATAATTGAGTTACATTATACTATTTATAATTTATGAATTACAGGTACACACAGATTTCAAATAATTTATGATGACATTGGATACATACAATATAATATCTGGTTTTGTGAAATGAAAAATAAAAAGTGGTAGGAGCGTTAAGTATGCTTTTTGGAATGGAATTTGGTCGCCGCTTTTGCTGGGTTTAGTTTGGGCATGAAGCTGCATTTTTTTATTTCCTTCCAAGCAAAAAATAGTGTGTGTGTGTGTGTGTGGGGGGTGGGGGTGGGTTTAATGTTTCCCAATCAAATATTTGTTCTTGCCCATGCCACCCCACATACACCCACATTATCTTCTAAATTGGTAAGCCATATTAAATATTGAAGGTTAATTAATTACTGCTCAAGCATGTAATAAACTTCTACAGGATCAGAAAACTTGTTTTATTGCACATAGTTTTCTGTTAACCAAATAAACACAGTCGTTTAATGATGATTTGAAGAGAGCTAGCAAAATTAATTTTATGAATGCAATTATTTAACTCTCATATTATTGTTTATACACTTCTTTTAATAACTTTCAACCATATATACTGTCATCCTGTTTTTCCCAACTTTCATGTGCTTGTATTTATACACTTCTATTAAACTTCTATTAACTTATTTATAAGTTATATATTCAGTTATATTTAAATGAAGGATAAAAGTGTGTATTCATATGAAAAATTAAAATTTAATGATATACTCCCTCCGGTCCTAAATATAGGACCTAGTTAGCTTTTTTGGGGAGATTAAGGAAAGCAATTAAGTTAGGATTTTTTATGTATTTTTCCAAAAATACCCCTCTTTCAAAATTAATTGGAAAAACAACTCTCACCATACCCAACGAAGCCCAAACCCAGTCTCCTCTAGTACAGTACTTCTTCTTTGACTGAATCACCGGAAATCACAGAAACCTCTGGAAGAAATAGAAGCAGACGCACAAACCTCTTTTATTATACGTCTGAATCTGAATCTTCTTCTTCCATGAAGAATATGAAAAAATCCTCAGTGAAAACGCCGGCTAACAAATCGGATCTCCGCAAATCTCCGACTACATTCCTTCGTTGAAGTCACCGTTTCTAGAAGCTTCAACACCTTTCCCGTCGCCGAATTGCTCGAATTCGCACCGGAAATTAACTTTGAAAATAATTTTCGATAATCTCTTGTTCGTTCTCTGGAGAGATTGATTTTGATCAATTCAGAGATCAAACCTTCCTTTTCTGCGATCACGTGTTTTGCATCGGCGTCGACGACGATGAATTTGAGAATCCTCTCTAAATCTGATTCTTGATCTAGAATTTCCTCGTTGAAGATTAAAAAGAAGAGAAGCTAAGCAATAATTATGAACAAAATTATTATGGCAAAGAATGCGTAGAAGAAGGTGATGACTATGCGTAGAAGGTGATGACGAGAACAATTTGTGGAGGGGTAGATTAGTAATTGACAATATGAGATTAAGGGTAATTTAGGAAGAAATGGACAAAAATTATAATTGGGTCTTATATTTAGGACCAAAATTAAGCCTCCAATTAGGTCCTATATTTAGGATCGGAGGGAGTATATGATTTATAAAAAATAGAATAAAAATTTCTTTTCTTCTCGAATTATAAATAGATGTGGAGGGGTATCAAATATAGCGAGACAACAAACACAAAAAGAGAATGACTTACCTATGTCGTTCCACCTGGGCAATGAATAAAGATGAATCGATTCCTCCACCTACGCTCTGAATCTCCTGGGATGATGACAAGCAGATTGTCGGTGTCAAGAGCAGTCATGTTGTACAAGCTAGCATACTTCTTGGTGACTTCGTAGCACTTGAGAAGATCCCAAGAGAAAGTCATCAACTGATACGCCCATATACAGATTCCAAAGTGCACACCACATGCCAGACAACGGGCATAAGTTGGGAGGCGGCTAGGTCAAAGAAGTTACACAACTCCACAATCAGAGCAGGGAGGGGAACGATAGACCGCCAGTTGCAGGGGTCGATACACATAGAGGCCCAACTATCGCTATTCCAGTCCAACTGTTGGCCTTCCTCAGGGAGTCTCACCAGGGTATCAGGGCTCATACCATATTTGTTAACCAAGTCCTCCAAGTCATCTCCTATATATGATGTGACATTCAGCATCTTGAGCCATTATCTCAGAATCTTCAAGTGTTTCTAGTAGATCCTCCGGGACTTGGCCAAAGAACTTCAGTTCTCCATCCCCCTTATCCATGGGATGCGTGGGGGTGGCAGACGGAGGAGGTATTGTTTATACACTTCTTTTAATAACTTTCAACCATACTGTCATCCTGTTTTTCTCAACTTTCATGTGCTTATATTTATACACTTCTATGAACTTATTTATAAGTTATACATTCAGTTATATTTGAATGAAGAATAAAAGTGTGCATTCATATGAAAAATTAAAATTTAATGATATATATGATTTATAAATTATAGAATAAAAATTTCTTTCTCCTCGGATTATAAATAGATGTGGAGGGGTACAAAATATATAGCGCTCCTGCTGTGACAAATTAAAGTTAATTAATTGAACAAAAGTACATAAAAATATATAGCTTCATATGTTTCATGGTATACAACAGCTGTATGTTCGTACTGTTGTTGCTTTATTCATCATATACAACAGTGTATGTGTTGTTGTTGTTGCATGTTATGAATAATGAACCACTTGAGAGTTAAGACGTACGGTAAGAAAAGAAAGGGAAAGAAAATTTGAATCAAGTTTTGATGATAAATTTTTAATTATGTGATCTATCTCACGAGCCTTGTTAATGTTCCTTTCTTATTTCCAGCTCAGTCTCTAGCTGGAATACGGAGAATCACAAAATCTGCAAGTTCCCATTTATTATAAAGTGTGTCACATCGATAAGGGATCATCATCTTCATCAGTCAACCATATTTTAGATTCAACATTTGATTTGGAATTTCTCAAATAATAACCATGTAGGAAATAATTCAAAATACATAACACGGATGAATCTATCTTTATATAATTATATCATGAATTTTACATCCCCTTCCACATACGTTCATGAAATTGTCCATTTGCTTATGTATGTAAATACTTCAAACTTTCTCTGCAATAACCACATCTTATTGTTGGCCAAAACAAAAACAACGTAACTTTTGTTAGCTTTCCACTGCAGAAAACAATGGCCAACACCATGATTCTATATTTCATATCACTTTTACTGATATAGTACTCAAACATTATCCTTCTGATTTATTTTAGTATTTCAATGTGATGAATTGAAGCTTCATTCCCCACGGAGAAAATAAAAAACAAAAACGAACCCACCATTTCATGAATCATGAAAGCTAAAAAGAAAAGTTGAGAAGAGACCATCATGTGAGTTAACAGCTTGTAAATTTTTTTTGTTAAAAAATGAACATGATCTGAATAAACACACACACAAACACACTACTGTGCTTTCTTTTTCTGGCTCATCACAATATATTTGCTCTGTTTATATATAATAATTCTCTCTATGTATATTAACCTGGCTCCTAAATCGTGTAGCTAGCTGGAACAGGTCAATATTTATTACATCTAAGCATGACAACATAATTTCTATATGCACTCTTTTTGTGTGGGTTGGTAACTTTTAATTTATATTCATCATGTATATGCATATGGCTATCAAATGTCAACTCAATGGACGTCATATGAGAAAGTAAATGTGGTAATTCACCTAATATAAATGCATAGAACGGTCATATCTAAACTAACACAAAACATACATTTTTTGAATCAGAATCTTCCTCTGGTTTAATATTAATAACTTGTTTATCATAAAGTGTAATTATAAAGAGGGAAACAAAGTAAAAAGGAAGAAGCAGAAGCAGCAGAAAAGAAAAGAAAAGAAAAGAAAATAGGAATGAGTTCTTTTGGGACACACACCAAGGCCCATATGTATTCCACCTCCATGGATAGCTTGACTAATCCATCTCCTATGGGTCCCTCTCTCACAAATTCCATTCATCGTTAGCTTTTTCCCTCTCTCTTCCATGCTCTTTATATATATATATATATATATATATATATATAGTATTGACACAATAATGGAACATAAAACAAATATATTGTTGTAAATATTGTGCAAGAGAGAATACTTTTAAAATGATATTGCTAGATAAATCAATGTGTTTTTAAAATTGTGGCAAAAAAATGTTTTAAAAATGAAATAGACACTATGATTTGACCTAAATGTCGCCCTAAAGATCAATCAGTATTTCTTAACTACCACAGTAAATGCCTATACCTTCAGCATAGTTACAATTTATAAACTTTTAACTGAAGAGAAGTTTCAAGAAATACCACTTCAAAGCATCAGTATTGTCTATAAATACTTTCAGCATCACTGAGAACATTCCCGTTTCGCTGCTTTGTTATAATGTATCATCTCTTAGGGGTTCCATTTAAGATCTTGAAAAAAGCTGCGTATCCTAATTTATTGAAGAGTGCAGAATATTTCCTCTTTGCAGGTTATTGCCAACATATATTCATAGTAATTCATACCAGAGACACAGAGAGAATAGTAAACTGAACAGTCTTAGACAAATGGTGAATTGATGGGGATAAAAGGAAGTGACCTCTTTGTTTCTATGTGTGCAGTGAAGAAAAAGAAAATGGGTAAAATGGAAACCGGAAAGAGACAAGAAAGATGGGGAAAGATTGAGTTCAGATGAACAGAAAGTAGGATTAGAACAAAGAACATATAGATAGATAGGTAGAACTTGAAGCAGTTCACTTACTACTATCATGGTACTGTTTAGTGAAGTTTGACACTACAATATCGTGGAATGGCTTTTGACAACTTAGGACACACAGGCACAAACATTGTATAGTTGTACAACCTTGATTCTGAAAGTCTATATTTCTTGTCCGTAGCAGTAATTTAAAAAATCGATTTGAAGACTGAAAAAATGATTTATTTATTTCTTTTACTGTGTGGAAAAAGGAGAGGGTCTAAAACTACAGTTCCCTTGGTCGTGCATTATTATTTATGAATACTCAGTGTGGGTCCAACCCCAAACACTAACCTAACCACAAAAAAAGATGACATAACAGTGAACAAATCTCTCTTTTTTCTTGGTAACCCCCCCTAAGAACAAATCCCTCTTTAACCTTTCTTTCCTTTTCCTTTTCCTTTGTTTTGTTGTTATTATAAAAGAAATAATTTATATTTGTAGTAATCATCATAATATATCTCAATCGCTTAAAGACCCTTCCTAAAAGCCTTCCTTTCAAAACTTTCTGCCCTTCTAACATTATATTTCTGCAGCTTGTAGAAGCATCTCTATTCTCTTTTGACTCATAATCTCTCCCTCCTTATCTCTCTCTCTCTGCAATATAAAATTCATATAGAGAGAAACATCATATCTTCTTCAACTTTTTCTTTTTTGTAAGCTGACCTAATCTAAGTGTGATCTCATTTCGTTTAATTTCTTAGAGAGAATGGAAGTGTGTAGTAGTAGAAGTTGTAGAAGATCCAAGCAGCAGCCTGTAATTCTAATTTTTTGGGTTGTCTTGTTCATCATCATCTTCAAATCTGGGGAATCTCATGCTTCAAGAACCACCAACGTCTTCGAATGGAAGCCAAAAGCACATCATCACACAGGTCACTTCTTTGGATTCTTGCCAAAAAGAATGCCTATTCCTTACTCTTCTCCTTCAAGAAAGCACAATGACATTGGCTTAAAAAGCTTGAGTAGATCACCGTGAAACTTTATTACTAGTAGTTGCAGAGAGAACAGGTTTCTTTTGAAAAAAAAAAGGTGATCTTCTTCTTCTTCTTGATCGAGAGGAACAAGCTAGCTAGGGAGATTATATTACTGACTGAGCATATATTGTACATGGAGGTTTGTTCATGATTGGTAGTTGGTACGTACGTTTGATATATGATAATGATGATGCCTATTTGATCATATATATATATGTTTTTTTTTTTGGTTTCGGAGGATGTACTGGATCTCTTCTTTTTTACTCAGACAAGGAAATATCCATGTTTCAATTGATCTTGATTCTCTTTCGTTTTGATGATCTTTTAACTTCTATCAGTTTCAGCGAACGACGGTTCCATTATTCAGAGATTTCCTCTACTTTTTTTTTTTTTGTTTTGTGCAATTCATGAACAAAGCTATGAAATTTCAGTTATCTTTCGTATGTAGTGACTAATAAGCTAAGGCTGTATTATCTTTGATTTAATTTAACTAATTAATAGAAAACAGTTTCATTCAATGAACTCTGTCAGAACTCAGATCAATACTTCCATTATTTAATGGTGGTACTTGGAAGTTTATGTGAATTTTCGCAAGCACGTGAGAGATTTGTTGTTCCAAATAAACTTAATTAAAAGTAATTATCCAGCCCAATTTTGTTTAGTTAATCTATATAATATACTGTGTATTGTTTACAGTTTAATATGTTAATTAGTGTACTATACCTTGGAAAAAATTTAACACTATTTATAACAACTTATATTAGTCAAAATAAACACTGTTTATATGTGCTTATAAGAACAAAATACGATTCGAAATTATTATAACCTCAATATTCTTTTGTCTAAATATTAAGTACATAAGAGATAGAATATAAACCTACTCCCTCTGAATTTTCTTGCATACAAACAAGCAACATGAAACCGATGCCATCTATTTCTGGTAATCTGATCTCAGTGTGTCGTGTTCGGTTGCGTGTATTACTTTCTTTATTGATACACATACACACTCAGAGGGATGAGTTTATTTGACGGTATCTTCCACACGGGTGGTATGGTACAAATTAAATTAAATACATTTCAATGAGAAAATAAATAATTACTTTTTGAGGGGTATAATGATATAAAGTAGTTTTACTTTTTTGGGTAGTGATAATGTGTAAATTTGCTCAATTAACGCCCAAAACTTTGCCCAAGTGTCATTATTCCATGTCATGATCACTACTACTCCCAATTGGTGAAGGGCTGGGATAATAAAAAATTATATCTAAAATCTCAAAAATAGAGAAAAAAGAGAGAGAAATGTCCAATTGCTTAAAAGTATTATTTAAATATAAAGTCCTCAACCACGTTTGTTAGTTTATAATAAAAATGTTTAAATACACCGACAAATTTCCTCATTGACTTGTGTCAATATTATTATATACTCTAGAGTGGACTAATTAAAATTCTTTAGATCATGTGCGTCGCATAAAAACTTTTAAAGACGATAATTAAATTGTAGATTATTACTACATTAAGATTTGATGTTATTAAATTTGTGATGGATTATTATGGATATTAAAATTATCATTATTTCTTTTCCATAAATAGTACTAAGAGTAAGAAGGTATACTTTGATCTTTAAAATAAATGTTTCAGTTCAAAAAAATCTTTAAAATAAATTATTTTAAGGAAAGACCTTCAGTTGTAAATATAGATCATTATATATAAAGTATTTCACTATTTGGCCATAGTTTTTCAATTTGATTCTTGTTTGATTCTGGTAGGGGGGAAGAGACAATTGCGTTTGAGTTTATTCTTCAATTTTACACTTCTACCTATCTAAAATGTATCACAAGTTACTTCAATTTGTGTTTCGTGTAAACTCAGTGAAACTAACGAGTTTATATTCTGAATGTACTATTTTTATGATTCTATTTGTACTATTTTTATAATTTTGTTAACTTGCTCAAAATCTCACTAATTATTTTTTTATCATATTCCATGAATTTTTATTAAATTTGATAAAGTATAAATGCTAATATATTCAATATCATTATTCATTTTTAGGATATTTTCTTATTATTTTTTTGTATTTCTTATTTGACTATACATATACTTTAAACTCTTATTTATAAACGGAAGTAAACTCTTACAAATTTAAGATCCGAGTTTATAATTTTATCAATAGTTTATATAAATTTACATGTTCAACAATCTTGGTGATATACAATGTTTGCATGAGAAAGAAAAAAACTTTAGCAAGGTTAAATTTGAAATTTTGTAGCAATTTAATACAATATTTTGATTTGTGAGAATTATGATTTAGAAATAACTTACGATAAGAATTATAGTAAAAGCAAAAAAATCTATCAAAAACTAAATATATAACATATTAACTTAATTTTATGAGTATCAATTAAGGCGCTTTCTCCGATTTGTAATATAAGAGCAGCCATCAAAACACACTTATGAAGAAAACATTTAAGAGTTAATTGAATGTCTGCAAATAATTCTTTTTTAATTTCTTAATTTCTCCCTTATGTATTATAATACTTTCAAGAAAAAGAAATATGTAAACATTAATAAATATAAAAGATAATTAGAGGAAAAGTAAGAAAAATGCTTTAAATGATGAGAGAATGTAAGAGTGATCTTATATTTTAGATCAAAACGATTCAAATTTTTTGCTCTTATATTATGGACAGAGAGGGAGTGATTGATATGTTTTCTTTTAAACACCAATTCATCATCTTTGATTCCTTCCATCTCTCTTTGATTTGATTATGGTCCATCCAAAACCATAAGGGGTAATTTGGTTTAATTTGTTATATCGAAAAAAAAATTGGGTTAATTTAATTTGGATATACAGATTCAATGTCAGCAACATTGGATTCTATATAGGAAAAGATACTAAGAGTAATAAAAGAGTTTTTATTTTGTCGGTATAATAATGTTTTTATCATTACACTTCTCATTTCAATGTTTGTAATTTGGGCAAAAAAAAATTTCCAATGATAACGAAATACGTGGAAATGTTGAGTGCGAATTATTAAAATTCTACACTGGAAGAAAAGCGGTACAATCTACTTTCCCCATATTTGATTGTATAATTAATTTCGATGTAATCCCAAATGTTAGTACATGATTATTAAATCCTTCAGGTGTTATTTTTATTATTACATAATTAATAATTTGAAAGCCAAAAAGCAAAAAGCCTTTGAAATTGATTTAATAGCTTTATGTAATGCTAATCTTAGTTTGCAACTTTTCATACACTCTTCTTTATCTCATTACCAAAAGTGATTGACAAAACCAATGCTTACTTGTAATCCATTTTCATTTGCCACCAAAATAGTGTGACTTGGTGCCATCTTAATCACCGACTAATTATATGTTCAAAAATAATTTTGAAACTTTTATATTTGAATTCGGTAAAGATATATTTGTGATAAAAATATTTTTTAATTTAAAATTTATAAAATTATATAATTCTCAATCAGCTAATTATTTCATATTACTGCTAATGATGAAAGATGAATTGATTATATAATAGGGATATCAAATCATACATGCGCTATTTGATGAAAAAAATCATACACGCGCTATAAATATTATAAAATTTAAAAGAAATTATCCTATAACAAATTTAAAATTACATCATTAAATTTCAGCTTTTAAAAGGAAATCTTTTACTATCCCTTCCGTAAACAAAAGTGTGGGTTGGATATATATTAAAGTAAACGCAGCCTGGAGATTTATGATTAATTGTTTGTCCCACTTTGAATTCGAAGTGATAATCAAACAACAATATCAGTATATCACTAATATGGGGGCTGCATCCAGAATATGTATGCGAATTCCAATTCTGGAATTTTTTGCGTGTTTGTGACTTCACAAATGGTTGATCTTCATTTATATTGAGTTTGTACAATTCTTTTGTTATTGAAAAAAAGTGTATTATTAGCTTCATTAATTAATATAATCCCCATACCATGTGATGTTGTTTTCTGATTCTAGTACAAATGGAGTGTATAGTCAAACTTATTGACTAATGTTGTTGAAGAGCCCTTTTAGTCACTTTCATTCAAATTTGCATTTAATTTTGGTAACCGTTGACTATAAGATTTCTATTAAGATATACAAAAGGATCGCTAGTTGAATAATCAAGATAATTAGTTTGGATTTGGATTATTTAAGGCTTCAAAATATGTTTATTGGAGCTAATAATGATGGTTTTGCAAACCTAAGATGCATGCTTTTGCCTCTTTTGTCGTTTAAAGAAGGTAAATGATGAACATTGAGCATTCAACTGCCAATAATAATCTTTTATTCAAACTGCTTAATTAATTCCAATCAGAGGGTAACTTTCTCATTTGCTAATATCTTTGGCGAAAGATTTTGTGGCCTAAATCATGTGTGCTTGGAGTGGGTTCATTCTTTCATATTTAGAAAAGCGGGCCCATCCATCGATGCGACGAAGCCATAAAAAAGAAAAATTGCTAGAAAGAAGAGGCGCTTCAATAATACTTAGACTAATTAGACGTACCACTCCCTTCCATTAACAAGTACCGAAATCAAGTTGAAAACGTTTATTAAATTTGGTGAAAATTAAAGAAATAAATGTGACAAATATGTATTATGATGGTTGTTCTCATAAGTTGATTCTCTAACTTTATCATTCATACATTTCAAACTTATAAAATCAAGCCATTTCGTTCATAAACTCATGCTAAGTATAAATTTGATTAAAATTACAATTTATTGTTTTTAGGCTTTTTATCTTGAGAAAATCATAACTAGATCCCCCATAAAAGCTTTAGGTCCTTTTGATAAATCAAGGAGCTTCAATTGATAACTCAAGAATCACTACAAAAAAAGCGCTACTTTCCGGTGCATGCGTTCCGGCGTTTCCTTCAAAATCGCCGGAAACATCATACTTTCCGGCGTTTTACAAAAGCGCCCATGGAAAACGCCGCCAATGTTTTGCGCGCTTTTCCCGCCTTTTTTATGGCGTTTACATACCGGCGTTTGGGGAGGTACAAACGCCGGTATATATATTTTAATATTTTTTAAAGCGGCGCGGCATTTTATTTTTTTTAATTTCAAATAAATGCATATCGGCGTTTTGGGTTTGCGCCGATATGCATTTTTTTCTTTTTTTATAGTCAAAAATGCACATCGGCGTTTCCCCAAAACGCCGATGTGCGTTTTCATTTAATGAAATTAAATGAATATACACATCGGCGTTTCTGGAAAACGCCGATGTGTATTAAAATAGTATTATTCTTCGGCGCACCCTTGAAAACGCCGCTAATCACCCCCAGAAAGGCCGGCAAGTTTGTGTCTATATATACCACCGACGAATTGCATTTGGGCGTTTCTAAAAAGCGAGAGAGGGGCCCACCGAATCTCTGTCTGCCAGTTCCGGTTTATATATTGTGTTTCTCCTATATATATGTCTCGGCGTGGCGGTAAAGATCCCATAGACGAGGAAGAGCAGCAGCGACTACGCAACGAGGAAGAAGTCAGGCGTATAGAAGCTCTTCGGAAAGAGAAAGAGCAGGAACCTATTCAGTTCCCCTCTAATCACCGTACCGTGGAGTCCTTTCGGCTTTGGTGGGGACCCAGGAGTGACGTAGGACGAGCTCTGGGAAGACTTGGGGAGTGACGTCAATATCAGCTACGAGGAAATGAACCAGTTTTTGAATGAGGAAGAGAGGGAGAGGAGCTCGAGCTCTAGTAGCGATGGTGACGGCGGCGCCGGCGAGGAGGACGATGATATGTCTGTGCCGCAGGTTCTTATTGAACTCAAGAGAGGGAGGAGGTCCACTTCTGGGAGTAAAGTTGTGGTAAACGTCAGAGGTATGTAATTAATTTGATATATTGATTTAATGCATGTAGTAATTAATATATTTATATCAATTATCTGAAATGTGTTTTTTCCTTACAGATATCAATGGCGTTGTCACCAACAAGAGACTGGACCAGAAGCAGGTGCATTCGCTTCCGGCAAATGAGAGGGTTGAGCTGCCATATTTCGAGGAGATTGGGCAGCCAACCAAGGATGCCGACGTCCTATATCACCACTACTGCCGCCTGCTCGGTAAGGATTTCCGGCGCTTCCCAATCGACCCAATCGACTGGAGGAAAGTTCTGAGTCGGATAACATGCCGAGTCCGGGAAACATGCCGGATAACATGCCGAGTCCGGGCCTATAAGTATTCCAGCCGGATAACATGCCGAGTCCGGGAAAATCACTCACAGTCCACATCACAGCGGCGCGCAATCTGAACAACGTCTTAGATTCGGCGTCAAACGTCTCGACCCCATCGCTTCATAACTCATTGAGCTCCTGTAACAGCGGTTGAAGGTACACATCGATATCGTTTCCAGGTGATGTAGGCCCTGGAACAATTGTCGATAGAATGAAGGAGGTCGATTTCATGCACAACCACGGGGGGAGGTTATATGGTATCAACACAACTGGCCAAACGCTGTAATGTTGGTTGAAGGAGCCGAATGGGTTAAAACCATCAGAAGCGAGCCCTAGCCTGACATTTCTTGGGTCCGAGGCAAAATCGGGGAATTCGCCGTCAAAAGCTTTCCATGCATCACCGTCTCGAGGATGCCTCATCTTGCCATCTGGGTTAGCTTCTGTCGCGTGCCACCGCATTTGCTCAGTCATCTTCGGGGACATGAATAGTTTTTGGAGCCTTGGACGGAGTGGAAAATATCTCATGCTCTTAACTGCTCGTCGTCTCTTCTTCTTATTATTATGCCCCTCACCCTCCACCTTGTATCGGTCAGTGCCACATCGTCTGCATTTATCTAATGCAGCGTCAGAGCCCCAAAACAACATACAATCATACAGGCATGCATCGATTTTTATGTACCCTAACCCCATCTTTGAGATTGTTTTCTTCGCTTCGTAGAATGATGACGGTAGCTCGGCTCCAATATTGTAGAAGGCGTCTGACAGCAGCTCAATCACGTCTGACATAGTCGCATCGGAGGCGCCACGTTTACACTTTATACTATACAGTTTGGTCAGAAATGACAGTTTAGAGTATCTTTCATTCCCTGCCCAAACACATGTATATATATTGTCATGCCACGTACATATATAATATATGTATTTCATCGCATATATATTAATTATAATTATTCAGTCGCTTAAACAGTTAGAATGGTTAATGCATTATTTATACCTGGGTACAGCGGTTTGTCACCTTCGGTCATGAGCTCAAAGAAATCTCTAACCACCTCAAGGCGTAAGTAGTCAGCGACTGGTCCATCGACCACTACATCCCCGCCATCTCCTGCTTCATGCTGCCCAAATGCTTCCATCACAGTGTTATTACCCGGATTATTTGCATGTTCGCCGCCGTCGGCTTCATCGTCACTGCTTTCGACTTGCATTCCAATGTGAGAACTCGAACCGACTTCTAGATCACCGGCGTTGTCGTGTAGTTCGCCCTCTCCATGAAACTCCCAATTGAGGTAATACCTGGGAAACTGCTTATCCATACAATGGGCAAATACCTCCTCTCGAGTCTTCCATTTGTCGAACTTACACTTTTCACACGGACACCGTATCTTACCCCGAACATCACTACCGCGCAAGAAAGCAAACTCCAAAAACTAATTCAACCCCGCCATGTATTGCGGTGACGATCAAGGTAAAGAGATCCACGATTTATCCACCATTATATTATTGATATAGGTGTTTCACAACAAAACGACAGAAAATATGAAATAAGAAGGGAGAGATTTGAGAAAGATTATGACGACTCACATATTCTACATATATGCATATTTATAGCCACTGCCCCTAACCTTTACGCGTTTACCAAAGCCAACACTGCCCAGAAAGTTTTTCGTTAGATGTTTAGGCTTATCGGCGTTTTGGGAATCGCCTCTAATTAAAGTAATAATAAAATATCGCATATCGGCGTGTCCACGAAAAGCCGGTGTGCAATATTATATAAGTTAATATACATATCGGCGTTTCTCGGAACGCCGATATGTACAATTATTTTTTTATATGCATATCGGCGTTTCCACAAACGCCGATATGCATACAAATAATAAAATAACATACCGGTGTTTCGGCCGTATCGCCGGTATGCATTATTTTATTATACTTACCGGCGAGTGGCTCCGAAACGCCTGTGTGTTCCCATACTCCTATAAATAGCGGTACTCCCCCCCACTTTGTCTTCCCACTCGTTCTGCCTTCTCACTATTTCTTTCTTCTTCATCGTTTCTTCCTTGGTCTCTGGTTATTCTCTTTTTCTTTGTTTATATTTTTTTTTTTTTGCTTCAGTCCAGTTAAATTCTTAGAATACTTATTTCTTTGTTTCTTCATCGTTTCTTCATTCACATTTTTGTTTATATTTCTTTGTTTCTTCCACGCCGATATATTTAAATCATATTATGTTTACGTTTTATATTCTTTTATTTAACTATATACTTTTAATACTTATTTATTAATAAAATTAAATTCTTAGAATTCCATATTCTAGATCACATCCTAGTCATTAACTTGCTTGAACTGGCGAGTGTCACCACGTTCATTGATTATGATGACTTTGTTTATAAAGAGAGTGTGTGAAACAAGGAGTTTCAAGGGAACCACTATTTACATCACCATACGTTCTTTAATTGATGTTTCATAAAAGAAACTGTATAATTGTTATGATTGCATTAGAGGTGAATTATATTAAAGAGCCCATGGTTAAAACACATGTGCACCGTACCTGTTGGGAAAAAACACATATACAGTAATCCTATAATATTTCATATAGATACTCATTGGTAGGCATTATATTTATGTACACTTTTAAAGGATTCGATCAGGTTTTTCTTTTGGCCAAATAAAGGATTCGATCATTACTAGACTGTATTTGCAATAGTTTTTTAATTTCTGGCTCATCAGTAGAAAAGCTGCTATTGATAATTAATGATAATGATATGCTGCTATTGGTAATTAATGATAATGATATACTGCTATTGATAATTAATGATATACGTAGAATTGATTGCCTGTTTTATTGGTGGACAGCCTGGATGTTACTACTTTTTTTTTATACAGGCTTGGATGTTACTACTTGCTACTCAAAATCTGAAAATTATGGATTCTACCATGCCACCTAATTAATCATACCAATTCATATTCACCAAAAGTAAAAAAAAAACTATCAGTATTACTCTTAACATTGTCATACAATAAGCTACCTTCAACAACCTTATCAATATGGGTGGATATTCGGTTATTCGGTTCAGTTTTCAGTAAAAACCGAGATAAATGAAAAATGAATTGGGAAATTTGTAAAACAGAACAGAAAACCGAATTAAGTGAAATAGAATTAACCAAAATATTTCATTTCGGTTCGGTTAATAAACAAAATAATCAAATTTAAATTTAGTTATTTTTCAAATAGTTTTTATTTTGAATAAAATATTAAATGCATTTTAAGTTTAATATCATCTATCAAACATGATTAATCATATAAATATATAATAATGTAATATATATATATATATATATATACACACACACACACATACACACACAATATCAATCATATAAAAATCAATATTTTATATCAAATATAAATAAATTATATACATTTCGGTTGGTTGGTTTTAACCGAATTATTTTTATTAATAACCGAACTGAAAACCAAAAACCAGAATTTTGAGGAATAAATGAACCGAATTAACTTAAAACCGAATTAATTGAACAAAATAACTAAATTGTGTTCGGTTCGATTCTATTTGCTCACCTCTACTTACCATAAGTAAGGATGAATGATTAAGTCATTAAATCTATTTAAAATAATATTAAATTTACCATATTTATATAACCATAAACAACAATTTAGAATAAAAAAGTTGCATCGTACTTTAAATAGATTTTATCTTAAAAAAACTTTAATGAATGCCCCACGCGGTATGACTTTTAATAAAAACCTCTTCTTTATTATAAAAAAAAGGTTTCATATCAAGGACTGGATGGAGTGAATTTTTATACTTCAAAACTAATTAATCAAAATATAATTGAGATGATGAGTTGTACCTAAATCTGGATTACTAAGCTTTAGTCATGTCTCTCTCTTTGTTTTTTTTATAATAAAAAGTTTAGGTGAGTTGGGTCCTGGGGGTTCACCAAAGTCAGGGTAGCTCTGGGCCCAAAAAGCGCTTACAGAGGTACTTACAGATCGCCCACCAATAAAGTTCTCACATTTGCGAGATTCAAACTCACAACCACATAGTCATGAGTCAAACTCCTTTACCAACTGGACCAACCTTTGTTGGTTAAGTCATGTCTCTTTTGCATTGTAATAAGTTTTTAAATATGAATTGCACCATTAATACCTAAAACAAACAAACACACACACACACACACACACAGAGAGAGAGAGAGAGAGAGAGAGAGAGAGAGAGAGAGAGAGAGAGAGAGAGAGAGAGAGAGAGAGAGAGAGAGAGAGAGAGAGAGAGAGAGAGAGAGAGAGAGAGAGAGAGAGAGAGAGAGAGAGAGAGAGAGTGAGAGTTACCATAGTCTATATTTTTTTTATCCAATATCCTCCCATGGAAAATATAATTAGTATTACTATGGTGAAAAATTGGGAGGGTGCATGCTTTTATAATGAAGAGGCACTGAGTGATCCACGCCTTCATTCTTTGCATCTTCATTATTACCTTTCATTTATATACTCATCATTTTCAATTAAATGAAATCTATCGACAAAATAAAACATTAAAGCCAAATAATGTAAAGTGTATTATGTATGTACACATCCATTATTATGTGCATGTGGAAGCTAGGGAGAAAATGTAAATGCATTTAAATTAACATTACTACTAAAAAATGATGAGGATGATGGATGAATCAAACCAAATATCAATTAAATGAATGAAGCAAATTATGTATATATAGATTAAGTTAATGACAACTTATTTGGTATGCTCAAGTCATAATGAACAAAGCATCATTAACTTTCAAGTCACTGCTCCTTGTACCTTTTCAACCTCCTTTTTTCATGTATTTCTTTCCCTTTTCTTTCAATTTCTTTTATCCTCCAAAATAAATATAGACATCCTTTTACTTATTAAGAAACTCTTATTTAAATCATGATTAAATTTAAAATTGAAATATTTTTCAAGTGAGAATTCAAACTCATTTTGCATAGTGTGAAAAGGGTCGGATCGGACTAACTCTTTTTCAGTCCCGAAAAAGGACTAGCCCTTTTCACAAGATTTTTCAACTCTTACTAGTAACTCATTCATATTTATTATTATTTCCATTCCTATATATTCCTTGTATTTCTATAAAGTTATTGGATGTGTTCTCAAGTCTCAACACATTTATTAATGATAGGGTTACATTCAGTACGTAATGTTAGGGTTACATTTAGTTCTATATAATACATCATTTCACTTTGTCCTCCATATTTATCTTAGCTATTCTAATATATTGCATGTTAAGATAGTTTGCAAATATAAAGGGAGTATGTAACTTCATAGCAAATGATTAGAAGGGTATTTAAAAAAATAGGCACACATTTTTAAAACAATTAACCAGTATAACTATTTTTGTCTCTTTAGACTATTAAGTTAGTAGATTTTATGGAGAAATGTTTTCAAGTCCCAAAAGAAGAAAATTAATATTAAGCAAATCCCATAACTTGTTAGTGATAATACAAAGTGCTACTCCCTCCAGTCCTATTTATAAGTCACCAACCGTCTCTAAATTTTGGTCCTTAATATAAGTCACCAACTTCCATTAACTAACTCATTTATTAAAATTTTCCCAATATACCCTTATCATTGGGAATTGAACATTGAAAGATTAGAAGAGAAAGAAGTTGAAAAGGACACTTGCATTGTAAGGGGCAAAAATGGAAAAGGCAAAAAAAACAAGACCAATTTAATGAAGCAACTCCATTAACCTTCATTCCTTGGTATGTACAATTTAGGCGGTTGGTGACTTATAAATAGGACCGGAGGGAGTAGTTAACAAGAGAAAATTAAAGGTGCCATTAACAAGTCATTAAACTTGTAATTTTTTTTGGGATTTGAATGCATCTCTTCTAAAGGGAGTTAATGTAAATGTGTGAAGTGTCAGTTGGGGAATTCTCAGACTTGAAAAAACTTTTACATCATGCCAAGTTAGTTGCACATATTTTCATATTCTAACTTTGCCTTAGGCAGATTTCTGTTAATACTCTTACTTCCTTTTTCTCATCTTTTCAATAATAACATGAAGTGCGTCTTTGTTTCACATAGAAAAAGAGGACCTGTTCACAAAATAAAAAAGAAAGAAATAAATGATTCAGCTCAAAAGAGTCATAGATATACACCGTCAAATCCAATCTGACGATTTTTTCCTACAAATATTGTGTTTTCATGTCTAACTGTTCTTTAATTGTCTTTGACTTATTTGCGGTACCATACGACTTTGTTTCACTCCCTGACATTAAGGGTCTGTTTGGTATGCGAGATTTGGAAGGAAGGGAAGGGGAGGGGAGGGAAAATTTTTGCAAGATGAATTTTTAAATATTGAAGAAGTGGGGTTGTGATATTTTAATAAAGATAAGATGTAAAATATAAGAGTTATATATATCAATTTAGAATTTACAACTCCACTTCTCAAATTTTTATAAATTTATGTCACAAAAATTTCCCTCCGCCCATTTTCCCTCCCCTCCCCTCCCCTCGTACCAAACAGACCCTAAGAGGATAAGATATCCGCAAGTACACCGAAAATTCTAACATTATTTATGGTGGTGGAATTAATTTATTACGAAGCCCATGAAAGTCTTGCCAACGAAACCAAATTCAAGTATGCTCCAAGTTTACACTTTACATAAGAGATAACACTATTGATATTACTTTTTTTTTTCATCCGCAAAATTTCAAACTCCCACTTAATTAAAAAAAGATATAAAATCCTATAAGAAACGGATATCCATTATTTCCCTCATTCACCTGAAGGAGATTGTCTAAGTTTAAGATAAACAACACCAATTATAAAATAAATCGTACCGTTTCTTTCTTTTTTTTGGCATTTAAATTTCATTCAATACTTAAAAGTAAACTTTATTTATCGTCAAAATAGTTTTACTATGATTAAATAATTAATGATTTTTTATATACATGATCATTTGAATTGCGCTTTATATACGTTTTACGTAACAAATAAAGCTCGAGGACCAGTTCACGTAGAAAATGACAATATATGTTAACGTTTGGCGAGGAACACCCTCATTCATATATACGCTGATGGAAACATGTTTTACACTCAGACTAGTGGAAACAAGATCAATCTTTTTTGCAGCATGGCTTCACTCTGCAGCACTTATTTTCACTGGTTGAAAAGTGAATGATCTGATCAGTAAGGTGCTTGTGACTTGATTGAGCTCGCGGAGACGAGAATGACCATGAACTATACAACAGTTCTGCAGCTTCTGAAGAGAAACCATTGTCACTGAGGTCAAGTAATTGCAGATTGTTTGCAAGACCAATAGCATTTGAAAGATTTCTAATTAATTGATTGCATTTGGGAGATGAAAAATTATTTCGTTCACATGAACTGGCACAACTGTCATCAATTCCAGAGGTTGTAGCCTCTGGTCTTGTCTTATCGTCTTGAGCAATGGCAACTTCAAGCTCGCAATTACCATTGCTGAGAGTGCCAAGACCCTTTTTAGTTTTGTCCACTTCCATGGGAGAACTTACTTCACAAGTATCTGGCTTGTGCTCCAAGTTTTCTGAACACCCTTTTACTGAAAAGTCATGTTTTAAAGAAGAAAGTTCATCTGGAGCAGCATTACCCGCTAGATTAAGCTCCTCAAGGCAGTTGTTCTCTGATAGAGAAACAAGATATGTATGAAGTAAATGCATATTCAAAAAGGATGAATAGACTATAAGTATAGATGTCTACCTGCTAGTGCCTCAATTATGTGGAGCATTCCAGTAAGCCCAAGCTGACAATTTCTAAGGACTAAAACTTTTAGACAGCACTGAGGGTCTACTAGCAGAGAAGATAGAGTATTGCTGCCCTGTATTCATTATGGATTTAAAAATTTACGAATTAGCAAGCCAAATAATGATAAACTGATTCAATGCATAAGGCGATCACCAATAATTAACATGAATCCGTGATTTTAATCTATATATCTACATGTACATGTATAGAGTAACTGACTTATTCAATTCATTAGGCGATCACTGATTAGCATTATTTCGAGACTCTTAACCTATATATCTACTTATATAATGTAAAATTGATAGTAAAGTATGATACTAAGAAGACATTAACTATATAACTCATCTCACAAACTATACAAAACAAAAGGACTTGCATTCCAGTTATAGGCTGAACTGAAAGAAGTTAGATATGCACAAGTTACTTTGGGTTATGATATGATGTGGTAATAACGTTTTGAAGGCCGGACCAAATGTCGAGCTAGAATGATTTGTGGGTCATGGTCCCAATGGTTGATTTAGTTGAGCCATTTGGTTGGGCCAGTGACGTAATAATTTAATTAAAAATTATATATATAAATATGTTTGATATAAATTGCTTGAAATTGGGAAAAACGGTTGAACCCGATCCAACCTTGACTCAATAGTAGGTGACGTTCTAAAAGCGGATTTATTTCGACTCAAAACAGCTCAAATGGAGTGACGGTCTAAAGTATGGACCAATCCATTGTTGGACCGTCCTGCTCGGTCCAGGTCTTAAAACAGATTTTAGGTGAGGGTAGTGATGTAATTGTCCTCTGCCACTGTTGCGAAGAAATAGGCCACATCAGACAACTTTTTACAAACTGGGACCCGCTCAACTTTCCATTTCCATTTACAAGCCCCCATTTCCCACAACCAAACTGGCCCTGAGTTAACCTTTTTTGAGAAATTAAGAAAGCTGAATGAGCCGCTGGATCATGACTATCGTGGGTACTATTAGATTATATATTAGCTTTTAAGTCAAATAAACTAGTTTATTCAAAAAATTAAAGTAAATCAATTTATAAATAACTTATTTTACTTTTATGATTCTCCAAAAAAGTCAACCAAGTCCTATATTTATGAACGAAGGAAGTAATATACAAGCGACAAACCTCTGGCATAATAGGATTTCCTTCCAGTTTAAGCTCAAGAATGGAACAAAATGAAGAAACGCCTGCATTTATAAAGTTATTAGATGTAAGCCCGCAATATGATAGGTCAAGCTTAACAAGTTCTTGCGTCCCATTGAACAAAAATCTTGCTAATTGCATCGCCCCGTCCTGCAGAAGAACGATGATCAGGATCAGAGAACCAGTGGGATATGCATGCAGATCAAACAATGCGATATCAACAATATTATGAACAGATAGTAGACATGGATGTCACTCACATTCCCTATTCCCGTGCTTCCAAGCATTAATCCTGATAAAGTAATGGTCCCTGCAAGCTGGCAAAGGTTATCAACAACCTGTTTGCCTAATTTTAGGCCACTCAGATTTAGCTCAGAAAACCTGCAATAACAAATTTAACTTTATTTAATCTTTATTTCTACATGCCACAATAAATATTGCAAATTTCATGATGTTATGTAGAGGCAGATGACATGACACATCTATTTTATACCTTCTCAATGTAGAAAGCTTGGCCAATAGATTAACAATAGCATTTCCAGACACAGGGTTGTTGTAACCTGATAGGGAGAGAGAACCAATTGAGCTAAAAATTACATCTGAGATGTATTTGAAAAGAATATTAAATACATGATACCTATACAAAGTTGTGCTAGAACTGATTTGGGATCCAATGCATCCGCCATCTTTTGAATGGTTCTAGATGTGATATGACAGCGCTCTACATTCAAGCTACACAAGGCTGCAAAACAAAACAGTTCTGAATAGAGGCAAGAAAATTACAAGAACATAAAGGTTTTAGATAGTACTCTCTCCATTTCTAAATATAAGATGTATTTACCTAATTTGCTCAAGTTAGTTACAATTCCATGGTATTACCAAAGCACCATAACAATCTAGCTTTATTCTCACCCACCCTCTTTTACTTGTTTATAATTCACAAACATTAATATAGATAATTTGGAGAAAAGATGACAAAAGTTAGTAAGAGATCTTATATTTAGAAATAAGCTTACTTCTCCAAATAGATCTTATCTTTAGGGACGAAGGGAGTAATATAGATCTTCCATATCTTGTGACATACAAACAACAGGAAGTAAATTACTATCAACATCCCTCAGGAGACAACATAAACAACCATATTTAAACTAGAAAAAGCTAGTGGCCGAAAATTAACTCAGGTGGTAAAGTTAGGAGACTGTGGATGATGATGAGGGTTCCTCATGTCACAAAATAAAAGGACAAGATGCATAAATTATGCTTACCAGAACATTTTTCCAATATAGTTGAAAGATAAGATCCACAAGCATCAGTAAGACGGTTTCCAGAAAAGTTCAGCACTTCAAGACGAGCAAAAAGGACTGAGCATTCACATATCTGAGAGCAATAGTATAGGCCTTATAAATTAGGAAATTAGGAATGGCATCAAAATCAAGCAAATTAAGACAAGCATTTTATTTTTTATAAAGCAGACACTGGTTGACAAGAATATCATGATGGATTATATATATTTTATTTTTTGGCAACACATTCTGATTCAAACTTTAGAAGCAAAACTTAATGGAAACAATCCATGCAGTTGATGATGGTATTTCAGAGAATTTAATCATATCAAATCACAAATTCAATTTTCAGAAATATCTTCCCATCAAGATACCCTTATCATTTATCAAAGATAATTGCCACAATTGTTTTAAAATTTATACCTAAAATCTCCTTCCAAAAGCGCAAACACTTGAACAGAAGATGGTGGAAAGAAAAGGCAACCAAGTAAAAAGTACAACTCTTTGCCCATGGAACCATACCTGAAACAATGCAGTTGGGCCAAACCGATTGCAATGCAAGTCCAGAGTCAGGCCACCATAAGATTGGCCAGATGCTATGAACACTTTCTGAAGTTTCTCCATTGTTCCATTTCCTAATAATAACATATAGAAATCCCATGTGAAGCCAAAACTATTGAATAAATTGCACGGACTTATATTTGTACTTTATTTCTTCTGGTTTAGACGTATGTGCATGCACACAAAGAAGCTCCTAAGAAGTAATCAGAATGCAACTGAGAGGAACTCAAAAGCCAAAAAAGCCACATACACAAGCCACATGTACCTAACATGTTGTGAGACAGATCAAGCACTGCAAATCTTTTGTGAGAAAGCAGTGCATTCAACAATGGAGTGACAGACAGATCTTGCAGGTCGCATTCAGTCACAATAATCTCATCATCTGAAACCTGGTGGAGAAAAAAAAAACAAGCCACAATCAATATAAATTATAAAAGCTTTAACTAAAACTGAATATGAGGCGAGGTATGGCTTATTTTCATGAGCATTTATTGAGAAGCTAGGTACAGCATCTCTGTTGACAGCATTGCGTATGTTGTTCCATAAATTGGAAGGGTTCAATGGGAAGTCAAGGTCATCCAAACTTGGAAAGTAACAAAAGTACAAGCAGATAAACTTGCTAAGACCAGTATAGCTTTGCAGCAAGATAAACATCTTGGACTAATCATGTCAGATGTAACTGGGTCGTGTTTCTGCGCCTTTTGGCACTTTTGTATACCAAAAAACAAAATAGTAATGCACTGGACACAAATATTTCAATGCAATCTTTCACGTTTACTAGAATTAGTATGGTGTATTAAGAGATGAATAGCAAGAAATGACTAACAAGTACAATGATGAGACATAAATCTTATAAACAATTATATTCTTCTGTACACACTAAAAATACACCAATACATGAGGTTGTCATCATTATAAACGTGTTTTTATCTTTTGTGAAGTTTCATCACATTTGTTGGCTGGATCTATGGGTGCTAAAATCAAGGCAGCAATCTTCCAAATCAAAGCAACAGCTCCTTGGAAGTCCTCACAAGTGTAACGGCATCATTCATGAAGAATGTAAGAGTATAAGTATCCATATTTGTTCAATATTAAATATATGGATCACATTATTCATAAGTTATATCCGCATATATTTTGACCTCCATACAATACATGATAAAGGTGTTATATACAAAGATGTCTAGAACAATCACCAAAAAATAAAAAACATAAATTTTACTTGCAAAAATGGCGAGAGAATTGACAAGACTGTGTTGCATCTTACCTCTAAGTTGTATAGTTTCTTGAGAACCTTGAGATTTGGTACCTCGGACAACTCCTCACAGCAGTCCATGTACATTTTTACTAAGCGCTTCTGAACCCATCCTGAAATGGGGAAACATGCATATCTCACTTGCAGATGGTTGTTGACATCAGTGTTTGAGTAATACAGCAACATTACAGAGTGAGCCTATGATACCTCACATATCTTAAATGTGTTCTACCTCCTATGCTTAAATAAATTGTAACATCAGTGAAAAATCAAACGACACTGAATTAGACAAAAGTTTAATCAATTGACTCGAGAACCAGACATTTTGTGTTCATCCATTATGAGGCAAATGAATATAGAAAATGATCTATAAAAGTAAATGACCACAAGTTAGATTAACAAAAAGAAGCTACGTTAATTCTAGAAAGCATCGCATGGCAACATCCCTAAAATGAACATAGAACAGCAGTATTGCATACCGTCAATTGAAACTTCGACAATGTCATCTCCCGTATATTCTTTAAGATTTTCAACAGTTTCTAGGGATTCTATATTTCTTCCAGCACATTTTATGTGCTGAATAATGGGCAACAAACCTGCAGATAAACATTTTAGTACAATGGAGTAAACTCTAAAGCAAATCTATAGAAGATAATATGAGAGTTCATACAACTAGCTTTTTCAAACTGGCCAAGGATCTTATTTGCTCATATTATTAATTGATAAAAGGACCAATCCAATTGAGAATTGCATACCCTCAGATCTTTTCTCTCTAGGAAGCTGCAGATAATATAAGCATGCAACTTCAGGCTTCAACTGATCGCTAACAAATGAGGTTGCTTCCATGTAAATTATGTCATTTTCAATCTTGACTGTAATTTCTTGCTGCAATTAGAGAAAGGAACGCCGAGAGAAAAATTAAAAAGAATAGAGATAAAAGACAGTGATAAAAGGGATTGGATGAATTAATGAAACTTCAATAGATTTTTCATATTGGGATCATCGCGGTAGAACTTACATCTCGTTCAGAACTGCGCCTGATGGGATAGGAGACTCCCTGGCGCAATAGCTGGTTAGAGACATTGGTGTCACATTTTGAACAACTAGCAATATCAGTTTCAGCAACTATATCATCGCTCAAAGATCTTGAATTGCTTGCAACTCTGGTAACACTCTGAAGATTCCGGCATTTTAAAGAACTACTGTTTTCTTCAACCTTATTTGGATATTTGGATCCACACTCAGAAACAACCTGCCAATCAAGTATGCATGTACTGGCTTATATTTTTTTAAACATGACAGTATGCAACACAAACTTCAAGTTATAATTTCAAGATTTTTACCTTAATTTTAGCTGAAGGACTGGCACCACTTTTTTTACTCTTTACTGCAATTAGTAAATTATAATCTGTCAGTACTTTAATACCAAAATCCAAGGTTCAGATCAATTAACAATCAAAACTCACTTGTATCAGAAGTAGAGAAGTCCTCTAACTGACAATCACGGGATTCTCTCTTTGAATGCTCCACCTCATCAACATTCTCTTCCTCCTCCTCATCATCAGAAAGGATTACACGGACACGTTTAAAACCAACAGCCTTCTGACTGGTAGTTTTTGAAAAACTTCTAGGTGACTGCTGAGGTTCCTCTAAATGGTTGCTAAAACCTGCCATGGAATCTGCTTTTTGGGATGATTGTTTTCTGGACTTAAAGACTGACATCAGGGGCGTGTCATCATTCCAATCTTCTCGATGAGTATTCATTTTTGATTCAGACCCACTACTTGAGAGATAACCTGCTTCAGTATCAGTCTCCGAGCAGAAGTCCTCTTGTATATATTTTGGCTCAGGGTCATTATCTAATGATTTCTTCAGCTGATCAATTAGAAGTTTCAACCTCCTTTAAAGGTTGAAATTTAATTAATAGAAATACACAGGTCCACTAGAATATCTTCTGAATTGGGTCCATGAGTAATTCAATTTCAACTACACAGCGAAAAAATGCCTTCCATAAAAACTTACCTGGTTTCATTCTCATTATCGAATCTTATCATATTGCTGTAGTGCATATTTTCCAGAGCAGAAAGCTGTACAGAAGGAATGTTAGCTTCAACAGCAATCCTGTGATATCATAAGTCAGATGACGAGATGAGCAGCAATCAGAAAACCCATCAAGCAAAGTTAACAAGTAGTCCTGTATGCATGCAACTTTGAGGGAACTTTTCAGCCTCACATTGGCTGCTTGTGCAATAGCACAAGTTCCATGGAATTACTTTATTTTTTGGTAAGTAAAAAATGTCAAGTGGTTTTAGGAAAAACATTTAATATCCATTATCACAATAATGTAATTTTAATAGGGGATTCTGGAATTGCAACTAACATTTGGGGTTACATTACCGTTTGATCATTTCATGGAGAACTCCCTTTCAAGAGGCTAAAATTTCAAAAGAGATTCTCACTCTAAATTTTAAACTTGAAAGGATTCTGATGAGGGTATTTCCGGTAATGCATGTGCCAATTATGGAGAGAGAAGATTCTATACAAGGGAGTTCTATTGTGAGAGAGGGCATGAAGAATTTGGTGTGAAAGTTGGGAGAGTTGGATATGCCTCTCGAATGCATTTTCATTGTTGTCATCTTTTAAGTGCTTTGATTTTTATGTCTAGTTTATCTTTGTATTAGGAACCTCCATTTGATTTACACTATGTGGAGTTGTTATCATCATCCATTTCAATATATTCAGTGTTATTTTTCCATCACAATTTCAAAGCACAGCCTATGATTAGTGTCTGACATGTAATGGAAGAAAAAATTAGTGTCTCACATTAACTCAACTCCTGGGAAAATGCTATAGATGAAAATCAATTTCTATTTCCATACACTTCATGTTTAATATAGAAATAAAGTCAACTGTAAATTTCAAAAATATGGGTATTAGTACCTGTAGCTCTCTTCATATGCATCTAGTGCTCCTTTGCAATTGTGAACAGAATCCAAAACATTGCCAATATCAATTTTCACAAGTGCTTGGCCCTATAATCATTACCAGTAAGGAATAAAAATCAACAAACCATGGCAATATATAAACTCTTAGACCGTCCATTATCCGGGTCAATAGTAATAAATTATGAATAGCAGTCCTATAAATAGGGAAAAAGTGGATGAAATTGGGTATGAATTGGATAGCCATTTTTAGTTTTTACTGTTTTATCTCTCTCTTTCACTGCTGACAGTGAAACTAAAAATGAATACTCAATTCACATCCAATTACATCCACAATTCCCCTATTTATAGGACTACTATTTCCCAAATACATTTATCACTAGTGATCCTTACCGTTCACCACATGTCAATTTACATAGAAGGTCATACTACTGTATCGAAGTTTTTACTCACTTTCATGTGAAATTAAAAGTCAGAATAAGATAACAAAATTGTAAGCTTTATGTTAAAAGATCATGCAGCGACAGTAGCATCAAACTTACCTCTAAGTTACCAATTGTTTTGTAAATTTCCCAACTCTTTCTGTACCATTTGATAGATTCATTGAAATTTCTGAGCTTCTGGTATGATTCTCCAATAGCCAGATATGAGTCACTGAGCTTTTCATTGTCACGCAATTCACTTGCTATTTCTTTCTTCTCCTTTGCAAATTCACAATGCTACACAACATGACAGTTGTTATCAAGGAAAACTGGCATTCTATTAATTATTTACACATAAACTTAGCTTAAAAAAATCCATGTAGAATTCACAACAATGGCTAAATAAGCAAGTGAAACAAATAGCTAAGTACATGTTCTCAATGAAAAATTAGTACAGCAAACTAACAGAACATCCTTATTAAGGAAAGTCTGAACATATATTACCTAATCAACAGTTAGATATTTAAAGCATTTCAATCAAGGATTCACAGCAAATTTATGATAGAAGATAATGTGAATCTAACCGAATGGTCATATGCACATGCTCTAAAGAGAATTGATACCTTCTCCCATGCAAATATCATACTTGATTTCTCAAGAAGGCGATCAACAGAAGCATTTTGCTGCAGAAGATATTTACGCTCATGCGCTGAGCCTCTTGCAGCAGCCAAATATCTTTTAAGCTTTTTGAAGTTCTGCTCCTCTTTCTTTAATTCATCCATTACTTTGACAGCTTTATCTACAGTTTTGATATTTTCATCAATCTGCCTAACCAGTGCATCCTCATCTTCCAAAGATTTCACCAGGGTAAGTGCCTTCTCGTAATAAGAACGTGCTTCATCATACTTCTGATTCCTGTAATACACTTCCCCAAGATTAATGTAGCCCTTTGCTTCTCCTTGACAATGCCCAATTCTGTTACAAATTTGAATGTCCTTCTCCATATGTTTTCTAGCTTTTTCCCACATTCTCAGCTCCATATACACATTTCCAAGGTTATGATGGAGCCTGCTCCGTGCATCATCATCTTCACTGACCTCTTCTTCATTGCAAATCTCTAGCCCTCTAGTTAGGATTTTCTTCGCCTCTTCCAAGTTATCAAGTTCCATTTCCAACATTCCAATATTATTGTGTGCATCAATATATTCCTTAACAAATGAAGACTTATTAGTTGGTGGATCCTCCTTAAGAATCTGCGCCAGCTCCATAGCTGACTTAAAATACTTTTTCGCATTTCGTATCGAGAGATGATCATGTTCTGATCTTGAAAACAATTCATGATATGTACGACCAAGCTGCGTACTCGCCCTCTGCTGCTCAACAAGGTCATTAGCATCCCTAGCAAGCTCCAAGTGTTTTTTCTAACACACAATACAGTACAAAAAATCAAGAAATCGAATATCCAAAAACTTAACTGATATCCAAAACATCCAACTTTTAAATCCGAACATTGAATGAAAAGAATAAACCATCAAATATAAAACCAAGTCTTAAAAGCTAAAATGCATCTAAATTTGTATTCAATGTCACATTTATCAAATAAAGAGTTCATCAAGCTTAATCAAGTAAAATCCACTTCAAGCCTCAATTCTAACTAAAATTACAGAGATAACTTCAAAATCAAATAAATAATTTTCAGAAAATAGAAACAAAAATATAATACTCCCTCCAGTCCTAAATGTAAATGTAAGACTTAGTTGACTTTTTGGAAAATCCTAAAAAAAACAAAATAAGTTAATTATAAATTGATTTACCTAATTTTTCTTTTAGACTAGTTTATTTTACCTATAAACTAATGGATAATTTAAAAAAAAATATATCAAATATATCATAATTTAATAACCTATTTCACAATTTTAATCTCTCAAATCTTATATTTAGGACCGGAGGTAGTAAAACCCTAGAATTGATACCTGATAAGTAAGGGCATCACTGAAACGTTCAAGGCGGAGATAAATTTCGCCGAGAGATTGACACGTGGGAAGCAAATGCTTCTCAGGCAAGTATTGGAGAGAAATGTCATAGTCTCTTCGAAGCCACCTGAGGGCTTCAATGTACTCTCCTTTGTTCTTCAATATGTTTCCGATCACGTTCGCCCACCGAGCCTCCTCTTGCTTGTTCGCCTCCGCCTTCGCATTCCGGTACGCCGCCGTCGCCGCCTTCAGTTCGGTGTCGTGAACCGCCATTTTCTTTGGTTACAGAGACGGTAGAGAATGGTTATACTGAAGAAGATGATTGTGTTGTGGATTGAGGTCTGATGATTTGAATGATGTTTGATGAATGATTGGGATTTCTTGCGCAGCTCGGAATCCCTAACTTGTTCGAATTTTCCATGAATTTTTATTCTCGCGCCAAAATTAAAATTTTGCCTTTTCCCACTTTTTTTTTTTTGCTTTATAAAATAAAATCTCTCCATTTATAAAAAAAATCTCTCCTAAAGAAATTATTTTTTTTCTTTATAAAATAAAATCTCTCTTAAAGAAATTAAATCAGATGTGCTTCCTCAATTCTTAAATATCATCACTACTACCTACAACTACAAGTCATTAACGGGTGATTCTTATAAACTAATGTATCGTTGTTGGGTTATTACATTTTGGTTAGATTCTCGTAAACCATGGTATGATATACTATGATATAGTTAAACCATTTTAAAGATGCAATGGAAATAATTCTTATTATACATTATTCATTACAAGTAACTTGAAAAATTAATTAAAAATTTTACAATCCATGGTAATTCTTCTTAAAAATTACTTTTTCTTTTATCTTTTTTAATTAAAGGGCGGACACTAGTGAGTAGTGGCTATGAGATTACTAAGGATCGAAATTGCACCTTCATGCCTAAAAGAGAGATGTCATGGCACTAAGTTACAGCTTAGTGAGCAGACAATTACATTACAATTTTGTGACAGGGACAAGCAACAATTTAATTGTATGATTTTGTGGAATCTTATCTTAATTAACTGTAATTAATTTTCCATACACTACAAAAAAAACGACGCTTTCCGGCGTACACCGCTTTCCGGCGTACACCTTCCGGCGTTTTCATCAAAAACGCCGGAAATGGCATGCCTTCCGGCGTTTTCAAAAAAACGCCTAAAAGAAACGCCGCAAATTTTGGCGCGCGCTTCCCGCCTTCTTTCCCGCGCACACATACCGGCGTTTGTGGACACAAAAACGCCGGTATGTATATTTTAATCAAAAAATTTGTTATTTGCTTTTCTTTTTCTTTTTTTTGAAAAAAATAACACATATCGGCGTTTTTCATTCTTAAAAACACCGGTAAGTATAAAATAATATTTTTTTTAAAAAAACCATGCATACCGGCGTTTCCTGGAAATGCCGATAAGCGTAAGAAAAACGCCGGTAAGTATTAAATAATATTTTTTAAAAAAAAAACATGCATACCGGCGTTTCCTGGAAATGCCGATAAGCGTAAGAAAAACGCCGGTAAGTATTAAATATTATTTTTTTAAAAAACATGCATACCGGCGTTTCCTGAAAACGCCGATACGCGTATGATAAACGCCGGTAAGTATTAAATATTATATTTTTTAAAAAAAACATGCATACCGGCGTTTCTTGGAAATGCCGATAAGTGTAAGAAAAACGCCGGTAAGTATTAAATAATATTTTTTTAAACAAACCATGCATATCGGCGTTTGCGAAATCACCGGTAAAATAATAATACAATATCACTTTCCGGCGTTCCCATCATAAACGCCGGTAGGCTCCACCTTCCCTATAAATAGCGATGCTCCCCCCTCATTTTCCCTTGCTCATTCGTTTCTTGCTCCTTCCTACTTCTTTCTATTTGTTTCTCAGCGATCATTATAAATAGTGGTGCTCCCCCCTCATTGCACATTTGGTGGTTGCTTATTTTCATATCTCTTTTTATTTATATTTGCTTCATTTTTGTTTATTTTTATGTAATTGTTAATGTTAATTTTTATATTTGATATACTTTAGTTGCTCTTATAGGTATTATTTTCTTTTAATATGTGTAATATGATTTTTCTATCATTATTATTTATTAATATTTTTTATTTATATCTATAATACTAAATTTTCGTCCCAATTTAATGTTAAATTGGGACGAAATTTTTTTTTTAATGATTTTTAAACACTTTTCGGCGTTTCTGCAAACGCCGAAAAAATTTATATTAAATAATAGCATACCGGCGTTTCATCAAAACGCCAATATGTCAATTATTAAAATAATGGACATACTGGCGTTTCCCGAAACGCCGGTATGTCTGAATATTATATTATTTTCTGCATCCCGCGTTTCGGCGTTTGTGGGTACCCTACGGCGTTTGCAAAAACGCCGTAGAGTTGTTTCGCCGGATAAAACGCCGGAAAGAGACAAAAATAAACGCCGGTAAGCGGCAAGTGTTTTGTAGTGATAGTTTTTTGCAATGAATAAAATACTTTTGAAAAAGGAAAAATCTCAAATAAATCTCTCCCAATACCCAAAAGGACAAGTGGGGAACCTAAATTTTCAAAAGGACTATGAAAGAACCAGAACGAACCTACTTGTCATTTTAAAATTTTGCAAAAAGACAAAGTGGGTTTAGGGTGGGTAATGACAGGTAGGTGCTGATTCCTTCATAATCCTTTTGGAAGTTCAAATTACTCACTTGTAGGAGAGATTTATTTGAGTTTTCCCTTTGAAAAAACACGCACATAAACTATTTTGTTATATTTCGATAATTTCACTTGATTAGAAGGTTTATCTACTCTTTCAAGTTTCAAGTTTCAACTATTCATGCTCATGTCACAGGATTACTAATAGGACTGTCAAAACTTCGTTGATGCCCATCCATCAACATGTGTTTGTGATTATAAGTCATATAAACTCAAATTCAACAACTTTATTAAACAAATCAAATGTGACTGCATGCAATACATGACGAGAAAGAAAATTAAATCACAAACTAAATTTTATGGTTACTTGAACTATTTACTAATAAAATATTTTTTTTTCTTAAAATAAAAATGGAATGCCACTTGTAATGCCAACAAGATATACCGCTTGTGATAATAAAAAACAAATAGAACATTAAACGATAAAAGTAAATAATTATTAAAGGGTCAGGAGGGGACACATTTTTCAATCTTGAATAATGTACATTATATACAAGTATATGGTATGTATACTTATATTACATACACACATTGACACACACACACACATATATATATATATATGATAATTATAAAATGCTAACTAAATTGACTATAATCACGTTATCATTGAATGTTCTTTTGTGATAACCTTGTTATGATCTCCGTGATAGCTTCAGATCTTATTTTTGATGCCTCCTTAACTATAACTAGGTAATTTTGTTCAATCTTATCTATTTCTATTTTCAACTCATCTCCATTATATAGGGATGGAACATTACTAGAATGTTGGGGGTAGTTCAATGTGTCATGACATCCTAACTTTGAAGTTTTATCTTTAAGATGATCTTCCGTTGTGGAAACAAAAGAGCATTCGGTTCCTCCAGACACTGCTGACCCGACAGATGAGAATGACACGTGAGATAATTTCTTCTCACTAATGTCGGATGTTATAGAAGTTTGTGATGTCTCACAAGACAAATCATCTAAGTTGATTGTGTTTCCATGGTCTTTATTGACATGGGATGAACATTCATCCACGTCTGAGTGATAATAATTGTTTGATGCAACTGACTTTGTCATTGAGTGGCATATCTCTTCACTATTGTTTTGCACTGAATCTTTTGAGGGTTGATTTTGTTCTGTCGAGTCCAAATCTTTTTGCCCAGTATGAGTCCCTTTACAACTTTGTGAAGACAAATGAGCAATATCTACACAAGGCTTCCAATCGGGAAACAAATTAATTAGCAGCAAGTCTATCAACTCAGCTATGAAGTTTACGTTTTGATCCGGAATTTTGAGATGTTCAACCATTTCAGTTGAAACGGAAATAGCAGTATCACGATCAAGATAAAATAGGAAGCGGATAACTCTTGCTCGACCTACATTGAAATAACACAACTTTCATCATTGTACCAAAATAAACCCTACCATGTTTATATATATTACAAATAAATTTTTCAACACTTGTTTGAAGGTAAAATGACAAATAAAGAGTTTCTGAATGGCCAAAAGGAAGTAAGGAACTCAAATTTTCAAAAGGAACTCAACTTAATTGTCCGGACAATTAAGACTCATTAACAACAGAAGCATATTCATTAACAACACACATAATTATTAATATGTATTTGCTACTGTGAATATGTCTTAATCGTCCTTTTGAAAAGTTGAGTTCCTTAATTGTTCTTTTTGACATTCAAAGGTCTTTACTTGTCGTTTTCTCTTCTTTGTGAATGTGTAAAACATGATTCTTAACAATTTGATACATTTCAGTCCAAAAAAACAATTTAATACACATAAAATTCAATCATTTTATAGAATAAACCATAACAAGTTTTTTTTTTGAATAGTTGCCATTGTGTGATGTTTATTATGATAGATGCTTGAAACAATGTGATATTTATTAGTAAATTTAATTTCTATAGTAAAAATAAATACTAACAAAAATAAATAAAGCTCATACTAACCATCTTTATCGGCTATCCGGAAAACCACTGATATAGAATTCTCATCGTTTTCTTCACCTACTATGGTGAAAAAATCACCACGCTTGAACTTTCGTATCTCAACACCGGAACCATCATATACAGTGACCACAGGTAATTGACAAGCCTCATCAAAATCCAAAGAAGTTGATCCACTACGTTGACTAGCAGGACCTTCTGACATAAGAATACGATCTCCAAAAGCTCCACACTTAGGGATGACAATATCTGGTAAAGATAGACCACGATTTCTTATCAAACCATTACTTTGAAGAAAAGGGTCTGCTAGGAGTTCCTTTGCTGACATTCTTTCAGATGCTGGAACCAGACATTTCTCAATAAATAATTTCATTTCTGGATCATCAAGTTTAGCAAGAGAAGCCGGTTTTATACCCTAAGAAATCAAATTTTGTATGGTCAAACTAGTCAGCAACAATATTATATGGTTTAAATAAAAATCTATGAATTTTCAACTGGATGATACGTACGCACCGATGAAACCTTCTTGTATATATGAATTGAGTTTTTACATTCACTATATGGATACTCAGAAGTCACCAACTCAAGTATGCACATTCCAAATGAATATATGTCGGCCAACTCATTGTAGTTTTCCTCATACAACTCAGGTGCCATAAACTCAGGGGTTCCTACAGAATCACATGTACATGGAATTCATTACAACAGTAAATAAATGAGACGAATAGACATGAAAAATGTGTCAATGAGTATTTATAACAGTGTGTTAAAAAAAATAGTGACGTTTGAAATACTCCGCCTATATTTTTATAGCCGGTCTCAAGCCCGGATAAAGGAGTAGGGTTGTGTTAGTCTTCGGCAGCCAACGTAAAATTCTTGTCAAATCTTATGAACATAGATCAACGCATGACTATTGATAATACAAAATGACGTCGTGTGATCTATGTAGCCGACCTCACATAGTGCGATAAGGTTTTGTTGTTGTTGTTAAAAAAAATGCCCAATTGTCATGTCATTTTATTAGATCAAAAGATTATTTGCATTTTTAATAGAAGGGTAAAAAAAATGTGAGAAATAGAATAAACATACCAATTACACTCTCAGCATTAGCCCGTTCCAGGAAAGTTGCCAACCCCAGATCACCAATTTTAACTTCACCTTGGTTTCCATTGATAAATATATTATCACACTTCAGATCCCTATGAACAATAGGTGGGTTGTGACTATGGAGATAGTTTAAACCCATCAAAATCTGTCTTGCCCATCCTTTGATAGCCTTCATGTCAAACTCCTCATGCTTTTGACGATACCTAAATCATGCACCACCACATCCACTAAAAAACATGATGATTTTACAATAAAGACATTAAAGAGATTACACAGAGATATACAGATGAAAGTAAACATACTGTCTGAGGCTACCCGAGGAGAACAACTCTGTAATGATGTTAATAGTCTTGTTCTTATCATCAATCCAGGAATTGTAGAATCTTACAATATGATCATTCTCCAATGATTTTAAGAGATGCACTTCTGAGTAGAGCCTTTCCAAGTCACCTGGTGACTGTAGCACCACATCAATCCGAACCTGGTTCCAAGCAACTTCAAGTCCACTGGCTTTATCAAATGCCTTATAACTGCTCAATCAAAAATTATCAAAATAAACAAATGGAAAGTAAAGTAATTATTACAATACACCCTTCAATCCTAAATATAAGATCCCTTTGATTTTTTTTATATAAAGTTAATGAAACAAATTAGATAACTAAATCATAACATTCACCACATTTAATTAGAATATATATTAGTTTATAAGTAAAATAAATTAGTTTCAAGAAAAAAAATATAATTATAGACAATTTCAAGTGATTAATTTTACAACTTAATTTCTACAAAAATGTGAAATGAGTCTTATAATTGGAAGTGGAGGGAATACATAGTAGAAATGCTATAAAAACTGAAAAAATTAAACTACAATTATATATATACCATGTCTTGAAAGCACCCTTGCCAATCACATCATTATACTGTCAAGGATGCAAAAAAGCAGCTTCAGTTTGGTGGAAGCAAAATGAAGGTAGAAACTCTGAAAAAGCTTTTTACAGAATAAAAAAAAGGTGAAGGTGCAAAACTAGCTACCTTAAATTTTAAATTGGACAACTGTAGCACCTTAAATTGAACGGTGCAAAACCGTACATTGTAAATCAAAATGGGATAAATTTAACACCGCCGTTAAGTAGAGGTAAACGGATGTTAGTTTATGGGTGGGTCCCACCTTCATTAAATGACGTGGCAATCCAGCATGACATCTGAACTCTAATTACCAAAGGAGTACTTACACTTTAGTCCCAAATAATCATATAATTATTATTAGGTCCCACCCCACCCCACTCCCCTGTTCTCTCCTTCACCTCTTCCTCCCTCCCTCCTCCCCAACTCTCCCTCTCTGCACGGCGCCGCCGCCGCTCCTCCGGCGGCTGACACCTCCGGTAATAATAATAATAATTGTTGAAAGGAAGGAAGGTGGTGAGGCGCGCCCTTGACGAAGGGTACGATGTTCGCTGCCTCATTTGCCCCAGGCCCGCCCCCGCCGACTTCCTCCGTGATTGGGGCGCCACTGCTTGTCAATGTATGTAATTCTTAATTCTACTATTCTCATCAACTCAACCCACACCTTCCCTTCATATACTCCTATTAATTAAGATACATTAATTATTTAATTAGCTACTACTGCTTTATTTGTTTTTAGGCTGGCCGACCTCACTAAGCCAGAGACCATCCCTGCACCTTGGTTGGAATACATACTGTCAACTGATGTGCTACTGGTCGTCCTGAGGAGCCCATCAAAACTGTATCTACCTGTTACTCTTTCTTTCAACAATTATTATCATTATTATTATTATTATTATTATTATTATTATTATTATTATTATTATTATTATTATTATTATTATTATTATTATTATTATTATTATGCCCCCTTGTTTTATCACAATACTACAGTCTACACACTAGACCCTGCCTTTTTCCCTTTCTCGGTGAAAGGCTTTCCTGTGTATTCATGAAGCAAGAGATGGAGATGACGAAGAAGATGATTATCTTTCTTTGGAAGTTAAGTCGGTGTGACATTGGGATTCAAGTCAGTGGTGCCAGAGGTGTCAGTTGCCGGAGGAGCGGTGGCGGCACCCTGCAGGGAGGGAGAGTTGGGGAGGAGGGAGGAAGGAGGAGGTGAATGAGAGAACACGGGAGTGGGGTGGGGTGGGACTTAATAATAATTATATGATTATTTGGGCTAAAGTGCAAGTACTCCTTTTAATTAGAGTTCAGATGTCATGCTGGATTGCCACGTCATTTAATGAAGGTGGGACCCACCCATAAACTAACATCTGTTTACCTCTACTTAACGGCAGTGTTAAATTTGTCCCATCAATATATATCTTAAAAAGTGGGTTTTAACTGTCGCTATGTTTACACTATAACATATTCCAATTGTGGCTTATTCAGGAAATTGTATTAATGGAACCTCATTGATTATCATAATAAAAATTAGTCATTATGAGTCATATCTCACTTATAAATAGAACAACAATCACATGACCAATTTGAATTTAAACCCCATTAATTCGCAGCACAATTCAGCTATTTGAACGTTTCTATAATCTAAAAAAATTATGTAATTAACAAAATTACTGCTAATATCAATCATATATAATTAGTTTTCACTTACCCAATTAAAAAAAATTTAGACCAAGTTAATTGAAATTATTTGAAAAGATCGGCTATCAAAAAATTTAGATCATGTGAACTTTTAGTTGAAGGTCGTGCTTGGGGAGAAATTTGGTTTATTTTTTGGAGGGGGTTTTGGATAGAGAACGTTGTTGGGATGAAATTTAACTCTTCTATTGGTATTATAAATGGGCGAGTTTGATTCTACGTCAAGTGATTAATGGATGCTATCAGGTGAGTGAACTTTTGAATGGGGATGTGACCATGAAATTTTTTTTTTTGGGATTGGATGACAGAATTTGAGGAATTTGACTCTTCATTTGTTTTTATGTATGAGTGAGTTTGATTTTACTCAAATTAAAAATATAACATATAATTTGAATTGAAATTATTTGGAAAGTTAAACTATAATAAAAATTTAGTCATAGTGAACTTTCGCATTTAGAAGTTTCCTAAGGGAAACTTGGTTTTTTTTTGTGGGGTAGGGGTTTGAAACTTTGGATGGGGAGGTCGTGGGCGGAGTTTGACTATTCTTTTGTTTTTATATACAAGTGAATTTAATTTTCGGTTAAGTTGAAAATATTAAAAGTAATCTAAATTTATATTTTAAAAAATAATTCATTAGTAGCAATAATAGTAGGGAAAAACTTACATCAAGTTACTTTCTCCAGGTTCTCAAGTTCTTTTAATATAGGAGTGACACGTGTCCTTTTATAACAAATTGGTTGTTATAAAAGGACACGTGTCACTCCTATATTAAAAGAACTTGAGAACCTGGAGAAAGTAACTTGACCTAAGTAAGGTCCATAATAGTACTTTGAATATTTATAGTTTAGATTCTCTTTAATTTTATCTTTTAAAATATCCTCATTACTCAAATAATTTTATCAAAATACCATATTTGGGGGGGGGGGGGGAATTTGGTTCCTTTTTTTTGTTGAGTGAGAGGGGACATGAGATTGAAAGGGGGATTGTCGATAATTTAATTATTCTATTTTTATTATCTTTTTATCTTTTTAATTTTAAATAAAATATCTTGAAAGATAAATGTCAATTATTTCATTAAATATGTCTCAATTTACCCTCATATATGACCATATTTTCCACATTTTAAGAGACAAATAAGAGAGGGAGACAAATTATATATGAATATTTATGAAAGAAAGGCTTAAATTATTCAAATTTCAAGTAGGAATATTTTATATTTTCCATTTTGAGATTCTTTAAATTTCATAACAAATAATTTTATACCCATTGTTTGTATTTAAAAATTTTGAATTCACTACTTTTTTAATGACAAATTTATTTTTTTAAAAAAAATTTATAGTTATCAAATTAAACTTAATTTTGATTTTGTTTACAATAAAATAAAAAAAAATTATTAAAAACGTTATAGTTAATTAAATTAAAACATGAACCTTTTAAATAAATATGAATTACTATATAAAAAATAACAATAAATTATCCTCATTAAAATGAGAAACAAAATAATAGCTAGAAGGCGGGGTCATACAAAAAATAATGTAACTTGATGTAAATTTCAATTCACGTAGACTCTGATATCAAACTTATAAATGAAATGCAAACTGTTAAGCAAAAAAACTTCAAATGGTATCAAATACGATTTTAATTCTTATATTACCACATATATTTCATTGAGTAGCAGTGGGCAAAATGTGCTTCAAATAACTCTCTTTAGGAGTTTATCTGATGAATAAACAAGTAAAGCTGAAGGTAAAGGCAAAAGCAAAAGCTAGCACAAAAAGATGGGTGAAAGACCATCTAAATGCATGTCATGTTAGCAAGTATGACCACTTTTAAAAACATTCAAACAAAAGCATTACCTTAATGTATCGATGAGTTGGATCAGTTTCAAGAACATCGGGATCAAGAGGAGACTCTGCATGCCTACCACATTCCCCTGAGCTTTCCATACGTATAGGGAAGCTTTCCATACGTATAGGGAAGGAAGAAAATAATTTCAGATATGGACTTACTGTAATAAGTTTTACAAACAATTCATTTCAAATTCACATTCACAATGTATTAGAATTGATGATGAACTGGAAATTCACATTCATCAAATTTAACAGAGGGAAGGGCGTGGGAGGAAGAATGAAAGGAATGCTAATTGGAATTTAGCATGAAATCACTAACTACCACAACCTCTTGGAACAAGCAAGACCTCTAAATCTACATGCTAAATAAAGAAAAAAAACGGCACATCATCAAGCTGGTAACTATTTATACTTATACGTACCCACCCACCTCCTATAAATATCCTTTTCAGTTTAAATTTTGTTGAGACGTTGTTTTATCATGATTAATTTTATTATAAAAACTATGTGTAAAATCCCGTGGTGATCATGTACATGAAAAACTTGGGAATTCGATCAGATTTGACTGGTTGGGAATTCGATCAAATTTGACGGGTTGAGAAAATTTAAGAAAAAGAGAAAACAAAAGCTAACGTGACACAGCTAGAAAGTAACATCTCAAATAGAGATTATAACTAGAAATAGAAATAAAAGAGATGAGAAATAAATCATAATGCAGTTCAAAGTTCAAACAAAGAAATAAATCATAATATTTTTAGTAACATTCTAAAAACGGAATTAGGGAAATTTGGGTATATGAATTAAATATTGGGAAAAGGGTATAGAAAGAAAATAGAATTTTTGAGGGTAGTATATATTATTATTAAAAGCTCAGAAGGGTATAATGGTCATTAGCTAATAGAGAGCAAATGACACATATACCCCTCTCTTCATTAAAAACACATGCACGCACACCCATTTCTTCATTTCTCTCTGTCGTTCTTCACTGTTTCTCTTCAGTCCAGCGTGCTTTTTCATTCAAAATCTTAGTCGATCTTAGTCCAAACTTGCATGTAATAAGTGCTATAGATTCATATGAGAATTTCCTATCTTCCCATATAATTTTGGGAAAATGCCATTTAAATCCCTCCGAATATACAAAAGGACAATTCAGGAACTCAAACTTCCAAAAGAACCATGAAGAAACTAGGACCTAGTTGACATTTTAAAATTGTGTGAAAAGACAAAATTGTCCTAATCATAAAACAGAAATTACTAACCACCCAATTTGGACAAAGACTGATATGCCCCTCCCCTAACCTCAAAACCTCCCACTTCTTGCTCCTCCCCTCACCGTCGCCGTTCACTGAGCACCACGCTCCTCTTCGACGCCGTTCACCATCACCGGAGTAGGTGCAACTTCTTCCCTCAAAAGATAAACCCTAATTAAAGTGAGTTCTTTATTTCGTTCCCTTTCGATTGACAATAGTTTCAGACTTCTTTCCTATATAGAGGCTACTGTTATTTGTTCTTTTACTGAATACAAGTTAATGTTTCGTTTGCTTTTATTGTAGATTGCAGGGAAATAAGATGAAAGTTAAGGTCTTTGATGGTTGTTGCCCAGACTGTAAACATCCTGGAGATGACTGCCCTTTGAGTAAGATACAAATGATACTGCAAATGGTTTTCATTGCTTTCTTGGTACTCATGCTAAATTATTATTATGGAATTCCTAAATTTTATTCTGAGACAATAGCCTTGATAGCTGGTTATTTCATTCTCTGAGAGACCACCTTGATCTTTTCCCACTTTTTGTACATATGCCAAAAGAAGTTAGTAAATCACATACAAAGTCCCATATAAGAAAATAAGTAACCTACAAGTCCCAAACACTTGTAAATACTGAAGTTTAACATGTACATAGTGACTTAGTTCAACTTGTCAATGTGACTAAGAAAATAATGAATTTCCTTATTTGGGACCTAGTTGTGATTCTCCCCAAAATGTTATTCTAGATTAAAATGCAGTTCTCCACCTCCTCAAACTTCAGTCCAAATGAGAACCACTTAGTTGTTTATCCAGTTGTATGTTTCCTTTGTGTTAGTATGTACTTGGTTTAGAGTATCAAAATTATAATGTTTTGCTTGGTTTATGATTTTGCTTTTTATGGTCTTGCTATCTCAATATTTCGTAATGATTGGCCTGTCATGCTGCACAATTGATTAATATGTTTTTATCTTCACTTTCAGCTTCCTGTTGGGCATGTTATGTTTTTCTTCTCTTCCTCTGTTATTATTCTTTTTAAGAAAAATCTTGTAACTAGTTTATTTCAATCTTGTAGTTTGGGGTGCATGCAATCATGCTTTTCATTTGCACTGTATACTGAAATGGGTGAATTCTCAAACTTCACAAGCCCATTGCCCAATGTGCCGTAGGGAATGGCAGTTTAAAGGCTGAGATAATGCTTATATGCCTGCAATATTATAAAAATGGTTCTAGCAATCATCGTTGGAGAGCAACATTGAATGAGCGAGATCAAGTGGAACTTTTGATAGATGAAGAATTTTTTTTCCTTTTGGTGAAAACTAGTTTTAGCCTTTTAGGATCCAAAATTGAGTGATATTTGATGTTTGTGATGACAAAGGTGGAAGAACTATCATTCTCTAAAGGGTAGTTTCAATCTAATGATGTGTAGCAATCTAATTTCTAAAATTTGTGATTGAGTATTTGGTATTCTAAAATTTGTCTCCTCCCTACCTTTCAAATTTCTAAAATCTAAGTTTATGTGTATGTGCAGGTGAATGGCTACGGAAGTGAGGGTGACAGTAAAGCAAACCATGTTGGGGTCAATATCGATGACATGAACTAAAGTGTCAATGAACCAGCTGCTTATATTAAAGAGGGTACAGAAACTCAGAAGGAAGAATTCAGAATGGAGGAATCTGATGCTGTACAAGATTGGATAGATTATGATAGAGAAGAGAAAATTGTGGATGTGACTATAGCTCCTATATCATTGCCTAAAAAGCCCTCCAAACCACTCATATCTCATACTATTGACCTTCAAGAGGTTCTACAAGAAACCATGTTTGTTGGTTTCTTAGCTTCAACTGGAGAAAGTGAAGCAAGCTCCCATTACATTCTAGGATGGAGCTTGGGTTTATGTATGAGTGGAAAAAAATTATTGATTGTTTGGGTTTATGTTAGGACAAAAACATGGAGGTGTGTTGTGGGGCACATTTTTTTTGTGTAATGTAACATTTGAACCTTATTTGCTTTTCAGCATAAATATTGCTTACATTTTCAGTGTGTCTATCAACATTTGAACTTTGGTGTTAGCATTTACACAGCACCTGCTAACAATTAAACTTTAGTGATTAACAATTGAATTTTGTTCATTAACAATGGAACTTCCGTCATTAATATTAAGATCATAATGATTAACATTGTGAACATAGGTATTAACTTCGTTAACAACATCACGTTGGTGTTAACATTTACACAACACCTGCTAACAATTGAACTTTCGTGATTAACAACTGAACTTTGTCTATTGACAATGGAACTTTGGTCATTAACATTAAGATCATAGTGATTAACATTGTGAACAAAGGAATTGACTTCGCTAACAACATAACATTGGTGTTAACATTTACACAGCACCTGTTAAATATTGAACTTTACTCATTAACAATGTAACTTCGGTCATTAACATTAAGATCATAAAGATTAACATTATGAGCATAGTTATTAACTTCGTTAACAACATAACGTTGGTGTTAACATTTACACAGCACCTGCTAACAATTGAACTTTTGTGATTAACAACTGAACTTTGCTCATTAACAATGGAACTTCGGTCATTAACATTAAGATCATAGGGAGTAACATTGTGAACATAGGAATTAACTTTGGTGTTAACATCAACACCTTCTCATCAAACATAATGGTATATTTGATATCAGAGTTATTACAATCCACCTCAAGCCATGATGCAATCATCTCCCTCAAACTTTCAATGCGAATAACAACTGTAACATACATATTAACATTTGCAATATAACATTTAACATTTTCAACATCACTATTAACAATACACAAATCTCTGTGATAATAATTACAACACAACTATGTTGGCACATGGCCAAAAATTGTACCCTTAACCAAAATACTACTCTACACAAGAACATTCAGATTGGGTGGCACATGGTATACTGAGTGTGGATGAGAAATTTAGTATTCTTCCAAACATCTTCCAAAAAAATGTGCCCCCAACCAAAATAATACCCTGCACAAGAACATTAAGCTTGGGTTGGGATTTTTGCAGGTTCTTCTTGTGTGACCGACCTTATGGCATCGTGTACAATGATATATTTAATCTCACATTTATTACAATTCACTCCAAGCCGTGATGCAATAATCTCCCTCATGCCTTCAAGTTTTATCCCCTCTTTTATGCTTTTCACCTTTGCATTGCCTCCATGGTATTAAACTATTCCTTCATGATTACTTCTAAAATAGCCTCCAACATGGATAGTACAACATATAGTTGTTTTAATTCACTTGAGCCACCTTCATGTGTCATTTTAACCTACACAAAGCGATTAACTAGTTTAACATGGGTCTTAACAACTGGAGCATACATTTTAACATTTTCAACATACCTATTAACAAGGCAATGTCATGTTTACAACATAGCACCATCTACAACACTAAAACACATATATGTACTTTCGGTAGAGATACACAAATTGGCATACAAAATTCAGATTCACTAACATCCAACTCAAATTTCCCATTCTTGAATCAAACCCATATTTAACAACAACATTAACCCTGTCAATTCATTTAGAATAGAGCTAGAGACACTACATTTAAAAGTCATCCTTTTATTAGGAAATCAAGCATACAAACATCCAAATGAATTCCTCCTCAGTGATAATCACAATTTTCCATTTAAAGAAAATAGGAGCCCAAATAGAAGATAATCTTCAAATCAAACAAATACATAAGTTGATAGATTAATGCTAACATATTCATACACCCCCCTTATTAGGAAAATGGGAATGCAAACGCTAATGAAGAATAGGAGACAAAAGAAAGGAGAAGATGGGAAAAGGGAAGAGAAAGCCATCCACAAGAAGAAGCTCTAGGACAGCACTCTCCACTCAAAAGAAGAATTTGTTTGACCAAAAGCTCCTGCGTCTGCGTGTATTTGAGAAGAGAGAAGAGAAGAGGAGAAAAGTGAGAAGAGGAAGACGAGAGCTTTATTTGTTCAAGGGGTGTGTGTGTTCTCAGTGAGGTGTGTTAGTGGCAAGGGTTTGTAAGTTGTTTGTAATTTGTGTTTGAGGTGGGGGCATTTAAGTCTTTTCACAACATTTGCAAATGTTATTTAGGTGTCTGGTTCCTTCATGGTCTTTTTGGAAGTTTAGGTTCCTGAATTGTCCTTTTGTATATTCGGAGGGATTTAAATGGCATTTTCCCTATAATTTTTCTGTGTTTTGGTGCAGAATTTGGGGAACCCAACAGTGCAGGATTGGGTTTTGTTGATTTGTAAAGGTTGAAAATTTCCCTTCCTCTTCATTTTTCTGTTTGGCCGAATGGATTTTCTAGTTTGGGAGTTGGGATGAACGAAATAAAAGGGTTCATAAGACTATAAAGTTAGTTTTGTACGTGCATGTTTATTTTAATCATGGGTGTTGCTGAAATGGTGCATGGGCAATGTTGACATATTTATCCTCATTTCTAATTGTTGTGGCCGATTGGTTTTGGTGAAGGATGGAAGATATTCCAATTTCATATGGGATTAATAATATTCTGCACATGGCTGGAGGTTTTTAATTTTTTTTTGGGTAAGGTTTCAATTGATTTAGGATTTATGAAGTGAGATTATATATGGTAGGTTGTTGCATGTTGTTTGGGTTGATATATTGTTGATTGCTAGTTCTTTCTTTCCTTTCTTGTGCTATTTCTGGTCTGATTAGCATATGACTAGAATAATTAAATGAAGATGAGAGTTTATTTAAGATGTTGCATGTGAACATGGCTGAATACGTAGCGGTTTAATTTCAGCTTCAAAACTTCTTCCCTTACTATTTTGTGGAGTGGAGAGACAGCTATGGATGTTGAGTATATGCTGAAAAGTTTTCGTATGCTTTCCCTATTTCTGGGACTCATTGTTTTAATTTGGCCATCTTTCTCCTTCAGTTTTTCATTAAAACTGGAGTTAATAGAGTATAAATGGTAACTGAAGTAAATTAAGTTTTTTTGGTGACATGTATGTGAGATTTTGTTACAAGCTGAATTTTTGGTTGATTTTCAATTTCTTGCTTTCTTTGGCTGGACATAATTGATATATGTGTGCATGCGTGTGCATTTAATTTGTATAGATAAAAAATGCATCAAAAAGAAAAGTTCCCTCACATCAACCAGTAAATTGCATATCTTGACCAACATGGCCTTGTTTCAAGGACATCTCCACATCTAACTATACCAACATCATACACTATTTCAAATCTGAATCAGAATCAGAATCAGAATCCGACATAAAATGAGAGAACACAGAGTTTCTACTCTCCAACATAAAATGGGAGAAAACACATAGTTACTTCCTTCAACCCGTAAGGCCAGCCACACTGCCACATATTCCATTGGCACCAGTAGAGTAAACTTCCGCAGGAAAACAAACGAAACCAGAATCTGCCATACTTGTTGCATAGGTAATCAAGATACAACACATGTCTGAATGATTCAAGAATATGGCTTCAGTCCAGCCTGTGTGGTCTATGGTAATCAGGCAACTACGCATATCATGTTTTGCCGACAATGGTCTATGGTAATCAGGCAACTACGCATATCATGTTTTGCCGACAATGACCATATTTTTGTCATCGCTGGTCCTTTGAGACTTTATCTAGAGCATCAAAAACATGCTGCACAGTAACATCCTCCACAATGACAGTCTTATCTCTAGACTTGGAACCAGCACCTATTGATATTTGCCTTCGTTTTACTCCTAAAACCTGCAATCACTCATTGAATGTTAAAGCAAAAACTAGGCTGAAATATGAGCACAGACTAAAATGTCCATAAGGTGCATGGAAAACCAAGGACAGTTACAGGGTTGGTGTCTCAATACAGAACTAGAAAAGACAGCCATATAAAACTAAATCAGTTTATATGTTTCCAACAACAACAAACATAAAATGCAATGTCAATGATATATAGATAACATCAACGTATGAACCTATGAGTAGGGGTGGTCAAGTTTTCCCCGTCCCGCGTCTTTTTGGGACATGAAATTCCTGAAAATTTTCATGATGGGACAAAAATTCATCTTCAAGACGGGACGAGACAGGAACCCTGTCTTGAGCTTTTTTTTGGGATAGGACATGTGACGGTTTGTCCCGATCCCGTTCCATGAACACCCCTAAGTACTATGAGCAACAATTATTCTATCTACACATCCAAATAAACACAAGTGAGCAGCATCAGATTATAATTATAAAACATATAACAAAAGAAAGCTCATTTTGATAGAGAAGGTCAAAATCTCACCAAACTAGACAGTCCAAGAAAGAAGCAACAAGAAAAGCAAAAACAAAAGCACAATTGATTCCAACATAAAATTAAATAAACCAAACATGAAGCAAGATTTAAACAACTAAGTGCGCATAAAAATCTAATAATGAGTCAGATATTTAAAATATGACTGCTCAAAATTTGTTATATTTCCACCCTAGCAAGAAGATTACATAAAATGGAAAATCATGAACAAGCAACAATTAACTCTGTCTTTCTCTCTCAATATTAGTGTTTGGACAATAAAGAAAAGAAAATCTTACGTAGGCAATGTAATCAAGAAGGGCAGCATTAGCTTCGCCATCCCTAGCGGGAGCATCAATCTGAACTCCTACAGCTTCATCAGTGATATCTACAATATCACAAAAACCCATTATTATTATTATTATTATTATTAAATAAATCACACAAAATGAAAGGGAAGTGAAATGGGATAGGAATAGGATCATAGGAGTACCTGTTATGGAAGCAGTTTTGGAGCCAGGCTTGGCGTGGACGGTAATAGCAACGGAAGAAGAAGTGATGGATCGAATAGAAGAAGGGAAGTTGTTGTTATTTTTGTCTGCTTTCGATTCTTCGCTCTTATCAGCCTTCGCTTTTCCCCTCTTCGCCGGCGCCATCTTAATTTCCCGATCCTTCCTCCTCCGCTGAGATCAACAATCACAAGGCCACACCTCGCTTACGCACTACACATAAGCATAAGCATATTTGTTTTTTTTTTTTTTTGATAATGTTTTTTTTCCCAACAATACACATAAGCAATTGAGCATGTTACTCAATACTCACCCCTCATCTATCTATGTGAATCATTCTCGTTTCATTTCTATATATAAGAATTAGTTTATGTTTAAAAAAATCCTAAAAAAACAAAATATAAGTCAATTATAAATTGATTTACCTAATTTTTCCCCTTAAACTAGTTTATTTAACCTATAAACTAATAACTAATCTAAAAATATATCAATTATGTCATCATTTAATAACATATTTTGTAACATTAACATCTCCAAAAAAAAGTCAATTAGGTCTTATATTTAGGACCGGAGGGAGTATAACTTATTTTCGTTCTTTCTTCTTTATAATAAACAAACATTATTATTAGAGTTTATTTAAGGAAAATTAGAAAATATAAATAAATTAAAATTTGAAAATGATCTTATATTGAATTGAAATTCGAAAATGATCTTATATTTAATAATGAGGAGTACTTTTTTACATGAGTATCTCCATCAATGGTCAATAAATATTTTTCTTTAAAAAACCAGAGAAATTAGGTCTTTGCAAGAGAATTAATCACAACCAACAATCATTATTTGAGTTTCAAGAGATTTGCATGATATTAAATGACCTATTCAAAAATCAATAGTTGTCAAAGACAACTTCTTGAGATGTTAATGATAGTAAATGAGTTTTTGATAAAAAAAAATGATACTAAATGACTTTGTTAAAGGGTTGCATTAACAACTCAATTAGTTTGTTATTTTTAACAATTGAGTTGTCAATCACTTAACATAGGTCCCTTGTAACTTCATTGTGATTTAATTATTGTTTTGAATTTGATTATGAAAAATTTCCTATAAGAGACGCGATTGTGATTTTCCATTTTTCCCTCGATGGTCAATGCACACATATGTTTGTAGATATATGTATGTATATCTATCTATATTACTTCATTATAGGGGGATTTTGTACTAGCATTTTGTTTATTCAAATTTGCCAATTCCCATTAATGGTCAACATTGACTTTAAATTCTATGGGAATATTACTCTGGTTGAAATTGTAAATGCATTTTTGAACCCATGGAAATATTCGAGACAAAATAACTGTATTGAGCCAAAATTTCTGAAATAAAGTTAACCATTAACCATATAATTGATAATAATATTTCTGTGTGAAATATGTTTTTGGGATACATATCAATTTTGACCTTTTTAAGACTTATATCATCTTTCCTACAAATATGATAAATGTAGCACTGTTGCACCAAACTAACAAAGTTGTTAACTTATGTTAGATTTTATGTCATTCATCCATCTATGAAGACAAATAATTTCTGCCATGTTTTTTTTTCAAAGAGCAAGTCGGCGCCTGAAATTTTTTTTTTAGGTCCCATTTCCTTAGAAGTTAGAGACAAAGTTGTTCATAAAAAAACTTTCATGACAAAAATGATTCATCTTGATCTTGACAAAGACAAGAAACAACAAGCATGTTAGTTAATAACAACATTGCTACACTTATAGTTTTCAGCTATCTTGGGGAAAAAAACACTTCCAAAGTGACACTATCTAATGAATACTACTCTCTCTTGTCCATAATATAAGAGCTCAAAATTTGAATGATTTTTGTCAAAAATATAAGTCCTCATATCACATTATTTCATCATTTAATTCACATTTTCTTACTTTGTCATTAACTCTATTTCATATTTGTTAATGGGAAAAACTTACATCAAGTTACTTTCTCCAGGTTCTCAAGTTCTTTTAATATAGGAGTGACACATGTCCTTTTATTGAATGGATGGTTGTTATAAAAGGACACATGTCACTCCTATATTAAAAGAACTTGAGAACCTAGATAAAGGAACTTGACCTAAGTAAGGTCCTTTGTTAATGTTTATTTATTTCTCTATCTTAAAAGTATCATAATAACTAGAAATCTGCGTAAAAATAGTAACTAGTAAATATGGACAATATTGGAAGAAAAAATTAACTCCAAACACCCAACTAATTTTTACATGTTTTCTTAAGAAATGATAGCTGCCCTTGCTAGGTACTCCCTCTAGTCCCTAATATAATAGCACAAAATTTGAATGATTTTGGTCCTTAATATTATAATATAAGAGTTTATCTCACATTACCTCTTCATTTAATGTGTTTTTTCCTATTATGCCTCTAATTCTCTTTCATATTTATTAATGCTTATTATTTCCCTCTCTTAACATATCATAATAAATATGAGCAATATTGGAAAAGAAGCATTAACTTCACGCACCCAATTAAGATTCACATGTTTTCTTAAGAAACGTTTTTTTGGGGCTAGCTCTTATATTAGGGAGCGCGAGGGAGTATTATAGTAGTATTAGGGAGAGAAGAAAGTATATTTTTGCAAAGAGAATGACACGTGGTGGATCATCAAAATCTATCTGTGGAGCCAGTTAATTAAGGAGAGAAAATGAAATAATAAAAAATATGGCATTTGGAGGTGATGTGGATGTCGAGGATGGACACACGTGGTTGATGGTTGTTTCGCGATCATTCGGTTTTTGAAATTACATATCATACAATATGTGCGCTGGGTAATTCAAAATTACTCCATTTTGGAACTGAAAAACGCAAACGACGATCAACACATAATAGTTAGTTTCAATTTCATCGGTAAATCTTGACGATGGGGGCTTCCACTTCGACGGAGCAAGGCGGTTGTACGGATCAACGGGAAGCTGAAAGCCAAGCTTCTTCCTTGGGTGCTCTTCCTATGCTTCGCTCAGCTTTCTCTAAGCTTGTTGATCCTCATACAAATGCCATTCCCTCTCAAAATTTACAGGTTTTGCATAACATTACTCTACTCAAAATCTCACTTATGTCTGTTTTTAAATCATATGGAATTAAATTGCTCAATTCTGATGAAAGAAAGTTAGACTAACTGATGATGATGGTGGTGGTGGTTGCTTTTTATTCATGTTGTTCTGTTTATCTCTTGGGAAGATTTTAATGATTTAATAACCCACCAAATGCAAATGCAATGGATCATTACTGATTAGTCTTCATATCTATGCGGTTTCACATCTTTGGAGTTGCTTGTAATTAAATTGAATTTTAGTTTAGTAGTGTTAGAGTTTAGATTAATGGCATATAATGTTGACAAGAATCAACTCACAATTTAGTCCAGCTTTGATATATTCGATGTGCGACTATTTGGTTTCTCGATATTTCCTACTTTTTTCCCACCTAGGCTATACTCCTTTTTTGGTCGGACCTTCAGGTCTTTCTGTGCCATCGTTTTTTTAAGTTAGTCATTCAGGTTCATACTCCTTTTTGGGCCAGTCCTTAGGTCAATCTTCATTTTTTTTTTCTCTTTTTCTTTTCTTTATTTTCCTCCTTTTTTTGGGCTTTGTATTATTTTTTTTATCTCATTGATCAAACGGCTCTAATACTATGTTGGAGTTTAGGACTGAAAGACACATGATATGAGTTTTGTATTCAATGTTTTTTGGAGCTTTGGGGTCTGTATAGAAAGATGAGGAATGATCATAAATGTTTAGACATTTTTTCACTGATAAAGATTTCAGAAAATGGGATTATTGAGGTTACTTGCTAGCTATCCGTTGTAAAATGTTTTTACAACATTTGTTATGTTTATCATTTGTTTTATCTTCTCTCTGATTTCTAACATGTGGACATGTTTGCAGCAATGCTTTAGTTTAGTTTACAAAGGTCAAAGTGACGCCAGCAACATCCCCAAGTTGTTTCCGGTGTTGTTAGACCACTTGGGCTCATCCATAGTTGAGCAATTTTTTATGCCAGCTAAAGGACAAATTACTTGGATTGAATTTGTGAGAAGTTATAATAAATGCTCTGCGAGGATGTCTGCATCTATGTCACTCAATATGCTTCTCAGAGTATTTCATTCAGCTTTTGGAAGAGCCAATGCGCCTGTGAAGTTGGAGCTTGAATTTGATGATAATGGTGGGAAAATAAATGGGTCACTTCTTCCCACTCATGTTCTTTTGCTTCTTCTCATGTGTTGGTGTATGTCATGGGACAGGAGAAGTTTGCAACATCCTGGAGGCAAAGCTAGTCTTAGCCCACCAAATTTGAATCATTTGGTACTATCAGCCATCGCATCGTGTGTGAAAATTGATGATGGCTTGAATGTATGGGATAGTGACTTTTCTAGCTCAGAAGTTCAAATTCCAGCTGGAAAGTTTGTTACATGGGTTTTGAATACAGTACCATGCCTCTCAGATTGTTTGAGTCAATATTTTCATGCAAGACTGCAAAATAAAGCCACTTCTGGGGTAAATAGTGCTTTCAAGTTGAACCTTTTACAATCTTTATTTCGGTGATCTGTTCAACACAATTTTAATGTATGCCCAGAGATTATACTCTTTTTCAAACCCATTTCGTTACCTGATGTTTAGTGCTTATTACAAATCAAGCCACAAACTATCTACCCGGATTATTAATTAGTTGAAAACTGAAATTAGATTTGAATCCATGCTTGCTATTTGTTTATGACGGTCCTATTTTCTCTATCTGCTAACTTGCCTTCCTACTGTCTTTGTTGAGAGATCTGCAAATAGTTACTAACATCCTTTTCATTTCCAGTCAAAGAGTGTAACTCAGTTAGTCAAGTTTGTGTTTCTTGTCCCCATTAAGAATTATTTTTTCTTGTCAAATTGAGATCTTCAGAATCATTATATGTAAGTTGGTGGCCAAATAATTACCTTGAAGTTGTTTCATTTTGTTATTATGTATGATAGCATTTGATAATAGTCAAGTAATTGATTTTTTTCCCTGAAATTCTTGAAGGATGTCAATTACTGGTTAGCTCCCCTTCACATTTTCCTTTTAAGTTACTGTCTCTATGAATGATAATGGTTTTGAATACCTTTTTATGGACATGAAAACCTTTGCCCTTAACATTTATGCTATTGTATATGTTATAGTGTCACTTACATAGAACTTTCATCCAAGTTTTATGTGCGAGAATTAATTGGTTAAAACATTTGCTGTAAAATATTGCATAAACCGTAATAATATGGTTTGCATGTCATTGTGCTCACCGAAATGTTTTCCAAACTACTTTTAGATCTAACAATACAGCTCATCTGCATTTTGACACGGTTATTATAGGACAAAAATATCTATTGCATCTGGCTCTATGGTACATTTAGATATAATAATTTCCTGATCAATGACAGGATGGATTGGTGCCGTCTAATTCCTCTGTTGCGGATGTTTCATTAGCGACAGAGTGTGATCATTGTATTTTAACCCACGGAAGGGCATGGGCAATTAGTCTTACACAGAAAACCACAATAAATGAAGAGATCTCAGATCTGTGTTTTCCTAGAAGTAAAGATGAAATGGATGAAAGGCTTCTATATAGGTTCGTATTTTTTAATCTTGTGTCTGGCTTGATCCCTCACTCATGCTTTGACAGTGTAGGACACCTGCTGGAATAATTGTAACTGCTTGGCATTGCTAAAATTGGGATGAGAATATGAATTTGTATTATTGCTATACAACCTTGTGCTTTCTGTCTGGTTTTGTTATCTACTGACTCTTAGTCTTGCTCTTTTGTAAGCCTTTTTCTTGTGAGACTTACCATTTGGAAAATAATTACAGGTCATCTGCTCATGGGAAAGGCCTAAACAGATTTTGGTCTCACGTTGAAGGTTACAAGGGTCCATTGCTAATTTTGGTTGCAGCAAGTTCAGGACAATCCCGTGAGGGAAGCTCCATTGTTAGAAAATGGGTTATAGGGGCACAAACTAGTCAGGGTTTTGAAAACAAGGATCTGTTTTATGGGAGCTCTGGATGTTTATATGCTATTAGTCCAGTTTTCCATGCATTCCCTCCTTCTGGTAGGTAATATGGGCTGGAAGTGGCCTGTTTAGTTTTCTTTTATGGGAGCTCTAAATTGTTTTTTCTTTTTGACCAATTTTTGGAAACTATCCAACATTAAGTGTTTGTTATTGTTGACAGGGAAGGAAAAGAATTTTGTTTACAGTCACTTGCATCCTGCTGGTAGAGTATATGAGCCTCGTCCGAAACCTGTGGGAATTGCATTTGGAGGAGCTATGGGAAATGAGAGGATATTCCTTGATGAAGATTTTGCGAAAGTAACTGTCCGTCATCATGCTAATGACAAAACTTATCAGCATGGTCCTCTCCTTCCAGACCAGGTACAATTCTATGCCTGAGAAGATTTAATTTGTTGATGTTGAGCTTGTAGCTGAGCAAAGATTAAATGCATTGATATGAAGTTTCTAATTGTGCATGTTTTCTCGTATGTTATATTGTCTTGTTAAATATACTGTAATCTTATAGGTTCACTGTTCTTTCTCTTCTGAATGAAATCAATTTTGTTTGCTTAAAAAAATACTAGAATCCAGATGATAAAATTTCCAACAAGAAGCTAATGATGAGATTTTAAGGGGGTTTCTGGGAGTTAGACTTTCAAAGGGGTAGATTAAGACCGAAGACAATACTCAGCAAAAGTATTTAGCGGGACTCTTGATCTACAATTTATTTAAAGATTCGGTTGTTGATAGAACATAATGGTGTGCGTGATCCATATAACTGAGGAGTTAGAATTTGTGCATCAGTGTACTTGTCCCGTGAATCCAGTTTTATGAGCTTTCATTCATTGGCTTATGATATATGTTTCGCTTTCAGGGCTTTCTGGCTGTTGAAGGCTTGGTATCAGAAGTGGAAGTTTGGGGACTTGGAGGGAATGCGGCAAAGAAAGTGCAAGATTCATATAAAAAGAGAGAAGAACTTTTCACTGAGCAAAGACGAAGAGTAAAGCAACTGATCCTACTCTTGCTTTTTGAATTAAACTATATGATGAATCAATAAAAAGCAGGAACAATATGTTTTTGTTATACACTTTTTGCAGGTTGACTTGAAGACATTCGCAAGCTGGGAGGATTCACCTGAAAAAATGATGATGGACATGATGGGTGATCCAAATGCTGTTAGAAGGGAAGACCGGTAAGGTGGACACCATCATATCTTGTAGCAAGAGTTGAACTTTTCATAGAATGAATATCACACATTAATCTGTGATAGCTCTTTATTGTTTGGACACGTGATCCACATATTTCTCTGCAATCTGCATCATTGAGAAATGTTGTTGGTATGAATATGATACTGTCACGCGCGCACTCGTGTTTATACATGTATGTATGAATGTTCGTTACAAGTACTATGTGGTAATGAAAACTGTATAGTATGTTCACGTGAACTTGTGTATTTTCACTGGAATCATTATGATGGATGTTTATCAGACTAATAAAATGTGGAACATAGTTTCATACTTTGGAAGAAGCCACTTTCAGGGGTTGTATTTCTGAAGTTTTTATTCTAAACATAGGGTGCGGAATCTCTATCTCTCCACTTCCTTTATGTCCATTTCCCGCCCACAGTTCAACTCTATGGGTGGAAAAAAAAAACTCCACAAAAAATTGAAAACCAGATATTATTATTTTATTTTAGGGTAATTGTGGAAAAAAGTTTGCATAATGTTTTACCAAAATATGTATTTCCATTCTTGTGTGTTACCACTTACCAGCCTGAATATGCATAACCAATTTCAAATAACGTTTTACCAACTTTCTATAATGTTTTATCAATATGTGTATTTCTCTTTACCAACTCCCTAAACTTAACCAATTTATTCGTGTTGCCAACTTCCTTGAACTTTACCAACTTCCTTTAACTTTACCAACTTCATACTCCTATAATGTTTTACAGATTTTTAGTACTATTTTACTAACGTGTATTTCTATATATCAATTACTTCCTTAACTTGAAAAACTTCTTGTGTTTTACCATTTTTATTTTCTGTTTTTTTTTTTTTTTTGCCAGAAGTGTTTTACCATTTTCACCATTTTCGTCTTGCGTGTTATCAACTTCATCATCTACAAACATAGAAAAAATATCTAAAGATTGAGAAAAATGGAAATATAATAAATAATGAAAAGGGTCTTGGTGGAAAGCCACTTTCCTAAATTAATATTTGTAAAATTCCCTCTCTAAAAAAAAAAAATAACAAACAAACACCCCCTGCCACTTGGTAGGCAACCTCTAACGGAGGAGCCCAGTTGGCAGTTGGTGGGGCTCCAATGGCTAACGATGGTGGGGGCTTTTTCTATAAAAAAAATTGAGAATTAATTAGAGATCTTATGGAAGAAAGATAATTAAAATGAAGTCTTACGGGTTGTAAATTACAACTTTTAGAATTAACAATAACAACTTATTGGTATAACAACTCACAAGACCTAATTTTAATTATGTTTTTTATGAGACCTCTAGGTGCATTTATGACATTTGCATTGAACTTGAAAATGACGACTTGGCTGATGGTATGATATGGTCTTTCTTGAAATTCCCAGCATACAACTGTTTTTTTGCATATTTTGGGAGTCTTTTATAGGAAATTTCCCTATAAAACATGGAATTGAAGGGGAAATAAATGAAAAGGACAAAACCAAGTAAAAAGGAAGAGATTGAGGGAAACATGAAAAGAAAAGAAATGATTAAAAAGGAGAGTGCGCGCTATAGATTTATAAACACTGATTAGCAACGATGATTTAAAATAGAACACCTTAATACCTTATATTTCATGATATTGTTGCCTATTGGCCGGTCGTAATAAAAAGGGTTACATTACACCAATATTTTACTTTCATCGCAACATTACACTTAAAAATATTCCATGAGAATCTCTTATTTCTCGTAAAAATTTTGGGACGGATTTATACCTTTACCCTATATATGCGTGTGTTTGTATAATTTAAATACCAATACCTTTTATATACATGAAATACTGTGTGTTGCTACTTCCGGTCCTAAATATAAGACTTAATTGACTTTTTTTTGGAGAGGTTAAGCTTACGAAATAGGCTATTAAGTCATGACATATTTGATATATTTTTAGATTATACATTATTTTATAGGTAAAATAAACTAATCTAAGGGGAAAAATTAGGTAAATCAATTTATGATTAACTTATTTTGTTTTTTTATAGGATTTTCTAAAAAAGTCAATTAGGTCTTATATTTAGGACAGGAGGGAGTATTGTTTTTAGTATACAAAATTATATTAAATTATTCTTATTGATATATAGAAACTTAGATTTTTAATGAATTGAAGTAGCTGTATATACCATATGCCCCTTGTATAACACAATAAAAATGATTTTTCATAACCCTAAATTACTTTAGACTTAGTTGATTCAGATAAGTAACATAAAAAACAAAAAAATTCTTAGATGGAAAGTGGAGTTTATTTATGTAAATTTAATGGTAAAGTAAAGTAAATTAATTACAAATTGTATGAGAATCATGGCCTGCCTCTGATCTAACTTGTACGTACAAGCTATGCAATAATACCTAACAAAGTACACTGTCAATTTAACCAATGAATACAACCCCAAGTGATCATTATTAATATCCAATCCTCATGAAAATCAAATTATAACAGATCAAATTATATATTCAATGTTCAACCAATATAAGAAAACACCGCGCTCACGGTTTCCTTTCTTAATCAATATGTAATATTGATTGTGATATCTCTACTGTGTCTACACACTCACACCACACACAGAAGTTTTGCAAAATGAACGTATAATTGGCTGCTCAATGAATATTATAAACGATGTCAAGCTCTGAAAAAGTTGTAAATCGCAGTATATATAGACCAAACTGATGTAGCGTATATAGAAGATGTAATGATAATGGGTTATAATATTAAAGATACGAGTTGAGCTTATATATTGTATGAAAAATTAAACTATATTATAAGGGTTAATTAGGCGAAGATGCAATAGAGTTCTAGAAATCTGAATAGTAATAACAGTACTACATATGTGTTTAATATTGCCACTATTCCTTGTACGAATTACCAATTCTCACTTATAACAAGGAATAGTAGATGTATAATTAAACACTGTCCTAAATTGATTTTCTTTTCAAGTTTCACTTTATTTGAATGACGGTTGGTGCTTCATATTTCACATCAATAGATAAGAAAGGTAAAATGAGAAAAAAAAATTAATAGGACAGCTGCAGGAGCTTTATATTTGAAATAAAATTTTTAGTTAGTGTCTTGTAATAACTACTAATTAAAGATTGAAAGACTATACTTGCATGACAAACTACATCTTACATTACAAATAGGTTTTGGAGTAATTTTTAAAACTAAATATACCACTAATTTTAACATATGTTACATGTAGTCATATCATATTATTATTTATATTATAAAGTAACTTTTGAGAAAAAAATTATAAATATAAATACTTTGAGTTATCTATTTTGTATCTTTAGTTTTTCTCTTGATTAAGTGATCGATTTACTATTGTCAAATCATCCACTAGCTAGGTTTCACACTGCGGACATCACTGTAAACACCACAGCAATCGAACTCCTTTCACTTTTCCACTCAAAATGATTTCAATATACTATCATTCAGCTCCCCGGTTTTAAACGAAAAAGAAACACCAAGGATTAGAGTGGGGGGATGTCTACTATTCATGAGATAAGAGATTTGTTTCGCTCCACTATAACATGATAGAATCGTCCATAAACAAATGTATGACCACAGCAATTAGAATTCACTACTAAATAGTAACTGACAATATCAAACTCAAAGGTTGTGTTTTGCCTAAGGTGAGTAGGGTATTTACGTCTGAGGCCTATACAAATGTATCTCTATATTACTTTTTGGTCAGAATATCTCTATATTACTTTTTTGTTACCTTAGAATATCTCTATATTACTTAGCTTGGAGATAACTATTTTTTTTGGCCAACTTGGAGATAACTATATATTTTGTATTCTTATTACCATGCATGGTTGAATATATGCGAGTTGATTAAGTAAAAAGTGAATGAACTTTTACTTGACCAAGAACCAATTCAAAAAGTCTCAATTGCTTTGGTGCTTTCACAAGTATATGTGTTCATTCTATTTATTCCCCTATTTTAATTAGTACGAAGTACTAGTTCCCTTAACAACATCATTTTTCTTTTCATAAGAAAATATGGAAGTAAATGTTGACATGGGAAATCATTTTGAAAAGCCTTATTGCTTATTTTAAAAGCTATTGAAATAAATATAGGATCGAATCGGAGACCTCATAATTTGATTTTTTTTTTACATGCATTTGGTAAATTTATAGTTTGGTAAATCGGTGACCTTATAAATAAATATAGGATCGAATCGGAGACCTCATAATCGGAGACCTCAAAATATGTTATGCGTTGTGTGATGAATAATGGTTATTTCTTTAGATTAAGAATAATTGTGAGAAAATAATGCATCATATTTATATAATATTTGTAGTCCCTACAAAATTACAGTATATCGTAAATACAGTTGTCTGTCTATATTGGAAGAAAAACGTATAATTGTTTGGCATGAACATTACATATGGGGTCCATACTCAGAATATGTATTTCATGTCTTCCAACAAAATTCTCATCTTTTCCTTTTTCACCATCTTTTTTGTTTCTTAATATGTGACCCTTAACTAATTCTGTTCACAATAATTAATTGATAGGTTGTACATATTTAATTTTTTAAAAAAAAATTATTTAGAACTTTTATTAAACTCTGCTTATATTGAACTTTAGTTTGGATCTGTAGTTGCAGAAGTGTTTTTTTTCAAACTACTTTTACAAACATGTTTGGATGGTGATTTTGAGAAATCAGTTTATATGGGAACATGATATTTATTGAATAATACACAATTAAAATATTCATATATTTTCAATAATTTAAAATTAAAAAATTTAATAGATTAAATTGCATAAGGTTTCCAATAATTGCAAATAAGAAAAATTTAATACATTAAAATACATATAAGTTAGAGGTTATGTCTATCACATTACATTTGGATGATTCAATTCCATAATTAGTTGTATCAAAGATGTTCTACAATTTGATCTCGAATCCTGTCACGGATACGATTCATGCGAGAAGAAGATGATGTAGAAAAATTTGATGATGAAACCTCTTGGTTTTGATGACAATTATCTTCATCTATCAAACTTTCATCTTCAGAAACCAGTTTCTCAGAAATAAGCTGGTTGGAGAAGCTCTAAATTAGAGTTTCTCATAAACCAGTTTCTCAAACCAGTTTATCCAAATAAGCTGGTCAGAAATAAACAGGACCCAAACATGACCAAAAACCAAAAAACTGTTTATGTAACTCAAACCAGTTTTTGGGGGTTCAGAAACAGTTCCCAAACACACACTATATGTTATAGTTGTTTCCAAGCCCACATAGAAGAAGACAATTGTATTAGGTCTTGACAACTAGTAAGATAAATTTTTCTACAAGTAGATATCAAAATATCACTATAATTTATGATGAATCTGATGTCATAATATTTTACCCCGAAATAAATAAAGTTATATTTTAGCAAAATTATTCGGGAGCGGACAAAAAGGAGAGAAGCCTGAGCCCCAAGGCGTGGATGGGTCTTGTGGGGCCCAAAAAAGACAAACATAGACACATAGTGAGATCTAGCCAAGGTAGATGTAGATAAAAGAAGTACTTCTCAAGCCGACTAGTGCTAAATATACTTTTTGGGTCTTGTGGGGCCCAAAAAGTAGTGTTTGCTTGCAGGTACAGTGTAAATACTTTGTACTTGTAAGGCCAACTAGTGCTAAAAATTAAATTAGTGAGTTTGGCATGGAATTGACCATGACCTTCTAAGTATTGGTTAATTCAAGTTCCGTTGTTAACGGGCATTAATAATGTTAGGATATTGTAGGTATATTATGTACAGTAACTTTGCGCACAAACATTTATTTTAAAGACATCCTGATTTTAATACACCATGCATGAGATCATCAAATTAAAGGTCTTCTTTTTGAAATAGATAAACAATTTATCCGTAAATTCTCTGATCAATTATGGTCGTGGCCCTTTATGGCTATAATCATTATATTGTTGCAAAGATTTAGTTATTTATAGAGTATAATACCATCTAATGGTCTGTTAATTTCACTCACTACATTCATCATTTAACTTTAGACTTTCATACATTAGAGAAAATAATATACATGAACACACACACACACACACACACACATATATAGATAATTTGGTAAACTAATACTATTATTCATCACTTTTTATTAATTTTTCTTAATAAGCAGAAGGCCTCTCCACTTGGCTCCGCGTATCTTCTTCAATACAAATTATTTATAATAATTTTATACAATAAATGTTATTGTTCTTGTTTCACTTTTTCGGGCTTTAAGCTTCACTCTTTTTTCCCTTTTGCAAGCACTTTATTGGCTCACTCTTACACCAACAAACAAATCAAATATATTATAACCACAATTATACTTTCACTGTGCGTTTGATTAATCTGATACTTCAAAGCCAAAAAGTACCCACAAATAAAAAACTCAATGCAAGTTGCCCGGCAGTGCATTAGACCAACTCTTTTAGCTAAATTGATGCATATTAAACAATAAAGTAACATCCCTAAGGATATTGCAATCTAACTACTTGCAGACTTGAAGATTATGAATCTCTCTTTACAGGATATTTAAATATATAGTCGTCTACTTGACATGCATGTTGCATTTTTATGTACTAAGAATCACATAGAATACGATATTATAATTATTATTCTGCTGAGATATGATTTGTATTCTGTACTACTATAGATAAGCTTGCGAGACTTTTGTCTTAGATTTTTTTTTAATTACTGTTGCCAAGGTTAATTAACTTTCCATATGGAGAGCTTGCAAATCAATTAATATTAATTTAATTACTGATTTATTCGGTTTTTTCTACTCTGTGTTGATAACGCCCGATCTTTCATATTCAAAAATCTGATTGATACAAATAAACGTGTGTTGATAACATATATGCATCAATATCAACGTACATCGTAAAAAAGAATAGTGTTAAATTGCTTAATTAAAACTATAACCACCCTTTTTGGGCATAATATTATTTTTCAGTAAGACTAGAGTATCATCACATGCACCCGCATAATTAATAAAGTTGAAGGTTTTTCTTGTGGAAACATGTTGAAAATGTAATTATGATTAGAGGGACAGTGAATAACAGTTTCATGCACAATTGCACAACTAACTTGTTACAATTTTTTATAATATTTCTATGTAAACAAATCATAGCACGCACATGCAATGTGATAATTTTTTAACATAGCCGTTTAAGATGTTCCTAAGTTAATATCGACATTTCGTGTAGCACTATCTACAATTTTTGAATATCTATAAAAGCGTATTTTTATAATATTCACTCACGTTTCTCAACTAATAATAAAAACACAAAATTTCAATCTCTTCTATTTACAACCTTCCTTACGATGAATGGAAGGCACATTTGCCAGCTGTTATTGAGCATGTTTCCCATCTCTTCTTGAGAAACAAGTGGGCTATTTCTTTGCAAAATTGTGCTCAATTAGGACAATGCCCAGGCACTTGAAGGTTGAAACCAATGAATTTCATTGGACGATTTCTTTCCCAGGTGAAGCTAGTGGGATCATAGGATCAAGCTAAGCAATAGCACTATACATGTACATGGGAAACATTTATGCTCTCTCTAAGACCCATGAGACACGTACCACATCTTACTAAAAGCTTAAAGTTGAACGAAGATAGGGACCCACGCTTTTCTCATGTAATCCAATTACAATATTTCAAAAGAAAAAAAATTAACTAATTCCCACTAATTAAGTGGGGCCTCCATTTCTCCTGAATCAAATCTCATCAATCTCCTTCTACAAAGACAGTAACGTTAACCCCCACTCCTAGGAATATTGTAATTAATAATCAACCCTCTTCGATCACCATTTTAATAACATTTCTCCTTATCTAGTTTCTGTATATATAGTCCTTCCAAGCCATATCCTTATCACCACTAACTCATCACCATTTTCATCTCATCATCTCAACAAATTACAACAAACCAACATGTTTGCTTCTTCTAATTCTCAAGTACTACTCTTTCATGACCTTTTGGGTCATCACTTCCATTACTCTAGAAGGTTAATGTTCTTTGAATCCCACCTCAACTCATCTTCTCAAAACAACTCCACCGAACCTTCCTTCCTTGGAGATGTTCGCTTTGATGTCAATGTTATCATGGTACTCTCTGTCCTCGTATCTGCTCTATTCTGCTCACTGTTTTTAAACTCCATCATTAGATGTATCCTTAAGTGTTACGACATCCCAACTAATAATAACGACTCATCTTCAAACCCACCTGCTCGAGTTGCCAACACCGGAGTGAAGAAGAAGGCCCTAAAGACATTTCTTATAGTTACATACTCTCCTGAGTTGATAAAGCTCCCAAGTTTGGGCACAGATTGTGCCATATGTCTCTCTGAGTTCAACAATGGTGATCGCCTTCGGATTCTTCCCAAGTGCAACCATGGCTTCCATGTTCGTTGCATTGACAAGTGGCTTAGCTCACATTCTTCTTGCCCTAAGTGCAGACACTGTCTTATTCAGACATGTCACAAGATCGTAGGATCTTCCACCATGACTAATAATACCCAATCTTCTTCAACTGTTGCTCCGGTTGAAACTATTGTGACGATATTGCCTTTAGAACCAGAGGGTATGGTGCGTAATCATAGCTAGTGGGAACTTAATTAATTACGTACAATCATTCTCAGTTTTCATTTTAATTATCGCCCTTTATTTTCATATCGATCATAAGTGTATATATAGCTAGAATCGAGAGATTTTGGTGTTGTTTAATGTTACCATTTTACTCTAGGTGTTAATTCAGCTACTTCCAATAGTTGTACTAGCTAGTTTGAATTCTTTTTTCAATAATATGAGCTATTTTCAGTAGTTGGCAATTAATTCCTTATAACCACGAAAGTGGTTTGCTTAAAAAATTAGAGGCGTTTGGATATAATAGTCATTTTTACCCGGAGAAAAATGAAAAATTTCTGATAAAAAAAGAAAAAAATGAAAAATCATTATTTATAGATAATTGATTTTATTATGTTTTTTCCTTATGAGTAAAATATTAGTTCCTATACTTATACTAGGCTAATTATGACTAATAATGCAAATACTGAGTATATAACATATATAAGTTGTCACAAAATTTACAAAATGAGGAATAATAAAAATAAAATAGAGTTAAAGATCATATTTGTCTTGTAAGTTTTAGGCAAAGATCAAATTTTCTCATGGATCACGTCCTCACAACCCTCTTGTCCGCCGCCATCAGCTTCGTCGTCACCCTCGTCTTCATCATCGTGTATGGCAGCTGGTCTTTTGACCCCAACCTCCACCACAGCTATGATGAGATCTCCAAAGCCACCAACAACTTCTCCCTCGACCTCTTCATTGGTGACGACAACTTTGACCTCGTCTACCTCGCCCGCCTCTCCTCCAGCCAGCTCGTCGATCGCCTTCCAAGACTTGGGGGGGGGGCTATAAATGTGGGATCATCTGATTCGAATTAAAGCTTTTTAGAGAGTGGCGGGAGTTTGGTTCTTCTCACTCGGGTTAGTTCAATTTCATGGCAAAGTTTTGATTTTTCCCACGGATTCTTGGCTTACTGGAATGAATCTGTTTGAAAATCGATTCTTGGTGTAATGGAAAAGAATAGATGTTAAAATATATATATAACTTGAGTTTTGTTGCTCAATCTCTCTTTCATGGCCTAAGGGGAGAGGTGGTGGAAGAGGAGGGATGAAGAAGATAATGAGGTGGCGGGACTTTCCACATGGAGATGATATGACAACGCATGTAGGATGCAGGGTAAAATTTTGATCCATTTTATATAATCCAGAGGCAAATTTAATCCCAAAAAAACTTCAGAAGCAAATTTGATTTTTGCCTAAAACTTTTCAGAGCAAATATGATCTTTAACCCAATAAAATAAAATGATGTCGACCTCATAAAGTTTTACCTCTTTTCATCATGGTAACAAAATATTAATTTGTTCATATAATGGACTACTTAAATAATTTGATTGAAGAATATGAATTATGTTTAACAAGGACATCATGGCGTGATATATTGTTGACTCGTATGCCCTCCTGCTTGTCGATGCATTTGAACAAGAAGGCAATGCATTCGTGATGAAGCATTCCGTGTTAATGAAGGGAAATGAAGTGTTTTTTTTTTTTTGCCAGAAAGAAGGAAAATAAAGTAGAGTAGTGGTTTAAATATTCACATGCCAATTGTTGCTCAAAAATTGCACGCACACGGCACACATGAGTTAGTAATCAAATAAGAATAATCATTGTGTAGAATTATTGCCGGTGATAGACGAACATCAACAAGATCATTATCTAGACTTCCCAATCAAAATAAAATGAATTAATTATTACTTATTATACGATTTAATTATATATATAGAAGGGTACGGCGGTAAAATACTGAAATAGAAAAAATCTCTAGGTATTAAAATATACTTGTATTTTTCAATAAAGCCAAATTCAGAAAAATGAATTTTTAACCATAAAAATTATGCTTATATCACAAATGCATGGGAGAATTAGTCAGTATTATAGTCATGGGATATGTGTCCTCTAAACTTATTCCAACTTGTGCACAACCCGGCATGCTTCTAAAAGTGGATGAAATTATAAGCCGGGGGCAGTGTTAAAATCAAATACCTAACAAAAGTACCCTTGAATCAACCAATAATAGATCTGTCCAAAAAACAATCAACCAATAGATATACAACTCCGACGACCCCAAAAAGCGATCATTATATTATTGAATATCCTCAAAAGCATGAAAAAGGATTAATTATACATATACAGGCCACTTCGATTAATATAAGAAAACCACTTAACATTTTCTCTTTCTTAATCCAATAATTAAGTAATTTCGATTGTGACATTTGTGCGTCTACACATTCATACTACGTTCAAGCTTGATCTCTCACACATACACACACGAGTCGTGCAAAACTAAAGTATTGGCTACTCAAAAACTGAACAATGTGTCAACCACTGTAATTAAATTGTTGTAAATGGATAAGAACCAAATTCAGGTAAGATATAATAATGGATTGTGATATTAATGACACAAGTTCGTTGAGCTTATTAGATTATGAACTTGTATTCGTGGTAAGGATAAGATGCTATATATAATTTATAGAAATCTAAAGCAATAATATATACATGTATTTTAAGTTCAACAAAAATTAACAATCAGTCTTCAATATATATAAAAGCCGTTTTAGAAGTAATTTGCATTCTAAATATAAAAACTTTATTATCTCTTATATTTAATTTTTTTCTTTAAATTAATTTGTCTTACTTATAATAAGTTGACACATAAATATTTTTTTTAAATGGCATGTTATATATGTGCATATAAATTAACAAATTTTTTTGCTTTAATTTCTTAATTTCTCTAATTTTATCAACCACCTCTTAATTATATTAAGCATGAATGTTAAAAACATGAATATCTATACATACTCCACTTCTTAAATCATCCCACTTGGGTTACAAACACCACGCCAATAAAACTCCATTAACTTTTCCACTCAGGTGCTTTGAGTATATGGTCATTATTTTCCCGCTGAAATTAAACGAAAGAACTGGAATAAAGGGGGAAAGATCGTATCTTAGGAACTAGGTGCGCAGAAATATAATATTGTGTGCGTCTTATAATAATAATAATAACGAGATCAGAGCTCAAGTCTCGCTTAATAAGTACGGTAATAAAATGTATGCTAAAGTATGTTTTTGGTCCCTTAAGTTTGCACAAAGTCACATTTTGGTCCCTTAACTTTGAAAAGTGTGTTTTTGGTCCCTTAATTTTGGAGAAAATGTATTTTTGGTCCCTTAGCTTTGAAAAATGTGTTTTTTGTCCTTTGACTTTGATAAAGTAATGTTTTTTGTCCTTTGAAAAAAGGATAAAAATATTTTTAGTCCCTTCATTTTCAAAATTAAGGGACTAAAACATGACTTTTTGCAAATTGAAGGGACCGAAAACATACTTAAACCGAATTTAGAAGGACTAAAAACACACTTTTCAAAGTTAAAGGACTAAAAAGATGACTTTGTCCAAAATTAAGGAACCAAAAACACACTTTTCAAAGTTAATGGACCAAAACATGATTTTCTCCAAAGTTAAAGGATCAAAAACATACTTTAGCCTAAAATGTAATTGATGCACGTCATGACTGAAAAAAATTAATTACTTACTCAATTACTAAATATAACATGGTTAACTTCTTTTGTAAAATGAATCCCTTATTCTTAATGTATTTTGTGTAATAAACAAACAATAAATTATATGCTAGTTTATTAGTCAAGTAAATTAGTTTAAAGAAAAAAGTAAGGCAAATTAATTTATAAGTGACTTAATTAGTTTTCTTTAATTTTTTTAAAAATTAACTATGTCCAATATTTAGAAACATATCAAAATTAAAGGAAGTGTTTTGTTTTATTTGATTTAGTTAGATTTATTTACCTCTGTGTGTGTGTGAGTTGGCAATTCTGGCCAAAAAAATACTACCTCCGGTCTTAAATATAGGACCTAATTGACTTTTTTTTTTGAGAAATTAAGGTTGCAAAATAGGTTATTAAATGATGACATATTCGATATATTTTTAGATTATCTATTAGTTTATAGGTAAAATAAACTAGTTTAGGGGAAAAATTAGGTAAATCAATTTATAATTAACTTATTTTGTTTTATTAAGGATTTTCCAGAAAAAGTCAATTAAGTCTTATATTTAAGACCGGAGGGAGTATGTGTGTAGGAAATCGCTAAGCAGAGAGTGTGATCACGAAAAGTTATGAGCACATACATGTAACTATGTCACAAATCAAATTATTGTAATAAAAAAACAAATAAAATTACTCATAATATAGTTATTATGGGTTATAATAAGCATGAGTGGCGCCAATTATTATGTCATAATTAAGGGGAAATAGAAGTCTTAGTTGACAAAAAAGGTTAAACGAAAAAAAAAACAATTTTAGATGAAATTTCGCCTCAAGTTTAGTGGGATTCAACCGTCTAAAATTTAGAGGAACATTTTGTCTCAAGAATTGCAGACTAAATTGTCCGTCTCAACTCTCAACTTAAGATAGAAACATTTCGTGTCTAAATTCGAGATAGAAAATTTTGTCTCAATATGAGACAGAAATCCATCTAAATTTCCATCAAATTTCTGTCTCAATCATATCATTAACGATGGCCATTTTTTTAGACAACTTCGAAGAATTTGTCTGAAAACTATTTCGAGAATTTAGATTCTATCTTCAAAATTCACCTAAAATTCAGTCTGAAATTCATCTAAAATATACTGTTTTTGTAATGAGTGATATGATATCCATCTAAGTCAAACAATATACCCCCAAAAAAAATTGAATATATAGGTAAAGAGTAAATAGCATTAATGGGGATTTAACCCAAGTGAGAAGGAAGTATGTCTAGATTACCAGTTGGACACAGTGATACTTGTTTGGAATATGTGACATAAAAATAGATTCATTAGTATATCATTGGGGTCCAAATACAGTTACACATATATATTTCATGTCTCCCTACCAAATTTTCATTGAATTTCTACCACGTTTACCGCCATTTTTTTAATTTTTTGTCACGTTTTTTTCTAATGCTCCCTTTATTTATGCCTATATTTTTAAATTCAATATATATATATATATATATATATATATATATATATATATATATATATATATATATATATATGAGTTATATGATGTCCTTCGTATCATGAAGACATTTTGAAGTTTCTGCCATTATTGAACTTTTGTCAAAAAAAATTAATTCTTTAATGGATCGGAACTCAAGAACAATTTTTTTTTCAAATTTAAAATAGATTCAATGAGGTTGTGATGAGCTGGGTTGCACCTCCTATATACACGGGAATTTCACGTCTATAGGTTACAGTATCATTGGCTAGTGATAGCTACTTAACTTTTATGAATTTTGTAAGAGAATTGGCTTTCAAAATTTACACGCGCATTATTATTGACTAAATTAAAACTTACAAGACTTTAAGGAACATTAGGTCGGTAAAAACTAGACTACGTTGTTTAAAAACATTTTTTACAAGATGGGGTCAGTGGTGACCGCCATATGTGCCGAGAAATTAAAAGCCCTGCAATAGTGAGATCCAGCCCACGATGACATAAATCCAACCAATCCCACGTACACATACTACATACAATCATAGTACATCCTAAAGCAAGAAAAGAAGAGGGCACAACTTTTTATTGTTTTAATTTAATTTAAAGCCAAACCTTTCTGATCTTTTCAGCAACTCTTAATCTGAATCATTAGTATTTTTATCACTGTTATTGAACTTTAATACTACATTTTAAATAAAGTAAGGAAAAAGACCCAAAAAGGGACGCTTCTCCCAATGTCTCCGCGTATACGTATAATATTACACACATCACAAGTAGTTCCCTATATTTTTTGGATCAAAGTTTCCTTCATTTTTATTACTCATAAACTAAAATTTCACATCATCAGAATAGTTTATTTCGACGACCATCCCATTTTGCCAAATTGATCTATTAATCAATAAACTTAATGTCTGATCTGAACGGATATTGCGATCTAACTACTTGCAGGCTTTTGAAGATTTTGAATATCTGCTTATATATCCTATTTGAATCTTATTATTGGTGTCTCACATGACATGTTGCAATTTTATGTAATATGAAAAAGATTCATTCAATTCAAAAGCTTTTATTATTGTTACGTTTTTGTTAATTATTATTATTAGTAGTATTATGAGATTAGATTTGATCTGTAGCATATAAAAAAGCTAGCTATAGCTAGCTAACTTTGTCTTATTTTGTTAATAGTGTTTGGTGAGTAAGCTGATTGGGTTGATCAAACTCTACAGCTGGAGCCTGTAGATAACCCCATATTGATATGGATAGTGCTTAAACGTCTAATCTTCCAGATTCAGATCTGATTTACGCAAATAATTAAAGATTAACATCTGTTATTGACATTAACTAATAACCCACAGTATCATAATTCAAAAAGAAAAAGTAAATTGAACCGTTTAATAATTATGACAATGTAAATCAAAACTACCTAAGAAGAAGGATGGATATATAAGATATGGTCAAGTTCGGAGGGTTGTCGGCCAGGTATTGGAGCATATGGTGTTGGAGCATGCATTTAAATAAGATTTTTCAGTGGTTCAAATTTTTTAAATTGTTATCATTATTATTTTTAAAATAAAATCATTTCTTATAATATTTTGTGTTGAAATGAGATTTTGAAAATGAAAACTTTAATGCTCGATAATCGAATTAAGAGAGTTACCCTGTAACACATAGCACAACCTTAATTATCTGGAGCAGTTCATATGTTTTGTGGCATGCTCTTTGGTTTGCTATCTTGCGCTTACATATGACATACTTTTACTACCTCACAATTTATTAATGTCTTAAATCTCAAAATGAAATCCAGAAAAAATTCTATTTCTAATAAACAAACAAATTATAATTTTCTCCGTTTTCAACAGTTTTGAGTAATTAATGATAACAAAATTTTTGAAGAGTTCATTGATAACTCAATGAGTTACTATTAACAAAGTTTGAGTCATCAATGACATGTTATTTAATGTAAATCAGATAATTGAAATGTCAATGTAATTTCATAATTATTTGGGACTTGATTCTAAGAAGTTTTCTTATGAGAGACTTGATTGTAATTTTCTCTGTTTTCTTTTTGTGAGACCAGAAACTATGTCCAGACATCATTGAATCAAAAATATCCCATTAAAATTATTTTGAAATCACCATAACTCATCATAATGTATGTGCGTCCTCGTCATTCTAATATATTACCTCCGGTCCTAAATATAAGACCTAATTGACTTTTTTTTGGAGAGATTAAGGTTACAAAATAGGTTAGTAAATGATGACATATTTGATATATTTTTAGATTATCCATTAGTTTAGAGGTAAAATAAACTAGTTTAAGTGAAAAAATTAAGTAAATCAATTTATAATTAACTTATTTTGCTTTTTTAAGGATTTTCTAGAAAAAATCAATTAGGTCTTATATTTAGGACCGGAGGGAGTAGCACATTGAGTTTGTACTCTCCAAAGGTGTTTCTTATTTGGTTGCTAAAAGTACAGATTTTGTTTGTGTGTATGTGTAAAATAATGCAACAAAACAATGTATAAATCTTCACCGAAAACAAAGAAAATAAGAAAGCACAATACCAAACCTTGAATTAAACTTAGAACCATATTTTCAGGTTATTCCAAGTTTCCAATAATGATGAAATGAACCTATACCACAGGAAGATCGTTCCCGGTTCCTCAGGTATGAAGCTAAAGCTAGTGGAATTATTTTAGCCCCTAGGATCGGTATAGAAGGATTTAGGATTCTCCAAAACTTATCGGACACGTGGCTCACCCTACTGCGTTTATAGTGGAAGAGAGTAGGACCCACTTTTCCTATATAAGATATCCTATTACTATTCAAGAAAACATTAATCCCCACTAAGTGGAGCATCCATTAATTTATCCTAAAATCATATCTCAATCTCAAACAACCAATACCCCTAAGATAATGCCCTATAACGCCCTCCAAGGAATATTCTAATTAACTATCCCCTTTATTCTTAGCTTCTTCATCATTTCAATAACACCCACTTTGTCTATCTATCTATGACTATATATATATGTCCTTCCCATATATAATCCCTTCAATACCCATCTCTTGGCTACCTCTCACTCAAGTCTTATTCATCATCAACACTGCACAAAAATATGGCCGCTTCTGCTAATTCTCAATTACTTCTCTTCCATTACTCTAGAAGGTTATTGTACCTTCACTCCCATCAAAACTCAACAAATAATCCACCGTCATCACATTCAAATAACAACACATCATCCTCAGAATCTTTATTCCTTGGAGACGGTAATTTTGATGTGAATGTAATCATGGTACTCTCTGTCCTCTTGTGTGCTTTGTTTTGTTCATTGGGATTAAACTCCATCATCAGATGTGCCCTAAGGTGTTCCAACAATATCATTGTCCTCAATAACAATAATAATGACTCGTTTTTAAACCCTCCAGCTATAGTAGTGGCCAACATTGGAGTGAAGAAGAAGGCCTTAAAGACTTTCCCTATCGTGACATACTCTCCTGAGTTGATAATAAAGCTCCCAGCATTGGACACAGATTGTGCCATATGTCTCTCCGATTTTAACAATGGCGATCGCCTTCGGATTCTTCCTAAGTGTAACCATGGTTTTCATGTTCGTTGTATTGACAAGTGGCTTAGCTCCCATTCTTCTTGCCCTAAATGTAGACAATGCCTTCTTCATACATGTCACAAGATCATAGGCTCATCCACAACAACAACCAATACTATGCCGTCCCAACCTTCTTCTTTTGTTCCTCCGGCAGAAACTATTGTGAGGATTGTACCTTTAGAACCAGAAGGCATGGTACGTAACTATGCCTAGAGATGTAGGTAGTATTATTTAAAGTTTTGAACTTTAACTAGGATTAAATTTTTAAGTTTTCACTTCCAATTTATGCTAATTGTTGATATGGCTACTTCCAATTGTAGTAGATTATTGCATTCTTTTTTCAATAATATATTTGGGAAAAGCTGTTTTTCAGAATGATCAAGCATAGGTCGTGATAAAAAGAGAATGGTCAAGCATAGAGACTAATTCAATAATGTTGAAAGTGGTGTGTTTGCTTAATAATTAATAGTGGGCCTGTGGTTGGGTGGGAGTGGCCGTGTCTGGATGAATGAATGAAAATGTGGGAATGTGGAATCTGCGAATGAAAGACACTAAAAGGGGTATTAAATGAAAAACGTGGAAACTAATTAAAAGGGGAAACGATATGATGTTGAAGCACGTACAGTAAAAATTGGCACTAAGTCCTACTTGGAATATGATTTGCCTGAGTTAAACGCATTATTAATTATTGTTGATGAAATAATTATCAGCGCTTTGTGGTGGCGGCATCATATGAAAATGTTGGATATATTACAAGCTTTGTGTGAGCAAGGCGTCTCTAATAATGCCCTTAATTATAATGTGCTAATCTCTCCCGATGATTTTTTTCTTATTATTTCTTATCTTAATAGTTGCTTTCTACATATATTGATGAGAAAATTTACGATATCTTATAGATAAAATATGGTGCATTATTTTCAAATTTTAATTGCCCATATTTGAGTATCTTTCTTAAAAGCAATTGTAAAAAATCAAAATTATTATAGTTTTTTGTATCTCAAGTACTTCAAAATTCGATTAATTCTATTTAAAATCTAATTATGGAAGAGAGAAATAAAAATAATCCCCAAATATTCTGCTATATATGTCCAAATACAATTAAACACTAACGAGTTTTTAAACGTCTCTCCTTCAGTGTGCAGCATATATTTTGCTATATATATGTGTGCAAATACATTTTGCTTTTGCACGTGATGAACATAAAACTGAAAAATTAAAGATTGCTAGAAATAAGTTTCACCTAGAGTATTTACATATGCATCATTTATCTTACTTCTCTTAATATACTACAAAAAGACAGCAAATTAGCCACGGATTTGCGACAGATTTCCGTCGTTAATTTGTTGGTCGCTACAAATTTTAGCGATGGAATTTCGCATTTAGCAACGGAATAAAGAACAATATTTTTAAAGCAATACTACATTGATTCATAAATTTTCAAAAAAATCATAACTTGGACAAAAAATATTATTAGAATAAGAATAATACACTTTACCATTAAAGTAGATTACTCCATACACTAAGTAACACGCTAGGCGATGCATAATTTATTAGGGTGAGATAGAAAGTGAGTAATACTAATAATTGAAGATGGGAGAATGACTGATGATTTAAAAATTGTAACGAAATGGATGGCAGGACTGGTGCCAAGCTCGTTGCGTATGGTAGCGTTTTGCAGTTGCAGATGGGTTAAATTAAGGACAATAAAGCCTTCCTAATAATGCAGCTAGTGGCTTAAACAACAACTCGAAATGATACAAAGTATCTTTAATCATTCGTTTTTTTTATAACTAGTATCTTTAATAATTCTGATATAGATGTATATATAAATTTAAGGTTGATGGAAGGAAGGATCCAATATTCGCCGTGAATTTAGAGATATAGTGGAATCACTGTGTAAGATTCCTCTCTCCACTTTCTAATCCATGATTTTACATACATACACAGATACACTAACTAGATACTTCATATATATGCATCACAAAGATTTCAAGTCCCGTTGGGTCTGGCAATATCTTGTAGCATATATTACACAAATACTAACCTACTCATTATTAGTCACTAGACCTATGGTGGCTAGTGCCAATGTCGTCATTTCCTAGCATAACTTGTCATTTTTTCTTATCACTATATCCTTTAATCATCATTCATCGTTTTTTTTGAATGGAAGGAATTTGTATTGATCAAAACATATACAAATTTGTCAGTGTGACAAGCTTACATGCGGAACAAATGGAAAGAAACAAAACCTGGCCTTTCACTAAGTAAGACATTTCCTAAGAAAGGCAGAAAAGGTGTTAAGGGAGTGCAACACTATAGCTCTAATTTGGGCTAGTATGCCATCAACTGTAAATGTATCATCTGAAAAAATGCTCAGGTTTCTAACTTTCCAGAGTTGCCAACACGTAATAAGAACTCCAGTCTTCCAAGAGGTCGACCAGTTATCACCTAAAAGGATGGATCTGATCCAAGGAATTATCGGTGTATGGACAAAAGAGGCATACAAGGTGGGAGGGAGGAGGTGTCTCCAGATGGCTGCTGCGGTCAGGCATCTTTTGAAGACATGATCAAGATCCTCGTCAGCCTGAGTACAAATAGAGCATGTCTGGTCAGCTGTCAAGTGACGCCTGTGTCTCTCCTTATTAGTAAGGAGTCTCTCTTTAAGAAGTAGCCATGCAAAGGAACGGATTCGTTGTGCCATGGGGAGTTTCCATATTAAGCTCCAAATTTTGTCAGAGTTGTTCCAATGTAATGATTCCCAAGACCGATATGTGGATTTCACTGTGAAGGCACCATTCTCAGTAAGGTCCCAATGTACTTTCATAGAAACAGGGGAAAGGGGAATGCGCATGGCAGCTATAGCATCAAGAATGGGTGAAGGAAGTAGGTCTCTAAACGAGTTCCATTTCCAGTTGCCATTGCAGTCAAGATAATCTCTTACCGTCTTGCTCATGTCGCTCTCAGAAATAGGAGAGAAAGCTAAATTCTTGAGGGGGCCTTGCTCCCCTACCCAATAATCTTCCCAAAATAAAGTATTGGAACCATCACCAGGGTTCTGTTTGACGTGAAAGCTAGTTTCCTGCCAAAGGCCCTTAATGTTTCTCCAAAAAGAGGAAGTTGATTTCAATGGGCGTGTGTGCCCACCCAATCCATATTTCCCTCTCAAAATGCGAACCCAAAAGGCGTCTTGCTGTGAATGCAGCTGGAATATAAGTTTAGCAATGAAAGCTTTATTCTGGGTTTCCAAGTTCAAAAGCCCGCAGCCGCCATATTTCAATGGTTGGCACATGTCTTTCCATTTGATCAAGCTAATACCTTGTGAGCCATCCGGTTTGCCCCAAATAAAGTTCCGAATTATCTTCTCAATTTCTTTGCAGCATGAGATCGGTAGGAGAATGGTCTGCATAGTGTAGAAAGGAATGTTGGTGAGTACGGATTTGGCTAATGTGATCCGTCCTGCCAGGGATAGAGAGTTTCTTTTCCAACCAGCAAGCTTGCCCTTGATTCTTTCGAGGATGTATTTGTAGGTGTTAGAAGAGGGGCGAGATGAGAGGAGAGGAACTCCCAAGTAGTGGCCAAAAGAATCGGTCTGCTGGAATCCAAGGAGAGTACTTAATGCAGATGTCTCCACTGTGGGAGTATTTTTAGAGAAGAGGACAACGGTCTTGCTCTGATTAACTTTCTGCCCAGAGGCCTTGCTAAAGGTAGTCAGAATCTGCTTAATAACCTGTACCTGCTGTGAATTTGCCTGACTAAAAACAATGAGATCATCAGCAAAAAATAAATGAGATAAAGGAACACCTTGCCGGCCCATTTTAATTGGCTTCCAATCCCCCTTACTGACGGCCTCTGTTATCATATGAGAAAGTCTTTCCATGCACAAGACAAAAATATAGGGTGATAAAGGATCACCTTGCCTAATTCCCCGTTGGGGCTTGAAAGTGGAAGAAGGCTTACCATTCCAAAGCACTTGCATGGAGGAAGAAGTGAGGCATTGCATAATTAAATTAATCATAGGTTGTGGCAACCCAATGTCAAGCAGTGTATCTTCAATGAATTCCCATCTCAGTCTGTCAAAAGCTTTTTCAAGGTCTATTTTGATGGCCATCCAACCACCCTTGCCGCGTTTGTGTTTCATGGAGTGAACAGCCTCCTGAGCAATAATGATGTTATCAAGAATACTACGCCCCTGGATGAAACTTGTTTGGTGATGGCTGACTAACGAGGGAAGAGCTTCTTTTAACCTGTTGGCTAGAACTTTGGTAACGGTCTTATATGCGACTGAGCAGAGGCTTATGGGTCTGAATTCAGTGATTCGGATTGGCCGGTCAATTTTGGGGATGAGAGCAATCAGCGTTTGGTTGAGGGAGGGATCAAGACGCTCGCCCCTCCAGAGGCCCTGGGCAAGGCTAATAAGGGAACTCCCAACAATACTCCACTGAGATTGGTAAAAGGCAGCATGGAGACCATCGGGGCCTGGAGCTTTAAAGGCCTTCATTTCAAATAGAGCTGATTTAACCTCATCGGCGGAAATGTCTCTAGCGAGGCCAACAAGGGTGGTTTGATTAAGGGTGGGGAAGGCACCCCGAATGGCTAGATGAGGAGCAACAGGTTCAGAGGAAGAAAATAATTCTTCAAAATACCTTGTAGCATGGCACTGGAGGTCAGCTTCGTCGTTAAGCCAAGTGCCATCATCATTCTGGAGTTGGGAGATACGGTTCCTGCTCTTCCTGATTAAAGCTTTAGTTTGGTAGTAGGAGGTATTCCTGTCACCCAGACAAACCCAATCGGAGGACGATTTTTGAATCCAAAGAAGTTCCTCCTGAAAGCAAGTTTCCTCAAGGTCCTCTTGCAAAGAGCGCTCCAGGTTAAGGAGAAAAGGAGAGAACGGTTGAGTGTCCAGTTTTTTCTGAGTACCCTGGAGGCGGCGAAGAAGCTGACGTTTCTTCCTGCCAATGTGACCAAAAATATCTTTGTTCCAGGAATCAGCAGCCTGGGAGAAGGCTGAGATGTTAGCAGATATAGGGGCAGTCTGGTTCCAATGAGCCTTAACAAGAGCTTCAAAAGAAGGGTGCGTAAGCCAGCTAGCCAGAAACCTGAAATGCTGTGTGGAACTATTGCTGCCAGCCAAGTGACTGAGAACTGTGTGGATTGGGCTATGGTCAGACTTAGCTCGTGGCAAAGTAGAAACCAGGCAGTGGGGGAAGGTGGCGAGCCAAGACTGATTACAAAGAGCCCTGTCTAGGCGGGCTAGGGAGGTACCACGACGCCAGGTAAATCGGGGCCCATTAGAGCCCAGGTCAATAAGGCCCAAGTGATCAATGAAAGATGTAAAGGAGCGGCAACCCATATTTCTGTGATTGGAACAACCAAAACGCTCAAAGCTATTAGTAGTAGCATTGAAGTCACCCGATAACAGCCAAGGGGTAGTAGGATCAGGAGCAAACGGCTGTAGGTCTTGCCAGAGGAAACGGCGGTAGGTAGAGGATTGGACCAAGATATTTAGAGGATCGGACCATCATTCTTCTTTTATATAAATAGTTACATCGATCCCATTCATCATTTATTTGTTCTGAATTATAAGCACTATTTGATGTAGCATCAGGTTTCCAAATATATATTTTAGTCCAGAGTATATTCTGATTGCACAGATTAATTGTGTTTTGATTTCATCAAAATTTATAAATATAAGTTACAATTATATATATATATATATATATATATATATATATATATATATATATATATCAAAATGGGTATGTATTTTGGGAAAACCAATATACGTATGTTAGAAATTATAAGTATAACTTACAATTTTTATACGCCCATAAATTATTTGTCTAATTTTTATACTAAGATCCGAAGTGGGTATATATACTTGCTTTTTGCTCCTATTATACTTTTTTATAAAAATAAATGTATTGATTATCCTTTTGTAAATGATGGTTCAAGCCCACTATATAAAAATATAATGATGTTTAGTGTTGGATCAACTAGATCATGAAATAACAAATTGTGTTTTTGTTCAAATCCTGTCTTTGTTAAAAAAAACTCATGGAGAGACATCTAGTGCGTATTTGGCAACCCATGAAAAAGGACCATTTTAAACCAAATTTAGGTTTCAAGGAAAATTAGATAAACACTAAAAATTGGAAAAACACTTTTCTACACCCCCAAGACCTAGTTTTTGGAAAAGTTAAATTTTTATTATTTTACGCAACTCACAATTAGAAATATGTTATACACATATGATAATGATATAGCAAAAATGTCATTATCCTCTCCTTTCCCAACACATTAACTTTATGTCAATTTTAGTAATTTACAAATAAAAATAAAAAATCATTCCCATAACTATCCAAACACTCTCATTTTATCAAAAACTATGTTCTCATAAAATTTCTCATCCTAAATATTTATTCTTCAAAAACATTTTTGCAACTTTTTTCCCAAAGAATCCGTTATCTAATAGCTAATCTAAACATGCTTTTAATCATAAAGTTCAATCCCAAACCATTAGTTGTTTAGACTTTGGATAACTTAGTAATTGGATCCGGAAACATCATCGACTGGATACCGTGTGGGCCCATAGGTTATAAAAGAATAATGGTTTGGGCCCAACTTTTTTACTGAAAAATGCCTGTGAAAAGTCAATACATTTGATTTGTTAAAATCTCTTGTAAATAAAAATAAGTTCAATATACCTTTAAAATTTTGTCTTATAAAAGAATAAAAGGGAATATTAGTTAGGGAAAGTGTGCTCTTTTTTCCGGAAAAAATGAAACCAGCTCCCTCGAAGTTTAAAGCAAGTCTTGTCGCCTGTGATTCATAAACAATGTAGTTTTAAAAATGAATATTACGTAACTTATATGGATGATGTTGTTTTATATAAATATATTCTGGTGGCCAGAAAACTATGCTGTTATATTGATCTATTAACATCAATATTATCCATCAATATAAATTTATGATTTGAAAGGGCCCATAATCCAACTAATTCATAAATGGACTCTGGTTTTCAAATTCTTCTGTGTTTTACAGTTTTACTGTTTTCACAAATATTACCTATTACTTTGTGGGCTTTGTTTACCAACAAGCTATCTGAAAGAAAGGCAAGGAAGCCCAATACTTCATTCTACTTGACTGTATTGAGATAAGGCCTTGATTCTTTCAATTTTTGTTCTCTTTTTGGTCATACTTGTTTTTACTATATTTTGGTCATACATTTGTTTAAAAAATAGTATTAGTTATATTTACAATTGTTATTATGTTTATATTGATATAATGTTTTTTTTTCATATTTGTTTACTAGATAATTAATTAAAATTTATCTAAAAATTAATTGAATTGTGAAAGATAGAATATTTTGAAGGGTGAAGTAACAACTAGTAGAATATAAATTCTACTTAGACAAACCATAAGCAACATAATGCCCCTTCATGCAAGAATTTCTCTATTCTCTAATACAAGTTTGTGCCATTATTTATCACACTACAAAAGAATTTATTTGTTTTAAACACTGACTCTATAATTCTTTCTTATAACCACTCTTTTCCTTGTCCACTTTTTCTTAAACTAGATTACCCATTCCATTAATTAAAAAATAGAGCCTCCAAAATAAAATTAAAAGTGCAATACCAATTTCTATTTTTATTGACCCTCACTATCAACTAATAAACGCCATAATTTCTTTGACCAAGATGTGAATGGAGAGGGATGAGCAAAGCATATGAAACACAAGCATAGTGGGGCCCAGAAGAATAGGAACCAAGAAGATGAAAATAGAGAATTTGCCAATAGGAAGTATGCAAATCTCACCTTATCCACACGCACACCACAATCTCTAATCACACTCATCATCACAATATCCACATAAGCTTCTTCTACACCATCATCTTCATTTTCTCGTTGTAAACAAACACCTTAGCTTCTTCTTCATCATCACTCTCACTCTCTAATAATCTTTGCACCAATGGCTTCCATGAATTCTGCTGTGCTGGCTTCTACTTATGCCATTTCTGGTGCAGCTACTTCTGAATTCAATGCTAAGCCCACTTCCATGTCCGTTTCTCTCCCCAGATTGCCTATCATCAAGGCCCAACAATCCTCCTCCTCCTCTGACGTTCCACAAGGAAGAAGAGCCGCTCTGTCTCTATTAGCCGCCACCGTCTTCACCGCCGTGGCCTCCTCCTCTGCTAACGCCGGTGTCATCGATGATTACCTCGAGAAAAGCAAGGCCAACAAGGTAGTACTATATACAGGAGGTGCCAATGTGCCATTCAAGTTAATTAATATCATGATGTGACATATGTTATATTTTAGTAGTTTAATTTTTTTAACTTACAAAGTATTATAAGTGAAATTAAATCGTCCTATGTTTACGACCGGAGAATAAAAGTCATGTATTAAAAATCCATTAAATTATGTGCTCAGAAAGAGTGATATTAAATCGAATGTATGAGGACTTTGATACTGCTGGATGAGTTGTTACTTAGATTTATTAAACGATCTAGTTGTTATGTTATTGACAATTCAAACAAGTTGCATTGGTAACTACACCTTTGATTTTATATCACTAAGGTCTCCAGGGATCTTAAAGTAATTTAATAAATTTTTGGAATTGATTATTATTAATTAGTCTTCATCGGAACTAGTTGTAACTCTCCCTAGACAAAAAAGTCATATATTCTCGATTTTTGAGTGAGATATGCTTAATTGATGGATGGAGGCTGATTTGTGATGTAGGAATTGAATGATAAGAAGAGATTAGCGACGAGTGGGGCCAATTTCGCGAGGGCTTACACTGTTGAATTTGGGACTTGCAAGTTCCCTGAGAATTTCACTGGCTGCCAAGATCTTGCCAAGCAGAAGGTGATCATGGATCTGTGTTGAAATCTGTATTTTTTTTAATTATTTTTGAGATATGTCTTTGTTCATTGTTGTCTGATTTTTGGGTGGTGTGTCATTACAGAAAGTGCCATTCTTGAGTGAAGATTTGGAGCTGGAATGTGAGGGGAAAGACAAATACAAGTGTGGATCTAATGTTTTCTGGAAATGGTGAACGTTGATAATGATGGTCATCCCCAATTCTATAATATTGTTCTCTGTAAAACTGAACAAATTACTTAGCTATTGCTCTGTTTGAGTATTGCACCTATTTATTTTCCTCCTTCATGCTTACAACCTTCTTTTCTCCTCTTTCTTTTTTCTTGTTTCTTTTTGCTTCCAACCCAACTCCACCTTTGTCATTCCTCCATTATTTTAAGTTAGAGTATTTAAAATTAAAAAGACTATGTAAAAAATAATAAATTGTTATTCAATCATTGTTTAATATATGGTTTAGTTGATTTTTTTTGTAAAATTTTAAGAAAGTAGTATAAGTTACTTATAGATCTTTTTCCCTTTTTCGATGAATTATAAATCTTTTTTTCAAAATAAGTACATGAATATTTTTTTGCCAAAATAAGTTACTTACAGATTGATTGACTATTGTTTGACTTATTAATTAACAAATATTTTAATAATTATAGTGTATCTTATGATTAAAGGTATCGTTTGGTTTCTTAATTTTTTTTTAAAAAAATTCAAATATGTGTCATACATATATACATACATACATTATACTACCTCTGGTCCTAAATATAGAACCTAATTGACTTTTTTTGGAGAGATTAAGGTTGCGAAATATGTTATTAAATGATGACATATTTGATATATTTTTAGATTATCCATTAGTTTATAGGTAAAATAAACTAATTTAAGGGAAAAAATTAGATAAATCAATTTATAATTAACTTATTTTGCTTTTTTAATGATTTTTTAGAAAAAATCAAGTAGGTATCATATTTAGGACCGAAGGGAGTACATATATTGCACATTGACTTGGAAGTTTTTTTTTGGCCAACACATTGACTTGGAAGTTACATAATGTTAAACCCGGCAAAGCAAACAACTTCAGCAACTAGAGAAAAATTCGAGAAATGCAATTCTGGTCCCACAATCAAATACTCGCTCCAATATTAATAGTAAAAGTCGGATAATTCATTTATAAATATTCAAAATTTTGGTTTGTAAAACATATTTTTTAGTATTTTATTTTTTAATGGTTATCTTATAAAGAAACCCATTTAATATACGGCATTTAGTAGTGAGGAACGCAGGGATTCTGACATGCACACAGACCAGAGGAAAGAAATTTTTTGGGGAGAACAATAAATAATTAGTAGAGTGGGGTAGCTTTTGTATGGTCCCCGATGATTCAGTGCAAATTTGCAATTACAATTTACAATTCAATTTACAGACTGGGAAGAAGAAAAAGAAAAGGAAAAAGAAAAACGGACAATAATTGAATTAAACAATGCGCAAATATAGATATGAACTTATGATCCTTTTCTTTAATTCTTTTTTGTGGCATCCAGACAATTAGAGTGGACATTCAAACATGACATGTTGATATCTTTACGATTACGTTGCTCATCAATCATGAAGAAACAAATTTCTTTGGTGCTTGCCCGCTAAGTTAGGTCCCAACATCCGTTTCCCTTTTTCTTCTTACACCTATTTATATATAGTATATTATAAATTCACTACTGATTAACCTGAATTCCAGCGAAATTCATCCAAACAAACAATACCCCCGTTAACTGTAAGTTCACGTTATAATGTAAAATTAGAGAAAAAGGATTATCTTTTGATGCGATTTATGAATTTCGATTCTATACATCATACAACTATATCTTACAATTTTGACTTGATTAAGAATTTGTATATGACATTTGAAATGGTAAAGTCCAATCTTGTTGGCTTTTGATGTTTAGAATTGTTTCCTAATGTTTAGTTTGATTTTCTTTTGACACATAGATACTAACATTTTTAAATACTACCTCTGGTCCTAAATATAAGACTTAATTGACTTTTTTTGGAGAGATTAAGGTTGCAAAATAGGTTATTAAATCATGACATATTTGATATCTTTTTAGATTATCCATTAGTTTATAGGTAAAATAAACTGATGTAAAAGAAAAAATTAGGTAAATCAATTTATAATTAATTTATTTTACTTTTTTTAGGATTTTTCAAAAAAATCAACTAGGTCCTATATTTAGGACCGGAAGGAGTAGTTAAAATTGTAATGACTTGGATTTATCCACATCCAGCAATTCAATCGGACGGAAACATCAATGAAGTAAAATTTAGTTTATCAAAAATTAAAAAAATTGGATTACATTGACTGAGATTCTACTAATGGAGTTTATTTGGGTGGAAATTGTAGAGATCAAATATTTACTCCGGCAAAATTCAAACTCTCCACCTTGTTCAGGGTGTTACTTCCAATTATTCAATTCTTTTTCTTTTTGATCAGAATCCAATTATTCAGTTAAACTCAATTGTTATCAACACTAAATAAAAAATATAGCTCTCATATTAATATCACTTTTTTCATATGTAAAATTTGAACGCATTAACTTTTTTGTAACTAACTCAACCAGCAATATAAATGGAGGGAAGATTTTTCTTTTTTTCTTTTTTTTTTTTGTGTTTCAGTAATTCATATCTACCAAACTACACTATACCCCTTCTTCTCATTCCAATTTCCAACCTAGTACTACTCATCCACCTTTACCCCATCACGAATCTTTAACTAATTAATTCATTTACATTATAAGACATTTATGGATAACCTTTTTTGGTTGTTATATATGTTTCTTGTAGCGAAAGGTTGGTAAGGTAAGGAGTAAATTTGGCCAAAAAAAAGGTAAGGAGTAAATCGTGGATAAGATGACTTGGACGATCCAATGTATGCACCAAACTAGAATGATAAGAATTGATCCGCATATATATATAAGACTTTTCAAGGAACATGTAAAATTGGAACTGTATCTCAATGAGTTATATTCAAGCTAGCTCTATACATACAACTCATGATTGAATCTTCGCTTCTAGTTCACTTTTTTTTCTTATTTGAATTTTTCGCATTATAAGCTTCATTATTCTCAACATCATTTACGACTTTTCTCACCAAAAGAAATCAACACAAAGTTCAACAACTTCTCTGAATTTTTTGGCGGGTCCTAAGATGTTTTGGAAGTAACTTGACACCATCACATTCAAACAAATATAATGGCATCTCCTAGAGTATCTCCCTTAGCAATATATTCAAACTTCCGTGCATGGGTGCATCATTTATATGGATTCCAATCCTTTTATTCTAAAAAAAAAAAAAGATAACCAAGTCATATCATTGAGGGGCAAGATTTCTTGCTTCTTGAACAAGTGGTCCGGTTATCATACATTTTTTTTGGATTTTGAATGATATAGAGACAAAAGAGAAGATGGGGTTTTGAAATTGAAACCAGGTTCAACCAAAACCATGCACCAGATCAAATAGTCTTTGGCTTATTAGTATATTCTATCTCTAATTCTTTAATATGAGCAACTTAAAGAGGGGACTTTTCCTAATCCTTACGTGAGAAATAAAATTAGTTTATATTTCTAGAAAAGGATCCCAAAGAAGCTAAGGTTGAGTTGGGGTTGTGAGAACTACCTAGAACAAATAGAGTTGGTATAACAGAGAACAAGGCAAAAGCAAACTGTGTGTTAAATAATCATTACAAAAAAACTCGTTCACCAGCGATTTTTTTAACACACCAACGGTTTAGGCCGTTGGAAAAAACATTGTGACGGTTCAAGCAACCAATGGTAAATGAAGCATGTCGAATACTCTAGCAAGTAGCAACCTGTAAAAGCAACAGTTGGAGAGTCGGACAACCCCATTGGTAACTTAGCATTAGTGCACAGCGACAGTTAGGAACCTTCATCCAATATTTTTCGTGAAAAAATGATTCGCGTTGTAATGGTTGCATCGTGTTGCAATGGTTAATATGAGCTGTTGCAGCTCACCAATGATTTAATAAAAAAATTAGGACTTTTAACAAAAGTCTAATTTGCACAAATAAACAGAATATTATTGATATAAATGTTCCAAATTAAAAAATACCATTAAAACATTTAATTAATATAATTAAAAACTATTATTTAGATACTATTTTGTTTTAGATAAAAAAACATTTATACGGATTTCGCTACTTAGCATCGGTTGCGTAATTTACTTTTTTTTTCATATAATAATAGAATAGCAGTGGTTTTATAATTGTTGAATAACAATATAGCAATAGCTTTATAATCGTTGGAAAGTGAATTTAAATTTTAAAAAAATAGAATAATGTGGCAACGGGGTTTGTTGCATTGGAATTAAGTTCTAAAAAAATAAAAAAAAAAAACAAATGTCATTGTTTTGTTAATTGTTGGAACATATATTTAAACTTCAAAAAATTATATAAACTTTACAACGGTTTGTTGTTAACCGTGACAATGCACTTCAATTTATTTTAGAAAAATAAAATCCCTACCACATTTAGATAACTATTACTAGTTTCGCTGAAAGCTTATGCCAAATTAGCAGCGGTTAAGCGTCCGTAAGAACCGCTGCTAATATTTTCTAAAGTCAACCTCACACTCTTTGTCACGGTTTTTTTTTTCAAAAATGTTGGTATGTGTGCTCTTTCCAACTGTTATGCACAAACCGTTGGAAAGCATGCACTGTTAAACATCAAGTTTTTTTTTTGTAGTGAATGAATAAATTTTCTACTTTTTCAATTTTGTCCATGCACTTTGGTCAATGATGTCACACTATTTTAAATTTTTTTTTCATAAAAACACTATTTTAAATTTTAATTACCTTTAGTAATGATATTATTATTGAAAACAAGTAATAATTAATAATGTCTTGAATATTCGACATCATACTGGTATTAAAGGATAAAAGGAAAAGAGTGAATCCAAAGAAAGTACAATATAGGGACGATGCAGAGGATGTATTTGCTGATAATATGAGACTCTAATTGAAGCTTTTTGGAAGTTATGAAAACAATCTTAATTGACTAAATCAATTTTTATCATGTGAGGTTTATAAATTTTAAAAAATAAAATGCATATATTCAAAAATATTGGGAAAATGATGAGGGTAATTATATAATATGTGAATTTCACGCATAATTATTTAGAGGAAAGTTTGTAATTAAGGATTTGAAAATATATGTATGATTAAACTCATAACCTCTTACAATAAAGCTTTCATATTACTAGACTATAGTCTAGAAGTGTTAGCTAGGTGCACCTCCATGTGTTCCTCAATTTTGAATATTCACAACATTTTTCACGCTTCGTTTTATTATTAGATTCTATGTAAATTAAGTGATATTAATTTGACATCTCTTATAAGGAAACAACTATGACATTTTCATCTTTCAACAATAATTTAAGAAAATATTTTGGTAATTCCTTATATTCACTTTGTCAAGTTCTTTAATAATCACATGAAAATCAAATGTGTCTCATTTTTTTAAGTATTGTCATTTAAATATAAATCTATATGAAATGATTAGGTAAATATGACATACAACCTTCATGATTGGAGAATTTATATAAATAGATATAAAGGACATGGGGTAAATATTGTCATTTTCAAACGTTGAATATCAAAAATAAAAAAGAAACGTACACAATTTCATATTCCGTACCAAATCTATAAGGAAATCACAACCTCGTTTTTCATTAATAACAGTTCAAATTTTCACTAATTAGAATATAACGAGGACGAAATTAAAAGAACCATAAAAACATTTGGGAAACACCCTACTTAGGAGCAGCTGAAACCTTAGTCTCACTAAGAGTATAGGACTAACGACAATCAATATTTAACTAATTGTAGCCTACTACTCTAAATTAAAACAAACGTATGAATATATTTGAAATATCGGGGGGAAAGGGATGATAAGGGTAAATATAGTCTTGAATTCCATTCCTAATTACACATTCATTCTTGAAATGAGCAAAGATATGACTATAAAATATGTGTAGCGAATGATTTATATATATAAAATGTACATGGCAATCACAGGCCAACAACTAATAAGAGCACTGGGAGAGGGTTAAGGCATGGGTGTTAGAATAGCTAGAGAGCACGTGTAAGCACATGCAAAGCTTTTTAAAGGCAAAGCAAAGGAATCATCAGAGAGACTTTCCTTTACACATTATTATCAACAACATCCATCAATTTTAGCCAACCAAGCATGTGTCTCATTTCCGAATATTGCCAGCTAAAAATCTCTCCCCCTTTTTCCAAAAGGCTTTACACACACAATATATATATATATATATATATATATATATATATATATATATATATATATATATATATTACATTCTCCTTTCTCTTTCCCCTTTTAACCTATTGTATTTTATTTTTCACCACTTTGTTTATATATGAATTTTATTCTCCTCATCAACAATTTCCTACCCCAAATGCTTGGAAGGTATGATTTCCTCTAACTATACGTTGTCACTTGCTACTTCATTTGGGAGGGAATATATTGACTGGTCAAAAGAACAATGTTTAAAAAGGCCATATAATACTTCTTGACTTTGGAATGATATCCTGGATTGTAGCTCTTTCATTACCAATCATCTCAAATGACAAGTTGATAATGGTTCTTTGATTTCACTCAACCACCCTTTGTGGTGGCCCATGCAAAGATCGGTTAGGAATTCATTTAATCCTATATTTGTTTCTGATCTGCTTACACATTCTTATCATCCTTTTAGATCACGCTGCTGAAACATTCCATTAGTCCGAAGTCTTTATTCTGAGTGAATAGTTGACCGTATCTTGTCTCTTCCAGTCTCCATTACTGATAGCAAAGACTCTTTGATTTGGACTAGAGCTGCATCAAGATCTTACTCTGCTCAAGTTGGTTTTTCTTTACTCTTTGATGATAAGTTCCAGAATCAACCAAGTTTTGATCCTTTTTGGAAATTCATATGGTCCATCTCTTTACCTCAGAAGCAACTCCTTTTCTTATGGAAGCTTCTTAATAAAGCTATCCCTTCATCAGATGTCTTGCAAGCACATCATTTAAGAGTTAATTCTTTGTGTCACTTTGGATGCTCGGACGAGGACTCCATTCATCACATTTTCTTCTCTTGTCATTTGGTTAGAGCTGCTTGGTTCAGCTGCTTTTCCATGTGTCCTCCTTCTCATTTGTCAATTAATGACTTATTGATTTGATTGAAACAACTTCTTCTCTCAAGTAAAGATAATGAGGTCCTCCTTAAAAGCATTATCTCATTCTTGAATGACATTTGGAGGAAGCATAATCAAGTTGCTCATGGAGGGCGGACTCCACATCCACAAGACATTATCAGGGATTCCCAATCAGTAGTAGCTCTCTCTGCTCTGGCTTTTCAGGAGAAGAACAATCTGACATCTTTTCATCAAGGTCTTACCTCCCCCAATTTCTCACAGGCAAACCAATGGAGTGTCATAGGTAAGAAATGGAAACTACAGCGATCTTCCTACTGTCGCGTTCTTGTTTGCTTCGAAGGAACTCTTCTTCAAACTTTCACTTGGACGCGTAATACTATTCCTGGACATCTTTTTGCCATGAGTTGCTTCCGCCACGCTCTGAACTGGATACATCAATCATGCTTGCCTAAGGAGTTTCTTACCATTTACAATATTCGCAAGCGATGCATTGACTTCCATTGTTGGGCTCCATCGGTCACACATGTCATTGCCAAAGATGTAACTTCTCTGATTCGTCCTTTTAATTTGCTTTCTCCTTATTTAGTTTCACATAAATGGTTGGCTGCTATTCCTTTTAATTTCCATGATATTGTAAAAACCATGTAATCCTTTTTAATTAATATCATTTTATCTTTTTATCAAAAAAAAAAAAAACTATACGTTGTCACTTTCATTTACCCTATGGCATTGTATTAGTCTTTATTCTTTCAAAGGATAATATCATTTAATGTATGTACAATCAATATGTGTGTGTATTACATTAATCTACACCTTTCCAAATATTAGATTAGTCCTTAGACAAAAGGAAAATTGTTGAAGGGTCTATTTAGATTTAGCTTCTGGAGAATAACTTATGGGAAAATTAAAGATCTCTAATTACAAAAGTTATTACATGTGACTTAATATGATATAAATCGTCGAGCAAATTAAATGCAACAAGTTTGAACATTAGATTAATTTTTTGAGCTGAATTGAATATTAGACTAATTAATATACATCTTATATATATATGTGTGTGTGTGTTAGAATAGTCTATTATACAAGGGATGTGGCTCATATTGATCATAATTTTTGTGAATAAAACTGAATTCTACTATATTACATATCAAACCCTTATAAGTACTCAAAATCCATCTTCAGGATCCACCCTATGCAGTCTAGGTGGAGATTGATCATGGATATAAAAAGGCTCTCTAATAGTGTATGCTATCTTCGCTAAATAGTCTGTATCCCTCAAGTGTTTCCTATCTCTATATACGAGTGTGACCTGCCAGTCCCTATTTATAGCTAACCTAGTGTTATCTATAATATCTCTAGAGGGATGATTTGAATCACATCCCCTCCTACAAAATGGCTTCAATACAATCTGAAATAAGTACAATATTACGATATCCTTTTGTCCAGCATTGATCAAGGCCATGCCAAAAACCTATATCAGCTCTGCTAGAGCCGGCAGCATAGTGGATAGCTTGCAATTAAAACTTGATCCCCATCTTCTCTCCTTATCCTTGATGACTCCTCATCATCAGCTCAGTCGTTGCTTAGCACTAAACCATCTACCTCCAGCTTCACATGATCATTTGGTAGCGCTGTCTACAGAAAACATAGTTATCAACCAGCTTCTTATCCCAACAAGCTCTATAAAAGGACTCATATGGGCGTTGTTAGATAGATGAGCCTGTATGTTGGGGTTCAAAGACCTTTCTACAACGATTGGTCCATATGTCCCAAACATACATACATACCCAAACAGCGTTGACCACAAAATCTTCTATGTAAACTCTTAAACAGTACAGCTTCCAGTTTTAGGTTCCACTTTATCCAATCGGCTCCTTCAAAGTAAAAGAAAAGTCTCCCAATAATATAAAAAGTTATCATAAACAAATACAAAACAATAATACCACAACTATAGAAAATATAGAGCCAACTAATGTAAAAATTAACCAAACACAATAATAAAATAATTACAGCAAGAAATGACCATATCAATGTGTCCAATACCTTACGAGTTGCAAAATATAGTTAGTTCATTTCAAACAATAAAAATAAAATCATTATTATAAAGCAAGGTGAAGAAATATGTTGTACGAGCCAACTCTAACAAGAGTAAGAAAAAACATTTGTCTAAAGATGAATTGAAGATTACTCCTTACAATGACATACCAACTACAACTAACAGTACTCTTTCTAAGACCTAGACTTACCTAGTTGATCCACTACAAACATTAATGAAGCCACCCTTATCAGCAGGAACATTTAATGAAAAACTCAGAGTAGATGGAGGATTTAGTATCAAAGTATGCATGAGAAAAATTTTCGTGTTTTAAAAAATCCTCATATTGTCCCGTTGTCATATATGGAAAAAGACGTATCAACATACAATGACTTGATGATAATAATTAAAAAGCTTATATATCTTATAACTTCACTCTAAAAAGATAATATAAGCACACTTCAAGTATCTTTGAAATGAGTAGACATATATCTAATCTATCAACACATGCATAGGTGCTCTAATCAAATAAAACCCTATTAGATCCTTTGAGTATCGAGTTTGAGTCCTACAGTAGACACTTGTGTCACGAGATGAAGTCATGTATGTGTCTCAAAATCAGAGTAATCAGTTGATTGGATCCCTTCTAAAAGGATACTGAATATTCTGCTCTTATTGCATGTATGGTTTAATTAGGAGATCTGTAGTATCATTGTATCAACACACATCTATTGCCATAAATTCTAGCAAAATCAGATCATTTTCGGGTATATAAATATATTTTACAAACTTAATGCATCATATGTGAAAAATGTGTGTAATCATTATCTTTTATATTGAGAAACATAGTTTAAAATCATACAAGTAAAGAGGACAAGTGAATGTGAGCATTAGTCTATTGGTTCTTTCCTCATCTACAATGTTTGACATTGACTATATATGAATCTTTCTTACATCGATGATTTTTTTTTGCCAAATTACGAGTTTAAGAATTCAGAACAAACCCTACTTAAAGTCTAAATGGAGATGTTAGTTGAGGTTACTAAATTTTATTTAACTTTATCTATAAAATATACTCCTTCCGTTCCTAAATATAAGACCTAATTGACCTTTTTGAAAAATCCTAAAAAAGCAAATTAAGTTAATTATAAATTGATTTACTTATTTTTTTGGGTTAAACCAACTTTTGGTCCCTATAGTTTGGTGTGATTTGGGTTTAAGTCCCTAGAGTTTAAAAGTGGAGGTTTTGGTCCTTGGAGTTTACATCAATTTTGGTTTTAGTCCCTAGAGTTTAAAAGTGTAGGTTTTGGTCCTTAAAGTTTCATTTTGTTCAAACAAATGGTCCCTATAATTTGATTAGGACTTAATGATATTAATTAAGCTCAAACTTAAATGGAAAAATAAATTATAAATCATAATTAAAAATGGTTAATTATTTTTTAATAATAAAAAAGGAAAATCTTCCCTCCCCAGCTCCTCTGACTTGTACTCGTACAACGATGGTCGAAGAAGGAGGATCTGGATCCTGGATCAATGAATGAGAAAACTAAAAGGCTTTTTATATTGAAATTGATTCATTTGGTGTTGAAAGTTGAAGCCTACACGCAAGATGAAATTGAAATCTGCTGAAAATGTTGGACTGAACAAAGCAGAAGGAAGACATGGAAGGCATAGACAAGACTGCTCCATCTGATTATTGAATGAATGAATGAACTTATCACTTCACTACAACACTCCACTCATAATTCATTTTGATTTGGATAAAGAAGTATGATTTGAACTTTTAAGAACTGCACTTGACCACCTTGAAAGAATCCATCTTCGCCTTTGCCGTACAACACCATGGCCTCAGGGATTGGGACGCCGTCTCCACCGAGCTTCAAATTCCGACCGCCGCTTCACCACCGTCCCTCACTCCCTTTCAGCTCCAGATTCTCCCACCACCAGCGTACGAGTACGAGTCAGAGGAGCTGGGGAGGGAAGATTTTCCTTTTTTTTATTCAAAAATAATTAACCATTTTTAATTATGATTTATAATTTTTTTTCCATTTAACTTTGAGCTTAATTAATATCATTAAGTCCTAATCAAAATATAGGGATCATTTGTTTGAACAAAATGAAACTTTAAGGACCAAAACCTACACTTTTAAACTCTAGGGACTAAAACCAAAATTGATATAAACTCCAAGGACCAAAACCTCCACTTTTAAACTCTAGGGACTAAAACCCAAATCATTCCAAACTATAGGGACCAAAAGTTGGTTTAACCCTATTTTTTTCCGTCAAACTAGTTTATTGTACCTATAAACAAATGGATAATCTAAAAATATATCAAATATATCATAATTTAATAACATATTTCGCAAAACCTTAATCTCTAAAACTAAGTCTTATATTTAGGATCAGAGGTAGTATAATATATTCCTAAACTACATTTGTGTGTTTGTGCGACAAGAAGGAGAGTGTTGGACTTGCGCTCTCTTCACCTCTCTATTTAGCCCCAAACTTATAAGTTGTTTAGATTGAAATTTTAGCAATTTTTCATTTTATAATATTTTTCTCTCTTAAAAGTATCATAATAAGTATAAGTAATACTCCCTCCGGTTCTAAAGATAAGACATAATTGACTTTTTTACAAAATCCTATAAAAAAACAAAATAAGTTAATTATAAATTGATTTACCTAATTTTTTCCCTTAGATTATTAGTTTATTTTACCTATAAACTAATGAATGATCTAAAAATAAATCAAATATATCATGATTTAATAGCCTACTATTTCGCAATCTTAACCTCTAAAAAAAAAGTCAGTTAGATTCTATATTTAGGACCAAAGGTAGTATTAAAAAAACATTAACTTCATATTTCTAACTAACTTTTACATGTTTTATTAAGAAATAAGTTTTACTGTTTAAACTCTTATAACACATATAGGAGATAGGAGGGGCTACGTGACAATCTTAATCTTATGAAACCGGTAAATTTTTTTTTTTTCCAAAAGAAAGTAATGAGGCCTGTCTGTCCTTGCTGGTGGTGCCAATGATTTTGACTCTCCTCAAATTCCGAAACTGTTTCAAATTTTGGTCCCAACCCAAATTTCAATTTCAAATCCTCTGTCTTTTTTCTTTTTTTTTAAAAAATAAAAATTTACTGTAATTTTTATTACACACACCTTACACTCACACTTCATTTTATATATATACACCCCTCTCTTTCACTTCTTCCTCTTCAGATTCTCTATTTCGCTTCCCCCTCATCATCCTCTTCCTTCATTCTCTCCCACAAAGGTTTGATTTTTCCTTCTTTATATCTCTCTCCTTTTCCAATTATTGTTCTTTTCTGTTCATTTTAGTTCAGCTTGATTCACTAGTACCAAATGCATCTTTATTTATCCATATTTTAGCAGATTTACTTTTCTCCTTGTTTCCATTGTTAAATCGTCTGATCTGACTCTCAAAATAGACTTCGATTCTCAATTATATGTACTCGATCTACTATTTCCTTTGTTCATGCTTGTTTGTCATTTTATGTGATCTGTTACAGCTAACACTTAAGATCTACTGTCCTTTTCGAAACACTAGATAATTTTTCTTTTGTATATAAATAGTTTATTTCGATGTTTTTTAAAGGATCTTGCTTTGACCACTGACTTTAGTGTTCTGATCTCTTTAATTACTTGATCCTGAGCTTCCTTTGACATAAACCTCGCTCGATTTGAAAGTTAAGAGCATCTTTAATGTTAACATATTGACGATTTTGACCTCAAGATGAAAGTGTTCGTTTTTGAGTAAAATTAATCTTCAAATACTGTGGATTTTGACTTTGTTTGACTTGTCATCATATTTTTATTTCCAGTTTAGTAAAACATGGCTGATGCTGAGGATATTCAACCCCTTGTTTGTGACAATGGAACTGGAATGGTTAAGGTTAGCATCTTTATTTTACTTGTTTGCATCTGTATATCGATGAATTTTGGGTTAATAGTTGAAGCATTATTTTAAAATGTGGTTTAAATTAATGTGCAGGCTGGATTTGCTGGTGATGATGCTCCCAGGGCGGTGTTTCCCAGTATTGTTGGCCGACCGCGGCATACTGGTGTTATGGTTGGGATGGGACAGAAAGATGCGTATGTAGGTGATGAAGCCCAGTCCAAGAGGGGTATTCTTACTTTGAAGTACCCAATTGAGCATGGTATAGTCAGTAACTGGGATGACATGGAAAAGATTTGGCATCACACGTTTTATAATGAGTTGCGTGTTGCCCCTGAGGAGCACCCGGTGCTTCTCACTGAGGCTCCTCTTAATCCGAAGGCTAACAGAGAGAAAATGACTCAGATCATGTTTGAGACCTTCAATGTACCTGCCATGTATGTGGCTATCCAGGCTGTGCTTTCGCTATATGCCAGTGGTCGTACCACTGGTATTGTTTTGGATTCTGGTGATGGTGTGAGTCACACTGTTCCGATTTATGAGGGATATGCGCTTCCTCATGCTATTCTTCGTTTGGATCTTGCTGGTCGTGATCTGACTGATTCGTTGATGAAGATTCTCACTGAGAGAGGGTATATGTTCACGACCTCTGCTGAGCGGGAAATTGTCCGTGACATGAAGGAGAAGCTTGCATACGTTGCTTTGGACTATGAGCAGGAACTTGAGACTGCAAAGACTAGCTCTTCAGTGGAGAAAAACTATGAGCTTCCTGATGGACAGGTTATCACAATTGGAGCTGAGAGATTCCGTTGCCCAGAAGTTCTGTTCCAGCCATCTATGATCGGAATGGAAGCTGCTGGAATCCACGAAACCACTTACAATTCTATCATGAAGTGTGACGTGGATATCAGAAAGGATCTTTATGGAAACATCGTTCTCAGTGGTGGCTCTACCATGTTCCCGGGTATTGCTGACCGAATGAGCAAGGAAATCACTGCACTTGCTCCAAGCAGCATGAAGATTAAGGTGGTGGCTCCACCAGAGAGAAAGTACAGTGTCTGGATTGGAGGGTCAATTCTTGCATCCCTCAGCACCTTCCAGCAGGTAAACATATTTATCATTATTAATCTCTTTACAATCTGAAACTTTGTCATATCAATTGAGCTCTAACATGTGGTGATCTTGCAGATGTGGATATCCAAGGGTGAATATGATGAGTCTGGTCCATCCATTGTCCACAGGAAATGCTTTTAAGTTCTGAAGATGCTTGAATGGCGAATTATGATCTGCTTTAGTCGGTTTTTGGTGTCGTTCATTGGCAGGTAGTCTGAGCTTTGATTGTATGGTGGTACTCTGGTTCATAGTGGTGGGCTGAAAGTTGTTTAAAGAGGGCATTGCCTTTGTTGATCCATGCATGCCTTTTCCAAGAGCTTATCTGTAGCAAACGAGTGATGTATTTTTTAATATTTGCTTCTCATTTTTTTTGCTTATATTTGCATATTTGAAGGTGTTTTTGCCCTTGGAACATTAATTTTAATAGTTAAATGTATGGAGGAATTCTGTCTTATATTGAATTTGCGTTCACAAACGCTGAGCTTTTAAGAAACAATTATTCCCCGGAGATCAATGTAGGGTGCTTATGGTCTGTAAAACTTGACGACTTGTTATTTGTAAGTTTATAATGTGAATTGGTTAAGTGCAATGATAACTTAACTAGTTACCTTGCAAATGAAGACATTGGCTTCATTGATCTATCCAGGAAATATCGAATGAATGCAACATGAACATGAATACGTTTTAAAGGTCCTTATTGGTTTGCTTGGGTTCTGTATCTTTGGATTAGAAAGAGGTTGCTTTACAGGCATGTTACTATGTCTCTCCTTTACGTTCTTGCACACCGGAATACACTTACAAAAGAAGAGAAAAGTAATCATTTAGTTTAGGTGACCTTGGTATAGTTGTAACTTAATCCTATGTCTTTTGGATAAATAAAAGGATAGAAATAAAAAAAAATATCTCATGGGGCATAATAAAAAGAATAAAGAGTCTGGTCTATGCTAAATTGTTCCCATAATTGTTATAAAAAAATTGTTCCCATAGAATTTTTATTATAATATTGATCTTGAATTATTAGATTACCATCATTCCAACTGTAGTTAAAATGTTGGTCTTCACAATTCATAAAATGAAATTATAATGGTAAGGTTGCGATTTGAAAGTTAGGAATTAATAAATAGAGATGACTAAACTATAGCAAATAAGTTATAGTATCCTTCAAGGATGGAATTTTTAATAAATTAAAAAAACTAAAGTACTTGATTATACTGAGTTGGAGTTCAACTTTCTATAGGTGCATTACAGTTGAGGGATAGCAATAAGGTATTAAATGATCGATTTTCCTAACACAGAGATCTAATAAGTTGAAAGTTGTAAGTTGTAACTATCGTCTTATAAAGAAATGTTCGAGAGAAAATAAAGGTAATTGGTTGTCCTCAAAAGAAAAAAGGAAAACAAAAAGAAAGGTGATGGTTGGTATCATATGGGACGGCTGTTCTTGCTTTATAAGGTAGTATTAGCCTATTAGGGATCTTGTGACTGCGATGCGAATCATATTCTGTGTGGTCCCAATTTCCAAACACTAATCATATCACTCATTTGACCCATCCTGGCAAAGATAATTGCTCATTGTGTCCAGCTATTAATATAATGGGAAAATTAATTTGAGGTCCCCTACAAGGGACTTAATACTAGAAAAGTCCCAAAAGTTGAAATAATTAATGTAGGGTCCCAAGGGACCTCACTTTAATATACTTGAAAATTGAAAAGACACTTTTGCCCAACAAATTGTCACATTTGCTCATTCAGTTGTCAAGTTATGTCCATCGTGTTGTCACGGCTGCCCATTAAGTTGTCAGGTTTTTCCCATTAACTTAAGAGTTTGGGCAATTAACTTAAAGTACATGTCCAACACGTTGTCACATTTGCTCATTCAGTTGTCACATTATGCCCATTGAGTTGTCACTGCTGCCCATTAAGTTGTCAGGTTTTCCCCATTAACTTAAGAGAGTTTGGGCAATTAACTTAAAGCACATGCCCAACAAGTTGTCACATTTGCCCATTCAGTTGTCAAGTTATGTCCATCTAGTTGTCACGGCTGCCCATTAAGTTGTCAGGTTTTTCCCATTAACTTAAGAGTTTGGGCAATTAACTTAAAGCACATGCTCAACAAGTTGTCACATTTGCTCATTCAGTTGTCAAGTTATGTCCATCGAGTTGTCACGGCTGCCTATTAAGTTGTCAGGTTTTTCCCATTAACTTAAGAGAGTTTGGGCCATTAACTTAAAGCACATGCCTAACAAGTTGTCACATTTGCCCATTCAGTTGTCAAGTTATGCACATCGAGTTGTCACGGTTGCCCATTAAGTTGTCAGGGGCAAAAGTGTCTTTTCAATTTTCAAATATATTAAAGTGAGGTCCCTTGGAACCCTACATTAATTATTTCAACTTTTGGGACTTTTCTAGTATTAAATCCCTTGTGGTTGACCTCAAATTAATTTTCCCTAATATAATCACACAACTTTAGTACTGGTTTTAGTGTTGTTTCTATTTATTAGCCTCTGGATTCTCTAGCCTAGATCCATTCATGCTCGGCTCCAATATGCAATATCAAGTTTCTTACTTGGAACTTCGTGTTATTGACTAGCGAACAAGGCTAATCCCGTTCGATGTAGTGAACCAAGCTTTTAGTCGGTATTTAATAATCTCTCTACCTAATTATAAGTTTCCAATAACTATTTTTAGTTTATCAATAAAATTAATAAGCAGAATAGTTATGGATAAAAATTAACTTATTTTTCTGTTATACCCTCATTATTATTGATGATATATAGAGAATGTTTGAAGGAGATAATGAAATAGGATATGATAAATAAGAGATACTAACCTGGTGGGTTGACGTGAGTGGTAAGTACTCTCGTCCCTTAAACAAAAGGGTTGAGGGTTCGATCCCCAGCCCTTGCGAATGGAGCAAATTCGCAGGCCAGCTGTCTACCTCCTACATGGGACTTCAGAACAGCGAAAGATTAGTCTCACTTGACACGCGGGTGGGATACCCTTGAGAAATAAAAAAAAAATAAGAGATACTAGTAATAAATACGAAAGAGTGTTTTGAGAAATATAAATAAAGGGTAAAATTGAAAAAAAAAGTTGTTTAAACAAACCTAAAAAAGCTTATATTTTGGGACATATTCCTTCAAAAAATTAATTGACAATGCTTCTAATATGATTGTCACTCATTCATTTTATCCATAATCTTCTTAATTAACTGACCTAATGTTAAGTGATTGTGAATTAGAATTTGAGGTTCTCTATTTTCTTTACAAAAATAGTTTTAAAGGGCTCATGAGCATATAAAAAATAAGGCATACTTCCGAACTCAAGAAAGCATTCACAAAGGTAGTGAATTTCTTTTTTACCCGGATAATAGTTTCATTATATGAATTTAAATACATACTCAAAAAGGATCAAAGGAACAAGAAATGAAAAAACACATACAAATAGTGTAAACACATGCAGACATTGAAAATGAAACATTAGAAATGCTATCAAGACAATGAGAGTCATACTCATGATTCATGAAGGTTGATAGTGAGAAGGGTAACTTATGATTTACTATGATCAAAAGAGAGAGCAATAGAGGATGATTGTTCAAACTTCAAATGCATGCTCTCTTAACCCACCCCCACTGAAGTCGATGCTCCATGAACAAAAGCAGCTTCAACTACACCTTCTTCATGGGAAGGGTGAAGAACCACTGAAGGTTGAAAACGGCCACGAAGGAAGAGATGATCCTCCTCCAACACAAACCAGACTAACATTGGGCTTCGTATTTGTGTTTATGGACCCAATTTAACAAATTATTGGGCCCTAACTAGTTAAGCATATGATGAAACTGTCTTTCTTTTATTGTTTGGAAGCAATTAAGCTAGCTACTAGAGAGGATGTGATATTTGATTATTAAGAGTCTTTTCTACGTTTCTTATTCACTTAAATTTGGTAGATTGAGTGTATTAGTGGTCATATGAAAGATAATATAACTCTTGTTGACAAATTAATAAGTTCTCATGGGATAGCAGCTAATTTTTAATTTTTGTATCTTTAATCAACCTCCCTAGCTTCATATGAGAGACAAAAAAGATGATAAAAGAACTTAGGTTCTAATTTATTTTTATTATTCACTCATGAAATGCTTTTGTCCATATAAGAATCAAGAAGTTATGATAGAACAGAAGACTTCGTTCAATATCCCAGCCGACAAATGTTGGGTTTCTCATTTTTAGTATCTTATTGGTATAAGGATGAGCATCACCTACATCTATCATAATTTTATACAGCCTCAAACGGATCAATAATTTTAGTGCAACTATATGTCCACGAACAAGAAGGATGGCTTTGACACATATTTCCTAAAACGGATTAATTAAGTTGTATGAGAACTTCATTCTTGTTCGCTTAATTTTCAAAAGTTATCTATTCTGACTCGTGTATTATGATTATGAATATTTATATATCTTCTAACATTGGAAAGAACATTGGGAAAGAAATATTACTGAGCAAATGATCATGAAATATGCAAATTGACTATTGAACATATAAAACACTAGTAAGCGAATTTATAGCATTGTATTCCCCCGTTCCTAAATATAAGATTACTTTTGAAATTCAACGTGTTCCTAATTATAAGATCACTTTCTAACTTTTCACAAATTAACCCTACAATGCTTATCTATAATAACAAGCAAAAGAGAGGAGAGTGATGATAAATGTATATTTAGTTGGGATAAATTGGTAACATAATGTGTAAATAGTTAACTTAACTAACTTTCTTAATTTACTCAAATTAGAGAAAATGATCTTATATTTAGGAACATAGGGAGTATTCTTTAATTAATTTTACTATTTTGTATATGAGATCAATTTTTAATTTACTGCTTTGTATATGTTTTTTTTTTTCAAAATGTGCTCATATATAGGAGTATTTATTTTCACGACACTCTTATCTTAAATGTACAAATATTTACTTAATTTCGATATGGTAAAAATATTAATGAATATGAATTTTTCAATAACATATCCCAATCATTTCTCTTAACTAATTCATTCCCTCTTTTTCTCATCAATAGCTGTAATTTAAAAACTAAGAAATATACTTTTATATTTAAAACTAAGATTAGCTCTTTAAGTGTAATAAAAAAAAGATTAGCTCTTTAAGTAACTCACACACTAAACACAAAAAAAAGGGAAAATTAATTTGAGGTCCTCCCACAAGGGACTTAATACTAGAAAAGTCCCAAAAGTTGGGAAAATTAATGTAGGGTCCCAAGGAACCTCACTTTAATATATTTGAAAAGTGAAAATACAGTTTTGTCTCTAGCATTAATAAAAAAATACCCTACACTCCCCCTTCTCTCTCATCTTCCTCTCCCCTTCATCATCTTCACCGACCCCCACCCCCCAATCATCCGCCGGCCTCCAACCCCCACCACCTCCCTCTTCCCCGACCAAAAGAATCAGATGCCCAAAGAAACCATCACAATGAATAATCCACCAAAAAGAATATCTCTTCTTATCCTTCAAAATTAAGAAAAACACCTCAGTGAGAAAAACAAAAAAAATGAAAATTAAGACAACCCCATCTGGAAAATGTTCTAAACATAGAATCCGAAGAAGAAGAAGAAATATAATTATAGTCAAGTGTGAAAAAACCCCAACAATGGAATCATCACTCATTGTAGCTAAGAGTAGAAGAATAAGAATGGGGCAAGAAAGAAAGAAGAGTTAAACCAACTTTTGGTCCCTGAACTTTCACCCCATTTTGCTTTTAGTCCCTGAACTTTCAAACACATGGTATTGGTTCCTGAACTTTCACCCTATTTTGCTTTTAATCCCTGAACTTTCAAACACATGGTATTGGTCCCTGAACTTTGCCTAGTTTAAAAGGATTAGTCTCTGAACTTTGCTTATTTTATAAGGATTAGTCCTTGAAGCCTTTTAACTCTATTAAATCCTCCTATATGACATTGACCGTGTCAAATTGGATGACTTGACAAGCTTATTAGGATGTTGATGTGACAAGTATATTTTATAATATTAATTATTTTAATTTCTTTTTCCAATTTATAAAATCTGAATTTTTTATCAGAATCTTAAATCTTAAATATGAATTTCAAAACATACACAACACATTAAAATCTTTTTTTTTATCAGATTTCATAAAAAATTCAGATTTTATATTTTATTTTTTGATAAAAAAATCAAATTTTATAAATTGTTTAAAATAATTAATATCATCCATGACAAAAAAAAATAAAATAATTATTCTTATAAAATATACTTGCCACATCAACATCCTAATAAGATTGCCAAGTCATTCAATTTGACATAGTCAATGCCATATAGGAGGATTTAATAGAGTTAAAAGGCTTCAAGAATTAATCCTTCTAAAATAAGCAGAGTCTAGAGACTAATCCTTATAAACTAGGCAAAGTTCAGGGACCAATACCATGTGTTTGAAAGTTCAGGGACTAAAAGCAAAATAGGGTGAAAGTTCAGGGACGAATACCTTGTGTTTGAAAGTTTAGGGACTGAAAGCAAAATAGGGTGAAAGTTCAGGGACCAATACCATGTGTTTAAAAGTTCAGGGACTAAAAGCAAAATGAGGTGAAAGTTCAGGGACTAAAAGTTGGTTTAACCCAAGAAAGAAAGGAAGCTAGAAATGCAGAGGTAGTAGAAGAATGATGAGGAAAAGGAGGTGAGGTGAGAGATGAAGAAAAAGTTGAAATTTTTGTGATGAGAGAAAAGAGGAAAAGCAAAGGAAGGAGATAAAATCTGAAAGTCGGCCCTTCGATGTCTCTGAGTCCCTACTGGAGGTGAAGTTTGGAGATGTGGTGAGCATGGCGGAGGGAGGATCGGAGGTGGTCGGGGAAGAGGGAGGTGATGGAGGTTGGAGGCCGGCGGATGATTGGGGGGGTGGGGTCGGTGAAGATGATGAAGAAGGGGAGAGGAAGAGGAGAGTGAAGGGGGAGGGTGAGGTTTTTTTTTTATTAAGACTAGGGGCAAAATGTATTTTCACTTTTCAAATATATTAAAGTGAGATCCCTTAAGACCTTACATTAATTTTCCCAACTTTTAGGACTTTTCTAGTATTAAATCCTGTGAGGGACCTCAAATTAATTTTCCAAAAAAAAAAAAAAAATTTTTACTTCCATTCAAAAAGCAAAAGAGGGATTGATCAAAAAAAAAGAGGGAAACAAACAATTGCCAATTCGCATTTCCGCATTTGCAACCTCAAAACTGAGAGAGGGAAACAAACAAACAAAACTTCTAACCACAAAATAATGGCGCCATTAATTTTACTATTTTATATCTGAGATTAATTTTTAATTTACTGTTCTTTTTCAAAATGCTCATATATAGGAGTAGTTATTTTCGCCTTACTCTTGTGACTTGTCTTAAATGTACAAATATTTACTTAATTCTGCTATATTAAATATATTAATTAATATGAATTTTTCAATAACATATCCCAACCATTTCTCTTACCCCTTCCCTCTTTTTCTCACCAATAACTGTAATTTAAAAATCCATCTACAAAAATCAGAAATATACTTTATATTCAAAACTAAGATTAGCTCTTAAACAAACTCATACACTAAACAGTAACACACAGGTGAAGTGATTATTCAGTTACTTTAGTAGAAAAGATTTTTACTTCCATTCAAAAAGAAAAAGAGGGAAACAAACAATTGCCCAAACTGATAGAGGGAACCTAACAAACCACACAAAAAAAATGGCGCCAAGTTCGAAAATTTCAAAAACCAAAAAGACAAAAAACCAACCCAATTCTGACGTGGCGATCCGCGTGAGTGCCACTCGCACAACGAAATCTCCACCGTCCGATCAATCCCTTAATCCTCGCCCTCACTCTCTCACTCCCATCTATAAATACCAAACCGCCATAACCAATTCTCACACAGTCATTCCAAGTCTTCAACAAATTCTCCTTCATTTATAACCTCGAGTTCCAAAAAATCAATGGCAAGAACAAAGCAAACCGCTCGCAAGTCCACCGGCGGCAAGGCGCCACGTAAGCAGCTCGCCACAAAGGCCGCTCGCAAGTCAGCGCCGGCGACCGGAGGAGTGAAGAAGCCACACCGTTTCAGGCCAGGAACGGTGGCCTTGAGAGAGATCAGGAAGTACCAGAAGAGCACGGAGCTTCTGATAAGGAAGCTTCCGTTCCAACGTCTGGTGAGGGAGATCGCACAGGATTTTAAGACCGACTTGAGGTTTCAAAGCTCTGCTGTCGCTGCCCTTCAGGAGGCCGCTGAGGCCTACCTTGTAGGACTCTTTGAGGACACTAACCTTTGCGCTATTCATGCCAAGAGGGTCACTATTATGCCTAAGGATATTCAGCTTGCCAGGAGAATCAGAGGCGAGAGGGCTTAGATGTTTGTTTATTGAAAATTTGTTAGGACTTTTCTCTATGTATTACGGACTTTTCTCTATGAATTAAAAGAGACACGCTCTCTTTGTAGACTGCTTTACTTTGAAGTTTGAACAATGAAATGAAAATGGAACTATCTTTTACATTATGTTCCTTTTTTATTTGCGTTTTCTTTAATTTGTGCGTGGTGGTTGTTAAACTTGATTTGTTGTCAAACAGGTGACGTTTAAATTTTGATGATTATTATCTTGATTTAATCAATTTTTTCGTTAAAAGAATTTCGTTCTTGGACGCATTTTGATGTGGCTGGGGAAATTACTTGTAATAGGCTGCTTGTATGGAAGATTTCTGTGTTATCTCTTGCAGGTATAGGAGAATGAACAGATTGTGATATATCTGTGGAAAATTCTAGATTTGGTTGATTTATGGTGAATGAGTTTTGATAAGATGAATTCAATTTTGATAGGACTTTTCTTTGTAGATTTCTCAGCTATGGTCAGGCGAATGTTGAATTTAATTTCTGCTGTAACTCTAATTTGATGATTGTTTTCTGTTATTGAATATTTCACCTTTCAAGAAACGGCTTTTGTAGAATGGGAGGGGGAGGAGAGGGAAAATGATTTGGAGGGAAAATGTAGTGTGGAGTTGAAAATTTTAAATCTACAATAGTTAAAAATTTATCTTATAAAAAATTTCTTTTTAACTCCTATGTACAAATACTTATACTGCCATAGAAGATGGGGAATTTTGAAGCACCCTCTGGTTGACTCCTCTACGTGCATCAACGACCAAATCCTTCATTATTTCCATCGTCCTCAATTGCTTGCCATATCTCTTGGTGCATTGTGAACATAGAAGATATGGTGTAGGGTGAAGAGCTTGATGTGGATGTTGTCGGTGGAACTGTGGAAGTGAGTGGAAAATTTGCTGTGGCGGGAGAAGGCGGGAAGGGAGAGAGGGGTGGGGGTGGGTAATTTTAATTTCTTTATTTCTGATGGGACCCGCATTTTCAGAAATTATATTATAGATTAATTAGGTAGCAAATGTATTGTTCGTTTAAAGAAAAGCAAATGTATTTTAGTGTTTTTGAGTAGTTTATTTGTTAAAATGAACCTGTTTTTTTGTTCGTTAGTTAGGATTAGGATGAGACATTTTGTTTGTTGGCCAAATTAATTATTTCAAAATAGTTTGCTGACCATTTATTGACTAAACATGTTTGGGAAGAAAGAAAAAGTGAATTCTTACTTATTTGATACCTAAAATCTTTGAGAACTACTAAAAATAAGTAAGAATTCACAAGAATGTTATTTAACTTTTTTTTTTAGCTTATTTGATACCTGAAATCTACATGAGAAAGGAGTTTTGAATTCAGACTTATTTTTAGCAGTTAGTTAACATCCATTTATTTTTTTATGCATTAGTTAACATGCTTTTATTGATACACCCTAAACCACATTTATTGCTTATTTTTTATTTTAATTCATATATGCTTTTTAAATTATAACAATATTCGCATGTTGAAGTATCTATTATCTTTTTTTTGATCAAAAAAAGTATCTATTATCTGATAAAATTGTTTTAATATAATTTTTTTTTTCCAAATTAACTATTCAAACATATTTCTAAAAGTGATATTGAAAAAAAGTTAATTATAACCACTGTAAATCCAAATATAATTACAACACAAAATTTGCTTTTTTCTAATCTTGTTTCTAAAAAGATCAAATTAAAAAGGTCATTTTTCCACTGGGAATACCAACACACCCTTGGTTCTTAATTCTACTTATTTGACGCGTGGTACTAATTCCTATGATTGAAGCTTCAAATTTGTCTTACGTATGTCCATGAACAAATGGGCAAATGTTTTGGTTCTTAATTCTCCTTTTTTTCTGTCAGATAATTCTCCTTACTTCACATTTGGCAATCCCTAAAATTAAAGCTTCAAATTTATCTTTAGTATGACCGGATATTCGTAGTATGTGCTGTTTTTTTTGGTAACATAGTACTGATTGAATGTTACCTGCTTTTGTTTGATCAATCCTATACACAGGTTGCGCCGTACAACATAAAGATCCAAAAAACAATACTCTCTCCAGTCCTAAATATAGGACCTAGTTGACTTTTTTGAAAAATACTAAAAAAAAGCAAAATAAGTTAATTATAAATTGATTTACCTAATTTTTTCTCTTAGACTAGTTTATTTTACCTACAAGTTAATGGATAATCTAAAAAGATATCAAATATTGCATGATTTAATAACCTATTTTGCAACCTTAATCTCTAAAAAAAAGTCAATTAAGTCTTATTTTTAGAACCGGAGGTAGTAATGTAAATCTTATGATTTCATCCAACAAATTTTCCACTATTGGACAGCGACCAAAGTTATCAAGAAACATGACAAATAAGAGAATTGAAACATTAATTGATCTCAAACAATAGAATGAATTCCTTATTTGATAGTTAAGATACAACAATCTTAGGCAGGCATGCTATTGTGGCACATAAGGAAGACCATAAAAATCTAAATCACCCTTGGTAGAGCATTGATGGAGGATAAATTCATCTACAAAATCATTGAGACTAATGCCCAACATTTAATCCATATTGGGATAGTAGCTCACTACGTAGTACTAACTACTAAGCATCCACAGCTTGTGCGGTTGACAGATGGTGTAGATTTGCCTCAGGCTTCCCGCTTTTTTCCTTTTTCATTAGCTCCACAAACTGCTTGAAGGCTGCATTATCAATAAATAACGTGAGCATATTGAGTTTTTTCAAAACATCAAGTGAAAGACACTATTAAAATTAGTTGATGACACTAATGAGAGCCCCCAAGCTAGGGATCTCCATTAGCTCTTCAACCAGAAATTTCACAAAATAACATGAGTTTCATTATTATAGGCATATGAGCATGATTTTGATTCCTCTTAACGTTTGTGTTTTGCAAGATGTAATAACTAGAAGACTCGTACCGTAATCCGAATCATGAGGTCCCGGAGATGCTTCCGGGTGGTACTGTAGCGACATGATTCTTTGAGCAGGAAATTCGAGGCCAGCACAGCTTCCATCATTGAGATTGATATGAGTAACCTTCACACCTTCTGGCAATGTTGCAGGGTCAACCGCATAGTTGTGGTTCTGTCATTTTAAAAAAAAATACATAAGCTTTTGGTAAAGGGAAAAATTTTAGCTCAGTCTCACTTGCAATTGACAACGACCTTAATGCAATCGTGCTGCAAATATCTGTCTAACATAACAAAAACATGATGCCAAAGGATGAAATTTTTCCATTGATATTGCAGCTATACATGATTTTCTACTTAGGTTATAGCAAGAGTTAAGTTATATTTAAGCTATTATGGTTCAGTTAATAATGATGTTGCATATGCAGCCAACACAAGCACAAACACTCACTCACACACACACACACACACACAATTACTCATGCTAAAGAAATGCAGATGTTAGGGAAGAAGCATATCACCCAAAAAACTGGGAGTTGTTTAATTCCACATGTGCTCATCTTATAAAAAGACTTCTTTTTATGAAGAAAACACAATTATGTACCTGAGCACTAATTTCAACATGGCCAGTTAGAAGATTACGAACTGGATGATTTCCTCCATGGTGGCCAAATTTCATCTTAAAGGTTTTACCCCCCAATGCCTGGCCTAATAATTGATGGCCCATGCATATTCCAAAAACAGGCACCTTTCCCAATATATTCTTTACAGTTTCAACAGCATAGGGAACAGCAGAGGGATCACCAGGACCATTGCTGAACAGAATTCCATCTGGCTTCAACTTTAATGTTTCCGATGCAGGCCATGTAGACGGTACCACGGTGATTTTGCATCCATAAGATGCTAGGCGCCTAAGTATATTAAGCTTAATTCCAAAGTCATACGCAACAACCTGCAATTTGGTCACCAGAACGGTGGATAAGTTAAAATACCTCATTGTAAACCGTGAAAAAGTGGAGCAAACAGTGTGCTATAGATAATTACATGGAAGGTCTCTCTAGGACTTCCATTGGTGTTGAAAGTCCATTCTTGAGCGGTTTGGTCAACCCATTCATAGGGTGCTTTGCATGATACTCCACTTATTAGATCAATACCTGCATGTATGAAGCAGTATGTGATGAATTTCTACTCAGGGAAATGTTCCAACAATCTCAAAGATTTGCGACCTTACCAACAATATCCCATGTACGAGACATCTGAAGTAGTTCATCATCTGATTTAGAATTGTCGGTGCTCAGGACACCAATAAGACTTCCATCTTCCCTTAATCTACGAGTGATTGCACGGGTATCGACATCATCTGTTTCATCACAAAGGAAGCAGCAAAATCAGTATCAGAACCTGAAATCATGAAAACACAAATGCCATTCTCAAAATCACTTCAGCAGTTAATATATATAAACTTACAAATTCCCATGATATTCCGTTTTGCTAAATAATCGCCCAGTGGTTCTGCACACCTCCAATTTGAAGTACTGAAAAAATATTTAGGCGAAAGGAATAAAGTGTCAGCACACTACTTTGAGCTAAGTTAAGGTAAATACATCTAGAGTAGCAGAAAAGAACCTAATACTCAAACTCCTGATTACAAGACCAGCAAGGAAGCACTCTCTGGATTCTTCATCGTCTGCCAGGAAACACCGAAAAAAAAGCGTCATTTGAATGCCTTCCAAGAACTAAAATTCAAGAAATCTAGATTATAAACCATTTCATTTACCAAAATTAATGCCAGTGTTGCCAATATGTGGATTTGTCATCAGCACAAATTGGCCAGCATAACTTGGATCTGTCAGGATTTCTTGATACCTGGATTGCATATCCATAACAGATCGTAAATTGTAGAAACTAAACCACTGAAAAAAAGAAAACTCAGGGTATCAAGGCATGTTGTCTATCTCACCCAGTTAATGACGTATTAAATACAACTTCACCAACTTGGGTTCCTGAAGCACCAAATGACTTGGCCTTCCAAATTGAACCATCCTCGAGCACGAGTCTGGCATCTGAATTTTTCCAAGGCCTTTGATCCTTACCTATGTTCCAGGTAATAAAGCTATATCAATTTCTTTACTCTTTCCAAAGAATAAGAATTTTCTTTCACTCATATCATAGAGAAAAAAGGATTTACACTAGAAAGACAATGTTACGGAATGAAAGGGATACCAAATCGAATGGAAGTGCAGTGCATAATTCAGTTTCAGAGAAGAAACAAAAGAAAGTAAATGCTGACAGATAATTTTTTGTGAAAATGAAGTTTAAATATGAACTTGGGATAAAAACAAACATGTCAGCAAATCATAAAAAATGATGACGAAATTCATCAAGATTCAGAATTCATCAGTGAGATAATTCAATAGCTGATTCACAAGTTTTTCATCAGGGAGAGAAAAATGAATCTGAGTTTGAAAGCATTCCAGGTACCACAGACAAATATTTCTGTATAATTTCTATAATATATCAAGATTGGACAGTTTTCCAGCAGAAGTCTAGCATCTGAATTTTGTCAGGGCCTTTGTTCCTTAACTATGTTTCAGGCAATACAAGTGCATAAATTTCTTTGATCTCTTGGCAGTAATGCATGGGAGAAAGAGGATTCTCCCTAGATTCCTAAATACTCCATAAGATTACCTTCCCTAATTTGATTAGATTAAGGATGCTAGTTAAATTAGTTACTAACACTTGATATTATCAATCCACTCTAACCATATACCTTTATCCCCCTCACTCTCCCTCTCTTGCTTGTTTATTATACTCCATATAAGTATTATTAGGGTTAATTTGGGAAAATGTTGGGAAAAATTAGAAAGAGTCTTATATTTAAGAAAAAATTGAAATTGGAAGGTGATCTTATATTAAGGAATGGGGTAGTGTTTAGCAGGAAAAAACTATTGGTAGAATGAAAGGAATTGTATACTTCATTGTATCAAACAAACTGGAAATATGGTGTATAATTCAGTTTCAGAGATTAAAATATGAGAAAAGTAAACAACTTCGGTTTACATATGTTTTTAAAAAATTGAAATTTGAACCTGAAAGCTAAGAAAACTATGTTTACAGAATAATAAAACAAGTACCCAATTGAGAGAAAATGAAAATATATTGAACTGGGCATAGAAGAGACATGAAAGTTTACCAGTGGTGGCAGAGTCAGAGGAATATTTGACAGCAGAACATGTGACTATAAGAGGCTTTGGGCGAGAAGGTGAGAAGTTTGAATGAAATCGATTTGTGAAGTCACAAAACGCAAAGCTCAAAGCTTTTGTGGCCATTAATTAATTAATTAATCAAACCCTGTAGCTGCAAAGGGAAACAAATGTTGTTCATTAAGGAATGAGAAAGAAACAACAACAACAGGGGTTCTGTGTCTCTGTTTATATATATAAAACATAAGAAAAAGAAAATAGAATAGAATAGATGAATGAATGTTACAACTTACAAGGGTGATGAAGAAGAAGAGATCTCGAGAATGAAGAGCTAAGCCGCAATGCAGAGAGAGGAAGAAGAAGAATTGATGGCAATACTAATCATACTGATAAGTGATAACCACAACACAATACAGCTTATTTCCGACGCCACAGTTAGGTTTCATCACTCACTCACCCTATTATTATTATTATTTTGTCTTTTCCCCCGAAACTAATTAGGAATTAGGGTACACACTACACAGTGGATTTATAAATTTGCACAATTTACAAAGCTTGAGATCAAAAAACGCAAAACACTTGAAAATATTTGACACTTACACTAATATACTAGGTTGTATTAATATTCATTTGGCCTATCATGCACCTCTCCTTTTTGTCCTAGTGTTTTAGTTTTTCTACCGTTAAAGATCATCATTGATGTGAAAGTTTTGCTTGAGAATCACAGTTGCTCTAGAAGCATTTTTAGGCTCAAATTAGCCCTTGAACTCATAAAATTGGAAATAACACCTTTTAGATCAAAGTAGCACCAAAAGAATCTTTAATGGACTAAAAGGGCTATATTGAGTCCACTTTATGATTTCACGGTTAAGTTGAGCTTAAAAATATGTACATGACTACTGTGATCAACATGTGAAACTAACGAGTCAATGATGATTTTTAACCCTTATTTTTAATTTGCGATATATAATTTGATGGAAAAAGGAAAAAAAAGGGGAAAAGACACATAAAGTCTTCCCAATTGGTAAAAGGACAATTGAGGTTGCTAAATTGTGAAAAGGACAAGTTGGGTCATAGCCACCTAATACACATTACCAAATTTGGGGAAAAGACTCAAATGTCCTTAAAAACTCACTTAAAATAGAACTAGATATCTTACTAACCAAAACTCACTTACCAAATTTATGAAAAGTGAGTTTTTAAGGGCATTTGAGTCTTTTCCCCAAATTTGGTAATGTGTATTAGGTGGCTATGACCCAACTTGTCATTTTCACAATTTAGAAACCTCAATTGTCCTTTTACCAATTGGGAAGACTTTATGTGTCTTTTTCCAAAAAAAAAAATTCCTTTAAAATGAGATGGAAGGACACATGGTGCTTCCAAAAAAGAAAATTCCAAATCATTCCACCGACCGTTTTCAGATTATGAAATTCTGACAAAAGTCTCAATTATCCTCATGTTTTTTCTTTTTGCCAAAGTATACTTTTAGTTCTTCATATATGCATTAATGTAATTATTCTTGTATTTCAAAAATTAATCATTTTTATTTTCATTCAATAATAAAATAATCATTTCCTTAAATGATTGTCCTTGCTCTGTCAATTTATCCTTTATAATTTGTCATTTTCCGTGCTATTTATGTGATACTTATCCAACTTCAATAATACTTTTTTTTTTGTTAGATCTACGATGTATACTAAAGTAAGATATTTGATTTGAAAATATTAATAACGTATCATGACTTAATGAGTAATATATATTTTTTTAAAAAAACTAGATTTCACTTCTTTCAAAACTATTTCACTTTTGCATATGTTGATATGTTATGGTTCTGTATAAAGATATATTTTAGGAGACCTTAATCATATTTTAATTTAAACTTAAGAGGGTACCTAAAATGAGGTAATGACCACAATTGAACCTAAGACTACCCATTTTTTTGGGGAGATGTTGTACCATTAGACTACAAGGACTTTAATATATACTCATTTTTCCTCATTTGTATTCTTAGTTATTAAAGGCATTCGTTACATATTCTCCCCTATATTTTTGAAATAGGAACATTAGAACTATGTGGAATATCATCTTAAAAACTCTAAATTGTTTAAGAAATATATTATTTGGCAAATAAAAATATTAAAGAACTTGAAAAAATATAGATGCAAAAGCAAGATAAGAGTATCCCTTTTTGTTCATGGTCTTTTGTGGCTGAAAAATAATCAAATTTTACGTTAGTGTTTCTTCTTCTTTTTCTCTCATGTTTTGTGCTTCAAAAATGATGGAACAAAGAGAAAAAAAAATTAATAGGCAATAGTATTTGTTTTATCTTTATCTTTATAATAAAGGTAAAATTAATATCATGTACTCCCCTTGTTTGATTCTTCTTTCTTGGTCCCCTCCCTTATTATTCCGTTTATCTCGGTCACTAGTGGTGACCTTCTAGGCCCACCATTCCAATACCAAAATTCATAAAGTTGTTTCAGAAAAATGTTACCATAACGAGATCGCTAAAAAAATTTAACATGTATATATCACAATGGCAAATTGTCTAAATAATAGAGCCACTCTTTACACTTGGGAATCTTGGATCAAACTTTAGGATCAAGCTTAATGTTGACATGTTTGTACCTATGTGGTTAAATGTATAAATCTGGCAAAACAAAAGGTAAAATGTATAAAACCAAATATCTACATAGTATCCACAAACACACGCATTTCCTCACTGTCCTAAATATTAAAACTCTTTCCAATTTTCTCCAAATTATCCCTAAAGTAAAAATACTACACTATTCATTAACAATTAACAATGAGTTACGTAACTTCAATTGACATTAGTGGTGAGTAGTGACAAAAATCTCCAGAACAAATGGTCTCCATAAATTCTTTTCTAAACCTAATCATGAGGAATATATTAGTTGACAAATACGATATGATTCGCAAAAATTGATGTCAATTACAATATGTTTAGACCTGAAAATTCTGTTATTCTCCCTTCCCTTCATAAATTCCAGAGTTCCACCAGATTATTTCACTCATCTTGAAAGCATAATCATATATCACAACAATAAAAAAAAAGAGGAATGACAGAAGTTTTTTTTTTGACGATCCGAATCCAAAGGGAAAAAAGACCCAAACAAAAATGAAAACATTGCCTAGTTCTTGTTGTTTTCCCTTCTCTAGACATTTAACTAAGTTCCAATCACAAATGAAATACTACTAAGAAGAACTAATCTCTAAATTATCTGAGTTGCTAACAACTAGGCCTTGAAATCATCATAACAAACAAGATATTCTCGTCCCAACATCGCATGTTTGAATGGATATGCTATGGATTCAACCTGAACTCACCACACCTCATGGGATTAATTATTAAAATTTTTAATTATGAAATCAAAGGTTGTTCCTTTCCTTCAACCGAAAATGGAATCGGCTTAGTTGGAGCAGGGAGTCGACCAATACTGTCAACTTTGTCTCTTTGTTTGGGAGGAGGCCTAGCTGCTTTTGGCAACAATCTTCCCTTCTTCTCAAACCACTCTGGCTTTAAAAGTGCCCGGAAGCCCAACTTATTGTAATATACCCTTCTCACAGACCCACCGGCTGCTTCAACTGCTTCCTTAGCCCTTACAGTGACTCTTGATACCTGTAAATTCAAGGAATTATAAGGCACATTTTGCAAAAATTTGTTGTTATGCACAAACAAAAGCACAATGAACTACCATGGCATTCAAGTATTTTTGAGAGTCAATCTAAGAAAGGAAAGTGTCTTGGATTTTTCTTCAAGACACTTTGGTGACTAACAGAAATTATTGTAAAACCCTACTGATTATCAACCAAATTGCTCTTCAATGCCTTCAATTATAAAGCAGCCAAATTGCTCAAACAGAAATTTTTGTTATGCATAAACAAAATCACAATGCACAAACAAAACGCTACACTGATTATCAGCCAAATTGCTCTTCAATGCCTTCAATTATAAAGCAAGATAGAATCAGAGAGAAAGAAACAACTTTGGTGACTAACAAATTATTGTAAACCCTCCAATCTGATATCTTTAAAATTTTGGACAACTTGATGTGCCGATGTTTTCATAAAACTTAAGATTTGCTGCACTGAACTGTATGGCTTCTTACTGCTGCCATAGGTATATTATGACTTTAGATGCAGACATGCAGTCTCATGTCTTCTTTTGAACCAGTTACAGAGAAACCATATACATTTCCCCTTCCAATACTGTATGGCTTCTTACAGCTTACATAGATATATTGATGGCTTAAGATGCAATCTCAAGTCTTATTTCTTTCCACTTTCTGATAAACCATACATATATACCCTTCCTATACCACCCCAGCCATTAAGATTAGAATCTGGCTGCTCCTACTGATAGATGGTTTACATTCAACAAAAGTGCAAGGGATGTACAGGCTCTTTCAAGACATCAACTTAGTAATCATAATCTACTTAACACAAGCTACAATGATGATGATCAGTGATGGTAATTAGGCTAAAAATTGTAAAACCATTTTGTAAGTTAGCAAGCAAACAACATTATCACTATTCTCAAGCACAAATAGTACATATAATGTTTACCTCTAGATGAATTGGCCACTTGATCTGATCAGCACCACGTCCCATTAATCTTACTCCGTCTTTTATCTGCTTTCCAATTGCCCCTGTATCCTATGGTAATAATTGTGACCAGAATGAGAGGAAGCAAGTGAAGATAATCAATTTAATTCAAAACGAAGAAACAGTGACTAGACCTTGAGTGTTTTCATTGTAATAAGTTCAGACGAATCTATCTTCCCTGCATTTATAAGCTTTGCAATCTTTCCTAAACCCACAGGCTGCAAGAAAAGATACATGATGAAATTTCATGTAGAAAGCCAAAAAATTTAGAAAGGAAAATGGAAAGGAAACAAATAGAAAATCCAATCATTCCAACACCAACGCCTCCAGCCATGGTTTGATTTTCCCATGAAAATGCAGCACATGATTCTGAATAATGCTACATCAAACAGAAAAGAAGCAAAAAATACAGACAAATACAAAAATGAGCACCTGAAAAGTGAGGCTAAATGGATTTTTGAATCCACGTTTTGGCAACCTTCGCCGAAGTGGCGTTTGACCTCCTTCAAAGCCCAATTTCCCATGCCCTCTGGCCTTCTGACCCTTGTGACCTCTCCCAGCAGTCTTACCCTTTCCAGATCCAATCCCACGACCCTTTCTAGTTTTCTGTTTTCTTGGCACCTTATCTCTTAGATCATTCAATGCCAGAAGGCTGTAAGCTCTAATACCACGAGAATCCGTGAACCCATTACGACTAAAGGTTCCACTAGATACAAAAGATTGGGGTTGATTTAGCAGATGAAATTGTACAGATGGGCTTGCATGACTCAGAACAGCCTTGCCACCAATTGAATTTCCAAGCATTGTTGAGAGAATACATAGCCTCCTTCTCAGCATACTGCTTTTATTACTGGTAAAATCAATGTCATTAAGGGTTTAAGTACCGTGCAACTCACTTATCAACATTGTGATATACATGACAGTAGCAGAGTGAATTCAAAGCAACAGATTTAAACAGAGCATGGTGTAAATTTGTGGGTATCAAATGGTGAATATACAGTAGATTATGTGCGTACGTGTGTATGTATATGCAGGCCAAACAGTGTTTTTTACGGGATAAATATTGAAACATTGGCAATCACACATTTTATCAAACACCTTGCGTGCATCCAATTAATTTATTCTCAAAATCACAATCCCCAACTTCATATATAACAACAATAGATGCCTTCCTATTTAAAAACCAAACCTTGGCATAGAACACTACAGAAAAAATGAACAATTTTGAGAGGAACAAGCACAGTTTTCAATCAACACACACAACAGGAGTGAGATATTCATAAATACATACCCAATCAGTCACTTCTTATGAATCAATACAAAATGTACAGCTTTGTAAATTGTTTTGTAGTTGTGAGAAGAAGGTAGTCGTGATTTCTGAGTGATGACGACTCATGTGAGTCCGATGAGGAGGAGGAAGTGGGGGCATTTCATTTGGGCCAATAACTTTGGGCCTGTTCCACGGCCCATCTTGTTTTGAGGCCTCACTAGGATGTTCATTTTTTGCCATATAATGTGTTTATGAGGATGAATATATGGTGTAAGAAGAACAAATTATATTTTCATAAAGTGTTTCAAGAGTCAATATATCTATTGTTCGAAGTTGATCTTGCAAATGAAGATGGAGAGATGACCAAGTTTTTCGCTCAGAATAAACCTCGTTTTAGTTCAACTAAGGGAGGGGAGGTTTATTAAAGAAAGATAAGACGAGGGTGAGAGGGTTATGAACCTTATTCGGTTGGAGAGGAAGGAAGGTGAAGATTAATTTTTTTGTTAGGTTCACAAGGGAAGGGGAGGGGTTGATTAAAAGTTAGAAAATATGCCTTGTAATTAGAGGTGTAGAAATGACAGACAGGATTGAACTAACTATATGTCTTACTCGATCATGTCAAAACATGTGTAAAAGTCTCACTTGACACGGGCGTAAGGATATCTTGGGTAACAAAAAAAAAACAAGGTAAAGTACTACCAGAGTGCATAACTACATAATCATAAAAACAAAGAATAAAGAACTTCCTGCTCATTTGCCAACAAATAGGCATTTCCTATTGTAGCTTATTCCTATAAAGTACTTCCCGCTCCAAATTCCTGATAAGTTTAGCAAGAGTTTGATATATCTTTCCAAATCCACCAAGAGTTGTAAGCATTTAACAACCTGACCTTAAAAACAATCAATGTATTTAATTTTGAGAGAAGAAGCAATAAGAGATGGAGACTCTTATGTTAAACTCTCCCAAACCTATTTGGCAAGAAGATATTATTGATTTATTAAGTGACAGAGCTCTATTCCTCTAAATTCTGTCTGTTTTGTTGTCTTGTTAAGATTAAAAATCTGTCGAGCTGGTAAATGAGACTTGGTTCTATATGAATGAGAACAAAAAAGATTAAAAATAGGGAGATGACATAAAAAAACCTTTCCAATCTCAAAATCCCAAATAGGTGGTTATTAATTTTTGTGCTCAACTTGTTAATGTCTTTTGAAAATAGTTTAGAAACAAAACTAAAAATCTCAATATAGTGGAATAAAAAATTCTGTTGCCCGAAAAAATGAAATAATGTTACTAATTGTTTTTTTATTTATTATCATTTTATAAAAAATAATTTATTTATTAGTATTTTATTTGATAAATGGACATCATTTTCATCTTTTTAAGTGTAGTGGCGAAAGGTTTTTGTTCTATTCCGTTTCAGCGTATAAATTACAAATTGAAACTTCATGAGATGAAGAGGAAGTGAGAGAGAGAGAGACATCAGACATAGAGATGGGAGTAACAAAGGAACAAGTTGAAGCTTCCTTGAAGGCCAAATTGAATCCCTCTCATTTGGTACGTTTTCCCAATCTTTCCTCTTCCTACTTTCCTTCTGCTTAATTATACCAATCATCTCCATAAAACCCTTTTCAACTCATTGATAAAAAAATTGTTTTTTCTAAAAAAAAGAAAGTAAAAGGAGAGGCATTTTGAAATACCTCATAGACTGCATAATTAATTTATTCATCAATAATGGGAGAATCATAACATCAAAGGTCCCACCACCACCAGCTCGAACCCATGTCCTCGTGAGTTTGCGCTAAAGCATTAAACCCATGAGGCAAGAGTATGCCAGTGTTAAAATTTGCTTAAACAAAGTACTATATGTGGCTAAAAAAATGGTCTTTACGAAGTTGAATTAGTCTTTGTCATGTATCAAGCTTTTCCCAAGTTTTTGTCTTTAGAATGTGCACTGTATCCCACAAACTCATTGTTTTTCCCAAGTTAAGTAGATATTTTGAAATCCTTGTGTTATACTGAATGGGATTAGTAAATCTTCAAGCTTGCTCAAGTGACACTACTTCACTACCTAAGTACATCAGTTATTATTGCTGATCACTCCATTTCTTATCTGTGTTTACTTTCATTCTTAAGGAAACTGTTGGATTCAATCAATTCTAACATGAGTCATTGGGCTTGATGTATCTCTCTAGTTACACATGCCTTGCAACTTTTGTCTTATGGTGATGTTTTTTGCATGCTCTATTTGCAAGTTATTTGAGAGTTCATTGTTGATAGAATATCCACTTGAATTTTCAATAAAAGGCCAATCCAGTTGGTGAGGGTGCTGGGGAAGGGAATATACTAGACAATCTTACCTTTGTTTTTTTTTGTAGAGAGGCTGATTAGAACCCACGGTAAGCGAGCCTATGGCTGATCCAAGCCGGCCTTTCCACTTGAATTTTCGATATTCTTTTTTTATTTCTCATCAAACAAATGACATCTTTCCAATAGTGTCTTGTGATTCCTGTAGCCAACTCAACTTTGGGATGAGACTTATTGTTGCGGTTTATTTGCGAGTTCACTTTTTGGTTTTTATTTGCAGCTAACTAACCAGCCTGTTTAAATGTTAATCATGTCAACTCTAGTGATCAACTTGGGCTGGTACCTTATTTCCCATCATATGCCCCAAGAAAGAAGCAAAGCATTCCAAAAGGGCTCACACAAGCATGCTCTCACTCCACTTTTGTTCATATAAAGTGAAACCTAGAATTAAATTGAGAATATCAAATTTAGTTGCCACACCATTTTGGTCTCTTACTCTGTTGTGTTTTCCCTCCAACTATAGTCATATAGAAGCACAAGTTGTGTTTGAATTATGGTGATAAATTGCAGTTGTGATTTAATCCTCTCTCACTCTCTGTGAGGTTTATCATTAGTCATCACATTATATGACATTATTCTTGTCTACCTGATGTCTTGATGAAAAATGAAGAACTACACATGAATCAAATTTTAAAAGGAATGACCTTGAATTTGTGGTTCATTCTAACGATTTTACTGAGACTAACTATTATGATGAAGGAAACAGTAATTCTACGATAGTTTTAACTGCATTGTTTTATAATTATTAGGATAAACAAGGTCATGGAAAGACAGAAACGATATCTCTCTGCAATTCATATATAGTATTTACCTGATTATCATGTGCAAAATATTTGTTAAGATATGTCTATATGAAAGCTTTTCTCTCCTGCTCATGCATCTTTTTTCCATCTGTGTTTCAGGAAGTCATTGACACCTCTGGAGGGTAAGTTTTCCCAATTAAAGTATTTTCTGTGTACTACTACTATATCACAAATTAAATAAATGTTGGTTATATATGTGCGTGTGTGTGTCTTTTCCTCTTCCTCTTCTCACTATAAATTGAACTGACGTGGCAATCAGGTGTGGAGCTAGCTTTGCAATAGAGATTGTATCAGAACAATTTGAAGGGAAGAGACTGCTTGAGAGGCATAGAATGGTGAATGCTGCATTGGAAGAGGAAATGAAAGAGATCCATGCTCTCTCTATTAAGAAGTCTGTGACCCCAGAGCAGTGGAAACAACAGCAAGAGTCCACCAAATCTGATGCTGCTTCTGCTTAGCTTTGATAGTAAATGAGAAAAAGATGAAAATCTAGCTGCTTCAAGTTTATCATGCTTATCAGTAATTGTAATAATAATCCCATTTGTGGATTGTAGCTGTGGGGAAACCTCATTTGCACTCCAATATCTACCAATGATAATATAGTACTATATTCTAGTATTTAAGGCGTAGAATGTCTGCTTTTTGGTTAATCAAACAATATCACTCATAACCTGAGAAAGATTGCCTCAATGATCAGTATTGTCTTTTAAATTGATGTTGCAATATAGTAGCCGATTTGATACATTCTTCTCTTCTATATATCTTTCACATGACATGTTAAGCGAATTAATTGATTATTGAACTTTTTATATTAAAAGGAACAAATTATTATATGGGAAAAAGTACAAAAACATAAAGGGACAATTGCACCTAGGTCCCAAATAAGAGACTTTTTTTCAAAAAAATCCGAAGGAGTTGTTAGTAACTACTATTAACAAGTACAATAACCTTCATTAACAAGGGAAAACTTCATTTGTTGAACAATAGATTGGGTTTGATTGAAAGTGAGCATAGTAACTTTTAAAACCGAGTTTTCTAAAACTAACACAAGCCAAGCCAAAAACTGCATTAAACTATCACTTCCAAATCCATGGGTTTAAAGAAGTCACCGGTGGTGAAATCCATACTCAATAACCTTCAATTTGTGATCGAAATGTTTGTTTGAACTTTGAAGGACCATGTCCATATGTCTTTGATACTTCAATCAATATTTAATGCTACAGTTCCAAACTTGCACTCAACCGCTCAAAATTATTGCTCATTACCATTTAATTTGCATTCTGAGTATATTTTATTGTTTGTAACGAGTACAAGTCCTTGGGAGAACCACACCCTAAAAGCTAGACATTGAGGTTAGAGAGATAAGGACTTATAAGGTCCCCCTTATGAGGAAGTCTCTTTGCCGATCAACCCTCTAATCAAAACCCTTTGTAGGTAGCCCTTTTCGGTCTTTCGGCCAAGATGACATCCCGACTCTTCACTCTATGACACTTCTCTCGGCGTTTCACTCAACCTTTTGTTGGTCAGTCCCTCCATTCAGAACCCTCCATAGGTAAGTCTTTCGTTTAGCTGTCTCTCAATGAAACATAAGTCCTTGGAACATTGTTAAAACATGAAGTTTTTTCAAGTGAACAACCAAATACACTAATAGGACTCTTTTCCCTCTCTCCCTCCCCACAATAATGACCGGGAAACATGTGAACCACAAGTCTTGTGGCCTTATCCACAGCCTCCAAACTTAATCAATACATTGTCTCCATCGAAACTACCATCATGTTTACATATTTTCAATTCCTTCAGTTTTGAAAACTAGACCATTCAGTTTCATGGCCACACAACTAGTTACCCCATCAATGGCTGATTCCCATTTTAACCCTCTCATTTTCAGAACCATGCAGAACATCACTAAGCTCCAAGGACATGTCTCACTTTCCCCTCGTCCAAAACCAAACTCTCCATCAAGATTTGCAGATAGCTCTTTTGCATTCAAACCATGCACCACTATCACAAAAGCTGCTGAACATAGCTCTGGATTGGTTGGTGATGAAACACTTGCCTACTCCAAGACTGCACTTTATGAAGCTGTGCAAGGTACTATACTCACTTTGATTATTTTTGTTCTAAATGAAGGAGAATTTAGAAATGTGATTGATGAGGCATATTTGAAGGAATTAATAGGGGAATTTTTGGAAGCACTTCTGCCAAGAAATCTGAGATTGAAACTCTTGTGAAGCAGCTTGAATCTCTCAGTCCAAATCCAGATCCTACTCTCCATTTGGATAAGGTGAACTAAATTCAATTTTCACTCCTGATTATTAGAATATATGAGACACATTTTGGCTAATGATAAAAATGATTTAGAGATAAGATTGAAGTAAATAATGTTACTCCCTATAGTCCTAAATATAAGACACACTTGACTTTTTTTAGAATTCTAAGAAAGCTAAATAAGAGTTTCGCATCAACTAATTAAATAGAAGATTTCAGTTGTATAATGTTAAGGAAAGTCCTATCAAATTGACTTAAATTAATTTGATAGAAAGACAATCATAATGTATGGATAATCTACTAAAACTCTAGTCTAATTATTGCTTAACAGGGTCAATCACATTCATTTGTAAGCTTTGTATTAAAATTTGTTTTATATTTGGAAGTTGGCTGGGTGCTGGAGACTTGTTTACAGCACAATCTCAATTCTGGGTTCCAAGAGAACAAAGTTAGGCCTTAGAGACTTCATCTCATTGGATGATTTCTTCCAGATTATTGATATAGCTGAGGTACGCACACACACAAGCATTTGGTTTTAGTGTTTGATTGTATGTAACTAATTAAGCATGAACATGGGTGAATGCAACATTGGAGAGCAAAGCAGTGAATGTGATCAAGTTCAGTGCAAAGGGGTTGAGTTTGTTGAATGGTCAACTAAGCATTGAGGCCTCTTTCAAGATTGCATCCTCAACAGTAAAATCTCCTCCCTTTATTACCTTCTATGGTCGTTATGATTTGGAAATTACTCCTTCCAATCTGTTATATATATCAGAGCCATATTATTAAATTGTGCATATTTATTTAGTTAGTTTATTTATCTGTAACAAATGTATGTTGATTATTATGTGCATTATAACTAGTCTGTGATAGGAACACATTACTATGTGTAATTAAGTTGGATATTTCAGGGAAAAACAATAAAATTGAGAAAATTGTGGATTAATATTTTATATTAATTACAAAAGTAAACCCCTTGTATAGTTCATAAATTTAGAACTGTAGGAGTAAGTAATAATTTAGCTGAAGAAGTTACTGACTTGTTATTTTTTTTATTTGGTAATTCAGAGAGTTCTCATTAACTTCGAAAACTCCACAATCACTCCTGACCAGGTATGCAAAAGAAGCCATTTTATAAAACATGATTTATTGAATAATGTTGACCATAGTTTGATGTTTTCTTTCCATGAAAACAAAAATTTTTTGGCCATATTGGTTTTGCTGTTAATTAGTTAATGGTTTGTTTGTGAATTGACAGTTAATGAATGTGTTTCGGAAGAACTATGATGTTTTGTTGGGCATATTCAATCCACAAGGATGGCTGGACATCACGTATCTTAACACATTACTTCTGCCTTATTTTATTTTCTCAAGCTTCACACGAATTTATATTCTTTATTAGAGAAATGGCATTTAGGTCCCTTCACCCTTGCTTGCCATCGAAATTTTGCAAATTTGCAAAAGTATGAGGTAAATTATGTAAGATAAAACTGCTGAAAATCCCTCTCCATAAAATTCATTATCCAAAGGTTTTCAATGACTCATGCCCCTAAGTTGTTGCACCTAGTCATGTGCAACATATCTTCGTTTATGCTTGAATGGCTTTTGGTTTCACATAATCAAACATATGTGATGGGAGATTTTCAGCTATTTTTTATTTCCAACTTATTTTGTTTGCTAAAAATTCGACCATGCTATTATTGAACTCATTGTTGGATCTAACTGCCATTTCCCCTTCTTTTTTCAAATAAAATGAGCTATAGCAAGATAATTTCTATATTCTTTTTTTTATCATCTGAGTGATCATGTTAAGAGAGGGGTGGGATCTCACTCTGTTTTTTTTTTTTAAAAAGTTAACTTATTTTTTAAAAAAATTTATTGGAAGCAAAATGCCTGATTTTGCTTGACATTGAGATCGGTTCTAATCGTAGATTTTGTTTTCTTGCTATGATACCTGTGATAGATATGTGGATGACACAATGAGGATAGGAAGAGATGACAAAGGCAATATATTTGTATTGGAGAGATCTGATCAAAACTCTTAGATCACTTGATCTCAAATATTTTTCATTTTCCTTCTTCAACTTTAATTATTCATTACTAGATCCTCCCTGTCTGTGCACAGATTGTATAATCGAATAGATAAAAAGGCAATAATAAATAATTGACTGGTGACTGGTGAGACATTGTGATTTCCATCTGTTTTTTATTTCTCACTTCGTCTAATAAGCCAATGTAATAGCTTTATTTAGTTAATTTTAAGAAATCAGTCTTGTGCCAAACAACAGAATTGAGAGGGAATTGTATTTTGAATTGTCCACAACATCCATGTGGACTAAAATACTAGAAGCTATCAACATCAATGGTGATTATTAATCTTAAGAAAATTATTTCGAAGAATTAATGTTGGTTTAATATTTGTCATGATCAATAAATAATTATCGAAGTATCAATCTGGTATATTTTGGCCAATGAACAAAAAACAGGTCTCATTTAGAGGATGGTTTTGTAAAGAAGAAAAGGAAACTGATGCAATATTTTGAAGGGTTGATGAACAAATTACTGAAGAAGCAAGCTAAGCTGCAGAAGAACTTTATGGAGATTTCACTAAATGTGAACAAGATAGAATGTGTAGAGAGGAATCATGGAAGATGCAAGAATTGACTAGGATTAAGAGGGAACGATAGCTTTTAGCTCAAGAAAGATCCATTGCTGCGGCAAAAGATGCTGCAGTGCTTGCCCTTCTGAAGAAGTTCACAGGACAAATAGGGACCATAGAATTACCAGAGAACCTGCTTTCTGATGATTTAGACAAGGAGGAGGAAGAAAATGACAATGCAGGCAGTAGTGTTATTGAAAAGCAAGAATGTAAAAATGGTGCAGTGCTTGATCTTCTGAGGAAGTTCACAGTACAAACAGGAACCATAGAATTACCTGAGAACTCACTTCAAAATGATTTAGACAAGGATGAGGAAGACCATGATAATGCAGGCAGTACTGTTACTGAAAAGCAAGTAAGTAGAACTGGTGAGAATTTTGTATTGTCGAGTTCATCTTCCTCTAGATAGCCCAAAGATGAAGTAGAAGCTTAGCTTTGATTAGATTGAGGATAAACTTTAATGTGGAGAATGAAGAAAATGGGATTGAAGGGTCTATTCATACATGGGATTGGATATCTTGGGCAAAGAAAAAAAACTTGGGAGAATATGAACAAGTCCTTCAAGAGGATGAGGAAGAAGACAAACCATAAAAAGCCTTAGAGTTCTAAAACGTGTCCTTATTTTAACCAGCTGGATGCTCTGTATAGCAATAATGAAAAGCCTAATGAGAAGGTGGAGGATTCAGCCAGTTCTGATAAGGACCAACTGAAGCCTGAGGAGCTATTAATGCATTTTATGGAGGCTCAGTCTCGGTCATCATTAGAGGATGCTGACAGAGATGAGAGATCAGAATAATGGAGGACAGTATTGTTGTTACAATCATGAAGTGGCAATCATGGGATGAAGAGTGAGAAAAGACCATACTTTTGTGAAACTTGTTCTGTATGGGATCAGAATAATGGAGGGCAGTATTGTTGTTACAAATCATAAGCTTGTTTGGTATACATCATCAATGAATATCTTCATTATATTTATATTTTCTTGACCATGTGCTCTGAACCTTATCTAAGTAGACTCTTGTAAGAAAACCCAGCCTGGTGTAGTGGCTAAGACTAGTGAATTGATTAACGTTTGTTGAGTTGGGTTTTATGTAATTTACAAAAATAGTAATTTACCCCACCTAGTGGGATACGGTTTTTTGTTGGTGTTGTACAAAAATAGCAATATATTATACTCATGAGTGCTTTATCAACTTTCAACTCTATTTTGTTGGATTATATGGGATTTATAAACGAATATTCTACTTGTTTATGAATTGATACCTTTTAGTTTTTCATTTAAAGTTACGTATTAGTATAGTACTCTTTGTATGAACATTTTTACATATTTTAATTAAAATAGACAATGTGAAATTGCTAGCTTGACCCCGTTTGAATCAAGTTTGAGTGGATGTCAAATGAAGTCACAGGCTGTGTTACTAAATGCACTATTTAAATCCTTGAACTTTGCAACCCCATGATATTTGTGCTGATGGGAACAGGTTGAAGGTGGCAGTTGTAATGTTAAAACTTGGAAGTTGCATTCACATGCAAATTCATCAATTTAAACCACATGAATTCATATCCTAATCTTACGCTTATTAAATTTTGTGGAATCTCTGGGATGGGCCACCCGTTGCGTGGATCGTTGCGTCAATTAGTCCAAGGTTTGAAAGTTAGGATCATGGCAGCAGATGAAGGCGCAACAAGCTTCATTCTCCTTTCCCTAAATTAGATCAAAGTATCAAACTTTTTCTTTTTCTTCTTTTCCTATAAGAGGTTGAAGATTTTGCGCGTAATATTTGTTTACTCGACTAAAAGTCTATTTTTCACAATGGTTGTTCATGTAATAATGTAATTGTGAGGTAATCTTGTTTATTGATTGATTGATGATTGATTGATTTTGGGGTGCATGATTGGGTAGAGACAGGACATGAATTTGTAATGTATTACTCAACTAAAAGTCTATTTTTCACACAGATTGTTCAGGTAAATGTAATAATGTAATTGTGAGCTATCTTGTTTAATGATTGATTGATTTTTTTTTTTAAAGTATGCCTTTGTTAATAAATCCTTTCAATATGCCCTTATTTAAGAATGTGTTGGAAGAGTCACACACAATACAAAGGTAACATTAACAATTCCCCCTTTCTTTTCTACGTTTACTAGGGTTAAAATAGGCACACTTTCATTAAATGATCCCAAACTGGACTAATTAAAATACAAAAATTGTGAGAAAATTGGACTTTATTTAATAAAGGCTATTCTTTTAATATTTACATTTACATAATAATTAAATTTGAAAAGGTTAGTAAAAAACATATTAAATGACAAAAAAACCAAATATATGAGATTTAATGAAAAAATATTCCCTATAGTCCTTATTCTTATGACAATGTATTTAAAATATAGAAACTTATATTAAATTCTCTCATAATCTCGTCATTTAACCTTTTTTTCCCTATTTTACTTCTAACTCTATTTCATACAGTATCTTTTAAAGTTCACATACTTTATGTTCTAATGGAAAAAATGTTCATATACTGGTTCATCACAAATGAGTGTTTCAAACACATTTAATTGTCTTTTCATGTTTTCTAAAGAAAATTGTTATAAATATAGGCATGTTTCCGGAAAAGGAAATGAGAAATGAAATTTGTATATGGGAAATGAAAATGGTAATTTCATATATCCCGGCCCCACAAACTTTCTCTTCATCTCACCAAACGGACAATTGAAACAAGTATTGATAATTAGGATTTGATAATTAGGATTTAGGAACATTTGAAAACTCCATCACATCAAGTGAGACTAATAAATTTACATGTTTAATGCTCTCACTCTCACTCTCACTCTCACTCTCACATTGTCACTTCCACATCACACCACATTTTTCTTGATAAAAAAAAATCACACCACATTTTTGAAGAACAAAAACCACCTCCATTCCTCCATTCCTCCATTGTCACTCATCTTCATTCATTTTTCTCCCCAATCTCAATCTTCCACTATCTGCCAAAAACAATAACAATAACAATAACAAAAACAAAAAAAGCATCATCCTCTAATATAGTAATATCTCCCTCCCTTGGATTTTCCTCTCACACACATTGAGATTCGAGCCCTTCGAGCCCCTCTCTCCCAACCCAAAACCAACTCACCATTCACCAATCTCAATATTCAACCCTCATTTCAAATCATCCACACTCCCTCACTCTATTTTCCTTTTAAAAAATTTTAAAAAAAATCAATTATTGACATCTCCAACTTAACCTTCTTCTTCCAAAACTCACAACCTCACTTTCATCCATCATCCATGGCGGACTACGAACCCCACCACCACCACCACCAAAAAGAAACAGCATTACAAGCCCTAAACACAATAATCCAGCTCCACTTCGAGAAAACCCTAGAAAAAAAGCGCTCCATTGACCTCCAAAAGAAGCAGCTCCACAAGCTCTTCCAGATCTTCTTCCTCTTCCTCTCCCTCATCTTCCTCACGCTCTCCTCCTCCACGCGCCTCCAGTGCCGCCACACATGGATCCCCATCTCCCTCCTCTCCCTCTCCCACCTCATCTTCTACGTCTCCGTCGCCCAAACCCTTCGCTGCATCAACGCCTTCAAGTACCAGCGACGCTGCCACAAGCTCACCCTTGGGCTTGCCACCGAGAAATTGAGGCACATGAAGATGAAGATTATGCAGCGAGATGGTGATGATGATGATGGTTTGTTTGGTGACGAGGAGTTTGAGATTCATTATCAGGAGCCTCCTGAGAGCTACTTTGGCAAGTTTAAGAGGAACTGGGCTTTGCATTTTGGGTTCTTGATTTTGATTTATGGGTTCATGGTTTCTGCTTCTGTTGTTCTTCTCTGTTTCTAGATAGATCTGGATGTTTTGCTGTGTGTATGTGAGATTAATTAATTATGGGGTTTGTGTTTTGATTAGATGGAGATTGTGATTTATGAGATTGTGGTGGATTTTGTTGTGGAAATGTTTAGAGTGTTAATTTCTCGTTGCTTACTTGGCTTTTTCACTTTTCAGCTTTTTTCATTCTTTTCTTTGACTTGGATGATCAAAAAATGAACAGCTTTTTACATTTAGTTTTGGGAAAATTAATATGAGGTCTTTCGCACAAGCACGCACAAGGATTTAATACTAGAAAGGTTCCATAAGCTCTCGTGTTACAGTAGGGTCTATAGGAACCGTACTTTAATATATTTTCAATACATAAAGACCATTTTGCCACTCATAGTACGGTCAGACCTCCGCATTTGAGAAGTAAAATGGTCTTTTGGTATTTTGAGTATATCAAAGTACGGTTCCTAGGAACTCTACTTTAATATGAGGAGTTTATGAGACTTTTCTAGTATTAAGTCCCTTTTTTAGGGACTTTTTTTTAATTTTCCCTTTAATTTTGGTACCTTTTTGCCTCCTGCCATGTGCTGGCAATGCATTGAAACCTTTGATTAAAGTCTTCATTTCACATCTCAAAATTAAGAGATGACGATGTGTAAGGACGATGTGGAGGTCTGACAAAAAAAAAAGGACGATGTGGAGGTCTGACCAAAAAAAAGGACGAGGTGGAGGTGCCAGATAAGCATTTGTTGCTCAACTAACCATTGGTCATTATCGGTTTGATTAGTCAACAACTTAACATACGTATCAAATTGCTCAATTATTATGGCAAAAAAAAAAAAAACAAATTGCTCAATTTTTCAGACTTTAGGGCCACATTTGTCTCCTTGTGCTCAATGCCTCAACATGTAAAGTAAAAGAAAAATGCCTATACATGAAAACTTTGAGGTAAAAATACCTTTATTCCTAAAGAGGTATATAACTTTTTCCTTAAATATAAAATTTCTTTTAAATTTTTCTCGACAATTCCCTTACAGATAAAAAAACAGTTCCCCATAGTATTCCTATTAATACTTCTCAAAATTAAATAAGGGTGAGAATGAAGGTAAGTGGTTAGAGCATTTTTAATAATATCATATAATTTTTAATAATTTAGCTAACATCATTAATATAATTAAATCAATTAAACACTCCATTCTGTGTTAGAGGTAATATCTAAAAGTTAATGTAGTATGTGTGTGTGCACGTTTTCCATTTCTACCATGGTATATTGCTTGCAAGAAAAAGGAGAAAAATGATTATAATAAATTATATCTAAGTAAAAATGGAAAACTTTATTAAATTTACACATAATAATATACGATTGGAACATATTTTAATTGGTATGTGAAATACATTGGCAAAAAAAAAAACTTGGTGTGTGAAATACAGTTGACCTCACATAGTGGGACGAGACTTGGTTGTTGTGTAAAAATGTAGACTACCTCTTAAAATAGGAACAAGAAAGAATATTTTCTAAGCATAAGAATGAGCAATAAATAATTGGGAGAATTAATTAAAAGTTCCATGGAAAAACATAGATCTTAATTATGTTTTTCTATAGAACCTCTTTTTAATTCTCCTTTTATGGTTAAGGATTATTTGTCTATGTCATTTGATACATGATTTACTTTATGTGAACAAAAGTTATGGTAAAAATAAAAAAGCATAAATGGAAAGAGGGGAGGAGGGAGTGCCACCAACACAAAGGGACTATTAAATATATGAGAGTTGGTAACAAATAATAATAGGATTCGGCACACAAAGCAATGTTAAGAGGATTCGGCATTCCTTTCCACATCCCGTCGTTTTCTCTCTGATCTTGTCCCTCAAATATCTGCCATTATTTCCAGGTTTTTATCCTTCCTTCCACCTCTCTTTTGCATTTCATTTCCTGCCCTTTCCTTCTTCCATAATCACATTTTATTACTTATTCATTCTTAATCTTATATCTTTTCTATATCAACATTACTAGTTAATTAATTTCAATCCTAATGAGCGTTTTACATGGACATACACAAGTCACTTTATCTTGCCCACCCTGCCATCTATCATCAATAAACGTGTAAAACCATATTTTTATCCAAACCCACAAAAGAGGAGGAGGCATGAATAAATTAAATTAGAAAGATATATAGGTGGAGAAATTGAGCAGTTCCTCTATTATTGGAATGGTGTGTGTTGATGACGAATGGATGAAAACTGTCAGTCTAATCTAATAATGAGGGGAGATTTATCGTGTATCATGCAAAAATACAAAGAAGCTAATGAACGAATACTTGGCTGGACACAATAATATATAGAAAGACAAACTCAATTTTGCATCTCACGTACGTGCCCCTTTCCAGTTCCAACTTTGATTCTCTATTCAAATCGTCAACCACAACTAACCATGTATGAGAATAAAATTGCATGTGCATACATTGCGTGTGTAGAACGGTCATATGTATGTGTATATCAGTATATGTATATGATCAACAACCTCAAATGTCAACACACATCATGCTTTTTATTTAATATTTCTAGGCTAGATCATAAATTGAGGCACGATAATCAACTCCAATATATATATTTCCAAATAACCTGGGGCAGAATTTTAGTTTTAAAATGTTACGAAGATTCTTATACTTTCACAAGGAAGGGTAATAAATCGGCCGAAACGTGGAACCGCTGATTTTTTTTTTTTTTAATATCCGAACATACAGTTGAAATATTGATTTTGATGTGGGGGAGTGGCGCCGAGTAGGAGTGGACGATGGAGATTATTAATTAGAGCATGCAGTGAAATAAAATAAAAATATTGAATAAGAAAATAAATAAAGGGGAGATCATAAGGGATGAGGATTGAGGAAACAATCCAACAAGGCTACAGCTGCTGGATCTTTATAATTTTTAAATAATCAGTACAAAGGATTACGCCAATAAGACGTGTAGTGGCAGCGTGTGAGCAGTCGAAGATACTAGAGAATATTAATTAATAGGGTATGTTATTTGAACTTGGTGTAGTTCGTATATGAACAATATTGGAAATCTGAGTTTCAAGACAAATCTAATGTTATTAATCAATTTTTTTGGTGTGTGAGATTTATTATTTGGTACTCCCTTCCATCCTAATCATAAAATTAAGTTAACATTTTGGACAAATAATTAACAATGCAAAGTTATTCACTTTAATTAAATTTCCCTCAAAACTAATCTGCTTTATAAATTACCATAAAAACTAACTAAAGGTATAAGATGACATATGTTAAAATTAAGTCACTTTTTTTCTTAATTTAAAAAAATAGTTAACTTAATAATTATAATCAGGAATAAACGGAATATGTTATAATAAGGACAAGGGAAGTAATGGTTACCAAAGAAAAAAGAGGTGGCCAATGCAAATCCATGTATCCAAACAACACTAATATATTGCTCTGCTTGTCAGTCAATGATGGTTTTAAAAAAGAGGATGCGTAAGATTTGGATGGGGACGGTTTGGTTTAGTAATTAACTGGGGTGGGACACTATCATAGGGACACATTGTCATGTCATGCATGAGCGGGGTACGATATAAGTGCAGGTAGGGACGTCTCTAGTTCCTTCAACATAAAACGAAGAGAGAAGATAGGTAGCTTAGCTTGCTTGGAGTTGGAGGAGATATGGCGTTTGTGGAACTCCTTAAGGTGGCCTGTGCTCCTGTTCTTGAGGTCCTCCTTGTCAGCGCCGTCGGTGCCTTCCTCGCCACCAATGGTCTTCTCTCACCGGACCTCCGAAAATCTTTAAACAAGGTCTTCAATTCCCTCTTCTCTCCTTCTTTCTTTTTTTTGTTAAACTTTACTCGGTAATCGTGATGATGTGCCTATTAATTAGCATTGACATAGACACATAGTCATTTTCTCTCACAACAACAATAGCGCTTCCTAGATTTAAACACATATTCGTATCCTTATAAGACGAGCTAACTTTAATTACCAGCTCGACCAATAGCTTGTTGATCGTCTCCCTTTCTTCTTTACTCATTGTTTCTGATTTTCTCCTTTTTTCTCCTTGCAGCTTGTATTCCATGTCTTCACTCCTTCCCTTGTATTCTCTAGCTTTGCCCGCAGTGTTTCTCTCCAGGACATGATTTCATGGTCAGTACATGAATTGTCTTGATTTGTTGATTAAAATTTGAGAAATAAAATCATTGATGGATGAATATCATTGTCGTGATTTTTAAAACTTTGAAAGTATTAAGTAAATTTAATCTATTCGTCTGATATTTGGTAAGTTGATATTAGGTAATATAATTCATTTGAAAAAAGTGTAATAAATTTATAAAAAGTCATATGTATTTTTTATATTTAAAATTAGTCTAATCAGCATAAGACACTAAAGTATGAAGAGTAGCATAATATAAAGGTGACGGATATCCCTTTTTCGGCCGGTATGAAAAAATCCATAAAGTTTCCGTTGCTTTTAATAATTGCACACTACACGTTTCCAATTGGCCTTCTTTACTTTCCTCTGTTTTGGAAAATATACAGCACATAAGGACATAAAGGTGTGTTATTTGGAAGGATTGTCTGCTTTATTTGGAATCATGAACACGTCATTTCCTTCTTTACTACAGGTGGTTCATGCCTGTCAATGTTGCTTTCACATTCTTAATAGGAGGGATTATCGGGTGGCTCATCGTAAAATGCCTAAAGCCTAACCTCAAATTGGAAGGTCTCATCATTGCTTGTTGTTCAGCAGGTACACCATAAGCATCACCTCTTTTTTTTTTTTTTGAATAAATAGCAAAATGATATTAATAATAGATAGGGTTGAATGAGTTTTATAATATCCACGAAAGAAAAAGCAAAAATAAAACTATTATACTGAGGAATAAAAATTGATCTATAGTAATTAAATTGAAAGACTAAATGAGTTCAACAACATCTCTAGCAGCAGTTTGATGTATTGTTGGGCCCATCCTGAGAAATCAATTAGACGCTTGTGAACGTACCATGTGCATATGACTCGAACAGTGAATCCACTTAAGAGCCAGTTAAAAGCATGCACTCTGAAAATAGCACATGATACATGATGTCGTTTTGAAGTGAAACTCTGAAAAGGATAAGCATCACCTCTTAGAGAATATAAATTAATTGTAAATACATGATATTCCATCCTAAAAAATTTGAAACGTGATCAAACTCAATCCAACATTATATAACATTATTTACATATCAATTTATGGACATGACTTTATGTTATTTTTACTAGAAGATACAGTCCAATTCATGAATTTTTTCTTGTTATGTAGTATTCAGTTAAAAAAAAAGTATTCATGAATTGTTTTTGTATCAGGAAATTTGGGGAACCTTCCTATTGTGATCATTCCTGCCATCTGTTTTCAGAATGGAGGCCCTTTTGGTGATAAGGATGCATGTCATTCTGCTGCACTCTCTTATTCATCTTTCTCCATGGCGGTAATTAAAGCTCACTTATTATGTTACCTCGTATAATAGTGCACATCAATATTCTGATGGAAAGTTCTTGTGTATTGAGAATGTAGCTTGGTGGAGTTTTTATCTGGACTTATACTTACCAAATAATGAGGAGCACATCCATGAAATTTAAGGCTCTTGAGCATGCTGAGGCCCTGCAAGTTCCTAACAAGGATCCTGAGGCCTATCCACAAACTCACCTCCTCCAAAATGCAGATGTTCAAAATCACAATGAGGACTTTGGAAACCAAAATTTGTCCAAAGTGGGCGAATCATTTGGCCATAGATTGATAGGGACTGTTAGCCAAATTTTAGAAGAACTAAAGGCACCTCCAACAATAGCCACAGTAAGTTCCCTGAAATGCCACGTGTCAAATGATGAACTAAGAGTATATAATGTTAAGGGTATACAGATACTAACACGTTTCAATACTATATATAGTTCATGGGTTTTCTCTTTGGTGCGGTTTCTTGGTTGAGGGGCCTGATCATTGGTGACGATGCTCCATTTGCAGTGATACAAAACTCTATTCAATTGATGGGGTATGTATTAAAAATATATTAAATCAATCAAAAACAAAAATTTATTATCTTGTGCTATATATTCAGTCCTCATGAAAAATATATAGCTGACACACATAGTTTCTTCTTGCAGGGAGGGAACAATTCCATGCATTACCATATTGCTAGGCGGTAATCTCACTCAAGGTATTAATGTGTGTGTTTTGCGCTCTTGTGAAAAATGTAACTATGTTGTTGGATATGATTGAGCAGTGAAGGAGTATTTAATTTGTGGTGGTATAATAAACAGGACTACGATCAACAAGCGTGAAAGTGTCAACCATTGTAAGCATAATAGTATCAAAATATATAGTGATACCCATTATTGGGTTGGGTATAGTTAAGGCTGCAGCAAATTTGAACCTGCTGCCACCAAATCCTTTGTTTCAGTATGTGCTAGTGATGCAGTATGCTATGCCACCTGCTATGAACATAAGTAAGATATTCTGAAGATGAAATTCTTTTAAACTTTTTTTTTTAATAATATTTTTATTAGTATTAAGTATTAACAATGTTGAAATTGATGAGTTAGGCACGATGGCTCAACTATTTGAGGTTGGACAGGAAGAGTGCTCAGTGATACTGTTGTGGACATATGGCGCTGCAGTTATAGCCCTCACCATCTGGTCAACATTCCTCATGTGGCTCTTATCTTGAGCATCCATGTGAGCCAATCAGATTCTTTTGCATTCATTTCTAGCATCTTGATGTGTATAGGCAAAAATATACATAGGATTTTTCCTAGTGGTGGTGCTGTCTGATCAGAATCAGATGCTATATTAATCATTGTATCACATTTTAGTGAACAAGGGTCCCAAAAAATTGAAACCCTTGTACTCTCTGGACCTGTATTGTCCACAATGGCCGAATGATTGCTTCAAGTTGCAAATAGGAGTTCTTGTTGTTAGCGTCTCCTCCTTGCATAATTAAGCATTTGATCCTATCTTATCCTTCTCTATTATTAAAGTAAATGAGTACTAATCACGTCTTTTCTTTCCTACTTTATCTTAATTGCAACTCTTATTGTATCCCTTTGTAAATAGTCAGTTTATTGATATAATATTCCTTTTCACTCCAAAAAAAATAAAGGAAATGATGTGTCCTTCATTTTATAAATTTGATCAACGATTATCTTCTTTACATCCAGTTAGTTAAAATGTTCAATGATGTTTAGCGGCCTTAAGTGCTAATTTTTCTCCCCTCCAAAAAAGTGAGGTAAATGGTTAAAATCAACTAATGAAACCCTACCGTACAATCATATATCTCTGCACACCATGTAACCTTTTGACTAATTAATATCATTTTGCCTTACTATAAAAAAATATAGCTCTGCACACAATTCAAGTCCTGCATCTTTACGTCCTAAAATATCTTGTTCGATCCACATTTGTCAAGCCTATGAGGCAGATCAACAATCTACTAACTTCAACCGAATCATGGCATATAATGATATAATATTATCCCCCAGATTTGTCAGGGGAATCTCTATCAAATCTTTGTATGAAAAATAAAAATGTACCATCAATTTAAAATTTGTACACTGAATCAATTAATACATACAAGATACAACTGATAAATAATCTTATCCTTTTTTATGAAGAATAAGTTAGAGAGTAAATTAGCGTGCTTCTGGCCAGCAAATAGAGTCAGCCAGTCAGGTATTATTGATGCAGAAACTGTTTGTGTTGCAATGAGAACGTGTCAACTAGGCTGGGGAGATTGCACTGCATAATGACTTGTACGCATTCACGCACTGTTTAAATTTTTCCTCAGCCAAGTCCTGCAACCAAACTTCCACATATAATCAAACCAAACAAGAATAATCGGCCAACAATCATATCATCATCACTTTGTAATGCCAATTCTAAAGTATTTTGCATTTGGTTTTGTGTACCAACATATTCATTGGGAGTGTCCATCTAAAAGTTATACTACATCATGTGCTTTACAAAAGATTCAACTGATCAATTTGGGGAGGTTGGGGAACCTAACTACATTACTTAACTTTGATATATAAAATGATCTCTTCGAAATAATCACATATATCGTTAGATTATATGTATGTTTACAAGGAAGATAAGTTAGTTTGGAGAAAAACGATAAGGACAAGACTAATGTTATACTCCCTCCGGTCCTAAATATAGGACCTAGTTGACTTTTTTGAAAAATCCTAAAAAAAGCAAAATAAGTTAATTATAAATTGATTTACCTAATTTTTTCTCTTACACTAATTTATTTTACGTATAAGCTAATGGATAATCTAAAAAGATATCAAATATGTCATCATTTAATAACCTATTTTGCAACCTTAATCTCTCCAAAAAAAGTCAATTAGGTCTTATATTTAGGACCAGAGGTAGTATAATCTAATAATTTGATCAGTTTATTCCATTTCTCCAAATTAGGCAAATGAGTCTTCTATTAAGGACAAGTCTAGGTAGTTTGGTATACTGTGCACCTATATTGCCAACCCTTGCATGTATTGAAGATGTAGAAAGGCCAAATATAAATATGTCAATCTCACCTGGGAAGGGCCTTGATGCCTATCAGGATGCCATTTCAAAGCTGATAACCGGAAACTACAATTGCAAAGAAAGATTATCAGTAATTTATAACTTCTGTCTATGAGTGTATATGAGAAAAGATCTTGCCAATAAGGTCTTTAATTCAAGATAAATGCCACAAGGACCACTTACGCATTTTTAACATCTTCAATCTTTAAAGGACCTGTGGTAGGCAGACCAAGGATAGTTCTATCAGAAAGCAAACCTAGACAACGTGAATTGATGTCATCATCGGACTCAAAATCACTTGCGGACTCGGAATCACTTGATCGGGTCCACTTTCTACTTCTATTTGCCCAGCTTGAATGCTGCCTCTCCCTCCTGTGATCAAATCCAGATGTTGAATTCTCAAATGAAGACCCCTGCCGATCACAGAAGGACCAGGTTGATGATCTATAACCATATCTTGCGCAGAAGATTGGCTCAGGATCATCAAAGTCCTCACAGAAACTTTCTCTTCTGATTTTCCCTGAATTGGTACAATCATACGCTCATCAATGGCTATAAGCAAGTAAAAAGCACATCAATTTTAACTTCAAAAGTTCATTTCAAATCATTTCAACAGTACACGTTATTGAAAAATTCACCTTTTGCTTTCCTTTTTGATTTTCCATTGCGCCGATGAGACTTTGATCGGCCTTTATTATCAGGGTCACCTGGAATATCTTGATCTTCATCCCAGTTGTGATCCCCTTCAACTTTCCATGTTTCTCTTTTCTAGGTGAAAAAATGCAAAATAAAATGTGTGAACATGATAAATTGCAGATAGGTAACATTTGTGACCCACATAAAATAAGCTATCCAAAAGAGTAGGGAACAAGGTTTTAGTCTGTTCGAACATCAAATAAAACAATGCTTTTTAGCAGCTTTGTGATTGACAGAGCAGATAACTTATTGACGATAGTTAATATCTGAGTGATAAGTTTTGTTTTTTTGGGTTATCCCAAGTTTTGGGTTATCCCAAGGGAATCCCTCGCTGATCTGAAGTCTCATAAATATAGGGGGCATACAACTAACTTGTGAATTTGTTCCATTCACAAGAGTTAGGAATCAAAACTGACTAAAAAGTTTAGTATACGATCTATACTGTTTTACTTAGCTCACTCAGTTTACTACGCAATCAAAAGTGACTACAAAGTAAAGTATACAATCTATTCAGAGTCACAAGGAATTGAAACAAAATCCAGCCAATGCCTACTTTAGTTTCTCTCTTGTTTCTCTTCTCAAACTAAACCTAAGGGCCTGCTTGGATGAGAGGAAAATGGGAGAAGGAAAAGGGGCAAGTGAGAACATTTTCCCCTTCTTAGATGGGGAGAAAATGGGAGAGGAAAGAAAAGGAGAGGGGAAAAGTAGGCGGGCCACATGCCCCATTTTCCTCTCAAGTTTTCCCTCCCAAAATGGAGAGATAATGTGAGAGGAAAATGTTACCCACCACTGCCCAATGACCAGGTGCTACCATACTTACCCATTTTCCTTCCTTTCTATTTTCTCCCATCTATCCAAGCATAATGAGGGATAATATTTTCTCTCCACTCTTCTTTCCTCTCCATTTTCTCTCCTCTCGTTTTCTTTCCTCTCCCATTTTCCCTTCATCCAAGTAGACCCTAAAAGTCACCGTATATGGGGAGTGTTAAACAATTGAGGAAAGATTCAACTCAGTTATAAAAACTATTTTCCCTTCATCCAAGCAGACCCTAAAAGTCACCGTATATGGGGAGTGTTAAACAATTGAGGAAAGATTCAACTCAGTTATAAAAACTATTTTCTACAAAAGAAGCTCCTTTCTAAACATGTAAGCCATGTCTTTAGCCCACAAACTTTAGCCAGAGTCTCACAGCCTCGCGAAGAGAATTGGACAACCAAGGGCAGTACAGATGAAAAATGATACAATAGTACATTTTGCAGCAACCAATAAACATAAAAAGGTACTCCAAAATATGGAGAATAACAAAAATTCTCAACATAATTGAAATCTTAATGATAAGCATACCTGAGATGAAAATTGGGAGGCTCCACTATTGTAAAGGAGATCTTTCAGAGCTTTCTTTGCATCTGCGCGCTTTTCACGCACTACAAATCTGATATGATTCTGAAGTTAAAATTTTGACATTAGAAAAGTTTTGAGACCAATAGTTATTATGGTTTAAGCAGCCAAAAGTCAATTCCAGTAATAAACAAAACATCATATTTGAATTGCATGCATTTCATATCATTGAAGTGCCAGAAACAAACACCAATCTTCAATATCTACCAAAAGCTATTTGTACTCAACATTCATGAAACACCCTATTGCTATATGCTGAAATTTCACATTAGATGGCCGTTGACTTCCTCCTACATTCTTCAAAATTAGTGTGAAGGTGAGAAATGTGACAGGGTCAATGGACAATGATTATGTAACATCATATCAAACTAAAAAATGAACAAAAAAATTAAATTTTTCAAGATTTTGTACTAGGCAAATCAAATTTTCAAAATGAAAAACAAAATCATTAATGGGCTTTGTATTTCACAATCTGTGCATTAAAATTACTCAACAGGCAGCTTCAGCCAAAACTTAAAAACACGCAATACAATAATCCTAGCTCATGTTGCAATATACTATCATGTGGGCTATCCATTATGTGAGAAAAAAAGAAACTTTATAATGTGAAGTGAAGCAACCCAGACAAAAAACAAAGGGAAAAAGAATGAAGGGAATTGAAAACTGACGGAGTTAGATTTATTCTTGGACGTATGAGAGGTGGAATGAAAGGCAGAAGAATGGATTGAAGAAGATAAAAGGTGTCGCCATCGGGATATATGCAACATATTGAATAAAAGTCAAACACAAGAAGTGGGTGTGAAAGAGAAGAAGGAAGAGAAGGGAGTGAATATTATAAAGTGGGGAATGAATGAATGAATGAGTGAAGGAAATGGAAAGGAAGAAAGTTTGAGGTGGAGCGAAGAGAGCACCCGAGAGTGTCTCCGCTGCTAAAGGCGAAGCCACATGGAGATTGGAGACACAAACGGAGACAACGGTTTCAGGCACCCTTCATTCTCGTACATACATACATGGGTGATGGCCTAATGGGCCTTCCCCCCCTTTCCCCTTTTTTTTATAACAAAATTTTAGGAAGGGGGTTTGGGCTCAATCCAATCTAAAGGCAGGACACCAGCAAACCCTTTCTGTCTATCCACACAGGTAGGTTACTCCCAACTTCACTTAGCTACGGAGATGCTCCCCAAGCGCCGCGATGGAGACACAACAAAGTGTCATTCCCTAGGATTGAACTCGCGACGTGGTGGTCAACCCAACACTCATTATTCAATCCCTTCGCCACTGAACCCACGGACGATGGGTTAATGGGTCTTCCCCCTTACCAAGCCTATCCGCCTTTTTTATAAAAAAATATTACCCATCTATTCTTAAATATAACATCATTTTCTCTAATTTGATTAGATTAAGGATGTTGGTTATTAACACATTATATTGTCAATTTGTTCTAATCATACAAATTTATCCCCACTCTCTACCTCTTTTGCTTGTTTTTATAATTTGGGAAAAATTAAAATGTGATCTTATATTTAGAAACAAATTGGAATTTGAAAATAATTTTATATTTAGGAACAAAGAGAGTATATAATTAAGGGTGTATCAAAGTTTAGACCTGAGAAATACTAGGTGTGAATTGTTAAAGCTAGGGATGATCATATAATCATTAATTAGGTTGCCAATAACAATATTGTACAACTTAATTACTAGATGTATATTTATATATATATATATTTATATATATATATATATATATATATATATATATATATATATATATATATATATATATGATTGTTTTGGAGACAATCTTATTTATGCCACTGTCGTCTGTTGGGTGCTACATGTAGATATAATAGTAATTTGGGAATTTTGAAGTTTGTTTGGCCATGTTATGAAAGATTAGTCCCTACACGAGAGTCAACCAATGTTGGTCACTAAGTTTGTGTTCTTTTATTAAGATGGAGTTTGTTGTATGGAAAGATAGTTTTGTTGATTATATATATTATTCTTGTAAAATAAAGAGCGTGAAATCAATAGGCTTGTAACTCCGAGATTGACTTTTGGAGTTTACAAGCTTAGTTGAAGGAAAACAAATGCATGCTTAACATGCTTAGGGGGGTGACTTTAATTTTCATTCTTGCTGGGATGACTTTAAGTTTTTTCCGCTTCGTTTTTTATTTAAACTTTATGAAGGAAAATACTTGTATGGAGTTCTTTGTATTCATTTTGTCAAGTTCTCCAATCATATGTGGTCATGTATCTTATTTTTTAAAATATTATCATTTAGTGTATATGATTCAAAATGAAATAAAAAGGACACTTGTTATTTTATCATTGGAGAACTTGATATGGGTATAGCAAACTTGATGTAAGTATGGTCCCTTTATGGTATGGGAGCCAATTTTTTATGGTTTATTTGGATTAGCCGTAACACTTATAACATTTATCTTAGACTTTATCAAATATGAATCAGGATAAAACTAACATGATTATGCTTGATTAACAACAACAAAAGTAAATCAGGATAAAAGTCATGAGTCATGACGTAATCATGTTTGTGTTGAGAGTAGTAAAAATGACCCGAAATAAAAGTAATTCTTACCCTAATTGGTCATTGCCCCATTTTAGTTTGCAGAACTGAATGGGAATAAAAATATCTTTTACTTATACTAATCAAAACAAACCTTTATAAAACACAAAAGCTAGTGTCACTTAGCAAGCTAGACATGTTAGCCTAATTTAATAGATAAACTATTACAATATGATACAATTCCCTAAACTTGTATGTATAAAAATAGATATAATTGATAAGTGTAGATTATATTGGTGGAATTTCCTTTTGTGGAGTCACCAACATGAACATGAAATAGAAGATGAAGTGGAATGCAATTGGAGTTGCTGGGATGTTGGAGGAGGGTTTATTTAAAAAGAAAGAGAAACTTATTAGGTGAAGCAGAGATTGGGGCCACCAAGAATTAGGTAGTATGTAATGATCAGATCAAATACATGTCTATTCCTACTACACTACCGGCCCCACTTTTGCATATATCATCAATCCTCTTGTATGAGTTTATAACTAACACTAATCATCATTCCCATACTCTCTTGCTATGTGCATGCAAGACATGGGAGGTTGTGGGAGCAAACCAAAAGTAGAGTTAAAGGAACATGAAAACGAGCAATATGATGAGCACAAAACACCAGAAGTTGAAGATAAAGATAGTTCTCAACTTTCAGTTTTTCATCATGAGATCCTCCGTGAGGATCTTGGCGACCACCAATCGGACCACAAACGCCCTTCTCTCAGCTACCTCTTCCACCAGGTACTCTAGCTACTGCTTCTATATATCTTCGATTTTTTTTAATTTGTTATATTAACTTTAATTCGCTTTTATATAAACAAAATTATTTTTCTCCATTTTTTGTTATCCAAGCAGCGTGAGGACATTATTTATCTTGGTTGGTGTAAAAATTACTTTTCTCTTTAAGCATTTGGTTTCAGTTGTTAATTATGTTTGAAACCAAACGTATATGCTTCGTGTTGTTTTTTATATCTTTTGGTGGATTCCATTATACCACACACTTTTATATATATTGTTAAAATATATATGTGTCTCTGCTAGAGATTTATTAAGGCGCCAAATGGAATTTATCCCCCATTGAATCAGAGAAACAAACAACAACCATTCCATGTCATAAGCAGATTCGAAACTACAAATTTACACTTGCTACTATGTCCAAATTATATGCACAAGAGGAGTAGTGTTCTTTGTTTTTTAAGATTACAAACATTACATCAAGTCTATCAACAGCAAACCACTTATGATATTTAATTTCCTTTTTTTTTAGAATTAGAAGAATTACCTGATAGCTTAGAGATTTTTTGTTCATTCCACACATGTACGTACGCATTCTATATATCTTCTATAGAATGAGTTCAAACTCACAGTCTAAGGTAAATGTTTTTTAATCAAAGTCAAAATGATATTACTATCTAGGTCTTGAAGAAATATATAGATGTAGAAAATAAACTATCTATAGCAATATATTTGCATTCTCTAGTTGTTGCAAAATATAGGTTAGAAAAGAGATTAAAGAAAATGCTTCATAAGTCAGCTGTATGATATCTATGCAACAATAATTGATTGATCATATAATATGAAATGCAAGTAGGGGTTTTTGAAGACCGGACTTCATTATTTGTTTGGATCTCATTGGCATCATGTACCGCACTGGCTTATCCATGCATGTATCTCCTCATTTGCGGTCTTCATTGATTAATTAAGGACACTCTAATAACCTAATCAACTATTTTTGTCCCAATGGAAATTACACTTCAGTCCTAATTATCCTAAGATGGGAAAATTAATTTGAGATCCCTCACAAGGGAGTTAATACTAGAAAAGTCCCAAAAGTTGAAAATATTAATGTAGGGTCCCAAGGGACCTCACTTTAATATACTTGAAAAGTGAAAAGACAGTTTTGCCCCTCCTCCTTCTTCCCCACTCCTCCCCCCTCCCCCGCCATCGCCTCCCCCCGCCGCCGCACCCCCCGCCCCCGCCCCCGCCGGGTGTGGCCGGAGAAGGCGGTGGCCGGGATACTGCGACGGCGGGGGAGGCGGCGGCGGGGGAGGGGAGGAGGAGTGGGGAAGAAGAAGGAGGAGGGGCAAAACTGTTTTTTCACTTTTCAAGTATATTAAAGTGAGGTCCCTTGGGACCCTACATTAATATTTTCAACTTTTGGGACTTTTCTAGTATTAACTCCCTTGTGAGGGATCTCAAATTAATTTTCCCATCTTATTTATAAGATTACTTAACCTTTTTTTTTTTTTTGAGAAGTTCAGAAAGCAAAATAAATCACTTTAAATTATCTATAGTCATTTTTTCCCTCAAAATTAAACTAATTTATTTTACATAAAAAGATCCTTTATTAAAATTGCGTGTTGCATATGTTATAATTTAATGGGCCAATTTACTTCCTTAACTTAAAAAATAAGTAAAAAAGTGATCTTTAACCTATGATGAGAGATTCAGAGGCCGTATATTTTTACAATTTTCTTAAAAAAATATGTATGAAGAGATTGCATACAACACTGTGTGTGTATAACTGTATATTACATCTTACGAAGAGTTTGCTGTATTATTAGAATGTTAACTATAGTTATTAATGCTTTTTATACTCTTAGCTTACTAATGATAATTAAATCGATAAAGATTACGGTGGGCACATGCAAAAGCTTTTGCAAAAATCAAACCTATGAATTGATGTTCATTAGTAGATATTTGGTCTCTAAATTTTTCCTTAATTTTTATTGGAAGATCCATCAAGTTTAATTTCAAACCATATGTTGTAATTTAATATCCCAAGTTTTCACTACGTTTGAAACACTATTCCCTGCAATTTGAAAAAAAAAACTTGCACTAGTTTACCCTTTCAATGACCACAACCCATGATTTAAAACTTGAATGACCAAACGAAGATGGCGTCAAACTTAGCTTAATTATTAAGCAACAATTGTATTAACTATTGAAAAGATATATATACATTGTTTTCATTGTAGATTTTAGTGAATAAGTATGACAAAGAATTATAACTAAGATCATAATTCATTAAATGGAATGTCATATTTTTTTTTGATCAAAAAAATGGAATGTCATATGACTAATACGTAAACTATGTTTTTTCAATGTTTCATCATCTCTCAGAGTGAATTTGAGAAAACAAAGGCAGCAGGTGAGAAAAATGAAGAAGGAGAGAAAGTAAAGGAAGAAAGATCACAGAGGGAAGAGATGGGGTCAAATAATGAAGTGAATGAAGGAAAAAAAGAATCACAAGTAAAAGAGGTTAAGCACAAATTGTCTGAGGAAGGACAAGACAGTAATAAGGGAGAGAAATGTGAAGGCGAGGACACTGAACAACAAATGCAAGCAGAGGCCAATACATCTGCAAAATCAAGTGACAAGTGTAAAGGCCATCAATTAGATGAAGCATTATTATCGAAGGTGCATATATAGGCCCATGACTTCTTCCTCCATTTGGTTGGGAGAAATCAATATTTATTAAGCTTATATGTTTGATTCAATATATAAGTTTCACTTATGAATACTAATTTTTAATCTATGTTTTGTAAATGACACGATTAGACTTATATATAAATACGAAAGCTTGACTTGTAAATATTAAATCCCTTAACTAATTAGTCTCAAATATAATTTGAGGCAACATGTTTATATCTAAATTATTTTTCTTACATGAATAGTCCGAATAGTTTTTATTTTTATTTTCTCTCTTTGCTAATCTCTCTTTATACTCTAAAAAACTTACTCAATTATTAAAATATATGTGACAAGAATCTCTTAGAATTTTTTGTGAAGCATCATATTATATATCGATTTATCAGTTTAAAAATTAGTTTGAAGAAAAAGTAAATACTTAATGATAAAAGGAAAATAAGGTTTTACATTGTGTCACCAAAATTTACCAAAAAAAACTAACTCTGATATTTGTAACCAGAGATATATCAATCAAAATATAGATGTCAGAATCTAGCTGTTTTAGAAAGTGTGGGCATTCATGACCTAGCAGTAACTCTTGGCCTCTTAATGTACTCTAGAACTAGTGTGCAATGTTATGCACTGTTGTCAGTTTTGGGTGTATCTAGCGGGGATATGGAAGTTAAAGGAATAGAAAACACTTTCAAGCTTTTACCGCGTGAGATTCTTTTTACAATTTTTTTTTCATACAATGAGTGTGTTTGACTCGACTTATTTTGAGAAATAAGACAGTTTATTTTGAATAAGCCAACTTATTTTGGGTGTATGGTTTCTTTTCATATTTGGTTGGATTTATTTCACCCAGCTTATTTTAAATAAGACAGCTTATTCATAAGCCACTATGGGTAGCTTATTTAAAAAAAACCAGCTTATTTTTCTACATGACTTAAAATTAAGCCCTTTAAATAAAAAATCATTCAAACATGTTTATATATAAGGAAAATGGGAAAACAAACCACTTTTTTCAAAGTACATCCAGACATAAAAATAAGCCAGCATAGAACTTATTTTCTAACTGACTTAAAAATAAGTCAGCTTAAAAATAAGTCATTTTTCCATAAGTCGAGCCAAACACACCCAATGTGGGAGATTTGAAACTAGTTAATAACTTAATATATTCACCCGCTTACATTGTGATATTTATGGTAAATTTAATAAAAAATGGAAATATGTTTTTTATTCATATTAAATGAAATATCAGGGGAAAATCAGGGGAAAATTCCAAATAAAGTCCTTCGAATATATAGAATATATAGAAGGACAAATCAGGAACTCAAAGTGAAAATACCTTCTTTGCCCCTGCGAATTAAAACACAACACAAATTATCACCGGTGAGGCGGAAGAAGAAAGAGAGGTGTAAGAAGGTCGGGTTTTATGGGCAAGGATAGAGCTGTGCAAATGTTCAACAAGGCACGTGCATTGTCTGGGACTTTCCATGAAAAAACATACATGAATTTGATTGGCTAAAGGCTGGTAGTGGGCTATTAAGATTTTCAAATGATTTTTTTTTTAAATACTCTCTCATATACCTAATATAAGACCCCAAAATTTGAATGGTTTTGGTCCTTAATATAAGAGCTCATCTCATATTCTCTCTTCATTTAATGTGTTTTTTCCTAATTTGCTCCTAATTCTCTTTCATATTTATTAATGCTTATGTATTTCTCTCTCTTAAAAGTATTATACTACCTCCGGTCCTAAATATAAGACCTAGTTGACTTTTTTGGAAAATCATAAAAAAAAAAAATAAATTAATTATAAATTGATTTACCTAATTTTTTTTGCCTTAGCTAGCTTATTTTACATATAAACTAATGAATAATCTAAAAATATATTAAATATGTCATAATTCAATACTCCCTCCGTTCCTAAATATAGGACCTAGATGACTTTTTTGAAAAATCCTAAAAAAAGCAAAAAATAAGTTAATTATAAATTGATTTACCTAATTTTTTCTCTTAGACTAGTTTATGTTACCTATAAGCTAATGGATAATCTAAAAAGATATCAAATATGTCATGATTTAATAACCTATTTCGCAACCTTAATCTTTCCAAAAAAAAGTTATCTAGGTCTTATATTTAGGAACGGAGGTAGTAACATATTTCGCAACCTTAATCTCTCCAAAAAAATCAACTAGGTCTTATATTTAGGACCAAAGGGAGTAATAAATATGAACAATATTGGAAAAGAAACATTAATTTCAGACACCCAACTAACATTCACATGTTTTCTTTAGAAGCGTTTTTTCGGCGGCTGGCTCTTTTATTATGGACAGGAGGGAGTAGTATACTAATTGATGTTCGAAGGGCCGTCTTGGTTCAGTAATAAGCTTGTTAGTCGTAGGGTCTGAAGTCATGAGATTGAATCCGTCTTTCTGCATAAAGTAGGGATAAAACTGCCTAGTATTGTATAATAATTTGTTATTGATATAGAATTGATGAGGTAGATACACAAGGACATGTTCTTCTCAAGTGTTCTTCAAACACTATGACGAATATAAAGGGGGGTTATATCTCTCTTATATATTGTAATACTCCCTCCGATCCTAAATATAAGATCTAATTGACTTTTTTAGAAAAAAAGCAAAATAAGTTAATTATAAATTCATTTACCTAAATTTTTCCCTTAGAGTAGTTTATTTTACCTATAAACTAATGTATAATCTAAAAATATATCAAATATGTCATGATTTAATAGCTTATTTCGCAACCTTAACCTCTCCAAAAAAAAGTCAATTAGATCTTATATTTAGGACCGGAGGTAGTATCTTGCACTTGCTGGGGCGAAAGCAGATCAGCTATAATAATATGATCAATGTATATGCTAATGCTGGACTTCCTCTGAAGCAGAGGAACTTTTTCAAGCTATGCAAAGAGCATGGCTTATTGATGAAGCTGACAGGGTGTACAAAAGACTACTGTCTTTTGGTTTAACTCTTGATCTAATATGTTTTCGAACCATGCTGAGAGGTTACCTAGAACATGGACGTGTGCAAGAAGGTATTAACTTCTTTGAAAGCATAAGAAACTCGATAAAAGGAGACCGATTTATCTTGAGTGCTGCTGTACATTCATTCAAAGCTGATGGGAAGGAGGGCAAAGCTGATGAAATATTGTATACAATGGATAACTTGGGGATCCGATTCTTGAGGAAACTTGAAGTGAGGTCACGATCAAAGACTTCGTGAGAAGAAGACCCATCTATGTAATGCATGTATAGTATTTGACTAATGGAACAACCTATTATTTTTTCCAGACACCACGTGGTTTTTTGGGAAGGGATATGGAGAGAGTGGTGGCAGGTGTGGTCTGATATCTAATATTTGTCAAGTGAATTTACACCTTTCTCCTTTTATGGGTCCCAATGGACCCTAATGCTTTGATTTTTGATTTCACGTGCTTCTCTTCATTGCCTCCACATTTAGTTTTTTAAAACGTTCTTTTCCTCCCTGCTTTTCCTGTCCATTTCATTCAAGTTCTCCCACCACTCTTCAATGCTCTTTTTTATTTTAAAATTGATTTACTTTTGTTCAATGTACTCTTCAAAATCAACCTTAATAAACTTCTCTCCCTCATTCTTTCATTTTGCCATTGGTTCCCCCATAGTGTTGGATGTTTAAAAGGAAGATTAGATAGAGGATGATGGCACTAGTGTAGTTGATGATGTTATAAGGGACTAGATTAACAGCTTTCTTTATGCCACTAAAACACTTCCTTAAATTTAAAGTTAAAGGGAGAGAGATTGAATAGCGTATTGATGGAAGAGGAAGTGGAGAATACAATGAGATCTAATGAGAATTCAAAGGTGCATTAATACTCAAGATGGATACTAGTGAGATCTAGTGGCTGAATATTATGTGGTAAAGGCTATCATAATAGATTGTTGGTTTTTTTCCTTAAAATGGTTGAGTAATACTCTTATTCCCAAACAACAATGGTATTTTGCTATAAAATTGTTTGATCTCTTAACATGTAAATTTGTTTCTAGAAATCCTTTTAGTAGAGTTGTAGGCGTGGTAATTTCATTCATGGCAATCCTTTTAGGTATGTTTGATACGAAGGTACAAGAAGGGGAGGGAAATTTCTTGTAAGATGAATTGTTAAGGTACGTTTGGTTCAAAGAATTTGAAGAAATGGGAGTGTAAATAATTTGAAAAGTTAAGGGTAATATGGTCATTTACATATATCCCGGGGCCTACAAGTTTTCTCTCTTCATCTCACACTTATCGTGGGGCCCACAAACTTTACTCTCTCATCATTACCCCTACTTTCCATCTCTTACCCTTTCCAATTCTAATTCTTAACTTTCTTTCTTCAAACCAAACATACTCTTAGGTATTGAAGAAGTGTGAAGTTGTAATATTCTAAGAGAAAGATAAAATGTAAACTTAAAGAGTTATAGATATTAATTTATAAATTTCTACCTAACTTCTAAAATTCTTGTAAATTTATGTTATAAAAATTTCCCATGTTGGGTTGCCTTATTAAACACATACAAACGGCACTCATTCCCTATGGAATTGACGCAAATGATAACCTATACCAGCGCTTTATGGTCAAACGTCGGAGTTGATGAACTTTATCCCATCCCTCAAAGCGCCGGATATAGTGTTTCAGTTCGGCATATTGTTTACATATACAAGCGTTTTCTAAATAAACGCCAGGGTATGATTAACTCTTTTGTGCCGCATTTAAATTTACAGGACACCATATTTTACTCGGTTGTGTCGCTTTACTAAATAAACGCCACTAGATGCTTACTTTCTATAACTCATGCCGAATTTGACACCTTTTATAAAAAAACGCCACTAGAGGATTCTTCTTTAAACTCTGTCGTGTTGCGTTGCCCAAATAAACGCTGCTAGTGGTTTACTCTGTTGTGCCACCTTTTAAATTAAACGAGACCCCTATTTTTACTTCGTTATGTCGCGTTTGCAACACAACGACACCATAGATTTACTCTATGGTGTCGCTGTTATATATAACGCCACTAGAGGCTTCTTCTGTAAACTCTGTCATGTCGCTTTGTCTAAATAAACGCAGCTAGTTGTTAACCTATGCCAGCAGTTTGTATGTGAAACGCTATGGTATGTCAACGTTTTAGTGTCGTTTGCTTATTTAAACGACACCATATTTGTTTACTCTGTTGTGTCGCGTGTTCAAATAAACGCCACCAAAGGCTTACTCAGTAATGACCCCTCAATAGGAAAATACCAAAAAAAAAAAAAGATTTAAAATGTTCTCTTTTAATTTGTTATTAGTGTAAAAATATGTGTTATAAGCAACTAAATGGAAGGGTTTCTTTTGTTCAAATGGAAGGGTTTAATCTCAATAAAGTTTAACATAATTAAAAAATTGTTAATCAAATAAATAAATTGAATGATCGAAAAGATTTTACAATATGCAACAATATTATAGGACGATTAGCAAGATGAGTACAATAATCATGACTATATAAAAAAAATTATAGCACATTCAACCACACTCATTCAACCAATTGAGAAAAAACTTGAAATTTAAATCCACACAACCATAAGTAATTAGAAATAAAAGACACCTCTTATCTCATCCACCGGCCACTTCCTTGAAGTGGAAAACAAAAGAATTAATGATTGCATATTTCAATGTTGATAATTTTATCAATTAAAGGTAACTTTTTTTTACATGACAATTAAAAGTAACGTGAAGATCATCAGGGTAATAGGTACATATTCTCTAATTTACCCCTTCTAGTAAAATAACTTAGCCATAACATGATTTGGTCTGTATAAGTATGTCAGCCAAGTCCCATATACATGACAAGTGACTTTAAGTGCAAAAACTATCACATGATTACCGAACTAGCACTCTTTCTTCAACAAACATATTCAAACATTTTAAATCTTCCTTTAGGTTGGTATATATCAGAGATGCTTTGTCACACCTCACTTTTTATTCTAATATATAGCCTTCAATTTATAGCCACTTTTCTAATGTTAAAATCCAAAAAATACGAGTAAATTAAAACTTTTCTATTTTAAAACTATATAAGAGGCATATAAAACTTTCATAAGCTCCCTTTACTGTAGTTAATGTGAATTTCTAACACCTCCAATACATGAATCACTCCCTATGCCTAGTCTATCATTTCAAGTATCATTTATAACATTTTCCCTTCAGGTATCATTCGGCCCATTACATATGAGAGAGCAATGAAATTTTAAACCAGCAAAATAGTGCAGCCGGAAAGAAAAGAACAGAGTTTCATATGCAAGATAGTCATCAATTCATTCATTCCTTCATCATAATCAAAGAATCAAAAGCATGAGAGAAAGGAAAATGAATAACAAATGAAGTCCCCTTTCAAATCCTAAATTAAACATGCAACAACATTTGGAATAACACAAAAGGGAAAAATCGAACAAGGCAATTCTATAAAACCTTCCTACTTAGTTTCAAACAAATCTTAACATACAAAATTCAGTACACAATTCATGAGAAGTGAAACATCAACAAACGAGATCCTCCATTTCTTTCCTATATTCATTCTGCCATTGCAGTAAAAATGTAGAGAATTTATAAATGTAGGTATGACAATGCCCTTTTTAAATATAATTAATTCATTAAGCATTCTTGCACTTCCTTTACTCTTTCTAAACACTATTCGGCCAGTGCACAGGGAAGATAATAATCACTGAAATTGACAGACCCGTCTGAGTACTCAAGCAAATAAGAGAACCATACTACTCAAATGCAAGAAACATTAATCATGACAGTTTCCAAAGCCATATACATATAAGCACCATAATTGCATCTCTTTAAAAAGACCCCTCGCAAAGTAAAGTCATCATCACAACTCACTACACATTGCTAAAAAAGAACTTACCATGTCCTTAAAATTGTGGCGTGAAACATTTCCTGGAACAAAAATGATGTCAGTCTCAAAATGACCCCAAACAGAGCAGGAAGTTACCGAGAATACATACAATCAATTTTTAAAGAAACTAATAAAAGTCCACACAACATATAAGAATCAATACATTAATCGCATTCCAAATGGCAGAAACAATGTTAGAAAAACACATTATTATTTAAAAAAGAGGAAAAAAGATCTCAATCAGAAAAATACTTCTCAGAGCCAAAATAAGAGCATACAACAAATCAAAACATACAGAAATGAAGAGGGATTAAAAGATGAATGACCCCTTTTGAGCATATGATAAGTATCTTTGGAAGAAAACACAGTAGCAGCAACCTAAAGCAGGAAAAAAAGAAAACATGCCATCTTCATTCGAATTAAAATATGAAAGGGTTAAGAAGTGAGAGAAAAGGGTATACATTTCCAATCTTGAGGAAACCACGAGGGTGAGATTCACAAATGGATTGCCCATATAAACTGCTACATCCAACTTTGGTGATGATATTGAATTAAATCCTTCGCCTCAGACTTGAAGGCCAGAAAGAGAAATTTTGAATGCATTTCCAATCTATTTGAAAGAAAGGTAAATTGTCACAAGTACCTCTCTCGTCACAAAGTAACCATCTCTGAACGCTACTCTCAAAAGGAGGCAAAATTTTGGGTTTCAAAAAGCATATATGAGAGCACCATTTTAAGAGTGAATTGCAACACCCAAAATATTGTACCCTTTAGGACCAGCAAAAGCAGTAATAACACCATTCAATTCCTTCACTTCAACAAACATACAAATGTAACACTCCCTCCACTTCTAAATATAAGAGCTACGTATGACTTTTTTTTTTGAATTGATCATAACATATTTTGTATATTATTAGATCTCATGTTAGTTTTCAAGTCACATAACCATAAATTTACATAAATTATTTGTATAAAGCACCTTATTTTCAAATGACTACATAATTATGATTATAGTTTTGAGTTTTAAGAAGCAGAGATAGTGAAATCCTTGATAAAGTGAAAAAGTTTCGATTTTAGTTAAATGGAAAGGATTCAAAATCAAATCATAAATTTATGTTATAATCCATGTTTAAGACCAACAAATACTTCTCTTTCATTACCTAACAGAATTGAACAGGGCAGCCAAGCATACATCATCACAATAATTGATAAAATACATCTCATCAAGGTTAACTTATTAGTCTTTAATTAAAAATTAAGGATATTTTCATTTTAAGAACCATACAGCCATGACAAGGAAGAAAAGGAGAAACCAAGCAACACAAATCAGTTGTACATATAAGAAGCATATAAAACTTTCAGAAGCTCCCTTTACCATAGTTAATGTGAATTTCTAACACCTCCAATACATGAATCAGTTCATGTGCCTAGTCTATCATTTTAAGCACCATTTATAACATTTTCCCTTCAGGTATCATTCACCCATTACATATGAGAGAGAAAAGAATTTTTAAACCAACAAAACAGTGCATCAAGGATAGAAAAGAACCAAGTTTCATATGCAAATAAATTCAATCATAAACCATAGTCATCAATTCATTCATTCCTTCATCATAATCAAAAAATCAAAGCATGAGAGAAAGTAAAATGAATAACAAATGAACTCCCCCTTTCAAATCCTAAATTAAACATGCAGCAACATTTGGAATAACACAAAAGGGAAAAACCGAACAAGGCAATACTATAAAACCTTCCCACTTAGTTTCGAACAAATCTTAACATACAAATTTCAGTACACAATTCATGAGAAGTGAAACATCAACAAATGAGATCCTCCATTTCTTTCCTATTCATTCTGCCATTGCAGTAAAACTGCAGATGATTTATAACTGTAGGTATGACAATGCCCTTTTTAACCATAATTAATTCATTAAGCATTCTTGCATTGAAATTTCCTTTACTCTTTCTGAACACTATTCGGCCAGTGCACAGGGAAGATAATAATCACTTATTTGATATACCACACTAATTTACCAATCTATGAACTATTTAAAATCTCAAGTCTCATTATGCATATATATTTCAGCACCACAAACGCACTAAATCGGTAACACAATGAAAGAGGGCAAATTGAAATTTCCAATAAAACCAGTAAATCACATATATAACATGCAATACAAACAATCTGTTTCATTATACTTTTGCATAAATTAATTAAAAAATTTGACCCAAATGAAAACATCATGCATGCTCAATTTGCTTTAGGAAAACACAAGATCTATCTCTATGCCAACAATGAATGAAAGAGGGTATGAATCTGAACAGTAAAGTTATCTGAGCAGAAACAGTGAAGACGAAGGAGTGAGAGTTTGAGTGAAAGACGCAGAGATAGTGAAATGCTTGATAAAGTGAAAAAGTTTGGATTTTGGTTAAATGGGAAGGATTGAAATATGGAATAATTAAGTGAAAAGAAAAGGAAAGTGTTATACACCGTCATACCTTAATGGGCTTGGGCCTTAACAGAGGCCCAATAAAGGGATAGACGCCTTCAGGGCGTCGAAGATAACATCACTAGCGACAGTGGAAGTCCAATAGCGAGATAGACGCCCTCTGGGCGTCAAGGACGATATCATCAAGGACGATATCACCAACGGCAGTAAAGCAGATTGACTTGGTCGCCCACCTTTTTCGGAGTAGTCGCCCACCTTTTTCGGAGCACGTGCAACGTCTCTTACCCATAACGGTCGCCTATGATTTCGCAACCACCAGGACTGAGCTTCAACTATAAGAAGGCCACGAACTCATTCAGAAGGACACAATCAATTCTCTGCAATCTTTCTCTCTCTCTTTCTCTGTATTCTTCTCTCTGATTATCATTGTACTCTGAGTTAAGACTTTGTGATCAAGGCATTTACGCCCAAATTTGTAACCACCGTTGCCGGTGACCCCGTTCATTGTATTCAATCATATTATTAATAAAAGTGCTTCGATTATTCATTCATATTTAATAGTTCCCCTATATTGTGCATCAACATTTTGGCGCCGACCGTGGGGACTCCGGCAACAATTTTTCTAAAAGCTTCACGTTCTCTGAGTGAGCGAGTAAAACTTTATGATGGAACAACAACCAAAAACTGTTTCTAAGCCAACTAGCTCTTCCACTGACCTCCAAAAGGTCCTAGAAGCCTTGACCTCTCAGTCTGAACAAATGAAGCGTCTCGAACAATCTGCAGGAATTCAATCTGAGAGGATGAAACGTTTGGAGGAAGAAAACAATGAATTAAAGTTGCACCTAGCAGGCCTAGAGTCCAGGAAAAACAAAAGAAGGCAGAACGGACCTGAAAAGGAGATTCGCCAAGTGCCAAACCCAAATGATCATGAGCGCAATCCGAACGGTGATAAAGGTAATAAAGGTAAGAATACTGACAATAATGATATTCCTAATGATGAAACAGGTCGAGACAACGAAGAGGGATATGATGATTCTCAGTCTTATGATAGTCGAGAACAAGGTGAGCAGTTCGCTCAGAAGTCACAGGCAAGGATCCCTCAAAATCATCCACAAGGAGGACAAAAGAGGGAAGACGAAATTCTCTCTTTTGCCCTTCGAATGGAGAAGGAGGTCGCTGAGATAAAGAAAAAGATGTACTCGATTCCAGGTGTTCAAAACCCACTTGATGCAGCCCGTCTAGGGAGTTACTCAGAATCGCCCTTCATAGACGACATCGCGTTTGCTGATCTACCTGAAAGATTTGCTTTTCCTACTATGCCAAAGTATGATGGCAAGTCGGATCCAGACCAACACTTGGCCCAATACAGGCAGATTATGCTAGCAGCAGTCCTCCCAACCGACAAACGACATGCTGCTATGTGTCGTGGATTTGGTATAAGTTTGATTGGCCCAGCCCTGATGTGGTGGACCAATCTCCCTCAAGGTAAAATAACTTCATTTAGTCATTTAACTGACATTTTTGTTGAACAATTTGCAAGCAGCAGAGTCATGGTTAAGACGTCAGACGACTTGTATCGAATTGTCATGAGGCCGGACGAGTCATACAGAGATCTTTTGAAAAGGTTTACGGCAGAGATGGTAAGTATCCCAAATTGTGATCCTAACATTGCTGTGCAGGCGTTTAAGAGAGCATTGCCACCCACTTGCGGCCTCTATCAAGAATTGGTTTTGAAACGGGTGACAACTTGGCCAGAAGTCCAATCATACGTGTGGTCCCATATTAATCTTCAAGAGGACGACGCCAGTAGAAATCATGCCCTTAAAATGAATCAGGGACTGGCGACAACCAGTCTCCCCGCTAATTCAGTGATTGCCACAAACGCGGATAAGCCGGCTAATCAACAACAAAATAACTTGGGATCCACAGACTGCCGTTCTAAACGGCAACGAGGTAGAAATTTTCGTTTTCACCCTTATACTAACAATAATGAGCAGGGCGACAAACAGAAGAGGGACCCACCCCCTCCTAGATATGAAGAGTTCAACATGTCCATTGGACCAGCTGAAATGGTAAGTGCATTTGAAAAGATGGATAGGGTGAAATGGCCTAAACCTATGACGACGCCTGTCAATGAGAGACACCACTAGATACTGTGACTACCACAAAGACGTCGGCCATCGAACAGAGGATTGTTGGAGGTTCAGAAAAGAAGTAGCCTTCCAACTTAAGCACGGTAACTTACAACATCTTCTTAAGAATAATACTACTAACAATGCAGGTAGAGATCAAAGGCAGAATGCCCCAGCTCAACCCCCGCAGGCCGTCAGAACGATTAACACAATCATTGGGGGGTCGGCAATAAGTGGGATGTCTTACTCCGCTGCAAAGCGACATGCGAGGTCTTTGCCAAAAGAATTGGAATGGGTTAATGGTAATGTGAGTAATGATCAGGTGGTTGAAGGTCCAATAACCTTCAATGACGCTGATATTCATAACGTCCAGATGCACGACGACGCCCTGGTAATATCTTTGCTAATAGCTAATTGTTTGACTAAAAGAATATTGGTAGATGCAGGTAGTTCCGTGAATATTATTTATTTGCAAACTGTTAAAGAATTACAATTAGAATCCCAAATAATTAAGGCTCCAACTGTCTTGGTATTTGGAAATGGAACGCCAGATAGGACGATTGGAGAAATATCTTTGATGACTTTTGCTGCTGGAATTAATGCTTTAGTCAAGTTTCAGGTAATGGACTGCCCGACCACTTACAATGCTTTGTTAGGACGTCCTTGGATTCATCAGATGAAGGCAGTCCCTTCGACGTTACATCAATCAATTAAGTTCTCTACACCTTGGGGTGTGAGAGAGATCAAAGGCGACCAGAGGATGGCAAGAGAATGTTACCAAGCCGCATTGAAAGGCTTGGAACAATCTCCTCCATCGGCATAGCAACTACAGGCGTTCATTCCTATGGACAGGGCGACAAAGGAGGAAGACGATAACTTAGAAAAAATAATTTTAGATTCTGAAAACCCTGAAAAGTTTTTGTCCATAGGAATGGACCTAGTTCCTGAGGTAAGAAGGGAACTAATTTCTTTTCTAACAAGTAACTTAGATTGTTTTGCTTGGTCCTATGATGATATGACAAGTATAAGCCCAGACGTCATTGAACATCAGTTGAACGTCGACCCTACATTCAAGCCGGTCAGACAGAAAAGGCGGAAATTTGCACCAGAGAGGAATAGAATTGTTAATGAGGAAGTTCAGAAATTATTGAAAATTGGGTCTATTCGAGAAGTGAAATACCCTGATTGGTTAGCTAATGTTGTAGTCGTCCCAAAGAAAAATGGTAAGCATAGAGTGTGCATCGATTTCACAGACTTGAACAAAGCCTGCCCAAAGGATTCCTTTCCTTTGCCTGACAGCCTAGTAGACGCAACATCAGGACATGAACTTTTAAGTTTTATGGACGCCTTTTCTGGGTACAATCAGATATTGATGCATCCAAACGACCAGGAGAAGACTTCTTTTATCACAGATCGTGGAACTTATTGTTACAAGGTAATGCCTTTTGGTTTGAAAAACGCTGGTGCAACATACCAAAGGTTAGTCAATCGCATGTTCGCCGCCCAACTTGGGAAGACGATGAAAGTTTACATAGACGACATGCTAGTCAAATCTTTGAAAGCGGAAGACCATATTAACCATTTGCAGCAGACGTTCGATCTTCTGAGGAAGTATAACATGAAACTCAACCCTGAAAAATGCACTTTTGGGGTGCAGTCTGGTAAGTTTTTAGGATATTTGGTGTCAAAGAGAGGGATAGAAGCAAACCCATCACAAATCAAAGCCGTGTTGGACATCCCATCACCCAAATGTGTGAAGGACGTCCAGCGTTTGACGGGTAAGATAGCTGCTTTAACAATATTTATATCTAAATCTTCTGAAAGGTGCCAACTATTCTTTGATATATTGAAGAAGAATAAGGAGTTTGTATGGAACGACGCCGCTGAAAAGGCGCTTCAGGATTTGAAAGAATATCTCACGAGCCCCCTTTTGCTTTCTAAGCCAAGTCCAGGTGAAACCTTATATCTATACTTGTCTGTCGCCTCTAATGCTGTGAGTTCAGTCCTTGTTAGGGAAGAAGATAGGCGACAGAACCCAGTATATTATGTTAGCAGAGCCTTGTTAGATACGGAGACGCGATATTCAATGATGGAAAAACTTGCTTTGGCCTTAGTAACGTCTTCTAAGAAGTTGAGGCCGTATTTTCAGTGTCACCCAATTGTGGTCGTCTCAACCTATCCTTTGCGGAACGTCCTCCATAAGCCTGATTTATCTGGGAGATTGGTGAAATGGGCGATTGAGCTGAGTGAATTTGATATCTCTTATGCCCCAAGAACAGCTATCAAACACAAATCCTAGCTGATTTTTTGGCGGAATTTAGTCCCAACCTTCAGGTAACAGCTAACAATGAGTCTTTTTCTATTAAGAAACAGGTGAACTTGTCGCCCTGGATCCTCCATGTAGACGGGTCTTCCAATGTAAAAGGAAGTGGACTGGGTATCGCGCTTGAAACCCCCGATGGTGAACAAATTGTCCAGGCAATAAGATGTGGTTTTAAGGCGACGAACAATGAAGCTGAATATGAAGCCCTTATAGCTGGACTTAAGTTAGCATCAGAATTAGGTGCAAAAGTTTTGGAAGTGAAGAGTGATTCACAGTTAGTTTCGAAACAAATCAATGGTTCTTATCAGGCAAAAGACCAAAGAATGAAGAAATATCTGGATGTAGTGTCTGATTTGACCACTCGGTTTGACGGGATGAAGATTACCCAAATAGGTAGGGAAGACAACCGGAAGGCAGACGCCCTTGCCAATATTGGGTCGTCTATAGAAGTTGTGGAGACAAAACAAATCCCACTGTTTTATCTGAAAACACCGGCAATTGAGGTAAATAATCGAATTGTGTTGAATAACAGTTTGACATGGGATTGGCGATCCCCTTTGCTTTCATATCTGTTGCAGGGTAAATTGCCTTCAGATAAGAATGAAGCGCGGCGAATAGTTGTCAGAGCTGCCAGATTCACTACTATAGGCGACGATCTTTATAGACGAACTTTCACTGGTGGACCTTTGCTGAAATGTGTCTCTCCGTCTGAGGCAAATTATGTGTTAAGAGAAATTCATGAAGGTGAATGTGGAGACCATAGTGGAAGTCGATCATTGATAAGAAAGGTGACTAGAGCAGGTTATTTTTGGCCGACTTTGCAGAAAGATGCAGTAAGTTTGGTGACTAAGTGTGAACGCTGCCAAAAATTTTGCACCGTGGCAAGACAACCCCCTGAACAATTGCATGTGATAGTGCCTTCGTGGCCTTTCCTTAAGTGGGGAATGGATATTGTAGGCAAGTTTACTCCAGCACCTGGACGACTAGTTTTCTTGTTGGTCGCCACAGATTACTTCACCAAATGGGTAGAGGCCGTCGCCTTGAGCCAGGTACAAGAACCCCAGGTAATTGATTTTGTTTGGAAAAATATAGTATGTAGATTTGGTCTACCCCAGGAAATTGTATGTGATAATGGATCTCAATTTATAGGAAGAAAATTTAGAAAATTTTGTGATAAGTGGCATATTAAACTTAAGTTTTCTACCCCTAGAAATCCACAATCGAACGGGCAGGCTGAAGCTAGTAACAAAACCATAGTGACGTCTTTGAAAAAGAGGCTAGATAAAGCTAAAGGTAGGTGGGCTGAAGAGCTGCCCGCCGTCTTATGGGCGTACCGAACGACGTCTAGGACGTCGACTGGTGAAACGCCTTTCTCTCTAGTTTATGGATCTGAAGCTATGATACCAGTAGAGGTAGGAATGCCATCTTTAAGAAGACAGTGGACTAGAGAAGAATCTAATAATGAACACTTAGCCCAAGATTTAGATTTGTTAGATGAACGTAGGGAACGAGCTCTTATTAGAGTCGCCGCCTATCAGTAAAGGGCGACAAAATTTTGGAACAAAGGTGTTAAGGAGCGCCATTTCCAAGTAGGAGATTGGGTTCTTCGAAAAATCTTTCCTAACACACCTGAGCATAAAGATGGAAAGTTAAATGCTTCATATGAAGGCCCCTATAAAGTGGTAGAAATCACTGGTCCTGGAGCTTATAAGTTGGTTGACGTCCATGGTAAAGACGTCCCAAGGAGTTGGAACGCCATCCATCTAAAGAGGTATTATTTCTAAGTTATTTGATTATTTGATTTAAAGAACGATGATACTGACACGATTATTTGAGAAAGAATGCAAATGATGAGAAACGCCTGTAGGCGACGAGCCCAGCTAAAAGACCTAGTGTCTGACGATTAGTTCAGCTGTGGACGTGATAATCTGATGCAATTTAACCCTATCTTTTGAGATGTTTTGTTATGAGATGTCATTTCCCAGATAATGTGATGAATTGACACCAAAAGAACTTGATGATAAGATGATGCCGAGATGGCATGACGACATGACGCCCTGAGAGGCTGATAATAAGTTGATTTGAAAAAGGTATATATTAACCGAGTTATATTGAGTGATTTTTATTCGATTAATTGATAGTCGACGTTTAGACTAATGATTGATAATTCCCTGGCAGGGTCACCAAAGTTTGATTAAGGTACGAGTGATTATGTTGTGAATTGATATTTGATAAATATAATTTCAGAGATTCCTTTATTAATGGATGGATTCTTTTTATCTTGTTAGGATGTCACCCACACCCGTTGGAAGTGTGGGTGTTTAACGAAGAAAATAAATGAAGTGATGCGAAGAGTGTTGAGTATGAAGATAGAAGACAAGGTTTGCATTAAAAAAGAAAAACAGTACAAAGAGTACAATGTATTGAGTACAATGTATACATAATGAAAATGAAAATTTCTACAAGTAAAAGATTTAGGCGGCGCCGCCGCCTTGCCCCTGGCTGGTTTGATTGTCGTCGCTGCCACCATGCTCTTTGCCAGCCTGGCCGCCGTCATTTAGATTGCCCTTGCCCTGGTTGACGTCCTGAGCCCTCATCTCATTGATCGTCTGATCATCCTCTTGGGATGGATTGGAGTCAGGTTCATCTTCAGGAAAGAGCTGGTAATAATCGTCTATGACGTCGTCGGGCTTCCAGTTGACGTGCTCGCCACTCTTGTATTCTTTCATGAGCTCCATTCGAGCGCGAGCATCGACTTCTAAGATATGAGTCTCATAATTTTCAGACATCTGACTCATATCCTCCTCCAACTGGTGATAGGCGACTTCCCACTTGTTATTGGCCGACTTAAGAGCCTCGATTTCCTTATCTTTAGCCGACGACTCAGCTCTGGCCATGTTGACATAATCCTTAAGTTTTTCAACATCCTTGAAGTGCTCAGCCTTTAACTTTTCAATGGAGGCTTTTAGCTCTTCTTGTTTGGCGTCAGAGCGTTTCATTATTTCTTCAGCCCTCCTTCTATCTTCATGAGCTTGTTTCTTAAAGGCCAGGACCGACTTTAAATAGACCATCAATTGCTCTCTGTCGGATAGAGCGGCGTCCCTCTGGGCGACGAGCGCCGCCTTATCATCGTCATTCTCCTCAGCATGATGGAGAAGGACTTGTAGGGACTGAGAATAAAAGAAACAGACATAGTTAGAGACGCCTAGTGTTAAAAAGATAAAATAGATTGAGTAAAAGGTTAAGAGATGATACCTTCATTTGGTGGCGAACGGCCTTCTTGAAAGCCTCTTTCCTCCCAAGAGACTCTAGGGCGGCCTTGTCGTACTCGAATTCCAGTTTGCTTAATTCCGAGTAGACGTCGTCCCATCCCTCTTTATTTCTGACAGAAGAGTTGGGAGGAAAGCATAAAGTGACCTCGCCAGAGTCCTCTTTGTCGCCTTTGACTTTGGCAGATTTTGAGGACTTAGAGGCCCTTGATTTCTTGGCGGCAGGCTCTTTGGCGGGCGCTTCTGCCGGCCTTTTTCCCTGAGCGACGACCTCCTTGTTCGCAGGAGAAACAGGTTTTTTATTTTTGGATTGAGGAGAGGGAGCTGCAACGATTTCAGGATTTGGGGGGGGGGACGCCAAGCGGATCATGTCCTTCCTTTCTTGCCTCGGCGTCATACTCCCCCCTCTTGGCCTTGAATTTTCAGAAATATAAACTTGAACAGAAGCAGTTTTTTCAGAATCAGAAGGCGATGACATGACTACGAATTTACTCATGATAATAGTAAAAAGATAAGATTTTTGTAAGAAGATACCTTCGCAGAAAATAGGATGACGTGTTGATGCAAGCAAATGAACAAAGTTTCAATTTTTCTAAGTGTTGGAGGATTAGAGAAGAAGAGCGTCTGCGAAGTGAAATAGGAAAATGAACAGTCGAAATCGAGTATATGCAAACCGTCAGACGTCGTTAAGTTACGGTGTTAATTTAGTAAAACCATCTAGGTCGTTGATTTGAGAGGGAAAACATAAGCGAAGATCTGGGCCGTTGGACGTGGGATAACCGCTACTTCCCAATGCTTTCTGACGTCAGCATTGAGAAGTGGGGGGACTAATGTTATACACCGTCATACCTTAATGGGCTTGGGCCTTAACAGAGGCCCAATAAAGGGATAGACGCCTTCAGGGCGTCGAAGATAACATCACTAGCGACAGTGGAAGTCCAATAGCGAGATAGACGCCCTCTGGGCGTCAAGGACGATATCACCAACGGCAGTAAAGCAGATTGACTTGGTCGCCCACCTTTTTCGGAGTAGTCGCCCACCTTTTTCGGAGCACGTGCAACGTCTCTTACCCATAACGGCCGCCTATGATTTCGCAACCACCAGGACTGAGCTTCAACTATAAGAAGGCCACGAACTCATTCAGAAGGACACAATCAATTCTCTGCAATCTTTCTCTCTCTCTTTCTCTGTATTCTTCTCTCTGATTATCATTGTACTCTGAGTTAAGACTTTGTGATCAAGGCATTTACGTTTGTAACCACCGTTGCCGGTGACCCCGTTCATTGTATTCAATCATATTATTAATAAAAGTGCTTCGATTATTCATTCATATTCAATAGTTCCCCTATATTGTGCATCAATTAGATTAGTGATATCTCTCACCCAAAATGGTTTCGTACCTATATGGCCATAGCCATAAGAATAACAAGAAGAAGAAGTGAGCTAAAGACGTACATTTGATGTCCAAACTGGATTTGGTGGGCAGAGGAAGAAGGTTGGGGAAGGATTTGAAGGGGTTTGAGAGGATTGGAAGGAGGAAGAAGGAACAAATATAGCCGTTGTATTGCGTTATTAATGAAGCTCACCAATAGTCACTCAACATTTTTATTCTTGTTCATTGTTTGGATGTTAATCATCTTTTTTTTTTTTAACGTTACGTCATCACGTCATTCCATAGAAGTCTTTAATTTTAAACAATTGTATTTGTGCGTCTGCATGTGTGGATACATAGATATATTTTATACTACCTCCACTTCTAAATATAGGACCTAATTGACTTTTTTTTGGAGAGATTAAGATTGCGAAATAGGTTATTAAATGATGACATATTTGATATATTTTTAGATTATCCATTAGTTTATAGGTAAAATAAACTATTTTAAGGGAAAAAAATTAGGTAAATCAATTTATAATTAGCTTATCTTGCTTTTTAAGGATTTTTTAGAAAAAGTCAATTAGGTCTTATATTTAGAACCAGAGGGAGTATGATTGTAATTATACACACACACTATTTACTTTGATCACAATCAATTTCTTATTTCATACTCCCTCCATTCCTAATTATAATGTCACTTTCAAATTTCAATTTGTTACTAAGTATAAGATCATTTTCTATTTTTTCCCAACTTTTTTCACAAATTAACCCTATTAATGCTTATCTATAATAACAAACGAAAGGGAGAGTAGAAATAAAGATATATAGCTACTATTAATTGGTTATGTCATGTATTAATAACTAATTTAACTAAAATCTTTAATCTAATCTAGGGAAAGTGATTTTATATTTAGGAATAAATGTAGTAATTAATAATTATTATTGGCAATTGGTGAAAAAACATGTTATTAATTCATGATCCAAAACCAGGAGGGGGAAAGTGAATAAACTCTCATCCATCTCTAAAAGTTTTTACTCTCCTATTTAGGGGGAAATTCTAAAAATGTTCAATGAGGTAATTAAAAATTGATTTTCATAAATGTTTTCTCTAAACTAAATTATTTGACTTATAAACTAACATATGATATAATAATAACAAAATATGTTATGATTAAGCGGTTTTCATTTCTTTTCCTTAGGATTCTTCAAAAAAAAAAATCAACTAGTTCTTATATCTTTTATCCTTCACCATAAAAATATTTTCTTCATGAACTTGTTATGACATTTAGTAGGTATGAGATAAAAAAATGATGTGTAAATAATAACTAATAACTAACAAGACCTGCCTATGGCTTTCTAGGTTTATATGAAGTTCTATTGCTAATATATGAGTATTATGTAAACCAGTCATAAATTAAAAACATATATAAATTGTTTTTTTCTTATTTATATTATATAATCCGTGAAAAGCAAGAAATTATATTCTAGGATTTTTTAGGGTAAAATATGTTTTCGGTCCCTTATATTTGTATCAAGTTTCAATTTAGTCCTTTATGTTTAGAAAGTACACTTTTAGTCCTTTTTTGTTAACACCGTTAGTTTAATTTAACCGAAAATGCTAATTTAACAATTTTAAATGATTGTTAAATACTGAAAAGTATTCATATTAAAATATTTGAGTGTAATTATTCTTATATTTTCAAAATTTATCATTTTTGGTCCAATTTCATTATAAAATAATCATTTAAAATTGTTAAGTTAGCATTTTCTATTAAGTCAAACTAACGGTGTTAACAAAAAAGGAGTAAAAGTGTATTTTCCAAACATAAAGGACTAAATTGAAACTTGATGCAAATATAATGGATCAAAATTATACTTTAGCCTTTTTTATTACAATTATATTCTAGAGTTTTGTAATATTTTTTGGGGAAAATTAAATACAAGTCCCTAGTAAGGGACATAATACTGGAAAAGTCCCGAAAACTTGAAAAACTAAAGTAGAGTCCCTTGGAACCTCACTTTAATTATTTCTAAAAGTGTGGGCTCCACATTTAATATTAAAAAATTCCCCACTAAGAGGAGAGAGGAGAGAGAGGTGGGTGTGGGGATTTTTTTAATATATTAATATATTAATTACACTAAAACAATAAGTGTTTTAAAAATTGTTGTGACTCGTAACTAAGTGGTAAGGGCCAATTGAATTGACAAGGCCTGTTCGGTGTGAAGAGAAAAGAACAAACAGAGTTTCTATGTTGGGTATGTTGTGTTCTCTTCACTTCAGGGTTCAGGGTTTTACTTCCATTTCCTCTGTTCCTAAGCTTTTCATTCTCACTATCATGCTCACCCACTTGCTTCCCAAAAATATCTTATTTTTCTCACCCATCTCTTCACTTCGTCCTCCACTCTTTCATATATTACCTAGACGTTATTACCATGATTCCCAGATTGTGCCAGTTTCTGTGTGGTGGGATTTTGAGAACTGCCACCCACCTCCTGATCTTCACGTTCTCAGGATTCCTCACTACATAAGGGACGCTGTTAGAGGCAAAGGCATATTGGGGCCTCTTCATATTAAGGCCTTTGGTGATGTTTATCAGCTCACAAGGTCCAGCCAAGAGGCTCTTGTTCACACTGGCATCAACATCATCCATGTTCCTAAAGGTTCCTCCTTTTTCCTTATTGGCTTTTTGTTTTTTTTTGTTTTTTTGTTTTCACTTGTTTTAAGGTGAGGGAAACACATCATAAGTAGTTCAAAACTCATCATTTCATGCAATGTTGTAAAAGCCGGACGACAGGCGACCTGGAAAAGGCTTCCGGTCATGGTTCAATACGGTCGAACCGCTCGGTTGGACCGGATAACCGTTGATTCGAAATGTGAAGGGTCGATGGTTGGACTGGTCCAACCGTCAGGTCCGGTCTGATTCTTACATCACTGAATTTTCATGGAAAAGCTAAAGAAGTAGATTAGAACACTAAATTATAACAGTTGTCATGTGTGTGTGTGGACTATTAAAGTGATTAATTTTGCACTCTTTTATTTCTCCAAAAAATTTAAAGGGGTCTTGTAATTAGGATTGGAGGGAGTATTAAAAAAGTTAGTCTCATTATGATATTCCATTATTGAGTGATTGGCTGGCTGATTCCCGTGTATTCTCTTGAGATGTTGTCTGTAGGCTAAATTGAAGTTTGATTTTGGAATATGATGAACATAAGCATGCTTTTGGCTGTGAGTGAGCAAGATAGGAGGCTAGTTTGTCTGCGTCTTTCTTGTTATGCTTATTAGTTCTCACTGCAATGGCACTGTTATTTTGTTCACATTTCAAATATTTTTTGTTTCTTACTACATGATTGCAGGTGGAAAGAATAGTGCTGATAGGTCTCTTCTTATTGACCTTTTGTTGTGGGCTTCCCAAAATCCTCCTCCTGCACATTTGCTTGTGATTTCAGGTGATAGGGATTTTGCGGAAGTGTTACATCGTTTGAGAATGAATAACTACAATATCCTAATTGCTGGTACGAAGACTTCTCATCTTCTCTGCAATGTAGCAACTATAGTGTGGCGTTGGCATTCGTTGTGCAGAGGAGAAAATTTTGAGGGAGTACACTACAACCATCCTCCTGAAGGTTTCTATGATTCTTGGCGTGGTCAGCTTGATGCACCTTTCAAAGACGATTCCTCGGATGGAAAGCAATTTGTACATTCAGAAACTGTGGCATTTCCTAAACCCATATCGGGTTTGAAGGTGCGCCCAGTTCCAAAGGAAGTTCTGCAGCAGCTTTATCAGATATTGAATTTGTATCCAAACGGCATCCAGTTAGCATGTCTTGGAAAAGAGTTGCAAAAAGCTGGTGTATGCTTGGATAAAGATTATTATGGATATAAAGGCTTATTCTGCTTTCTTTCATCAATGGTACATGTATATCTTCAGGTTACACATAGTGGAGGATTTATTGTTTATTACAACCCCAAAAAATCTCCAGAATCAGATAATAATACTTCTGAGAGGCCAAATACTGATGACAAATGTGCTGAGCCATCAAAAGAGGAACCTGATGTAGGTTGTGTCATTGGTGGAAGCACAGAAACTCAAAGAAATACTTCTAGTAGACCTCTAACTTTCTTGGGTTGGATTAAAAGTTGGTGGCCATTCAGGAAAAAAGTTGGAAACACACATGATTTGGCTGTTCATAGGGATGACATGGTTAGTATTGCGAAAGATACTGGGATATCAAATCTGGAACAAAGGGTTAGTCATTCTGTTGAGCTCCAGTCATTTAAACAGAGACAAATGGCTAGTCAATTTAAGGAGCCTGAGTTGTCAGAACCAAGACAGACAGTGAATCATTCTGCTGAGCAGAGGTTATTTTCTAATAGTTCCTTTTGGAAGCAAATGGGATCTTTTATTTTCACCTCCAAAGGAGCACTTCTTGTCTTATACTCAAGAAGCAGGTTAGTTTGGGTAAAAATCATTACAGGTCATTTGAAAATTTTTTATTAGCTATGTGTCTAAATCTACAGCGTTTCCTGGGATAGTAGTAAGGCTTCATCAACTTCTAACGTTATTCATTATTTAGCCATGTGGTGAAAGAGTCATTAAGTTATAATATAAGTTATGTTTTTCTTTTGACAGGAAGGAAATGGCGCTCAGTTTTAAAAAGTTTGGACCCAATGTTCTCCGCTCTCTTAGTGATAATGATCTTCTACAATTGGTGGATTTGTTAATATCTAAGAAACAATGGTTGGAGGAAAGGCCTTCTCAGACTTATCCTTTCCGTGCCATTCCATTCAACACACCAGAAAGTAACTTGCAAAACTCAGTAGAATGTGAAGCTGATAAAAAAGAGAGTATTCCTCTTGCTGCGGGTTATTCACCTGCCATTCTAAAAGATGTTAAGAAACTTGTGCGTGAGATTTTGAGGCAATACCCAGATGGGTGTAATATGGGTATGATACCAAAACTCTTTGTGGAGAAGTATGGCTATCATTTAGATATTGGGAAGCTTGGTTATTCTAAGTTATCATTCCTTATGCAGACTCTTCCTGGAGTGAGAACAGAGTATGAATATATTTACCCTTTAAATCATGGAAAATGTGATTCTGGTAAAGAAACTTCAATTCTCAAAACTCAAGAGACAAAACTAAATGTAGTGCACCACGCTTCAGAGAATGAGTTCCATCCCCACACTGGAGATGATCAGAAAGACTACCAATGGGAGGATTCAGGACCTATTTCTGCCAGTAATTCTAATGAGACTGACCTGGAATTAAAACCAAGGCATGAAGCAATAGAGCTGAAGACTGCAATTGTTCCTAATTACGAATCTGATCTCTCTGATGATGAATTTCCGGAATCTGGAGAAGATCATTCCTGTGTAACTCTATCAGAGCATGGACATTTCGTTCCTGTGGATCATGACATATGTGATTCTAGTAAGGAAACTTCAATTATCAAATCTCAAGAGACAAAACTAAATGATTTAGGGCACCACCCTTCAGAGGATGAGTTCAGTCTCCACTCTAAAGATGATCAGAAAGACCACCAATGGGACGAATTAGGACCTGTTTCTGCCAGCAATTCCAGTGAGACTACTGACCTGGAATTAGAACCAAGGCATGAAGCAATAAAGCTGAGGACTGCAATTGATCCTAATTGTGAGCCTGATCTCTCTGATGACGGTATTCTGGAATCTGGAGAATATCACTCCTGTTTGACTCAATCAGAGTATGATCATTCAGTTCCTGCGGATCATGGCATATGTGATTCTGGTAAGGAAACTTCAATTCTCGAAACTCACGATATAAAACTAAATGATGTAGTGCACCACAATTCAGAGGATGATTTTGATGATCTACACTCTGAGGATGGTCAGAAAGACTACCCATTGGAGGAACTGGGACCTGTTTCTGTCAGCAATTGTAACAAGAGTGACCTGGAGTCAAAACCAAGGCAGGAAGCAATAGAGCTGCAAACTGTATTAGATCCTGATTATGAACCTAATCTCTCTGATGATAATTCTTCCGAATCTGGAGGAGACGAGTCCTGTTTAAATCAACCAGAAGAGGAAGGTGAGCTCAAACTAATCGTGGAAGACAGTTCTTTGGAAAATCCGGACTCGACATATGGCAATCAAGAACAAGAAGATGGTATAAATCCAAACAAGGCCAATGCAGAAGGCAATGTTGTGACTGATGATTTAAATAATCCACCAAGGATTTCCATTCCAGCTACCATTTCAGGAATTCTTTTGGGGGGCTACGAAGGGAACCACATGCCTAAGAAAAACTGTTCATTCAATACTGAACCGGCCTCGCCCAAGAATAAGGAACTGATAGAAGGGATATTAAAATGCTTGAAACCAACTGATGGCACGAAGATGCCGAATTGAGGAATTCTAGGAGTTCATGCCTAAAATTATGTTCATTCAATGCTGAACTTGCCTCACTCAAGAATAAGGAACTGATTGAAGGGATATTACAATGCTTGAAATTGGCTGATGTCGTGAAGATTCCAAAGTGAGAAATTCTAGGAGTTCAGAAATCTGAAGTGTGGTTGGATCATATTACTGCAGAATAGACATTATGGAACTCTGGTGACTTGGGATTATTAACATAGCCAGATGGAGTCCCCTGGCACTTGAGAAGAGAAATTTGGCATCTTCACCTTCAAGTTGAGCAATTCATGGAGTTCATATATTTTGAAGCGGATTCAGAATAGGAACAATGAGATTTTTGTTATTTAGGATTACTAACACATTCAGATGGGATCCTAGTATCTGATAGCAGAAACTATGAGATCCTTTTGCTTAAGCTTACTAAAACAAACTCAGATGCCATGTAGTTTCACTGGTCACGGTACAAACTGTTAAAATTGAGGTTGAGTCATGTATGTGAAACACTCTTATGAGTTCATTATTCTTTTGAATAATTGTTAAGAGCTGAATAATTGTTAAGAGTTTAGGCCATATAATTGTATTGTAGTGTATGTATAATACCCGTGGAGGATATATTGATGTACTGCCACGTCCATGCTATTACTGCTGTACTCTCTCAGTCTCTCTGAATCATGACTTTTGGAAAGTGATGATTTATGAGTTAATATATAGGGATGATTTTCATAACTTACAGAATTTGGGAATTGAAATGCAAATTGTGGTATCAATTTGATCATTTATATCATCATTTCAGTGATAATATTTGGATTTGTTAAGGACAAATGTCAACATGAACATGAAGTTATAGAGGGGGAACGGTTTATAGTGTGTACATGGTGTGGTTTAAGTTTATCTATGGATAATTACCTTCAATAACTTAAAAAGTTGGTTTTAATAAATTAAATGTTTGTGCAGCTTGCTTAGTTTCAAAACATTTATTTATTGAGAGGGTGAGTAAATATGTTGAAATAGAAATGACAAAGAATTAGTGACAAAAGAGATCCAATAAAAAAATTGATTAGAAGATCCAATAAAAACTTAGGAAACACTATTTTGTAAATAACTGCACATTTTCTCAATTTTAACTTTAATACCTTTATATTTTTGGGAAAATTAAATACAAGTCCCTAGTAAAGGACATAATACTGGAAAAGTCCCAAAAATTGAAAAAATTAAAGTAGAGTCCCTTGGGACCTTACTTTAATTATTTATGAATGTGTGGGCCCCACATTTAATAATAAAAAATCCACATTTAATTAAAGTAGAGGAGAAAGAAAAGGTGGGTGGATTTTTTATTATTAAATGTGAAGCCCACACATTCATAAATAATTAAAGTGAGGTCCCAAGGGACTCTACTTTAATTTTTTCAATTTTTGGGACTTTTCCAGTATTATGTTCCTGGTAATTTTCCCTATATTTTTCTTCTCTAAATTCAATATTTTAACTTTATTCTTCTAACATTGTTAAACGTTAACTCGTATGCAAGGCTAACGGCGGAAGTAGAATGAATTTATGAGAGTCAACCATGTTAACATAACAAAATAAAGAATTCTAAGAAAAAAGAAACAAACATTTATTAGATGGTTTTCTTAAAAAATTATATTCACTCAATTAAAAGTGGTCACCTGACTAATAAAATTTTAGATGAATTTGGTTTATCATGGCGGCACAAATAAACCCTCACAAATATTTAAATATAACGTGACATTTATCTTAGTTAAGAAAAATTAATGTTTCATTGACTTTTTTCTTATGTTAAGGAAAAATCATACCTCAACTAAAGTTTGTAGATCAAGATATTTGTGATGTATCATATATTTACTTGTGATTTGATTACAAGACCATAAATAATGATATATAAGGTTCATGTACGAGTTTCTTCCCGTTATAAGTTTTAACTCTCTTAGTCTCTTGCATGTTTGATAACCAATTAAAAAACACTGCCTCAACCCAAAACATAGTTTCAAAGAAAACTATCCAAGGTCTAACAAAAAAAAAAAAAGAAAATTCCTAAGGTTAGAGGCAAAATCTAAATTTAAAGTAGAAATATATCATCATTGCACATGTCATAATTAGCTACTCCTTTTAGTAGTTACTATAAGACACAAACTAATAAATCTCACATATCAATAAAATCAGTTAAAAATATTAACTCCGTTGTTTTACAATATAGTCCATACTAACTATTCTAAACGTAATCATCATACTACCTCCGGTCCTAAATATAAGACCTAATTGACTTTTTTTGGAGAGGTTAAGGTTGCGAAATAGACTATTAAATCATGACATATTTGATATGTTTTTAGATTATACATTAGTTTATAGGTAAAATAAACTAATCTAAGCGAAAAATTTAGGTAAATCAATTTATAATTAACTTATTTTACTTTTTTATAGAATTTTCTAAAAAAGTCAATTAGGTCTTATATTTAGGACCGGAGGGAGTATTAATTATTACTCTTTACCATTACCCTTATTAAATATGGACATAAATAAAAAACATATTTATTGCTTCTTAGAAACCAAAAGTGTCTTGTAAAATGGTCAAATGAACTTGTTAGTTTGTGTCTTGTAAAAAAGACCAAATGGAGTATCTATAATGCCTTTATCCTTCCTCATTTCCACAACATGAACCTTGTCTTGTAAAATTGATTTTTTCTCTCAAATTCAGCTTAAAATCGATTTGGAACTATCAAAATCGATTTCAAACAAAGGTAATGATGTAATTGTTCCATCTCAGAATTGTGTCACATCAAACAACTTTTTACACAGTGGACCCATATCACTTTTCATTTCTATTTCTTCGGTAAACTTTCCCACAACCAAACGAGCCCTTCCGTCAGAAACTGTTTTGACTTTTGACCCTAATTTTACTAATCCAAAACGCTGCGTTTAGGTGAATTAAATGTGTATCAAATCAAAACGCCCGTTTCACTTTGAGAACAGCTTCAGCTTGCTTTCATGGCGGCTGCAACCTTAAAGGCGGCAAACCTCAGTTAGGGCTTCCAACACAAATTTCAATTTCACCTCAACAACATCAAATCCCTTCATATTACTTCACTTCACTCAACCCCACTTCCAAAGTTTCAAACTTTCTCCCATTTTCACTCCCCACACTATGATCAAACTTCTCTTCCCTAAAAATCTCACCTTTTCACCATCTTTCACTTCTCCCTCACATTTAGCACCACCCCTTTTACTCCAACTCTCTCACCTTTCATCTTCTTCATACAACACTTCATTCTTGAGGCCCCGTGATGATGAAACCAGAAGTGAACGAAATGTGGGAGTTTCAGTGTGGTGGGAGATTGATAGTTGCTATTTGCCTGCTGATGTCAACGGCTATAAAGTCACACGCTTCATTACTGAAGCTCTTAGGAGTAAAGGAATAAAGGGTCCTCTTCAAATTAAGGCTTTTGGTGATGTGTTGAGACTCTCACATGCCAATCAGGAAGCTCTCTCTTCCACTGGGATTAATTTGGTCCACATTCCCTATGGTTTGTCTGTTAATCATGTTTTTTATGTTGCAATTGAGTATTTTAATGTCTGTGTTTTTGTTTTTCTAACTGCTTATTTATTTAGCTTATTATGTGGATATTCAGAAGATGATATTATCTTATGGCAGTCATAATAGTTTTTTATGCTGGACAAGTAGTGTGTAGCTTTACTTATGCTTCTTCTATGTTGTGTATACATCATCATGTGACATGTCCATATTGTTCGTTTAATTAGATTTCAGGTTACTTGTTTATGAGTAGAATGATTTAGTTTTGAGGAAAAAAAAGATAGTGAGTAATTTTGTATCCTTCATTTCTTAAAAAAGTCAAAGTAGTCAAAATTAGGAAGTAGGGGATAGAGTAGTTTTTATTTTGAATTGTAAACCATCTAAATTACCCTAATTTATAATATTTTTTTTAAAAAAAAGGGCATGGTTTGTTGATATTAGTACCAATAAGAGGCCAAAGATGAGTTTGAATTTTGAAAGTGATGAATTAAAATGGTCCTTTTTAGGCAGCAAGGGAGCTTGATAGGAGTTGTTATCCTCTTATGCATCGCTTTTTGATAAATTTCCACTGCTAGTTGTTTATTATATGAATTCTGGGTAGCTTTTTTTTTTTTTTAAAAAAAATAATGTTCATATCTTTGACTCTTTGATTTCAGGTGAAAAAAATCCTGCTTATGGTTCTCTTCTTGTTGATCTTATGCATTGGGTTTCCAAAAATCCTCCACCAGCGCATCTGTTTTTGATTACTGATAATAGGGTTTTTGCTGATATGTTACACCGTTTAAGGTTGGATAACTACAACATCTTGCTAGCTACACCAGCAAAGGCTCCTAATGTTCTCTTCAATGCAGCAACTATAATGTGGCATTGGAATTCACTAATTAAAGGGGAAAATCTTGATGGAAAACACTTTAATCATCCTCCTGATGGTTTGGATGGTTCTTGGTATGGGCACCAAATGGTGCCTCTGGAAGACCCTTTCTCGAATGGTGAGCAGTTACAGATTGAGGAGATATCTGCGCCTATCCCATGTTCGGATCTGCATACGGCTGCGAGGGAAGTTCGAGAAATATTGAACTCATATCCAACAGGTATCCCTGTATCAGACCTTCGAACAGATATTGCAAAAGCTGGTATTTGCTTGGATAAGGACTACTACGGCCACAAAAAGTTTTCCCGCTTTCTTTTGTCAGTAGCAAATGTATCAATTAAGCCTGGACCTGATAAAATACTCTTTGTTTATCCCATCCCCCAAAAATGTTCCGGACACTTAAATAATAGTTCTGTATCATCAGTGCCAGCTGTATCTTTATATGGGGAGGAGTTGAACCAGGTAGATACCACAAAGTCAAGTGATGAGGTCGAAAAGGTGGTCGGGAATTCAGAAGTGAAATCATCAATGAACCAGGTGGGTACTTCAAAGTCAAGTGATGAGGTCGAAAAGGTGGTCGGGAATTCAGAAGTGAAATCATCAATGAATCAGGTGGGTACTTCAAAGTCAAGTGATGAGGCCAAAAAGGCGGTTGGAAATGCAGAAGTGAAACCATCAATGGTTTCATCTCATGTCCCAGCAAAGGTCGAACGAGCTGTGGATGTTGTTCATACGCATATAACTGAGAGTCAATTGCCTCCGAAGGAGAATGAAATTTTTAGCTCTAGTGATGCAAGTTTGAGTGTTGCAGAGAAAAATACAACTTTGGAAAACTACTGTACTGAACATAGCAATAAAGCATCAGACAAGATTATCTCTTCAGATGAAATTTCCGGAGAGTTAAAAGCTGAGGACAAACGTCCAGGTTTCTTTGCTTGGATTAGGAGCTGGTGGCCATTTAGGAAAATTGGTAGAAATAATTTGACTGATCAATCGAGTGAAATGCTTAATAATACCGAAGAGCCCAAGGTTTCAAACTTGAACCAGGCAACCTCTCGTTCTGAAGAGTCCGAGTCTTCATATCTCAAACAAACAGTTTCTCATTCTGAAGAGTCTGAGTTCACAGAACAGAAACAAACAATTAGTCAATTTGAGAAGGCCGGGATATCTGAACCGGGACAGACAGTGAATTGTTTTGTAGAGCCTGAGTTATTTTCTAGCAGTTCCTTTTGGAGTGACATGGAATCTTTTGTTTTTTCTGGCAAAGGATCGACTCTAATCTCCCATTCTAAAAGCAGGTTAGTGAGAGTAGTAGCCATTTACCGTTCATTTGGAAAATTTTCAGTTTCTATGCATTCCATAATTGTGTATATTTAAGTAATAGATAATAGATACAATATGCTGTTTTGACAGGAAGGATCTAGTGCTTAAATTTCAAAAGTTTGGACCCCAGAGTCTCAGTTCTCTTGGTGAATATGATCTCCTTCAACTGGGGGATATGTTGATATCTAAAAAGAAATGGTTGGAGGAAAGGCCTTCTCTGACTTTTCCTTTCCGGGTTGCTGAACAAGCTGGGAAGAACTCGGTTGGCCTATCGCATGGTGCAACTGGCTTGAGATCTCTTTTTCTAGGCAAAGAAGCACGGAGCACCTCGCAAAAATCATCGGAGGGTGATGTTGATAAAAGATATTTGAGTATTCCTCACACCGGAGTTTCTTCACCTGCCATTAAAAATAAGCACACTGAAAGGTCTAGAAGTGGCACATTTTCAGATGTTCAGAAACTCGTCAGTGACATATTGAAGGAGCACTCAGATGGGTATAATATGGGTCTGATACCAAGACTTTTTCTGGATAAGTATGGATATCCTCTTGATGTTCAAAAGCTTGGTTATGCAAAATTGGCAGCCTTATTACATATTCTGCCTGGAGTAAAAGTAGAGTCTACTTTCATCTTTCCTGCTAATCATTCTGCATTTACTTCTGACATAGAAATGTCAACTCTCAATACTTTAACGAATAATTCAAGTAGTTATGCGTTTGATTCAGATAGAGAGTCATCTGATTCATGCCCCAAAAATGATCACAAGGATACTCAGTGGGAAGAATTAGGACCTATCTCAGTCACCAATCCTGAACAGAGTGGCCTGGAAACAAAATCAAGGCAAGAGGCTCTAAATCTGGAGACTGCAATACATCCTGAATATGAACCTTCACTTTCTGATGACGATTCTTCAGAATCCGAAGGAGATAACTCTTATTTAACTCGATCAGAAGAGGAAGGGCGGTCCAAACATAATGCGGAAGACAGTTCTCTTTTGCAAACTCTGGAGTCATTTTACAGAAGCCAAGAAGAGGACAATGTGAAGTCTGAAAATACTGACACCAAAAGCAATGGTTTGACTGGTGGTTTACATCTATCCAAGCATTCCACACAAGAAGTACTTTCCAAAATTCAAGAGAAGCAGCAAAGACCTCACAAGAGCTATTCATTTGTTGCTGACCCAGAGTCACGAAAGAAAGACGATCTCATCGATGGAATATTACAAAATTTGAGGAAATCGGATGAGTTGAGGATGCGGAATTGAAATTTTTCCCAACATTCATGCACGAGTTTAGTTGCAAATTTTTGCCTGACATGGCCTTTTCTTACTGCTATAGATCATATAGAGTTGAATAGTGGATAAGGGTAGTTTCTGGTTCAACCTTTTAATGTAAAGAAGTGGGAGGAAACCTTGTTTTACATAACAGACTCCCAGAAAATACTTGTGTGTATGCAGCATGTGAACCATACTAAAGTATGGAATGGGCGAAAGGGATAGTCAGTGTTGTATGTAGGAAATAAGTTATGAATAGGAGCAGAGAACACTACACTGCAGGCACTTCTTGAGTAATTTGTATGATCAGCCTCTTTATTTTTTTTACCCTTAACTATTTACAACTGTTTGGTAGGATTAGTAATGTTGTGTAAGAAAGGGATATGAAGAGATGCTTCATTGGAAAACGAATCATAGGTAATGTGTGCACGTAAAAGCTAGCAAGTTCTCCCACCACATTTTTTCTCTCCTTGATTATTGATTGTTGATTCATGACTGGATATATTAACTTGTCTAACATTCATCATGATATGATTGTCAATGTTAAGATGAAAAAGATACAGTTAGGCTATGGTTGTGTCTTTAGAAAGTGGCTTTGTAATGGGAAAGGCTACAATTCCGTGTTTAAAAAATCGGCATGATTTTGTTTGATGGAAAAGTTGGATTGAATTTGCGTAGTTGTTTTTGTTCAAATTGAATTTGCGTAGTTGATTAAGAACATTATGGTGTAGACTGTAGATTCTAAAATTTTAAATTCAATCTTTAGCAATGTAATTATATTTCATCCATCAAGTACTAATAAAATTTTAATTTCTTCTGGTAATTAAAAAAAATATTTCCCGTTTGAGTATTACAAGATTGAGTGTTTTTGTGATTTAAGAATTTCATTGATCCCTCTTCGCACATTTTCAGGTCTTATCGAATATGGGGATCATAAAATAACGTCTTATTCATAAAATCTTTTCACTCTTCTACCTTTTGACAAGAAATACGTGAAGCCCTTATATTTTATTGATGTTGTATCACATTTTTTATGTGTTCCTAAATTTATTCTTTCTCAAGTCAAAATTAAAATTATGCTATTATTTAATGTACAATCTCTTGTCACACTAAATGATACTAGTTTTTTCCTCAAATATCCTATTTATGACTATGTTTATTTAATAACAATATCTTCATATTATCAATAAATCATCCATTTAAAATCATAAATTTCAAGTCTAATATCATTTTATCCAAGTTTTAAAACAAAATTTACTTTCTCAAATCATATTCCATTTTACTAAGTAAGTGGTGATCAAACACTTGAAGTAAAGAAAGAGCAAGATAAAAACCACATGAAATTGAGAGAATACAAGTTTCAATTCATAAATATATTCATAGCAACCTATAATAGGGTTTTAGTTATACATGAATGTAAATAAAACAAAAACTAAAACTATTGAAGAGTTTATTGAAAAAAAAATAGAGAAAAAGGAAGAAGAATTACAACTACAAGAAAACTCAGAGAAATTCTTGTGTAAACTTGGTGCACCACCTCATTTGTGGTCTGACCAATTATAGGTTGACACGTCAATTAAAATAATCTCACTTGTCTTCTGAAGTGGCATACATATTAAACTAAAATATTTCATAATTAATTTATAATTTCTTCCCACAGGGCCTATTTTCGTAGATCAGTATAAACTCTTCTCCATTATCATAAAAAAAAACTGCTTCTCCCCCAAAATCATTAGTCAGCCGTTTCTGATCTTCCCTCACCGTCTTTCTCCCTTTCCCTCAAAAATCAAAACATTACCTCCTCCTCACACAAACACGATCGTGTTGGAGTTATCAACATTAACATGTGGGTGTGTCATAAGGAACAAGTCTCATATTGTTTGAGATTGTGAGATTCCAAATTATAAGTGAATTTGGAATACTATATTGGAGAAGAGGAAAAGTTAACTCATATAGTAATGGGTCACAAGAGGATAAATCCGGCTATATTCCCCATCCATATATATGAGTTAAAATGTGGACTAAGCACCTTTATTAGGCTATAATCATGGAATAAGAAATTATAGTTTTGGAATAAGGTGATTTCAAATATATGATACTATTTTAACGTACAATTTTGAATTCCCTTAAGTGGTTTTCAATAGCTCTTTAATGGTAATGATTATCTTTTATTTTAATAACCTTTGATTTAAAAAAAAAAACTGATTCTTTATATTGCTTTAGTTACCATTAAGACTATTATGTACATTTCCTTAAGCTTCCTCAAATTCCCAATGTTTTGGTGATTAATTTTATGTTATTGTCTTATTCCTAAATGACATTAAGTTGCTGTAATTAATATTGATTTATGGTTATGAAGAGCCATCAATATTATTAGAATGGAGAGTCTATAAACGGTGCTTTTAGTCAGAGTTGTTCGGTGTGCTTTTAGATAAACGCTTGAGTATTTTGTATACTCTTGCCTCTTGAGTTTCTGCACACACTTCTTCCTCCTCTTCCTCTCTAAATATCCTTTGAGTTACTATATACTTTCACTGTTCTGTTGCCTTGCAAAACGCAGGAAGGGTCTGTTTAATCCTGGGGAGAGCCGGCGTCCTATCTTACTGCCGGTGGTGGCGGAATACCTCTAAAGGACAGAGTCCCATAAGGGAAGCGATTCAGATCACTATTATTTTACGTGCAACATTGTGTTATTCATTGTTTGCAGGAATAGTTGATGAATGGATATATTAGTCTTGGAGAGGAGCTAGAAGATATTCAGCGAATTATTGGATGATTTGGGAGCAAACTTCAACAATCTTTAGAGGTATTCCGGTGTTCTTTCTGCAATGAAGTCGAACACTGAGGCTGCAATTCCGGCAAGAGTTGATTTGGCGTCGGCATATTCATCAAATAAGGAGACCCCTAAACTTTGGATTTAGTGGTGTTATTTTTGTATTTTCCTATTGCGTAGGAAATATATAATTTGTCTCACATCTCTATTTGTTATTTTGTCCAGGACACTTTTTGAGTTATAACAATTTGAGGTGAAAGTGAATAAGCCTTTAGCAATTATTGCTAGAGATGATTTATTCTAAGAATTGAGTCTTAGATTATGTTTGTCTACTTCTTGGGATAACTTTGAATTTTATAAATTAGTGATTGGCTAAAATAGGCTATTATATTCCTCATTCCTATGGTTGGACTGAGATGACAATTTATAGTCCTCTAGTGAGTTAGAGATGATTTGATGTAAGATTGTAGCCTTACATCTATTTGTCAACATCAAGGGACAAAGTTTGAGATTTTATAATGAAGAAGCCAAAATATGCTACTACTCTTTCCTGTGTGGATTGATATGAAAATGTGTAAGCCTCTAGAAACTATTTAAGACTAGAGATGATATGAGAATTGAGTTTTAACTCAAAGAGATATCCGGATAAAATTACCTTGGTGGTTGACATAAATCCGATGAAGTGTTAAAGCATTGAGTCCATTGTTTTTGTATAAACAAAATTGGTTTGTTGGGCATGTGACATATGCTCATGAGGGCTATGGTGAGTGTTACATACCGTTACTAATTTTCTAATTAATTCATTAATAGTATTACTAACTATGATAGAAAAATGATTTCCATAATATCAATAAATCTATCATAGTTAGAAAAAGAATTTCCTAATAATAATCATTATCCATGATAGAAAAGAATAAACTAATACAACCTGAATACTATCATGGATAATTAATAGCTAACCATGTTAGAAAAGAATCACCTAACATGGTTAGAAAAAGAAGCTGCCTACTACAATTCTTCGATTAACTAACAAAATCAGTACAATAAAAATATGCGGAAGCGAATGCAGCCCTATACATTTTTGGCAATATACATGTCTAAATAAACTAAACAACCTTGAAACTTAATCCATTCCCTGTTTCTCGCGCCTGTGCATGATCACCTGCAAAAATGTCAGTAATCGTGGGATGAGACAATTTGTCCCAGTAATCACAGCTTAACTCACTATAACAGTGAGATGTGCGGTAGTGAGGGCGTCTAAAGGGTACCACAGATATAAAAACCAGTAATGTAATATATATATAAAGGTTTCTTCTCATGCTCACTCAAGTCCAGCAATCATATCCAAACCAAATCAATTCATCATCTCCATACTCCAATCAACTAATACTACCACAGCAATTCTCACATTCATCTACAGATGCATTGTGCCACCACGGTGCATTCAAGCATCTAACCTTCACTATATGATTTGACACTGTGCCCCTCTCTATAATGAGGGGACAATTTCCCTCTCTGGCAATCTCCAGAGAGGGAACCCCAATTCTGTTTCCATTACAGAACGGGAACGGTTGGGCTTTTTAATGCCAAACAACCGTAGGTCACTTACTTTCTCTAGTAAGTAGACCTATGATCCCCGGTCTCTAGTTCGAAAAGGATTCGTACAAATATCTGTCGATCAGCCAATCGACAGTTATCATCGCGCGATGGTACATAAATAACAGTGTCATGCAATGCTCACCATATCCATCAATTTCAATTCCATTCAATATCTCAATTTCCATCAATATCATGCAATCTTATCATTCCCTTCGATATCTCAATCTCAATTATTCAACTCCTCCCCTCAACCTAATCTCAATATCCCTGTCAGAGTACTACACTAATCTCTCACACTATTTCCCATATCATCATTACCAACTAGAGTACCATTTAAATATAAACAAGTAACAAGTTGATTTAAACCAAAATAGTCGTGTTTGAAAGGCACCCGATAGCCTGTTTTGTATAAGAATAACTTTTCAAAGATAATAATATATATATAGAGGGTAAGAAAGGATTTTAGAAATCCCAGCTAACGTCACCCTCAATGTTATAGCAAGTTTAAGTGTGATTACCTGAACCTGCTCCACATCAAGACAATACAATACCAATGAAGTCCTCGCTCGCAGCTCGGCCCATTGATATCCACAATCACTAGCAAATACACAATGCAGTGTCACTACTTAATTCGGGTCTTTATAACTTAACTAAATTAATCTAGACCCATATAAAGATTATGGTAACTAACCCATTTTCAATCATCCTGTCAATGAACATAACTCCATCATTATATCATATTATCCCAAATCATCATTCACTCAATCCGCAATATTAGACATTAATCATATTACTTCCCTACATCGCCATCTAACTTAAACCTACGACTTCAATAATAAGATAAGGAGTGTCACATCATAATTATTCAATTCCAATTACTGAATATTCACTTATCAAGTGTTGATATTCATTACAAACAAACAATCATTATGTCACATTTTAGAAAAATCACTTTCCAAAGACTATCTCGCGATTTCCCCACCTTTGAACACCACAAATCATCCAATCACCATTCCCTCAAACCATTTGTTTCATAGTCATAGGTGAACACCAATAACCCATAGTAATCATCAAATATTCAAAATTGAATAACTAGTTTCAAAATCCTCAATACCTTAATTAAAACAACTTTAGAATCCAAGTGATTTCATCCACTCGTAACCTCATTCATATCCATTGATATTATAACCAAATCCAATCCACACCTTCATTAACTCTAGCAGTTATCTTACCTCCATACATCATGTTCAACAATCTCCTATCTAAAGGATTCCCAATCATTTATTATTTTAATCATCAACCATCTATATCCAATATCAACACACAAATCCCAACTTCATTCCAATTTTCATGCCATAAATCATCATCAAATCCAACACTAAGACCTATCTATAAATTAAACTCAATCAAACAATTCAAAATAAACAAGCCAATCAACTCTTGCAAAGATTTTGCTAACCTTTCTCATGTCCTATCCATACCTTCTAAGCATTAATCACCAATCCAACAATTCCACATAATAAATAACCAACAAGAATACTTGCCCTCACACCAACCACTTCAATCTCATCAAATATTAAATTCTAAGCATAGTGTGGCCTCCCAAAAATCTACTTGTTATCCTCCAACATTCTCATCACACCATTACATAACCAAATTTCACATTTATTCAACACTTTGCTCACATAATTATTAATCCTCCAATATTTATTAATCCTCTAACAACCACCAATTTATCCATTAAATTATACGTCACCTAATCACATAATCAATTTCTCATTATTCAACACTTTATTCACTAACCTTTTACCTAAACCTCAATTCAATTAATTCCACCATTCCAATATCATTAGATAACCTTAATATGCATATATTAACTAACAGTTTTCACCAATAAATCACACATCATCAAAACACCTAGTTTCAAGAAACCCTAAAACCTAGAAATTTCAAAATAAATAGAAAACTTCACCAAAAGTCAATTGCTTCAAGGAAACCTCAAATTAAATACTTGACACTTATTATTATAGTTTTAAAGCTCCAAAAATCCAAACTTTAACCAAAACCCTAACCTTACTAACAAAACAAATTCAAGAAACTAAATCAAAACCAAGTAAAAATGCTTACGGAAGCTTCTACGTGAAGAAGGGTGCACCACCGCTGCCGGCCGCCGTTCGACTCGCCGGAAATCGGCTATTGAAGGAGGTGGGTGAAATCAGAAATTCAAAGGAAAAAGAACAATGAGAAAACCAACATTGAAGGGAAGTAAGAGCTTGAGAAACAAAGGAACATGCAAGAACTCTCACCTCGTCGTCGGCCACCGCTGCTCGTCGGAAAAACTCGAGCTTCGCCGGAAAACGCGTGAAGATAGAGAGGAACGAACTACATAGATCTTGCGTGATTTTGGCTTGGATTCGTGAAGGAGAGAAGAGCAAAACGAAATGGGGTGTGTGGATTGAAGAGGATGAAGTGTGTGGGTGGTGTGGGAGGTGAAAGTGACGAAAATGGTGAAGAGGGAGGGGAGGGGCGTCGATTTTTGATAAATAAAGAAGAAGGGGCGTGTTTGGTTGGCGAAATAAGGAGAGTCCCTTGTAATTTGTAGTACAAATTTACCATAGTGTACTCTTTTAATTTAAATCTACTAAAACCAGTCTTCAATCTCCTTAACCTTCAAAATATTTCGGATTCCATCATACTCACATATTTCTGTTTCTTCAATTGCTTAATTAATTATTTGAACACTTATTATCCCAAAACTTTCAAAGTATCTCAAAATAAATTTCTAAAATTTCTAAAAATTTCAATATTTCCATTTCCTCCATTTATTATTTCTCAAAATACTCTCTAATCTTATATTAAATTTTTCAAAATGTTACAATTCTCCCAACCTTTTAAGAATTTTGTCCCTAAAATTCACCATAACTAACCCTTCTTAGAACCAATACATAGCATAATCCTCTCACTACATCCCTAAGAATTTGAATTGAGAAAGAAAAGTGTCAAATTCTTGTCAAACTAAGATAAATCATTTCTTGTGCTTCTAAATTCTCAAGTCATAATCCAAATTCGATACACTTGACTGTCTAATTTCACTAACCTATAAGACACCGAGGGTCCTTCTTTAATCATTTACCAAAATACTTCACCCAAATAAATTATACCTTCCTAAAACCTTACACCAATTCCTAATGATATGAGAGTAAGTCTAAGAACCTATGAAAGTATCAATCTATTAACTATTGAATCACTCCTCATTTAACCAACCAATTGGTTTGCTTCAATATAATTCTGAAGTCCACAACCCTTGATTAATCCAAATCATTAATTACTAAACCACATTAAGAACTTTGAATTCAACAAATCATCCTTCTTAATCCTCCCCAAGTTTCCAAAACATTATTCTAAGTCATTAACCCATAATTTGATTCTCAAGTATGTTCCCTAATCCACTTTAAATCCAAAATCAAATGCTCTCCAATCAACATCAATCCACAGTCATTTTTGTGTATTTCAATCATCATGATCACAACTTCTCTCATACTATACATTCACATACAATAATGTCAAAATACATCAATCTTAAACTCAACTTGGACAACTACATCTGTAGTAAGACACCACTAAGAATATTGTAAGATCAAATCCTTGAATTTAGCAACATCATCACCTAATAATCTTATTGATATTATAAACATGATCTAAAACCCCAAAACTACACTTTGAATATTCCAAGTCATATGTTTCTCAATTCAAAATCAAACTAACCTAACATTCTAAGATCCACAATTTACAACCAACTTCCAACTCCCATAATACAAGATTTATCTAATGGAATCCAATTTATTCTCAAACAACCCTCAAAATATTTTCCTAAATGTGAATCCAATAAGACAATCCCTCTAAAGTCATCATACAACCCTAATTAAATTCACACAATCACTAATTATTCTCATAAGTCTCTCATTACAAAAACATACAGTTTCAATACTCTCAACCTTAATGAATTTCCATAAGCATATTTTCATTTCGCCCTTAACTTATAAGCTCTAATATTTATCTTCTCCAAAAATTTCAATTCATAAATGTTCACATTAACAAAATCACACCTACATCCCATAAGAGACTTCAAGAGTTCTCAACATACAAAAATTTGATAATTGAAATCCATAACAACAATCCATCTTCTAAATCACTTTTCAAACCAAAATCTCATATGTCCTTAACTATCCTTCAAGCTCTTAACCTAATCTACACTTTGTCAAAATTATTGTCACAAAATTCTCTCTTCCATGGCAGAACCCAATTCGGATAGAGGAAAGAAATAAGAGAAAAAAGTCAGAATTCGCAAAATCAATTCTGATTTCACACAATTCAACCTGTAGCACCATAATATCATTCAATTTTATACTCGACATATAACAAGATTACCTCACCAATATAATTTCTCATTTGTTCCCTAATGCATTCAGACCCTGCAAGATTTAACTCCCATGAATCCCTAGCCCAAACAGAGATTTTATACACATGTACTACCATATATTATCTATAAACATGACTTAAATATGCAAAAATCATAATATACTCATTCACTTCACTCATGACAGCAACAAATTGAAAACAAAACAGGGCAATTCAAGAATCCCTAGACCCGAACTATCACAAACCCGTCAATAACTAAAATGCCCAAATTAGGGCTTTTCACCAATTCAATTAATCAACAACTCAATGTACAAATCCTTGTCACAAGACTTTCAACAACTACACAACACCATAAATAAAATTCCTCTAAATTTTGCGTCTATACCAACTCACACTATTCAACTTTCAATTTGTCAGCAACATCTTCTCAATCAATTCTAACAATTTGCACTTACTAAAGTCACTGCTACTACCCACAATTCTAAGCATATTGTTTCTCTCCTTTTTAACTCTCATTTCTTTTGGACTACTAAGTAAATATCCTCACTTATCTATATTAACTATCTCTTATTACTTTCACAGTTCTTTATTCCCCTTGACTCATAAAGTCTTCAATGATGCCTCGACTATAATTATGCCTAGGTTCATAATTATATCCGAGACCCCAAAAGAAGAATCTTTATTCCGCCAATCTTCTCCTATAATTCCTATTCATCCACCTTAACTGAAAAGCTTATGTTCACCAATACTAAATCTCTTCTATTTCAATATCACTAATTCATCTAACAATTTATTAGAAATCCTAGTAATCATACATACTTTCAACAAAATCCCTTATATCTACTTTCTCTCTAACTTAAATACTCTTGTATATCAATTTCCTTTCCCACTAACATCATCGCGCTCTTGCAAAATCTCCATCATACAATACAATTTATTCAATTTCTCCTAAACAAAAGTCAATCAATCGTCTATAGTTCCTAATGATTATCACAATATCCGACTTAACTTACTACCATCCAATGAATCTTCTTCACTACGGATTCCCTACCACTCTCCCCACCAAGGGATGAACGATATACTTCCAAAAGAGCCGGTGATCATGCACATAGGAAAGAGAATCTAAAAATGTATATTGTCATTCTATATGCAATGCACACAGTCCAGGGTTATCGTATACCAAATACTGATAACCAAGTTGTTACATACCGTTACTAATTTTCTAATTAATTCATTAATAGCTTTACTAACTATGATAGAAAAATGATTTCCATAATATCAATAAATCTATCATAGTTAGAAAAAGAATTTCCTAATAATAATCATTATCCATGATAGAAAAGAATAAACTAATACAACCTGAACACTATCATGGATAATTAATAGCTAACCATGTTAGAAAAGAATCACCTAACATGGTTAGAAAAAGAAGCTGCCTACTACAATTCTTCGATTAACTAACAAAATCAGTACAATAAAAATATGCGGAAGCGAATGCAGCCCTATACATTTTTGGCAATATACATGTCTAAATAAACTAAACAACCTTGAAACTTAATCCCTTCCCTGTTTCTCGCGCCTGTGCATGATCACCTGCAAAAATGTCAGTAATCGTGGGATGAGACAATTTGTCCCAGTAATCACCGCTTAACTCACTATAACAGTGAGATGTGCGGTAGTGAGGGCATCTAAAGGGTACCACAGATATAAAAACCAGTAATGTAATATATATATATATAAAGGTTTCTTCTCATGCTCACTCAAGTCCAGCAATCATATCCAAACCAAATCAATTCATCATCTCCATACTCCAATCAACTAATACTACCACAACAATTCTCACATTCACCTACAGATGCATTGTGCCACCACGGTGCATTCAAGCATCTAACCTTCACTATATGATTTGACACTGTGCCCCTCTCTATAATGAGGGGACAATTTCCCTCTCTGGCAATCTCCAGAGAGGGAACCCTAATTCTGTTTCCATTACAGAACGGGAACGGTTGGGCTCTTTAATGCCAAACAACCGTAGGTCACTTACTTTCTCTAGTAAGTAGACCTATGATCCCCGGTCTCTAGTCCGAAAAGGATTCGTACAAATATCTGTCGATCGGCCAATCGACAGTTATCATCGCGCGATGGTACATAAATAACAGTGTCATGCAATGCTCACCATATCCATCAATTTCAATTCCATTCAATATCTCAATTTCCATCAATATCATGCAATCTTATCATTCCCTTCGATATCTCAATCTCAATTATTCAACTCCTCCCCTCAACCTAATCTCAATATCCCTGTCAGAGTACTACACTAATCTCTCACACTATTTCCCATATCATCATTACCAACTAGAGTACCATTTAAATATAAACAAGTAACAAGTTGATTTAAACCAAAATAGTCGTGTTTGAAAGGCACCTGATAGCCTGTTTTGTATAAGAATAACTTTTCAAAGATAATAATATATATATAGAGGGTAAGAAAGGATTTTAGAAATCCCAGCTAACGTCACCCTCAATGTTATAGCAAGTTTAAGTGTGATTACCTGAACCTGCTCCACATCAAGACAATACAATACCAATGAAGTCCTCGCTCGCAGCTCGGCCCATTGATATCCACAATCACTAGCAAATACACAATGCAGTGTCACTACTTAATTCGGGTCTTTATAACTTAACTAAATTAATCTAGACCCATATAAAGATTATGGTAACTAACCCATTTTCAATCATCCTGGTCAATGAACATAACTCCATCATTATATCATATTATCCCAAATCATCATTCACTCAATCCGCAATATTAGACATTAATCATATTACTTCCCTACATCGCCATCTAACTTAAACCTACGACTTCAATAATAAGATAAGGAGTGTCACATCATAATTATTCAATTCCAATTACTGAATATTCACTTATCAAGTGTTGATATTCATTACAAACAAACAATCATTATGTCACATTTTAGAAAAATCACTTTCCAAAGACTATCTCGCGATTTCCCCACCTTTGAACACCACAAATCATCCAATCACCATTCCCTCAAACCATTTGTTTCATAGTCATAGGTGAACACCAATAACCCATAGTAATCATCAAATATTCAAAATTGAATAACTAGTTTCAAAATCCTCAATACCTTAATTAAAACAACTTTAGAATCCAAGTGATTTCATCCACTCGTAACCTCATTCATATCCATTGATATTATAACCAAATCCAATCCACACCTTCATTAACTCTAGCAGTTATCTTACCTCCATACATCATGTTCAACAATCTCCTATCTAAAGGATTCCCAATCATTTATTATTTTAATCATCAACCATCTATATCCAATATCAACACACAAATCCCAACTTCATTCCAATTTTCATGCCATAAATCATCATCAAATCCAACACTAAGACCTATCTATAAATTAAACTCAATCAAACAATTCAAAATAAACAAGTCAATCAACTCTTGCAAAGATTTTGCTAACCTTTCTCATGTCCTATCCATACCTTCTAAGCATTAATCACCAATCCAACAATTCCACATAATAAATAACCAACAAGAATACTTGCCCTCACACCAACCACTTCAATCTCATCAAATATTAAATTCTAAGCATAGTGTGGCCTCCCAAAAATCTACTTGTTATCCTCCAACATTCTCATCACACCATTACATAACCAAATTTCACATTTATTCAACACTTTGCTCACATAATTATTAATCCTCCAATATTTATTAATCCTCTAACAACCACCAATTTATCCATTAAATTATACGTCACCTAATCACATAATCAATTTCTCATTATTCAACACTTTATTCACTAACCTTTTACCTAAACCTCAATTCAATTAATTCCACCATTCCAATATCATTAGATAACCTTAATATGCATATATTAACTAACAGTTTTCACCAATAAATCACACATCATCAAAACACCTAGTTTCAAGAAACCATAAAACCTAGAAATTCCAAAATAAATAGAAAACTTCACCAAAAGTCAATTGCTTCAAGGAAACCTCAAATTAAATACTTGACACTTATTATTATAGTTTTAAAGCTCCAAAAATCCAAACTTTAACCAAAACCCTAACCTTACTAACAAAACAAATTCAAGAAACTAAATCAAAACCAAGTAAAAATGCTTACGGAAGCTTCTACGTGAAGAAGGGTGCACCACCGCTGCCGGCCGCCGTTCGACTCGCCGGAAATCGGCTATTGAAGGAGGTGGGTGAAATCAGAAATTCAAAGGAAAAAGAACAATGAGAAAACCAACATTGAAGGGAAGTAAGAGCTTGAGAAACAAAGGAACATGCAAGAACTCTCACCTCGTCGTCGGCCACCGCTGCTCGTCGGAAAAACTCGAGCTTCGCCGGAAAACGCGTGAAGATAGAGAGGAACGAACTACATAGATCTTGAGTGATTTTGGCTTGGATTTGAGAAGGAGAGAAGAGCAAAACGAAATGGGGTGTGTGTGGATTGAAGAGGATGAAGTGTGTGGGTGGTGTGGGAGGTGAAAGTGACGAAAATGGTGAAGAGGGAGGGGAGGGGCGTCGATTTTTGATAAATAAAGAAGAAGGGGCGTGTTTGGTTGGCGAAATAAGGAGAGTCCCTTGTAATTTGTAGTACAAATTTACCATAGTGTACTCTTTTAATTTAAATCTACTAAAACCAGTCTTCAATCTCCTTAACCTTCAAAATATTTCGGATTCCATCATACTCACATATTTCTGTTTCTTCAATTGCTTAATTAATTATTTGAACACTTATTATCCCAAAACTTTCAAAGTATCTCAAAATAAATTTCTAAAATTTCTAAAAATTTCAATATTTCCATTTCCTCCATTTATTATTTCCCAAAATACTCTCTAATCTTATATTAAATTTTTCAGGATGTTACAGTGAGAATGAGCACCAAGAGCCGAATTAATTGGACTTATTTAAGACTTTATAAACATACATTGCATCTTTGGATATAAAATCCCAGTGATGGCTGATGTGCAATTATGGAGAGATAATTGACACAATAATATATTATTTTCTTGGGATGGACGAATACACAAATAACGAACATTGAATTCTGGGCCGTGATCGGAGAACAAAAGGGCTCAGAGAATCAGTATGGTAAACCCCCTGGACTTTATTTATTTGTTTGATTAAATTGTGACAAATGCCATTAGTTGTTTGGAATGCACACGGCATGTGAGAGGTGATAACACATAAAGTTGAAAATCTTGATGTTTGCATGTCAGTTGTTAGAATCTTAAGTTTTGATTAAGACTAAAATATGAAAGAATAAGTTAAACACTTAGAAAAATTAGGTTAATATAGAACCACAAGTAAGAGTACAACCGGATGTGGATTTACTTCCGGATGGACTAGGACTACCGTTCGCGTATGAATGACTCATCCCACAGCGGATGTAAGTAAGTCACTAAGTCAGAACTCAGTCTAGGAAAGTTAGAAGTATAATATCTTTAAGACTAAGTTGGGACACAACCGGATGCAGGAATTGTAACATCCTGAATTTTGTTAATTGTAAAATAAATTAATAAATACTTAGAATTTAACCTTATAAATTAATTTAAAAAGTTTAATTAGATTTTAGAGAAATTGTCAATGTCTTATTTCCATTATAAGTTACCAAAAATGATTTTATTTGATTTTAATTTTGGAAATTTATGAACTTTCTATTAAGAAGACATTATTAATAAATTAGAATTGTTATATAACTATTGCATTTTCAATATGTTAATACTATTGATTTCAATATTGTTAATTTAATTTTCCAAATAAAAGGAATAAGACATATTTCTATATGCTAAGCTTATAAGGTCATTTTGGTAATTATATTGTAAACCCAAAACCCTAATAATCCCTTCCTATATAAACTCATCTCTCACCTTCCCTTCACTTTGGATTCTGCCGTTTTCGCACCTCCCAGGAACATCATCATCATCGTTCTTTTTTTTTCTTCACCCACAAACTAAAACACTTCTTTTATTCCCCATTTTCCTTTGATTCTTCATCCTCAACTTCTTCGATTCTACATCATCTTCATCTTCCCAGCAGTTATGAATGATGAAGAACCCAAAACCATTGAATCCTCTCAAAACTCTCCTCTGTTCTTCCTCGTCTCCTACGCGCGACGGCCAGTGTGTTCAACGGCGTGAAGCATCATTTTTCCGCCGTTAAAAATCAGTTGAGCTTGGCCTGTTTTTGCATACAAAACAGATTAGGTGAATTTTTCCATCTCTAATTATACTATTTTGTTTCTCAGCGAGATTTGAGAGGAATTTCGAATTGGGGTTTAGATTAGGATTTAGTAATCCATTAAGATGAATGTTAGCCTTTGATCATGAAATTGTAGGAAAGATGTAGAGTATTGATTTGTGATGTGTTGCTTTCTAATTTCCTCTGTTTTTTTTTCGGTTGGACTAGATGTTTAGGATGCAAATTTGTGATGCATTGAATTTAAGGAAGTTTGATGTCTGATGCTTTGTGCTGGTGTGTATATTTATTGGATGGTATGAATCGTTCTTGCTTCGTTTGGATACCTTGTGTCTTTTGTTTTGGGATGAACTAGTTGTATATGTGGGTGGTTTAACAAATCCATATCCTCCCTCAATTATTTCAGAATACACCTTGCTGCTTATAGGCACATGAAGTGCTTTGTTTTGTGTATTAGGGGTTCTAAATGAAAGATATGTTTGATTGTGTGTTGACGTTAATTTTTTTAGGTCTTCTATTTTCTGGTTTTGGTTGAAGTTAGTGTTCTTTAGTTTTTTTTTCTTTATTCCAATCTCCTTAAAAAAAATTGGGTATTAAGAAGTATATGATGTAAATATAGTCCCTTTTTGACTTATGGATTATTTTGATATTTTCTTGCTTCTTTAGTTTATTTCTCCTTCCTACTGGATGCTGGTTGGTTAATTGTAAGGATATGTAGGTACCAAATGAGTGTTTAAAACTGATTTCATATATTCGTATGTTTGTTTAAGTTTTATGGATCTTCTATTGTAAAAGACTGAATGAATTTGAGAATATAACGGGCTTTATAAAAGTTACGAAGGGCAATAGGCTTTGGAATGGGACCATAGAAAATTGTTGCTTTGTTTTGGCATAAGAGTGAGATTTTATTGTTACCCATTCTAATATGATTTCTGGATTTGTGGTCTGAGAAGTGAAATGAGTGATGTAAAACAATATATACATTTTATTGTCCAAATTTTGCTTAGCATGTGAAAATTTTATTTTATTTTATTTTATTTTTCCTTCCATTTCATTTTGGTCATTAAGGGATGATAATTTTTATCAATGTTAAGGAATTTTGTCAAGGATAAATAAAAGAGGAGTAAATTCTGATTTTTAACAATTAAAGTATAATCATGTGGAGTTAAGGTTCAAAAAGTTTCAATTCTTCCATTAGTGCTATTTTTGGGTTTTCAATTCTTCTAAACTTGTTGTAATGTTCTGATTTGTAATGTTCTAAATCTTACATGTGTGTACTTATAATTCTATGAAAAAATTGCATGATCTTGTAATGGATATAAAATCCTTAAATCACATCTCAGTTTTATTGAAGCATGAAATAAACAACTTATGAGCAAACATTGAAGTGCTATTTTAGCTTTCTGTGGTTGTTTTATTAGATTGAGTATAGTGTCCTTGATGAATCGAATTGCTTAGCCTTAAAACTGGTTACAGTGTGGTTGATTGGTCACTCCTTGAGAAGTTAATTAGTTAAACATTAAGAGCCATATAAAAGTAAAGGAAATATGTTTGAGGGGAATTAAATGGGTAGTATTTCTAGGAACGAGAGCGACGTTAATTAGTATACATGACAGTTGATAAATTTTTAATATTGTATGTGTCATATTATTGCTTGTAGTTGGTTAATGATGCTTGAGCACGTGGGAGCTTACGTTTATGTTAAGTTTAAATGGAAGGAGGTAACTACTTAAACTTGTTTGCGTGTGTGTGTATGTTGGTAAGCATATAGGTTAGTTTATGAATTTGCGATGTTTATTATATGGTTTCTGAGAATTGATGATTTGTTTGGTGCACACCGATTAATATGATTATAATTATGTCATTCCGGAATGAGGTTCCCTGTAAAACCCCCATGGACTAAAATGAATAAGACACAATATTGTTACATGTTCAGTAGGGTTGTTAGTCCCTTCGAACCAGTTCAAGCGAGGGTATATCGATCATCGAGTCGTGAGTCCCTATTGAACTGAGATATTACGGTGTGTTATGTTTGATTTAATTGTTATTATTGATGTTTTAATTATTATTATTTATGTGTTGAGTTGCGATGTTTTGAGTTATGATGTATCCGTGTATTTGTGTTGCTGCAATACATGATAATTGGTAGTTACTTGGAATTAGCATAGACAATATGTTCATGCAACACAACATGTAGCACACACCACTTTACACATAATCACACACCACCTTGCGGGCATGCACATGCACGTAGTGCAAAGATGTACGTAAGCGAGTGGTAGTAGTTGCGATTTCTGGGTCTACCCCAATCGTTGATATTACAGGTACTAGATCGGGTCAGGAGTGATGGGAAGAATCTGGAGACTTAGGAACTAAGCCTTGTGGTTGCATACTATTTTTCATGTTTCATTTATTAGTTTGTAAACCCTTTAATTCATTTTCCTTAGATTACTGTATGTCTGTGTATAATTCTAGGCTGGATAACTGTAATTATTTCTAAAACATGTTTATGTGCTTATTTGTAAATAAATGTGAAAGAATTTATTCGGGTATTATGAGATTTGTTTAAATATCCATGTTAGTCAATTTTTATCTAACATGGATATATCAGATTTGATATTTTATATAAACGATTTTCAATTATTAATTTTATATTCGATTATAAAATAATTTATTTTAATTTATTTATTTCCAAATTACATGAAATATATTTCTAACCATGATAGCTTATTTGTGACTAAAATTAATTTTCTATCATGGTTAGCCTATCAATTTATATTTTAGGGAAAATAAGAAAAGTTATTTTTCTAACTATGTTAGTCTATCATTATAACTTATATTCTTTTTCTAACATAGTTAGTATTATGATTATTGTAAGAGAGCTAGACTAACGTTCAAGTGCAGCACTGAGTGATGTTGCTTCCGGATGTGGAATTGCTTCCGGTAGCAATCAGAATGTCAGAACGAACAGCAGTGCAGTGTCAGAGTGCTTTTTGGCAGAGCAGAGTTGTCAGAGTTGCTTTTCAGAGATAAAGTAAAGTCAACCCTGCTGAGCATTGATGGAACATTAATGAGCAACGGTAACATGGGAATAACAGCTATATTCAAACGGCATTGTCACAATAAAGGAGCTCATCTTCATTTATGAAGATAACTTGGAGAAAAACGCAGAAATCTAGAGAGAGAAACTGAAAGCATTCTTCAAGCATTCAAAGCTGCCCAGAAAAGCAAGAGAGCACTTAATACATTGAGAGTTTTATTCTTTATCCATCTTGTACTCTTTGTAGTTAAGTCTCTTCATTTATTGAGAGCATTCATTGTACTTAAGTGTTTATCATAATCAGTTCATAGAGTGAACATATTATCAAATCCTCTAATCAAGAGAGGTTGTTCTAAAGCTTGGTGCTTGAAGAACAGTGTTGTAACATTACAAAAGTAAGGGGGAGTATTTAGAGGTTTTCTAAATCTCCAAGGTTGCAAGTGAGCCCGTGTAAAACTTGTGGTTGTAAGGTTGCAAGTGATCCCGTTGTAAATCTTGCGGTTGTAAAGGTTTGCAGGTAAGCCCGTTGCAAAACCTGTGGGTTGTTAGGTGAACCCGTGTTCGTAAAACCTAAGGTGTAAAGTTTTTCTTGTGTCTGGAGTAAACAAGAAGTTTAGTGGATTGAAAATCTCAGGTGAAGTCTGGGGACTGGATGTAGGTTTGGAAGTGACCGAACCAGGATAAATCTGTGTGTGTTGTTTCTGTTTTGATCTTCACATTTCTAGCACCACACCATCACAAACTTATTTGTGCATAGCATGATTCATTGTCATTTTCATCAAGCACAAAAAGAAGTGTTTTAGAAGAAAAGTTTAAGTTTTATTCTGCCACCCAATTCACCCCCCTCTTGGGTGACAGCCACACATTTCATCAGTAACTTACTCATGAGAAATTGGTTATTTGACATTCAATTTGGGTTAAATTATATTATATTAATATAATGAAGTTAATGTCAGGGACGTTAACAAGTAATTATGTGAATTTCCTCTATACACATTTGCCAAATTTTGAGGTTATATATAACTATATTTCTATGGCTGTTTATATTCTTATCAAGCTTTTATATGTTCCAAGAGAAATGGAATTTGTGTGTGTTGATAGGGATTTATAATAGCTGTTTAAAAGTCTCGTATGAGAATTTTATATTCTAATTGAATGTAGAAATTAATGATTTTATCATTAGTTGTCCAAAGTTTTGTGGGTTTGTAATAATTTATGTGATTGGTGCATTTTTCTGTTATGACTCTTGTGAGGGAGGAATTAACGAATTTAATGCTCTTCTAAAGTAAAAAAAAGGAAATTATATGAGCAGTGATCATGTTTGCAATATTAGGTGAATGCATTAATTTGTCTATCATTACTGTAATTGTATAAGTCATACTTGTGCTTATTTGACATTGCAATTTAATTGGAAACATTCTAATTTAATTATATGGGTAATATTCTAATTTAATTTAGAATTGCAATTGGAAAGGTACTAAATATAATTTTAGTATTTCCTTAGAGGCTTTAATATTTGAGCTGGAGTATTAGAGGTTTTATGAAATAGTTGCCAAAGTTGATATTACAAAAAGGAAATTATTTTATGCTGATAGTAAAATAATAATAGCCATTATTAAATCACAATGGACATTTATAAATTATAATGTGACAACGTGGTACAATAATTAAGAGAGTAATTATTGTCATTAAACTGAATTTCAGTTATCAATCATTAGTACCAGTTATGTGCAAAATCATATGGCATTATGATACCTTTATGATTTATGATATATAAGGTGTTACAATATTGACTATTGTAAATTTAAATTTTGAGTAGTATGACAATTTCAAAATAAATTTATGTGCTTATGAGTGGTAATAAACCATTTCATATTGCTCATGTTTATGAGTGTTTTAACAACTTTATTTGTGAAATAAAGTTTGTGAACTTATCATAAATCATATATGGTGAGATTCTAATTTAATTAAAATTGTAAATGCTAAATATAATTGGGATTATTTAGTATTATGAAAATGCCCAAAATGTGGATGTATTTTGAAATATTTTGAGACTAATTGTTATAAACTTCTTAGTAAATATATGGGTTAAAAGCTGACATTTATTGTCAATGAATTGTGATTGTCAAATGACAATAACCATTGTTAAAATAACAATGACATGAAAATATTTTGTGATATTTCAAAGTGTGGGGGTGCCTTACATTTAGGATACCATATGTTCAATTATTGTTTTTGGCAAACAATTTAATTTGTTTGAAGTGATTTGAGTGTGCACAAATTATTGAGAATTTGATGCATTATTAGATTAGATGAATCCATGAGATATAGCTTATGCTATATAAAAATTGAGCATATAGAAAACTCTCGTGAGGAGGGTGGATACCATATATGATATGGTGTATAGTGAATTCCTGTTGTATATATTGAGATACGCAGAAGTTATATGAGAAAATCCACTAGTTTTCAAAATAAATGTTTTGGACTAAATCCAACACATAGTGTTGATGTATTATATGTCAAGTTTCTAAATATATGAGATATTTGAAACTGTGGGGGCATAAATTATAAATTGCCTTTTTAATAGCAAATAAATTGGTGATAAACCAACATTTAATGTTGATGAGTTGTGATTGCTAAAAGGCAATAACCATTATTAAAAAAATAATAATAATGGTATATGTGAAAATCTTTTGAGATATAATATAAATAAGTATGCTTGAAAATTGTGGAGATATCTCAATTGATTTTGTGGGGTCAACAATTGACCTATCGGCCGTTAACTAAACCTCGGGATGAAATAATTAGTCGAGGGGAATGTGACTAAAGCCAACTTGAAATTGACAGCGATGGTAACCCAACTTCTGTGATTGGAGATCCCATGAAGGAGGTTCAATGGGTAAGAACAAGTCGTGCGTCAGTTCTGCTAGCACTTAAATAGTTTGCTAGTCCATTCCTATGACCCGGAAAAGTGCTAGATTGCATTTTTGGTGAGGCTGAGAATAAACTCTTAATGATTTCATAATCCTACGGGATGGTGTGCTCATTGCAGGTACATTTAATGAAATCACCTCTACGAATGTCGGAGTGGGGCCGCTCCTATGAAACTTTGGCAAAGTTTCTAGAGCATTCGTTATGCACCAGGCACGCTCATGGCCGGTCTTAACGGGCACAATTGATTTTAATAGTGGGAATGTCAGGGTATAATCTGGCTATAATACCTCTAGTATACGCCAAGAGTTGTGAGTTCATAGTCCATAGGACCACTGACTTCCCTGTGTACTAAGTATTATTTGTCTAGGTCTAGTTCATAGTCCAGAGGACCACTAGATACAATGGTTATATCCTTGTGTGTAACTCGAATAAAGGAGTTCCTTTGACACATGTGGGGGATTGTTGGAGTTATCAACATTAACATGTGGGTGTGTCATAAGGAGCAAGTCTCATATTGTTTGAGATTGTGAGATTCCAAATTATAAGTGAATTTGGAATACTATATTGGAGAAGAGGAAAAGTTAACTCATATAGTAATGGGTCACAAGAGGATAAATTCGGCTATATTCCCCATCCATATATATGAGTTAAAATGTGGACTAAACACCTTTATTAGGCTATAATCATGGAATAAGAAATTATAGTTTTGGAATAAGGTGATTTCTAATATATGATACTATTTTAACATACAGTTTTGAATTCCCTTAAGTGGTTTTCAATAGCTCTTTAATGGTAATGATTATCTTTTATTTTAATAACATTTAATTTAAAAAAACTGATTCTTTATATTGCTTTAATTACCATTAAGACTATTATGTACATTTCCTTAAGCTTCCTCAAATTCCCAACATTTTGGTGATTAATTTTATGTTATTGTCTTATTCCTAAATGGCATTAAGTTGCTGTAATTAATATTGATTTTTGGTTATGAAGAGCCATCAATATTATTAGAATGGAGAGTCTATAAACGGTGCTTTTAGTCAGAGTTGTTGGGTGTGCTTTTAGATAAACGCTTGAGTATTTTGTATACTCTTGCCTTTTGAGTTTCTGCACACACTTCTTCCTCCTCTTCCTCTCTAAATATCTTTGAGTTACTATATACTTTCACTGTTCTGTTGTCTTGCAAAACGCAGGAAGGGTCTGTTTAATCCTGGGGAGAGCCGGTGGTCGCGGAATACCTCTAAAGGACAGAGTCCCATAAGGGAAGCGATTCAGATCACTATTATTTTACGTGCAGCATTGTGTTATTCATTGTTTGCAGGAATAGTTGATGAATGGATATATTAGTCTTGGAGAGGAGCTAAAAGATATTCAGCGAATTATTGGATGATTTGGGAGCAAACGCCAACAATCGTGCCTTCTCACTGACTCCAACGATGTTATCGATGGTGAATGACATCGAATAAGATGGGTGTACAACAGCGACGGTGGTGCTCAGCGAACGGCGACGGGTCGATTCTGAAAGTTTTCAAGTTTTCATTTTAGTTTGATTAGGTTTTCGTTCATGTTGAAATTGATGTGATTGGATTAAATTAGAAGAAGCATGCTGCAAATCTGTGAGGTTTGTTCTGGTGAGGAAATTGAAATTGTAGAGGGATAGGAAGAGGAAGAAGAACAGGAAAAGGAACGAGGAAGAAGAAGAAATTAACTGACAATTATTTTTATTTTTTAATTTAATATGTATGCCACGTGAGCAGGACAACTGAGATTATTTTAATTGATGTGTCAACCTATAATTGGTCAGACCACAAATGAGGTGGTGCACCAAGTTCACACAAGAATTTCTCGAAAACTCAACTCTTTTCAAATTTTCCCATTTCAATCTCAAAATTTTCCCAAGGTTGACTAAGCCCTTCAAGATTCTAAAATGTGCCCTAGAAGTGTATCAATTTGTGTCTCCAGAGTTATTCTCTAAATGCCCTGATTTCACTTTTATATGCTTAAAAATGTGTAAAATGCGCAACATCAAAGGTGGCTCGCTAGCGACTAAAAAAATAGAAAGAGCGTTTATGAGTTTTCAAATTACATTATGTTAATTCCAATTTGTATTTTGTGTGTTTATCATCTATGTACCATAAAAAATAATGTACAATCAAGGAAATTTGGATGAAATGTGTGAAATTACGAAGTTTATCAATATGACTTTTAAACCTAATATGAAAGTTTATGTATATTTTTGACCCAATATGATAGCTTATGTGTTTGGTTCAAAAACATTTAGTGTTGAGTGATTTTTTGAAAAGAAAACATTTATATTTTTTATTCTTAAAATATTCACTTGAAACTGTGCATTTAATTTCGATATGAAATAATAGTTTTGTTAAACGTTTAATTAAAGTAAGTTAAGTAATCTATTTTATAATTTAGTAGGGAGATGGCAATTTTTCATTACTCCAAAAGCATTTTTATGTTTAATAGAAAACATTTAATTTCTGAGTATAATTCACTTGTTGGGGGCCTTTCCAGGCATATGTGTGTCTCACTCCCACTTCAGATAGTGCCAGATTTAATAAAAAAAGATATACAAAAATTAAACTATCCATTTCTATTCAAGGTTGCTTAGAGTATTATTCTATGGCTTTCTGGTCAAGAATTTCACCACAATAACAAGAATTCAAGATACTCTATACGTTGGGAAAACTTCAGGCCTCTTGGCTTCGGTTTGACCATCTCGCTTCTGAGGAATTAAAGTAAAACAAGATCAAGTCGACGCAAGCTTATGTCAATCTGGATTTTTAAGGATAAAAATCTTGAGGCATTCCAAGTTCATTCTGAAGTGTCTTAGACTAGCTTTGCTGTTGATCAAAAGGAAGGAAGTACATCTCACATCCATAAAAACCATCTCTTGATATATGGTTTATAAATTCACTCACTCAGCGTCCAACACTACCAGCTAATAAATCTGTGGATGTAATGTTAAGAGATTATTTCTCATTTCTCCAAAGCTTCTCGTCAGTTGGTTTTAAATACTACTATTATTTATATCATCAGTGTTTTACTGGTTTAAATTTAGATTCATATAGTCCTTATTTTATTTCCTTGTAAGACATTCATGATTTTAATAGTAGTATCATTTTACCTTATTATGAAAAAACATTTAATTTCCGAGTATAATTTACTTGTTGGGGGCATGTTCTCCAGGCATATATGTGTGTGTGTGTTAAATAAATTATGCCCCTTAAACTATTATATAATCATATTTTTCTATAAAAAGGTTGTCAAGGGCACTCACATTATATTGAGTAATTAAATACCCGCTCCAAAATATAAATTTCCTTTGCCTTTTTTGTGGTAATTAAGAAAGCACTTAAACTATTAAATTATGACATGTACCACATTCAATTATATTATATATCAATTTATAAGTAGAATAAATTATTTTTGCAGACAAAAGTCATTTTCAAATATTTTTAAGTGATTAAATTTGCATATTTAGTTATGATCGGAGGGAGTACATTTTAATAGGTAATTAATTTTAGCAAATGTTATTTGTATATTAATAAGTAAATTTTAGAACTATATATATTTTCACAACATAACTATGTGTTAGGTACAAAATCTGCTTCCATTAACTTTTTTTATCGGTTTATTATTGTTTTTATAATTTAAATAATGCATATAAATGTTGAAAGATAAATAATTCCCCCCCTGATTTTCCTTATTTAAACCTCATTTCAGCCATAATTAACATCTTAACTAGAAAAGCACCATTCTTTTATTGAGGAGAAAAAGTTGATCTTAATAATATTAATCATATACAAAGTTATGAGCTACTTTTGTTGTTCTCCTTTTTTCTTATAACTCTACATTTGTTGTTCTCTAACTCTAATCCAATATTATAAATGTACAAAGCACATATATTTTCTCAACGTCCATTATAATCTTTTCAAAAATTTAATTTAATATGTCGATGTTTAATACTCGTAATTTATCAACATTTGAAATTTAGATTTCAGTACCTTTTGTTACCGTCGCAGGGATCATATAGTTTAAATAACATTTACAGTGTTGACCAAACTCAAATGACGCCTTATATGAATTAAATGGCTATATTCACTTTTTCTAATATTAAAAATTTGACTTAAAAACTATTTTATTTTCCTAATTAGACAGTACCACATTTTTCTGATTATTGGGCTTGTTAAAAAAATTAACAATATCAACAATTACTAAAAATCAACAATTTAATGGATTCCAAGCAAGAAAATGAGAAATCATTCATTTAATGGCAACATCATATAGGTCATCCCTTGCTTCACTTCTAGGAGAATTTGGAAAACAAAACGAAAACGTAATCCCTTAGACCTTAGGTAAAGGCCATGTGGTTTGGGGGCGTTGCGCGCACATGCAAGAATCTCATCAAATCAGAGCCACTTGTCTTCCAATTGCTTAGAAAACCAAGTTTTCAAAAAGAGACACTATATTATTATGGTAAAAAAAAAAAAAGAGACACTATATTTAATTGCATCACCAACCCAAAAACAAATTTTAACTCCACTCACCTCTCGTTTCCTCCTTTCACTTTTACCAACTATCCAAACTTCCTGCATGCCTCATGCTCTACCACTACCTCCTGTCTCCAACAAATCCTAAATAATAATGCGAATGTCGCTCTCATCTCATGTATGCATCCCCTTCGCAAAAAATATTTATATTTTCACCAGAAAAAAGCATTAGAGTAAAATGATACTCCCTCCGGTCCTACACTACAAGAAAATCGCTACATGCCGGCGTTTGCGTTCCGGCGGTTCTAAAAAAACGAGGTATGTTTTTGGCGTTTCGGCGGTTTCACACCAACGTCGGAACGCGTCGCCAAAAACGCCGCTACGCGCGATGATTTCATTTTTTTTTTATTTTTTTTATTTTACAGATCGCGTTCCGGCGGTTAGAAGCGCCGGTACGTTACACTGTTTTTGATTTTATTTCCCGCCACTTCACCGGCGGTCCGAAGCGCGCCAATGATTTTAGTATTTTTTAAAAATTAATACATACCCGCGGTTGAAACCACCGGCACGTTTACAATTAATGTGGTCGTTACGTTCCGGCGGTCGGAACCGCCGATATGCTGAAATAATAATAGATAACTCTGCCGCGTTGATAAACGCCGCAGAGTAGCGAACTTTACCTATAAATACTGGGCTTCCCTTAGTTCATTCTCGCCCCTTTCCATCTTGTCTCTTCTTCTTTCTCTCTACTCGTTTTCCTCTCCTTTGTTTACAGTTTTAAAAAAAAGCATTTTTTTAATGTTTTAGTTTCCTTTTATATTTTTGTTTCTGTCATTAAAACTTTAATGATAAACTGTTAGTAACTATATTTAGCCATAAGAAATAGTCTTTTTATTTTTGAACTGTTTTTTGGTTTTTTTGTTAATATAAAAAATTTGGATTTATTATAATAAAAGAACTCAGATTGATTTTATGGTTCAATATTTTTATTGTTATTTTACATTTCTTATTATTTTGTTATTTATCATTTCTTATTCTCGCATTAATTTTAACCATTATTTATAATGGTTAAATTAATGCTTTTTTTTTTAAATATGAAGCTCAACATGCCGGCGGTTCCAACCGCCGGCATGTAAATATTAAAATAGCATACACATAGCCGCGGTTGTGAACGCGGGAAAGCTGGAAATTTCAAAAAACCCGCCAATTGCGTTCCGGCGGTTGCGAAAACGTTCCCGCGGTTTCAGAAACGCAGCTACGTAACTTTCCGACGCTCAATTCGCCTGCGTTTGGGATAAACGCTGTAGAGTCATGCCGGCGGTTAGAACCGCCGGAATGCAGCGAAATTCTTCCGCCGGCATGACCCGTGTCTTTTGTAGTGCTACTAATTGATTTTTTCTAGAAAATCCTTAAAAAAGCAAAATAAGTTAATTATAAATTGATTTACCTAATTTTTTCCCTTAAACTAGTTTATTTTACCTATAAACTAATGAATATCTAAAAATATATCAAATATGTCATCATTTAATAACCTATTTCGCAACCTTAATCTCTTCAAAAAAAAGTCAATTAGGTCCTATATTTAGGACCGGAGGTAATATCTGAAAAGGGGAAAAACCTAGATCGATAATGATCATTGATGAACCGGATAAATTATGTACCCGAATGTTCTGTTTTTTCTTTTCCTTTTTTCTATAATACATGTAATTTGCCACTAGCATTGCAGCAGGCAGTGTTGTGCTTTGTGTTACCAGTGTCTACCCTGAGAACCGCCACCACCTTTGTGTTTTGGAAAGAAGGCGTTTTTCTTGGGTCTAGGAATCTCATGGAGGTCCATCACCTGGATCGTTCTTTGTTTTTTGGCTATACACAAAATCACCAATCACAATGTCAGTATATAGCCAATGCCCTAACTGGTAGGTTAAGAATAACTACCAACAAATATCACATTAATTAGATTAAATTAAATTAAATTAGAAACAGTGGCTCCACCATTTTCAGCCTCTTTGTAGTTCTCTTGAAGCCGCCTTCTTGCCGAAGCAAGTTTGTCCGCTCCCAAATTGCTATCTCTCTCTTCTCTCTTTCTCTGCAATCATTTTTAGATTTTTAGTCAGCAGATTCCCTACACTTTCCAAAAATAATTTTCAACAAAAAGTAAGTAAATTAAAACATTGATTAAAATCATGTGTGCTACGCAACTGAGCCAAACCCGACATTTATTGCTTCTTCTATTTTTAGCTGTTAGCATTTTGAGAAAATCTAGACCTCCAAATTTCTATTTTCACCCTCCGTATTTATGGTAACCAGATTTAGAGTGACACCCTAAAATGGTTATAATTCATATTCATACATTTTGAGCAGCAGAGGCTGGAATAGGCACTGGGTTTGCTGGTTTTGGTGGCGCTCTACTAGAAACTGCCTTTGGTTTTGGTTCAGCTTCTGAATAGTTCCTCTCTGACCCAGAACTCCCATCTGTAACAACAGCAAAAACAAACAAAAAGAATATTAAAAATGAGGTACACAAGATCGAACAGTATAAACTTGAAAATAAGTACACAAATACTATACTTACAGTGTGTATTAGGCGAGTATGCAAAATCAGGAATCTGCAGAGAATTGGAGTATTAGAAAACTAAAACAGACAACCATATTTGTTTTGGGAATCTTAGACACGAGAGATATATTTTTAAACCTGACTGTGCCCGTTTTGAGTTTTTTTCTGTACAGGCGAGTCTCCATTAGCTGCCAATAACATTAATCAAAAGTTTTACTTTGATCTTAACGTTGTAATTTTCTACTAAAATTTTTCCAGAAGAATTGAAATTACCAATAACAGAAGCAATGTCTCCTGGTTGGTTTTCCTTCACCCATTCATCTACAGTCTCCTTCCATTTCCTGTTCATGAACAACACAACAGTTGCAATTAATTCCTCAGACAGTGAAATTTCAACTTCTAGCATTTATTACTATTTGCTTTCACAATAATTATTCAAGCATCTTCCAAAAACCTGACAAGTAGCTTCACCAATCTCCTAACATCATTAGACGAATGCTTGCGCCACCGATTAACGTGCCTCCCAATATCAGTCTCCTACAAAAAAAAAATCCAAATAATTAACCAAAAATAACCGACATTTACAAAACCAAAAAAAAAAATAAAAAAAAATCACAAACACAAAAAATAAAAATAAAACTCCTCGCCGCCACAATTTACCTTCAACGCTTGGAATGTAATTTCCATATCCGCGAGATTCTGTAACAACTCCACCACATAATCTTCACTCTGATCAAACAACTAAACAAATTAACATCTCAATCAACTATAAAAGCAACAATTACAGAGTAATCGCTAGATACAAATTTTTTTAAAATCTAACAAAGCTAAATGCATTTCTTATAAACATATAATCTAATACCGCACAAAATACATAAAATAAAATACGTCATGATTAAGTAACTCATTTAGTTTCGTTAATTATGGATTAGGAAAGAGAAACAAGAGGTAAACCTGATTAAGATCCTCGAGCTGCTCTTTAATTTCTAAAATCTTGATTTGCTCATCATCGAGAATTCCACCATAAGGATCCAAATCAGCGTCATCAATTTTGACTTCAGGAGACCTCTGATTCTGAATCGGAGCGTTAATTTCAAGAGCATTAGACTTCAGCCTATTCGCTTCGCAATTCCTACACCGTCCTGAAGAATCTGAACTCGTCGTAGCTTCATACAAACGCTCAACGATTCCGTCTCTCCTACGCTTTAACTCGCCGTTGAACTCAATTGAAGCAACTTCAATCGCAGTATCTATAAACGTCCATACATCCACACCAGACGTTTCCAAAATTGATCGAAAATCGTCCAAATCCATCACGAATTACAAGCTTTACAAGAAAACAAAAAGGAAAAATCGCACTAATTAATGGAAATTAGAGGTTGAATATATAGCTTTCGAAACAGTGAGATTATGATTATGATTGAAGGTTAGATCTGAGAGTGTGGAGAAACGAAGAATGATGAAGTGAAATTGAGAGGAATCTGAAGGAGAAAATTAAAATGAGAGTGTGATTTTCTTTCTCTCTTTCTTTTTTTTCTTTTTGTTTTTGTTTTTGGTTGAGATTTGATTTGAGAATATTGGAGAAAGTTAGGAGGGGGAATAATGGGGAAAAAGGGGAGAAAAAGTATATTCCAAAAGGAAAATTCCTAAATTTGTTAAGAATTTAATACTCCCTCCGGTCCTAAATATAAGACCTAGATGATTTTTTTTTGGAGATGTTAAGGTTACAAAATATGTTATTAAATTATGACATATTTGATATATTTTTAGATTAGTCATTAGTTTATAGATTAAATAAACTAGTTTAAGAAAAAAAATTAGGTAAATCAATTTATAATTGACTTATATTTTGGTTTTTTAGGATTTTCCAAAAAAGTCAATTAGGTCTTATATTTAGGACCGGAGGTAGTACTATAATAATTGTATTGGTGAATGCCTGAATGGTGATGATGGGTATGGTATGGTGTGTGTAGAGTATGACCATATCTTTCTTAAGAAGTCAGAACAAACTTTTCCATCAAAGGGGGATGAACTTGTATACTATAGTGTGAGGGAATTCACTAGAAGTTTAGAAATCGGCTTTTTTGTTTTCTTTCTTAAGATTTTCCTTATAAATTTCTATTTTCCAGCTTTACTTATTAGTTGTTACAAAAACTTTTTTTACTATATAATATTGATTTTAAAATTTTATATGAATTGAGTTGATTTCTTGGTTTAGAATGCAAATGATGTTTGTTTCTCTCAATGGCTTGTTTCGACTGAAAATTTGTAATGGAAATGAAAACGGAATTGAATGTAAGGAGTAAAGATGGAAAGTATAGGTAAATTAGGTAATGATGAGATGTAAAAGTTTGTGGGCCCAAGAAAAGTGTGAGATGGAGAGAGAGAACTTGTGGGCCCAGGATATATGTAAATTACAATTTTCAATTCCATTTTTCATTTCCATTTGACAATTCATGTCAAGCAAACATACCCTAAGTGTATTTTACTCATAATAGTTGGAATGTTTTTATCACCTCAATTACAACTTATTAGTATCATAGTGGTATTGTTTTAATGGAGAGACTAATACATCATACAAAACTTAGTATTTTAGAGTTAATATTTTGTGGATCACATCATTTATTCAATTATCGTTGCCAACTAACATGTGATTCATTGTTTGAAAAATGAGTCACTAAATCTAAAAGGTGTGATTGGAAAAATGAGTTGGGTCGTAATTCTCGACATTATTTGATAGTTTAGGAATTAAAAAATAGATGGAAAGTGATGAATTGTAATTTTTTTTGTGGATATATAGAGGTACATTTTTGTCAAGAAAATAAAGTTAACATATAAATCGAAGAAATCTAGGGGCGCAAGAACAGAACAAAAAACAAACTAAGCTATTGTTTGGATTTTAATTATCAGATAGGCTCATCAAATATTAAGATTTAAATAAAAGAAAACATCAGAAAATAGCGACCCAACGAAACATCAAGTTGATGATCCAATAGAGACGGTACAGGCTGACCCACAATCACAAGCACTAGGAAAATAATAAAATATTGCTCTATATTAAATTTATTTTTTTCATTCTTTTTGAGAAACAAAGAAAGAGGGACCACCCTCCTCAAGAGTCAAGACTTTTTTTTTTGGGCCAACCCTCAAGACTTAAAATAATAATTTAAGTATTTGTTGATCATCACAAAATGTTATCTGATTTTATAGTAAAGGATCAAACTATAATCGTAAACCTAAAGAAGGGAAACTTATATAAACGATTTTATATTATTTAAGGTACTTATCTCCAATCAAAGCAAAAGATACATATTTTTTAAAAATATATTATTTATTATAAAAAAATTCCTATAATAATATTAAATATACTCTGAAATTTACTTATATAAAAATATATAAGTAAATTTCAGAGTAATTTAAGTCGTTTTCTATGCGAGTATGTTCTTTTTCAGTGCTGTGTTTGAATTAGTCGAAATTAAGGCAAAAACAAAAGGTTTATCCGATTTTTTTTTTGGGTCAGAGGTTTAATTTAGCCGAAATTCAGACACAAGCATATTGAATATTGCACCGCTTGAATTCCGTTTAAGAGGCAACTATCGGAGAGGAAATTACCCTCCTCGTGCATATATGCTCTAATAGGCACAAATTTAAAAAGTGGCGTATATTTTTATCACCAACGACAATTTATATAACCACCTCTTTTTTTAGTTTTGGTTAATGTTCTATTGTAAATACTACAAGAGATATTACGCTGTTGAATTAATTATTGTTACTGTATCACTCATAGCTTTGAGAAATGTTTTCTTGTGTTCTTCGAAAAAAATAAAATTGTTTTCTTGTATTTCTGTGTGCTAATGATCTCTTCTTGTTATAAATTTTTTGTTTCAAAGTACGTATATCATTTCTGATAAAAAAAAAGTATGTATATCATGATTCGAATGTAAGACGCTAATGCCTATCACTAACGCTCATAAAATTTACATAAGAATTTTTACCAAAAAAAATTTACATCAGAATATTATTTTTGTCAATCTGATCGATCTCCTCATTTGATATATAGTTCATATTCTTATTTCTGTTTCACGTTTTGGACAACTGAAGTCATAACAAAAATCTTAGATTACAGATCCAATAAATAAAGATGTTATTATTAACTTGTCACTAATAGGCCGCTAATTAATTACGGGGCGGGGCGGTATTAAGAAAGGACCAGCTATAAAATAACTTCTGCATGTGTATTATAATCTTGCCTCAAATTTTGTAATAGATTCATCACCTAATCAAAATAAAAAATCTATTAACTCACTCAGCCAAAACATCAATCTACATGATCCGCTCAAACTACCGAATTAGTTAATCCAGTTACTAAATTGAACTAGTCAAAGTTTCAATGCAAACAGTAGCATTAATTATAGTTCCTCTACATTTCTATATGTGCAAAGATAACGAGCGAACAAACGAATATAAAAGAAATTTCCTTTGTTCCATTACAAAAGAATACGGTAAAAAAATTCCAAAAATGTTCAATTGACGACGAAGTTGTATTTAATTAGAATGGTGATTAGATCAGAGATTCCAATAGATAGCTGCTTGAATAGAACAATCAAAAAAATATAACCCATGGCTTCTTTTGTGCTTATGGCGGAAGCAATGACGAAACAGTACAATATATTCTATCGACAATAATTTGGAAAACGTGACTTGTTTTGAATATGAATTTTGTTAATTAGAGCATGTTTCTTCTACACCCAAAAAAAAATGTTGTCTTCTTCGCAAAGAAGTGACATTTTTGTTCAAAATAACATTATGTAAAGAAAACTTTTTAAGAATCAATCATTTATTTTTTTTATTTTTAAGTATAGATGATGGAAATAGTAGGGATGTTTGTTACAACCTATGTATGTTAGATTTAGAAAGACTTGGTAATTTAATTTTTTTATACATATCTTCTGCATGCTCCTCTATAAAAGCAGTTATAGAAACAATGAAATTAAAAAATCACAATAGCGGTTTATTTCATTTATAAATATATTTTTATTCACAATAACATTAATCCCTCTAACCTGTGATAGGAGTTTAAGCCTACCACTGATAACGATATTCGTTAATTATTGGAAAAATTTGATCTACATAATATACATCATAACAATATATTTGGCATAGGGTGATTGACTCACCTATGCCCCCCTCTATACTTCAATATTCAATATTTGGAATAGGGGGAGCCACCCACTTATGTCTTAGAGTATTCCTTCTCAATACGCCAATACTTCAAACCTCGATAGGATTAAAAGTTATCATGCTTTGAAATAAATACTGAAAATTTTCATATGGATTTATGAAATAACATAGGATATAAATAAAATACACTTCTACCTCTACTCCAAGAGTTATTATTCACAAACTTTCTTCTTATTCTTTTCTATTGCCTTGAGGTACCAACATCACTACATTCTTTTCTATGATGGCATAATATATAAATGATATATTAATATCATTCCTAATATTTCTCAATATTTTGGCGTCTCTCTCGAATCATGAAACTTATACTGCTCAATTCCTTGATCTATGCATTTCATAATTTACTCATTCCTTTAAGGTCTTGAACTTGACAAAGCCATAATCTAGTTCAACTTCAATACATTTCCAACATTAATTTTAAAATTAAATTTTTCATATAAGCAAGATGATCTATAAGAGAGATCACAAGTAAATTTTCCAACTTATTTTGCTACTTCAAATCAGATACGGAAGCAAGCTAAGAAAGACAACTCAATATACTTATATATCCATGCTTCTCATCACTATCTTATTCCAGTTAGGGTCAAATTAACTCAGCGATTAACCAATAGAATTTTTTTTTAAGATCAAAGCTTTAGAAAATATACATATATGATCAGCCAAAACTAGCCTCACATTAGATAACATTCCCTAAATTTCGTCAGAAATCATAAAGGTAGAATACTGAACATGCAGCAGTAAGAAATACATCTATTGAACTTCTAACAACTTTTGAACATCATTTTGTGTTGATTCATGTAGGAAACCGAAGGATCTGCTCTGTGAACAGTGACTCAAACAGAAAAATTTGGAATGTGATCAAGGATCATCATATGGAATTAAAATCCTTTCAAAGAAACTCGAAATCTAACCTTAAACTCCAGGTCAATTATTTTACAACTTAAAACCCAACCCATTCGAAATCCTCACTCAAATTCAAAAAGCTCTCAAACCGAAGAAATTGGTAGGAAAGGAAAGAGAGGATACTCACCGGAGTTTGAACCCGGTCTTGCATGTCTTATAGGAGCTTTGCTACGTCTCTGGGGTCGCTTACCATTTCACACCGTTTTCTTTGAACTTTTAGAATATTATTCTCTTGCCAAACTAGAAATTCTCTTAAACTATGAATTCCTTTGGATCTCAGAGTATTTTCCCTAACAACCTCAGATTAAAATTCATACTCTAACTATTTTCATTTAATTTTTAAAGAAAATAAGCCTTAAAATCCTTGAAATTACTTCTAACTTCATAAATTTATTTTTATGCCTTTTTAATTTTGTAATGACATTTCTAAACCTTGAATAAGTTCTACTTGACAGAATCCCTTGTACCACTTTGGTTCATATTAAATAAGTATATTATATGAAACACTTTTTGTTCTAAATAAATTTATCTTGAACTTTGGCGGCCAAAATAAAGTTTCTTTGAATTATTAATTAATGAATTTTTTCATGGGCATGCATGCCGTAAGCTTTTGATTAATTAGTCGGTTGCTAGGAGTTACACGGTCCAGTTGAGAAGGTTAGAGACTCAAAAAAAGCATCATCATATATTAGAGAAGATCTGAGTTTGAGTTTGGTAAGGACCCTACGTACCTACTTGTTGTGACAAAATATTTAGGGAAAATTAATTATAGGTCCCTTGTAAGGGACTTAATATTGAAAAAGTCCCAAAAACTTAAAATATTAATGTAGAGTCCCAAGGGACTCTACTTTAATTATTTCTGAAAACGTGGGCCCCACAGATAATATTAAAATATTCCCCTCCACCCTCTCTCCTCTCTCCTCCCCTCCCCTCCCCTCCCCTCCCCTCTACTTTCCCGACGGCACCCCCCCCCCCCACCACCAAAAAATTCTCACCAACATGGCAGATCCGGCGGCATAACCACCGCTCTATCATCATCATCATCATCATCATCATAAACACCTGCCTTCCACCAGTAGCATCATCATAATCCACCGGTGCATAACCACCGCTCGCCGCCTTCGCTGCCACCTCAACCTTCGCCGGAACTTTATAGTATTCTCACCCCTCGTGGCTGTGATAGGATTCTCACCCCTCGTCGTCTTCTTCTTCTTCTTATTATTATTATTCTTCAGATCTGAACCGAATCCGTTTTCCAGCGTGGATGACGGTGGCGGAGGGGGAGAATGAGGTAGAAGACTTGGGATCGGCGGCGTGGACGGAGGTGGAGCATGCAAGAGGGAATATGTTAAGGAAAGTGAGGATGGAGGGTGGGGAGTGTTGGTGAGAATTTTTCAATGGTGGGAGGAGGGGGGTGCTGCCGTCGGGAAACGAGGAGAGGAGAGGAGAGGAGAGGAGAGGAGAGAGGAGAGGGTGAAGAGGAATATTTTAATATTATCTGTGGGGCCCACGTGTTCAGAAATAATTAAAGTAGAGTCCCTTGGACTCTACATTAATATTTTAAGTTTTTGGGACTTTTTCAATATTAAGTCCCTTACAAGGGACCTATAATTAATTTTCCCAAATATTTATACTTACTCTTATTTATTTTTTTCTAAAGATAAGAATGAAAAGAGATATGTAACAATATAATGATTTGTATATGTTAAAAAAAATATAAATAAAGGCAAGTCTGAAAATGTTAATCTAAGATTCATAGCCCCAACTGCATCATAGGCCCTACCACGATATGGCATCATGTGGCCTAATTCTCAGCGCCACCAAATCTTCAAGCTATGCTGGACTTTCAAATGCATAGTATATTATTTGCCCCCAATTTGCCGTATGTGATTACTTGAAAAAAGTCAATGCACTGATGGCCAAAAAAAAGTCATTGTACAGGTGTTGAATACTGTATGATGTCCCCACTTTTTTTATAAAATGATAATTTTATAAAAGATAAATAAAAAGTACATAGTAAGTTGAGTCCTCTATGTGATGAACCAAGATGACCCAACATAGTGTGTATAAAATAAGAAGACCCAACATAGAGCAAACAAAACATGGTAGAATGAAAACATGAGGTAAAAAATAAAATAAGATAAAAAAGGTGTCAAATCGTAGCCACTACTACAGAATAACTCCTTTACATGCGCTCATTTTGACCTTTACATGCGCTTAAAAAATGCTGGCAATGGCCTCGCCGGGAAAGGATTTACATGCGCTTGTAAAAGCGCATGTATATCTATACTTATACATGCGTTTTATCGTTAGAAAAGCGCATGTAAATATGTATATATACACGCGCTTTTGTAATAAAAGCGCATGTAAATATATATATATACACACGCGCTTTTGTAATAAAAGCACATGTAAATATATATATATACACGCGCTTTTGTATTAAAAGCGCATGTAAATATGTATTTATTACATGCGCTTATGAGCTTGCGCCATAAGCGCATGTATAAGTTATTTTTTTTTTCATTTGTCATAATTCGTTTTCCTGCTTTTTGGCAGTTAAATTGCTACCTGTACAATATAATATACCCAACCAGCCAGAATAACCAAAATCCTTTATATATCAAGAACTACTTTACATGTAATATAAAAGTCATCCACATATCCCAATCAGAATTTACATCTAATTTGTAGCACCAAAAGTCATCTAATTTGTACCAGCCAAAAAATACACATCAAAGTTGTACCAACAAAAGACATTTAGATTAAATAACCAACTAGTTCATCTATCAAAAGCAAACCTAGAAAACTGCAGTGTACACATATTCCTTTTGTTGCAATCATTGAATTAAATTGGCCCAGGATCAATGCCCATGCAGCTTTTGGCGAATTCCATTTTCATACCCTTGACATTTTGGGTACTTTCTAAGTATGATTGAATTAGCAAGCCACCAAATCTTAAGGAAAATGAAAATCATTTTCCCAACATAAGCAAGCAAGTTAAACGTTATTTGATTAACCAACCTAAACTGACCATAAAATTCAGTTCATTGGAAAAGTAAGTCCAAAGTGAGTTGCTAAATGAACCGATCATCCCATATTGGATTCTGTGAGATGGGAAACAAGCAAGATCTTCCTATTCAGTCACTAGAATTTTTCAATGTCCTGCTGAAGCAAGATCTAGTTAAAACTTACGACATAGAGTGAAGACGGTTCAGGGACAAATTACATTTTTTCCCATTCTTGAGTCACAGAAACGATTGGAAGGTCATATCATTAATACTACTCAGTGAAGCTGCACATCATTATGATCAGTGTTCACATGTAATTAAGCAATTCCCTTTGCTATCCCAATCGCAATTACAAATATTTTCAAAGACTCAAACTTTATGTGATTTTCGCCATTCCATTGTACAGACAAATGCAATATAGTTTGAGGGTGAATTCAAATAAAAATAAAAAAGACATCACATAGTGCGGACAAGCTCAAAAGGAACTTAAGAATAACACTCGAGAGCAAACGAAAGTATGAAACACATAGTTCTACCATCAAACATTCATATTTTTATTTGGTCTATAATGCAAGCATACTTTAAAGAAAGTTGATTAAAAGTATACAAGAGAGGCTCCTTTTTTTGGCCATCGGGTCAATCTAGATTAACATGTCAGATCCTATATAATAGTTGATTAAACGTATATGTCAAGTTGAAATAAGTTTACAGAAACTAAGCATTATTCAATTAACTAGTGGAAAACATAATCATTGATGATATGGCCACAATAAACATCAAGCATAACAAAAAAATTCTGCAGTAATCAATAACTCATCAATATATCAATATTATATCCATAAGAAGCTGAGTCATAATATTTCATTTATAATACAATAATAAACACAAGAGACAAAACTCCCCTTTTGTGAATTTTTAAATCAAGCTTATAGCTATTTCTTCCTCCAATTATTTTCGCCCATTGAAGGAAAGAGCAAGGAAATATACAGAGTTTAGTGTTTTCACATATACTACACCTTCATACTGAAAAATCATCAATGCACAATTTTATTCACTACACTTCATCCTCGATTTATACATTAACTCAAAGAGGTAAACATGCAGTAAACTTCACTTTATTTTCAGCAAGCTTTTAATCTCAACCTTCCTAATACTCTCACACCAAATACACAAAACAAGAACAAATAAGCGGCATAATGGACCAATTTCAAAACCCACCATTCCTCTTTCTCTTCTTTTTTTGCACAACCGATTACACATATAAAGAAGAGAACAGAATTTCTAATCATCATAAATTCTCAAACTAATTTACCATATTCTCAATAGTAAACTAAACAGATCAAGCCATCTCAAAAGTGCAAAGAAAAGACCATATGTTACAAGAACATAGCAGCTGAAAATGTTAATTCATCAAAAACTCAACAAACAAACCAGAATTTACTACACAACTTAAATAAGCTTTCACATTAGCACACCAAACAATCCCAAACCCCATAAACAGAGATCGAATTTACTCTCAACTCGCACAAATTGAAAATGAAAGCTGGAATCCATGAGATTGGGCTTACCCAAGGTTATAGACGTTAATGGCAGTCTCCCCCGCTGAGCATCTCTCCGGAAAAATCACTAGACGGTGAAGAGAGAAGGGAGAACAAGTGAGGATAGAGAAAGCTTCGTTTATTTTTGTTGGGAAGAAGAGTATGTATCATATAGCATTGAGTTACCTAAAAATGAGAGTTCAGATGCAGAACCCGCCTTAATCCGCCGCCCAACTCGCCTTGAACCACCGCCAAAAACGGAGAAGACGAAGGGCTCATCGGAGGCCGCTGCTGCATGTCGCTGAGACGAAACACGAAGACGAGACGGAGGAGGAAGTGAGGACGGATGACGCCGACAGCGCCGTCGCCTGAGCTCGCCGGAGCCGCTGCTGGGAAGTGAAGAAAATGAAGAAGATGAAGAGGGAGGAGTGAGGGTGAGACTGAAAAATGAAGAAGGAAATGAGTGAGTGAAGTGTATGACTAGGGTTTTCTAATACAAATTACAAAAATATCATTCTATCTTCATTTATATACTTTCTTATTCTTATTTTCATCTCAATTAAAGATAAGTTGTAGAAATTGTTCTTTGTATATAATTCATATATTTTCTTTCACTAAAATGATGTTTAGACTTTTAAGTATTTCCCATAGAATTTATTGTTTACAACTCAATCTCTAACAAATTACTCCTTTAATTTCTAAAGAAAATTAGGATTTAATTTCCTTAAACTATATTTATTCTCCCAAAATGCTTAAATTTGCATGAATTTCACTTGGGAGCCCCTCTAAACTCATAATTCCAAAATTAAATCATAAATTAATCCTTAATTAAATTTTTTGGGATGTTACAGATATCAATTTACAAAATATTTACAAATCTATGACTTAGTTTTCATTATAACAATATTGATTTTACTATTAAATGTAAAACTGCAAAAAAATTATCAGATCAGAGAAAAGATTAAACAAATCAAATGTGTTGAGACAACTAATACACTTTAATTAGCATAAATTATTTGCCATTAGTCAAGTTTTAAACAATCTAGAAAATTTTTATTCAAACATTTAAATTTTTCATCAATTGTAATAATGTATATGTTATACATGCGCTTTATTCTCACAAGCGCATGTATAGATAAAAGCATTATATATATTTATGATGGTTTAATTTAATGTATATGAGTATGAGACATTTTTTAACATATAATTCATCCTATGCATGGATATATTGTTCAAATAATATAATTTTAATTGAAATCTATACATGCGCTTTCTAAGTTAAAGCGCATGTAAAGAGGTAATATATACATGCGCTTTAAGCGCATGTATAGGCCACAAAAATATACACGCGCAGTTCCTCAAGAAGCGCATGTAAAGAGACATCATATACATGCGCTTTAAGCGTGTGTATAGGTTTGAGTCCTATACATGCGCTCTTGTTTGTAAAGCGCATGTATTAATACACTATATACATGCGCTTTATGCTGTTCTTCTTGAAAGCGCATGTATAGGTGTAAATTACCAGCGCTTTTCTTAAAGCGCATGTAAAGGTGCGCTGGTATAAGTTTATTCTGTGGTAGTGAGCTATCAGGGCCCGTTTGAATGGACTGAAAGTGTATAATGGAAATGGAATTGAGTGTAAAAGGGTAAAGATGGAAAGTAGAGATAAATTAGGTAATGATGAGATGTAAAAATTTGTGGGTCTGGGAAAAGTGTGAGATAGAAAGAGAAAGCTTGTGGGCCCCAAATATATGTAAATTACTATTTTCATTTCCTTCTTCCTTTTCCATTTTCCAATTCTTGTCAACCAAACGTACCCTGTTCTAAGAAGTGATAGACCACACCGAATGATTTTCGTAAACCTACATGTAAATTGTCATGAAGCACCAGTGAGATAGTTCTAACGATCTTCTACCTGTTGATCGAGGGCGAAGTATTGCTTGGAACCTAAGAGACAAGTCGTCACCACTACAAGACCTTAAAGTAAGTTGAGTAACTCAAAGTCTCACGGCGTATATACCACCACATAGGGTATATTGTCCAACGACGATGTCACCCACAAAGAATTGAGTGATTACATATGACTCATTGAAGCTTGCACAAAGAAATGATGTTGACCAAAAGATAAACCTAAAGCAACAAAATACAAGCATACTTTGGAATATAGCTTTAATTTGATACATATAATATGAAAGCACAACCTTCAACATAAACTAAAAGGATACCAAACAAACAATTGTTGTAGTTCTGCCAGAATAACGTAACCTTTAAATTAAGTGGCTGCAAATGAACTTAGAGGTCCCTGTTGATATCATCCACTTATACGGAGCTTTTTGACACAAGCTCCATAAGAACGTAAAGAATAGATATGAAGAAGACATTATTCTTCCAACTATCGCTTTTTTATCCTTGCAATAGAAAGGGAGTTAAAAACGTAAAAAGTTTGTTGAGCCTGGAGTAATGTTCCCCCTTGATGAAAAAGATTTATCATGTACAGAACCTTTCCTTATCCTACCAATGGGTAGTTGGTTGAACTGGTAAGTGGGCTACAACCCCCGTAAGGATGAGAACGCGTGTTCGAATCCCGGGAAGCGCTCTCATTGGGAGAGGGGACAACCTTGTCTATATGGGCAACACTCCTACCTCTCGAGTCCGGATTAAACCGGGCGGTGATTAACAAAAAAAAAAGAACCTTTCCTTATACTCAAAAGTTAAGTGCATATTGTGCAGACGTCCCCACTTATTTTCAGATTTTATATATATAAGGGTTAGAAATTGTGAATATTAAAAAGATTAACAAACTTAGCTTAGTGATTTGTAAATTTGGGAAACATAAAATGGATTGAAATTTTATATTTAATATAAATTAAAAAACATTTTATTGAATTTTTATATGAAGGCGAATGAAATAGCTAGTAAAAAGCGATGAGCATATTTGGGTGGTGCATATGCATCCTTCCTCCCTTGATGTGTTGTTTAATTTTACCTCTGCCCATATCATTTTAAAGTGAAATTGGTTGTACAGTATTTCTTTTCATCCTCTTATAATAAACTCTTGCGTTAATGAAGACAGTGCAAGAGATCTATTTTACCTTTTCTATTTCTCTCACTTCTAAATATATGACTTATTTGTCCATGTGGATTTTCTATTAAAAATAAGACATTTTTCTTTTTCTCACATTTTTTTTAAACTATCCCTATTAATATTCATCAGTAATGAACAAGCAACAAAGACAGAGTAGATAGGTAGACAGATTTGGTAATATATCATATATATGATTTTGATTAATTAACTAACATCCTTAATGTAATTAAATTAGATAGATTATATTATACTTCATCTGTTCCTAAATTTAAGAGCCTGTTGACTTTTTTATAGAATCCTAAAAAACAAAATAAACCGTTTAATCATAACATATTTTGTATATTATTAGATTATATATATATATATATATATATATATATATATATATATATATATATATATATATATATATATATGTTACGACCTTAACTGAGCACGATCTCATACAAGGTTCATACCTGATCATATATATGTGTGTGTGTGTGTTAACTTATAAGTCAAATAAACTATTTTAGGAAAAATTTAGGAAATCAAATTTTAATTACCTTGTTTAGGTTTCTTATGATTCTTAAAAATTCAACTAGTTCTTATATTTAGGAATAGATAAAATTTTTGAAAACGGATAGAGTACTATATTTAATGCTAAAATAAATAACTTGTTAATTTTCTTGTCAAAAAAATTATGATGTTAGTGAATTGCATATATCATATCGTGTTTCTATTTTGAGGCCAAAAGTGTGACGAAATTATGACATAATATATGGATGAAGAGACACAAGTTGGGGTTGATGGAGATTATGGTGGCCACCGCCATAAGCAAGTTCAACGTAACATGTAGCATATTTTGGACACTTTGCCTATCTATCCTCAATTTGGCGATACCCATTAAAGTCTCAGCCTCTTTGGATTAAAAAAATTAAAGTCTCAGTTTCCTTTTCTGACTTTCAACAAAGATAAAATTTAATCATCCACTCTACAATTTCCACCTCTCCCCATTTCCTTAATTAATAAAGATCTCGATTTTTTTGTTACAATGGAACTAGCTATTCGTGTTCAGATCGAATTACTTGAAACCTGTCTAATTCAACACGAACTAATTGAGATGATGTGCCCACAAGAGATTTGGAGACGAGGGAAATTTTGAAAGAGTTGAATTTAAAAATTGTTAAGGTGAGGTGACAAATTTTTAACAAAGATAAGAGGCGTGTATCATAAAGAATAAGTATATATTTAATAAATGAACTTTTAACCTGCTTCTTTAATTTTTTTATTCCAACGAATTTACACATTTTTTCCTTTACCCACTTTATTTCTCCTCCGCTCAAGTATTAAGCATACCAACTGAGAAATTTTTCAATGGTTGAACCGGCCGGTTATGAAATTCGAAAGTAAAGATCTCGGGTTATGAAAAAATTAGAGGCGCCTTAACATCTGAAGCTAGAAAAATAGTATTTAGTGATAGATACAGTATGACTTGAAGTTCTATATATAGTTAGGAAAATTCACGATCAAAACTAGAAATAAAGTATTACTGGCCAAAAAAAAAAACTAGAAATTAAAGAAAGTGTTACTTAAACCAACATACATTGAGATTTATATCTATAGACGCAAAATAAATCTAATAATTTAGAGTTAAAATCAGGGATAGAGTAAGTGTAAACAAAATACTCCTTTGGTCCTGTCAATAAATCATGTAACTCCTGTTATAGGGATAGAGTTAAAAATAGGGATAGAGCGAGTAAGTTTAGACATACACACACACATAAATAGTTATTGGGACTTCAAAATTAGAATATATTTTGTTGTCTTTCTACCTTGACAAAAAAATGTTGTTAATGGTTATTCATACATATATTGAAACTGTTAATATCTATACAGAAATAGCTATTACAATTTTAAAATTGGAAGATAACTTCTTGTCTTTATTCCCAAAAATCTAATTAATTACATGAAAAAAATCCCTTTTTTCATTACGTCATAATATGACGAGAGGAGGATTCAATTATGAGCGGCCTTTGATGACCATTCTTATCAAGATTTTTGGGCCAAATTAAACCCCTTCAATATGGTCACCTGTCTATTAATTTCTGTCTTCATATATATTTATGATGAGAAAAAAAGTCAGAAATCACTGCGTAAATTATCTGTGACATGCATGAATGCCCTGAATCCAACGCACTTTAGTGAGCACAATAGGGCCAAACTATTTAATTATTTGACCACCTCTCTTATCCAAAATATATCTATACCTTATATATATATAGACAAGCGATGGTGGGAGATTGAATAAGTATTGTGATATAGATCTGGATGAGGCTGGTGGGAGAAATGAGGCAATTATGGATTTTACAATTATTTGTTTTGAAAATGATGATCATTATTCAAGCTTCTGTGTGGTGCGAAGCAGTTGATCCCACCCAAGGATTCACCCCTGTTGCTATAGACAGCTCAAATTTTCAAGTGCAGAAACCCTATGATGTTCCTGTGAACCAACGTTACAGCTTCATCAATGGAGTTCACAAATTATGGGTTTTCTCTACAGACAAGCCTTTCATGTCCGGCAGCGACACACTACCTCGGACTGAGATCCGAATTACAGTAATATCTCTCTCTCTCTCTCTCTCTCTCTCTCTCTCAAATTACACACACACACACACACACACACACACGTAGGTGTATCTATCTCTATCTAAATGCACTTGTGTCAAATTGGATATTGTTTCTGTGGTCCAAACTTTCCGAGTTGAGGGAATCTTCTTCAATATTAGAGAATTTAGGTTGTTAACTGCCCTTTCAATATTGTAAAATGACTCGTATGTATTTTTAATGTGAATATTATATATATTAAGTAAATTGCTTTCTCAATTGCAATTATTTGAATTGGGAAAATTCATTCTTTATTTAAGTATTGAGGAAAACACAGTTGAAAGCTAGATTTTGGGGCTTCAGAGTTTTGACTTTTCTTTATATTCAAAATGTCGAAGTTGTCTTTTTCAATATATATTTCATCCAATCAAGTTTTCGGTCGAACTAACTTTTTTATGAGTATTTCTAAACATAAATCACATTTTATTAATTTACTTCAACTTTCAAAAACCAATTGAACTAAAATTTCTTTTTCAACCTGTATGTAGATTGAGATATTGATAAATGTCCTCACATTGCAAGTATGAAAACATAAATATTACTACAAACTCATCAATTGAGAGAAACGAAAATTCCTTTCGCCCCAAGCTAAAGCTGAAGAAGACATACAAAAAACCTTTATACATTCATTCAAACAAACACACTTGATAAATGATCACTGACTAATATGGATCTACAATTTTGGTTTTGTGAATTTTGAAGGGACACGATTACACAAGTGGGATATGGCAATTTGAAGGGTATGGATACATTCCAAGTGGAACAACTGGTACATGCGTAATGCAAGTGTTTGGAGGAAATCCTACATCAACAACACTTCAGGTTCGGGTTTACGATGGTTCTCTCACATATTTCAGATCCCCTGTGCTGCTCCAAAAAGTGTACAACAGATGGTTCAAGCTCAATGTCATCCATGACGTGGCTGCCTCCAACGTTAAGATTTATATTGACGGAGATCTCAAATACAATGTTGCTGGTCGTGGGGAAGCCAACCATTACTTCAAGTTTGGTGTTTATACTCAGAATGATCCTTCCAATTACATGGAATCTCGTTGGAGGGATATCAAACTTTTCAGAAAGTAGTTCTCTTTCAGTTTCATTGCCCTAAATATGGTCTACTGATCGAATATCAACATATATAATATGAATAATGCCTCTCAAAAATATTGAATAATTTGGATAAGCTATGACCAATCCAAGTACCCTATACATCACTTTGCTTCTACTCTATTGATCACTTGGGGTGTGGAGCAAACTAACACTATATATCAGAGCTAATTAATTATTTATGAAAAACATGAATGTTGGTTCCCCATGATAGCTCTTTTAATACTCCGATCTTAATATAAAGTTTGATTGATTCTTTTACTCTAGAGATATTAAAAATTTGAATAAATAACTTGATTATATTATATATTTTTATGTTGAATAATAGTAATGTTTGATTAAACTCTCTTAAAGTAATTTAAATTGGAGAAAATGATAAATATAATTAGTTATAGTAATTTATTTATTTTTTTATACAAAAACCCTCTCTTAATTTTCACATGATAATATATTTTTGAAAGATTCTCATATATAACTTCTTAATGTTGTGAACATAAAATTAAAAAAATAAAATAATCATGTCTGTCATACATATATAAGTAATTACTAATTATATTTGTAAACGATAGTTACCAGATATTTGGTAAGGAATTCCATCGTAAAGTTACGGAATCGTGAGGCATGTCAAAACAAATAAAAATGTTTGATCAGTCCCATTGGACCTTCCTTCCTCTGTACTATAACACATTTTTTTATTTATATGTCGATATCTATAGCTGTATAGCTACTAACAATTTACTAATTCGATTAGCGGAAATGTTGCAGTGGGAGAACCTCGCCACCTCTAAATAATTATCGCGACTACATATCCAAGACTCAAACTCAAGACTATTTATTAAACAAATTAGAACAACCTATAACCAGTTGATCTAAACGTTTGGTAGTTACAGACATATATTTCTCCCTTTATCTTTCAATGATACACACACAATTATATAAGCTTTTTTAATTATCATAATGAATAATTTCAATTTTTAAAAATAATTTAGACTTCAGCTTTCGAATATTCAAACATTTTCAAACGTGACAGAAGCAATTACATCTATAACACGTCAAATTTAATCTTTGTGCTCATTATTTTTTGTGTTTATTTCTCCTCGAATATATTCATTTTTTTTATTTATTTCTTATGTTGTATACTTGTTAAATGCTTAAAACGAAAAAAATTAATTGCCCAAATGACCGCAGTATGTAATGGGACTTGCAAACTTTGCTGTCGTCGATCGAATATTGCCATCACCTACAAATTTACAATAAGAAGTTAACATTTCTTGGGAATTACGAGGAAAAATGATTATCCATCAGGTGTATGCGTGGCAATAAGGGGGCTTAGTAACGTGCCTCGCAGAACAAAACCTAGTCATCAGGTGTATGTATGCTTAAGACAGATTAAATTTTGGGGACAAACGTCAAAGTTTCCAAAACCTAGTCACCTAGATCCTTATTTGTTTCTATCTGACCCAAAAAAGATCCTTATTTGTTTCTTTATATATTAACTACTCTAGTACTCCCTTGGTTCCTTAAAAAGAGAGATAATTGATTTTTACTTTTACATAATTCTAAGAAAGCTAAATAAGGTAATAAAAAATCATTTTCTTAAACTTTTTCTCTAAACTAATTTATTCAACTTATGAGCTAATATATGATTTAATAATATGTAAATTATGCTACGATTAGGTGGTTCATTTTAGTTTATTGAGATTCTTAAAAAAATCAATTAATTCTTACATTAAGTAACAGAAATTAAAGTATGAAATAGGACATTTTTTTAGGAAAGCACCGTCACTCATATTAATTAATGCACTTTATTCTATTCTTGGGTAGTGTTTTCAGGTGCTGATATGGTCGATACACCGCCTTTTTTTTAACTGAATCCCCGTCTTCAAATATATAATTCTTACTAGAAAGGATCTTCATAATAGAAAAATAATATAAAGTACTCTGCTTAGTAATCTCCACTAAGTTAATTAGTTAAGCTTTCATTAGTTTTTATCTTAGTTTTTGAACCTTGTGATCTTTGTTTTGTCCCATATGTTTTATCATCCGGCAGTATCTTTGTATTCTCGTATGAATATATATATCATATATATTCATTCTTTTAAGCATACATATTACAGAAATATATATATAGCAGCGGCTATATTGTGAAATATATATGTGTGTGTATTTCTCTGCAATTAAAGCTGAAGTAATATAATGGCGAAATTATGGATGTTGCATGTGATTGGTTTGAAACTGACGGCGATCCTTCAAGTTTGTGTGTGGAGCGAAGCAGTGGATCCCACAAGAGGATTCACGCATGTTGCTTTAGACAAGTCGAGTTATAAGGTGCAGAGGCCACATAATGTTCCCGTGGACCAGCGTTACAGCTTCATCAATGGAGTCCACAAATTATGGGTTTACTCTACAGACAAGCCTCACACTATCGACAGCCACACCCTACCTCGTACTGAGATCCGAATCACAGTAAGATCTTAGTAGAAAACTCTTAATTTAACAACTTTTTATTGGTTAAAAAGCTGTTAGCTAGAAAGACGGGTATAAAAGTATTCTAAACAAGAACAATTATAATCTTTAACTGAGTTTAACATATATATTCTCATCTCTGTGAACAAATCTGCAACTTGGAGCTCATTTGTACATTGGTAATAATATGTTACACATAGTTAAAGAAGAGCTGCATTCATTCATTAGAAATGATTACAACCTCCGAGAAATGATGAAATCATATTTGGAAGTAAGAAAACAGAGCATGCATAATGTTTTATTTTTGAAAATTGTAAGGTTTTAATAGCACACTTGAGTTTAATCAAACATTTATGGAGAATATAATATTATACATGTATGAAGAAAAAAAAGACCTATGTGTACCTGCATCATATTGAGATTATTAAAATTAACTTCAATTATTTTCAAGGTTAAGCGGGTGTGCGTTTTTATTGCTAAAATAAAATTTGATTGATTATATTGCGGCGATGTATTTATTGTGAATATTGAGTATCATGTACTAATCTTGAAACCAGTCTTCCTACTCATCACTATTAGTATCTAGGTTGTTGTATCTAATTTAGAAGGTCGAAATTTAATCTAGATTATGTTTCTATTGAAATGATTTTAATAGATATGACATGCAGACAATCTAAATTAGATTTAGACAATATAGACTTGACTAGAAATTAAAATTGAGTAGGGAAACACGATCAATAAATCTTAGTAGTGATAGGTTTTTTCTTTTTCTACCGCATAAAGTTTCAGATTTCAAATTTTGTAAGTATATAAAAATTGGTTTTAGGAGAGTTATCCCTGATTCCTACAATACTCAAAGTTAACCATTAAATGGCTATATAAATACCTGCAAAATAACTCAAAAGTGAAATAAATTGCAAACATGTACTCCCGGCCCTCTGATCCAAAATATATATATATATTTGATTTCATTAGATTAAATATGTTAATTAGTTAACTTAGTTAGACTCACATATCTAAACATCTGTCTTTATTCCCACTCACATTTTCTACCCATTTATTAATAAGAAGTATCAATAAGGATAACCTAAAAATCTTTGAGAAAAATTTGGGAATAAATATTATATTTAGAACCATACTCATCTCCCTAAATTGATCTTATATTTGGGGAGGAGACAGTATATATTAAAAGTCTCATGATCAACAAATTAATAACAACTCACAAAAGAATTTGCAATTTCTAATGAAATTTGAAGGGACATGATTACACAAGTGGAGTATGGCAATTTGAAGGGTATGGATACGTGCCAAGTGGAACAAAAGGTGTATGCGTGATGCAAGTGTTTGGAGCAAGTTGTTTGGAGCAAGTTCTGCTGCCTCTACACTTCGGGCCTGTTTGGTTGAAGGGAAGGGAAGGGGAGGGAAAATGAGCCCCTCCCCTTACATGGTTTGAAAAATTGGAGGGGAGGGAGTCTAAAATATTCCCTTCCCTTCACTTCCCTTATTTTGGCTCCCTCCAAATTGGGGGGTTTTGGAGGGAGGCCAAAATTTAAGACTAATTTATCCTTATTATATTATTGTAATTCCATCAAATGCTCTCACTTCAAACAAATTAAAGTGTCCCACCAGTCCTCTCTCCCCTCTGTTTTTTTTGACCAAACTCTCTCCCCTCTATTTGCACATTCGTAAAAACCTTTAACCTTCCAGTGGGCGTAGTCATTGGACGTCAACCCTTCCCCTTTGGTCACAGTGAATTTTGGCGTAGTCTGACTTCAATCAGACTAATCTATCCTCATCAGACTTCAATCACAATAAAGGGAATATATACATATAAATATATACACGCACAAAAGCATGTGTAATTTCTGTTAGTTCATTCATTTACAAGGGCTTCAAATGGTGATTGTGTTTTTGAAAGAGATCAGAATTGGACTTTCAAAAGTTTTACATCTTGTAGGTGGGTATGCAAGATCAATAGCCTTTTAATCCAAGTAAGATGGAAGTGTTGAATGACATTTTGTAATTCGGTTATATTAAAAAATATAAAATATGATTATACATAATAGTATTAATTTTTAAACACATTTTACATACTATAATAATATTATATCAATTTTTATGTGACTTTTAATAAAAACTTAATTTAAATCAAAATGTAAGTTAATCATATGAGAGACATTAATGAATTAATATATGACTATAAAGATAAAATGGTAAATTAATCATTATCACCCTCCCCTCCCCTCCTTAACCAAACAAATTATCATTAAACCCTCCCCTCCCTTCCATTCCCTTCCCTCCTTTTTATCAAACCAAACAAAGTACTATTAAACCCTTCATCTCCCTTCCATTCCCTTCCCTCCCTCCCCTCCCCTTCCCTTCCCTCGAACCAAACAGGCCCTTCAGATTAGAGTGTATGATGCTTCCCTCACATATCACAGATCCCCTGTTCTTCTTCATAACATTTACGACAGATGGTTCAGACTCAACGTCATCCATGACGTGGATGCTTCCATGGTTGAGGTTTTCATTGATGGAGTTCTCAAGTACAAAGGACCTGGTCATGGACACGCCTCTCACTACTTCAAGTTTGGGGTTTATACTCAGAATGATCCATCTCATTACATGGAATCTCGGTGGAAGGATATCAAACTTTTCAGAAAGTAGTTCTCTTTTGTGCTTATGTATGTATAATGGCTATATTCAGCTTTTTTCACATCATGGTATATGTATACACACATATATATAATATCGCTCTTTAAATAAATAATTCCGATTTGAGTCATCAATAATCTTACTTCTCTATGGTGGAACACTCTTGCATTGTAAATTAAAATATGAAAATAACTTGATTCGAGCATAAATGTTAATTGACACCCACACGTTTCATGTCTCGATTTTTTATCTACGTGGGGCTTTCTTTTGACGCAGTCCACCATAAACACAACACTACAAATCATGACACACATCCACTTATATGATGCCATTCTCAAAAGAAATAATTCGGATACTGGCAACAACCAATGATACTCCTCTACACAGCACTCTTTATTTTTTTTTTGGCCAAAATAGAGCTTTTTTATAACTATATCGATAATATTACTTTGGGAAAATGACAAATAAAATTGGAAAAGATTTATTTGTCATTTTCCTTATTACCTTGTCTTTGTAGAGAGAAAGCCATGTCTATTTTGCAGATAAGCAGGCCATGGCAAGCTATGTTTTAAATGGGCCAAAAGTCCATAATACTAGGCTCATCGTAAGCACTTGTAAGACCTTAATGATATATAATTGGGATCTTGTGCCGATCTTTTTTGTCTAAATTTCTACTATATGTTATATTTATATATATAGTTGTAACTGTTTTTAATTTTAACATTACGGTGAAGTTTTATATAACCATTTATTAAGAAACCGGCGATGAATTTTAAATCCAGTAGGCGCAGCGCAGTCCCATCATATTGTAGCCGATGAACTTTGTTCAATGAAGTATATTCGTTAATCAGAATTTTATCTTATTATATCTTCAAAACCAAGATGACACCCATTACAAAACAAAAACCACAACATATGACCTTTTCCTTTCTCGTGATGATAATATATAATTTCGAAAGGAATTTTATTAACTTGCCTCACTATATAACCCAGAATAATATAAATACACACAGATTTAGGCTACCTATCTCCTCATTTTTCTCACTAGCTACTTCCTCCAATATCTGGTTGCTTCTAATCAATCAAACATGGGATCTGTTTATCAGAGTGCTATGATGGGCTTACTTGTTTGTTGTTATTTATTCGTGAGTGTTAAAACCTTCCATGTTGATGAGGATTTAACCTTAGGTTTCACTGAACTCCCTCTCAACACTTCCAATTTTAAACTTCACACTCCTTATAACTTACCCGTTGGCTCAAGGTACAGCTTCCACAATGGAGTGCACAGGCTATGTGTATACTCTAATGACAAACCTTTCAGTCCTAGAAGCCGGGGTTCTCGATCTGAAGTTCGAATTCAAGTATGCCCCCGGCCTATATATATTACCATTCTGTTTTCAAATATAGAGTGTTTCTAATTAATATTATTGTTGACGCTTACAGTTTAGTCGAATTATTGTTTTGTTTTTTCTATTTCCAAATTATATATATTAGTATATTTTGGTTACTATAATTTCATAAAGACCTGGTTTGAGTTTGAGTATAAGTACAAAAATTAAAATTTAAACTATAGGTGCTAGTCACTAATCACTAATCACAGACCAAAATTATATAAAAGTATAAGGACCAAATCTAAGATTTGAAATTACAAGTATGAAGAATAAAAATGCATTCAAATTGTGAGGAAAAATAATGGTGATATACACACATATAACTATAAGATCCAATGTGACGTTTTTTCATATGTTTTTAGGGCTATGATTATTCTTCAGGAGTGTGGCAATTTGAAGGGCATGGATATGTGCCAAGTGGGAGTACAGGAGTGTGCATCATGCAACTATTTGGATCGGATCCTCCACGAGCAACGACTTTGATGATTCGGACTTACAATGGGTCACTTACATATTATAGGAGGCCAGCTTTAGTCCCATATATATGGGACAGATGGTTTCAGCTAAATGTGATTCATGACGTGGAGGCTTCGATTGTGAAGATCTATATAGATAGAGTTTTGGTTTATGAAGCCCCTGGGCATGGAGGTCACTCTCATTACTTCAAATTTGGAGTCTATAAACAGAACAATCCTTCTTACTATATGGAATCGCGTTGGAAGGGAATTAGAGTCCTTCGCAAACTTCACTAATCATGATTTATTAGATAGCTTATTATGGCAGATATATGCCCTTAGATCACTTTTTAAATTTGAGTGTAATAAATAGGAGAAATTGTTATTATTGCAGCAATTTTGGCCAAAATTATTATTATATCAATGTTTAATTAATAAGATTATGGCAATTTTGGCCAAAATTTAGTTTAACCTCAAGAAAATTGAAGAAATAATTAGATATGCAGAAGATTATGACTTCATGATCATGATTTTTGTCGCTATCTGTCGCGTTTCGTCTAGAAGCCGCGACATTATTTTGCACTCTCGGGTTGTGCGACATAAAATAAATACGTGACTATCCCCTTTTTCTTATAGTGTGAGTACAAATATTCTCTAAAGAAACTATAACATTCACAGATCCTAGTAGAATGAAGTTCTTATATGAATTAGCAATAACCTTCTCATCAATCGCAAATTAAATTTATCTTCTCTCTCTCTTGTTGTTTTTTAAACTAGAGACTGCTCTTCTCGCACACGCGTACACACCCGATCAGCTCGAGTTTTGTTTAAATTTCTTTCAATTTTCTTTCTTCTTTATTAATAATGAATCATTTCAAGTTTAAATAAAGAGTGCTTTTCTAATTAAATTAAACTTCTGCACTCATATATTCCTTTATCGTTTGACAAGGAAAAGGTGATATAGTAACACACATAAAATTAAGGGATAATGAAAAACAATTTCCTCCCAAATTTCAAAATTCTAAATTGATCATTTTGAGTTGTTAATGGTTGTTAATGCTTATAAAAAAATTTATTGAAATTTTGAAAATAATGGAAGATATATTTTTGTCTTTTCCCTAAAGTAAGTGTCCATCTAAAAATTTATTGGAATTTCGAAATTGAGAAGTGTGTAACTTTTAATTTGGTAGAGTTCAAGGCATGTAAGGTTTTAGGGACAATTGCACCTAGGTCCCAAATAAGAGACTTAATTGCATGTAGGTCCCAAATAAGTGCAATAGCCTTCATTAACAAATGATAACAACTCCTTGTGATCTATTTGAAATTAAATATCTTATTTGGAACCTATGTATGCACATGTCTTACCATACAGCTATTTATTAAGAGAAAAATGTCTCTAAAGGCTAAAGAAGTAGTCCATGCTATTAGTTGAATTGTCATTCTCAAATCTGAAATATCAAAGTTTCAAAAAGCCACTTTTCATTTGTTTTTATATCTTTCTGATTATAATTTGCTGATTTTTTTAATAAAATGTACATACGTATTAGTAGCTAGTGAGCAGGCGGAACTAAAGGTAATGAAAAGCTCTCATCAGTTAATTTTGACCATATATATTTGGGACCTTGTGACCTTCCTTGTCTTAGCGTTATTGATATGTACAGCTGATTGCGAAAGTAATATTTGTATATAATGTAATTTTTCTAAAATATTATTATGGTAAGTTTAATTTTAATGTTTGTTATACATTATTAACCGGTGATGAATTTTCTATCCAGTAGGCGCAGTACCAACCCGATCGATGAATTTTTTTTCTTTAAGTATTGGTTATAATTTTATATATGTCTTACATCTTAAAACGAATATGACATCTACGATCCACCACAAACCACCAACAAAAACGTCTTTCTCTTATCATCGTGAAAGTATAATTTCGAAATGAAACTTGTTTCATTTCATAACCACACCGAATTGCATATCTATTTATTCTACTCTTTCCAAGCTATTTGCATCCAAAATTTACTCACAACATTTATTTATAAAAATATTTTATGAACACTAATTATTGCTTCAAATAATAGTTCCTCAAGTTTTTAATATAAGAAATAATTAACTTTTTTTTTAATTTGGAAAACATAAAGATGCTTAAATAAATTACTTATCATACAATATATGATCTATTCAAAAATTATAATGTGTGTCATCATTTGATTATGGAGAAATTCTTGATGATTATGTCATCATTTTAAACAAAATAGAAAAAATTAGAAAAATAATAGTTACACGCCCACACACTCTTTGGAAGTATCTGTTTAATTTACTAAATCTCTTTAAATTTTAGCAAAATGATGTTTCCATTGATTAAGAACCGGATATATATATATATATATATATATATATATATATATATATATATATATATATATATATATATATATAATTTCGAGATCCCGGAATATTCTTAATTATGCTGCTGCACCAAATATAAATACATGCCGATTTAAGCACGTCTATTATTTTCAGTTTCAATAATTAACCTCCATATAATCTGGCTGTTTTCTACACATGGGATATATCTATCATAGTGTTGTGTTGAGCTTACTTGGTTGTAGTTATTTAATTGTGAGTGTTCGAACCTCCCATCTTGAGGACCTTACCTTAGGTTTCACTGAACTCCCTCTTAATGCTTTCAATTTCAAACACCACAAGCCTTATAACTTACCCATAAGCTCAAGATACAGTTTCCATCGCGGAGTACACAAATTTTGGGCATACTTTAATGACAAACCTCTCAGAAAAAACAGCCTTACGAGGCCTCGATCTGAGATTCGACTTGAGGTAAGCCTCTTATATACAATTCACGTTTTGTATAACTCTTTTCGAGTTTATGTGACGTTTTGTATAACAACACCATATCCTCTCACATAAAGAAACCATTTGTGTTTGTCAATAATATAAATATTTAATGTACCTTTTTCATTTGTGCCCCCGATTAATTATGTGTGAGTATGTGTGTCCCGTTCCATCTCCTTATCTATCTCCCACTCATTGATCATCCTTATAATTCATAAATATAAGAACATGTTCAAAAAGTAATACATATTTTTTAATACAATAATAATAACAATAATATTTATAACACATTTTTTTACCTTTAACTAATTTTTACCAACCATTTAATTTTTAAAATTTAGATATATATAGTAGTTTATTGAAAAGGATCAAAGATTATTAACGATCCAAATGTGACGTTTATGGATTTTTTTAGGGTTTTGATTATTCTTCAGGAGGGTGGCAATTCGAAGGGCATGGGTACGTGCCTAGTGGCACTTCAGGTTTTTGCATTATGCAACTATTCGGGTCAGATCCTCCACATGCGACGACTCTAATGGTTCGGACTTACAACGATTCCCTTACGTATTACCAAGAGCCAGTTCTTGCTCCATGTATATGGGATAAATGGTTTCAGTTGAATGTGATTCACGATGTCGAAGCTTCGATTGTGAGGGTTTACATTGATAGGATTTTTGTTTACGAAGCTCCTGGTCATGGAGGTCACTCACATTACTTCAAATTTGGAGTCTACACACAAAACAATCCTACGTACTATATGGAATCTCGTTGGAAGGGAATTAGAGTTTTTCATAAAATTCACTCCCCATGATTTGGCCAGCTGGGTTATTGATGTGCTTGTATGATATGATTGTATCGTTGATGAGGAGATACGTCATATAAACCTTGAGAAATAATGATTATATGTTGAATGAAAGTTGATTATTTTAGTTTAAAGAACATGACTATAATCTTTAAAGGGTTTGTGTTTGGTTCTTGTAATCTTTTTGCTATATAAGCATGCAATTGATTATTAAGTGCAGCATTAAAACAAAAGATTTTTACTAAATAACTTCTCAGTGCTATCATTAAAGTATTGAAGTTAATTGACACATAAGTTAAGTAGGAATAGTTATGGTTCGAATCTAACACTCAACTATCAGCAAAAGTAGTTCACCCAATATAAAAATAATTTTGAGTCTCAAATCTAGCACCCATCAGTTACAAAATGATTTAAATGTAGCAACTCTGTCAATTTTGACGGGTTCGACCGTTAATTTTGACCTGATTAGATCATGTCACCTACCACATCATCACCATTTTTACCACATACATCATCACCAAAAATCTGAAAATAAATCCTCAAAACTGTTTTTGTAGTAAGGTGATGTGAGTTTCGAGAATTTATTTTCATATCTGTGATGATGATGTGACAAGTGAAATGACCTAATAAGGTGATGTGACATGTGACATGACCTAATAGGGTGATGGAAATGTGACATGCATGATCTAATTAGGTCAAAATTATATTAAAGGATCAAACCTGTTAAAATTGATAGAGTTGTTATATTTGAACCATTTTGTAATTGATGAGTGCTAGATTTGGGACCCAAACTTATTTTTTATGTTAAGTGAACTTTTATTGATAGTTAAGTGCTAGATTTGAACCTTAATAATCTAGATAATAAATATAGAAGCTAGCTCAGTGTTTGTAAGAATAAAAGTCATAATGAACTTCACACATCAAGTAGAGTAATGGTTAACTTAGTTAATTTTAGAACTGCAGTATAATCTATAAAGTTTAAAGGAATTTTTTCTTGAAAGATAAATGAAGCGTTATTAGGAACAAAATGCTAACATGTTATAGTAAGTCGAAATTTACTCAAACAGAGTGACCAATGAAGCTTGTTAGCGTTTCGAGAAGAAAGTTGCGCATGTTAAATATTTTATAGAGACACGCTTGAAACATTCGAAGCTTAAGTAACGCGCTAATTAGAGAGAGGATTAACATGTTAAGAAATACTTTGACTATGAGGCTCATCAACATATTGAGCGCAAGAATTAACATGTTATAAGTATATTTGAGGGAGGAAAAAAGACTTAGTTTGTTCTCAACAAAAATGTTTAAGAGTCGTTAACGTTAAATTTATTTAGTGCTACACATATAATGCGTTAACCATTTTCGAGAGAGTGAAAATTAAGTGAAGTGATGATAGCACGTTAGAGATGTAAGAGTTGTAAAAACAGGACGCAACATGAGATCAACAACACAAATATGCGCGTTAAGTAACATTTTGGAGTCCAAAACAATTTTGATTGCTTCCTTACTATTTTGGGACCATGTGATCTTTCTTGTCTTAGTGTTATTAATATATGTACAGCTGTTTGCGAAAGTAATATTTTTATATAATGTAATTTTTCTAAAAGATCACTATTATGGCAAGTTTAATTTTAATGTTTGTTCTGCCATTATTAACCGGCAATGGATTTTCTATCCGGTAGGCGCAGTACCTAACCAATCCACTAATTTTTTTCTTTACTAAGGTATTGGCAAAAGTTACCGATTTTTATCTATCCAAATTTTTTTATTTAATTTGGCTTTGTATAATAATATGTCATTAGAAAAGGGTCTTTTCATTCAATATAAATGATAGTAAGTATTATAATTATTCTTTATTTAAGAAAAAGGCATGTTCAAACAAAATATTTTACATGCACTTCAAGTATTTTAATTTTTAAGGAATTCTATGATAAAGTGCATCTTCAAGGAAATATTATTTATTTAAGGAATTCTTTATTTAAGCAAAGGCATCACGAGCATTAGAGCATGCATAGAATTGATATTGACACATAATGATGATTAACTAGGGTTTGACCCCGTGCGATGCAAGGGATTCCCGATTTTCTTTGACAAACAAAATGTAAATTTGAAGCACTTTCTTGAAACCATCATAGCCTTCAACAACATGTTTTAATTTACATCAATGGGAGGAAAAATTGATACAAGTCTGAAAATGATAGAGGAATATATGGAGTGACATGAATTGGGAAGCCACTCAAAAGATATTGAAAGTGTAATAATGAAATAACATTAAAAAGTCACAATTGGTCTAAATTTTTATACTCTATTTGCAAGGACCCCAATCAAACCCCGGGGCCAAAAAAAAAACTAAATTTTCCTGGCACCTCCTTCATTCAAATGTTCACTTGGTCTAAATTTTTGGTAAGCGCTCTTTTCAATTAATATCAATTTAGATTACATTTAATATTTTAAATTGATCAAAAATCAAACTTGCTTGTGTATTAAAAGAAAAGAAAAATCAAACTCAATCTCCAACAACCCCCACCCAACCCCCCTCCCCCCATGGAAAAACCAAATTCCCGTGCAACTCACAATTGATCTAGTGATTAACCCTGTGCGATGTAGGGGATGCTGTTTTATTATGTGATTTTTTTATTATCATTTGATATTAGATACAAAATTAACATGAATAATAGTCTTAGTCCAATTCATATAAGATGATTAAAGTTAAATATTAATTATCTTACACTTTTAATTTAAAATTGAATTTAATCACGTTGTTGCAGTTATCTGGAGATATATTGATTAACAAAATTTTTTAGAAGTTATGCTTTCCTTTTTATCTTTCAATACCTCTTATAAATTATTTTACTATGTATTGTCACGTCATTTATTATCTTATGTTGTGGGAAAATGTTTTGACAAAAATGGAAAGTATGGAATGCTCCATTTTAACTCTTACATCTCATTTACTATCTTACTAAACCCCCATGTCAATACTTACAATAACAGCTACGATGTTATTTCTGATAAAAAAAGCATAATGTTATAAATAACTCGGTAAACTTCTTAATCAATTCATAACGGTAATAATATTTTAGAAGTATAAATTAATCCAATTTCCAATCCCAAAACAATAATGTTGGTTTCAAATTGATAATTAATTTTCAGAACATGTCAAATAGATATTTTTGAGTTGTACTAAGGGTCTTGTATTAAATCACAAAGTAAACTAATAAATGCTATGTAAATTGTTATCTTTAATATAAAATGATGGAAAGGAAATTACTAACTTCATGGAACCAAAGAAAATAGCCCTTAACAATGAGCAAAATGTAATAAGAATCTGCAAGGAAAAGGTCTCAACCATAAATTATAGGGCAAAAGTGCTGATCTAACAATTAACTATTTCAGTTTGGGCAAAAATAATAAATGACTGTTTCGCGGTGCATAAATAATAACCAACTTTGTGACCCGGTGCAAAAATAATAAAACCGGTGTTGGATGTTAATTTGTAGTTTTGTGGAACCTTTCTGATATTATTTTCAAAGTGAAAAATACATTTTTGCCCCTCCCAATTAAAACCTTACTGATACTAGTTAACATGGAAAGATGAAGGACAGAAGGAAGAATAGTTTAGTTTTAATTGTGAGGGGGTAAAAAGATATTTTTACTTTAGAAAATAATATCAGAAAGGTTTTACAAAACTACAAATTAACATTTAGTACCGGTTTTATTATTTTTGCACCGGGTCACAAAGTTGATTATTATTTATGCACCGCGAAACAGTCATTTATTATTTTTGCTCAAATTGAAATAGTTAATTGTTAGATCAGCGTTTTTGCCCTAAATTATATAAAACAATTAGTATTTTATCCTAAAAATATATAGAATATTAATCAAAGGATATTTCTCACATGATGAAATTCTCCAATAAAAATACATAGAAAATAAATTGAAAAACCTATCAACTCAAATTTATAACCATACAACTCAAAATAAATTATCTCTGAGTAAGAATACAACTCCAGAATTGGTAAGCAGAAAACACTCACAATAAAATTGAAGAAAAATGTAAAAGAACTCAACTGAAGACTACTCCTACCTCCCTCCTTGATTGAGATTTTCCTTTATTTTGTGCTTTTTCTCCTTCTCCTACCTAGGTCTCTTTCAACTTATTTATATTTTGTATATCATCTATCTCATATTTTCTTTCTCCCTACAGAATGATGCATATCATCTGCTGAACTTTTAGTAGCTAATTCTCCCCCTCCTTGCTTCCATCATATCATAGCATAATCGCATTATTAATCAATCAAAGAGAAAAAATAGTTATAGAAAAAGTACACCTGTATATGCCATAACAATGTAAATGAGTTTATCATTCCTTCAATTATATAAGAAACAATATGATTGCAACTAAATGACATTTACATAGAAATATTCACCATAGTGTATATATAAAGCACACGTGCGGAATCACAGAGGGTAATTAGCTAATTAATTTATCATTTCTTTTTATGTTTTGGTAACTAATGGGCCAAGCCCATAACACTAAATTACAACTCTCCTAGGCCATTCTCGCCCAGTAATATCTTCTCGCAGCAGCCAACTCAATTCTATAGGGGGTTTAGTACAAATAACTTTCTACTCACTTTGCAATTCAATAAAGGTAGCCATTCTGTCCGTGCACCTATTTCCCTCCCTATATATGTGGCTAAAATCCAGTTGACATGACCTCCTTGCAAGCTCAATCATTAGCTTGTTGATGCTCATGCTCCAGCAAATTTGCAGACCCTCCAGAATTGCAACAATCACAGAATATTCTGGTTGATCCCTTTTAATTTAATTGAAAAGCCTATCAGCCACGCTCCTTGTGAATCTCTTAAGGTTCCTCCTTTGCCTGCTGTTGTGTGACTCACATAGCTCCCGTCTACATTCAATTTACACCATCCATCAGGTAGGGGATGCCAGGCACACAATCATTAAAATTTGGGTTATGCAATTGACATTCCTCCATCCCCACGCAAACCAACAGGTTACAGTGAATGTTTCTGGTCATAAGGGGTCATCTGACAGCCTGCTGTTCCTCACAATGTTGAGGTTTATCCACTCCTTCCAACCTGCATTGAAGAAGATGTGCCATTTTCCTGCAGGAACTGTTTCTGGAATTTGGAGTCTCCAAATTTGCTTCCATTTACTATGTCTCCTGCTTGTTGCCTCTCCTAACCATTTATAGATGCTGGCTGTAGTGAACTCCCCATTGCCTCCAATATACCCATATATCGAAGATTCATAATAATGAGCTTTTAGCAGAATCTGAAAAAGACACCAATCAACAATGATTGAAATCATAATACCAATCTATTTAAACATCCCCAATTTACCAATCTATTTTACTTGTATAATCATAAGTTTAAACATGTAATTTTATCATCTCTATTTACACCCATTCAGCAACATCATAAAGCAGAGAAATCAGACTTTTAAAATCAAGACAGACCACCAATATATTAAATTAGAATCTAAACAGATGAGCCATGAATGTATCTATAGTATTAACTTTTGTAAAAAAAAACCTATATCATTTGAAATACTGTCATTGAATCAACTGCAAATGTGATTTGAGCAATTCCAAAAGAGCCCATCTAGATTTAGATAAATACGAGACATAACAGATTGAATAAGCACTTACCTTATTATTTGCAAAATTAAGTCATTTATATAACTTCTGTTCAACACTGGTCAAAATTGCATTTGCAGGTAAATGATATTTTGTATGTCCATAAATGCTTATTGAATGACTTAATAGATACTTGTGGTCAACACTTACCTTATTGTTGCTATTTTTTTAATTATACTTGTGGTCATATACTTAGGTGTTGCAGCATGAAGTTCTCGTATGCTGACCTTTTTTATTCCTTTTTTTTATTGTACCTTATTGTACCTTTTAAGTTCAGGTAACATTGTTTGTCATTTAATGTGGTTTTTATATGGCATATGAGCATTAGCAAATAGAAAGTATAATCTTACTCTATACACCATATATAGCAATTCCAAAAGCATGTAAACATGCATGGTAATTTGAGTTTACTAAATCAATCCTCACAGGTATGCCTAGCAACACTTGAAAACAAAGAAATGGTATCATGAAATGGTGACAAACCTTGTTTTTAGTAAGCCTTATAACGTTCATCAATATCCACTTTGGCACAATGGTTAAGAGTGCCAAAAACAAATCAAAAATCAACATCTATAAGCTGCAAATGTATTCCATGTTTTGATAAAAAAATGATGTAGAAACATAATGTATGAATGAAGATATATGACCACAAATTAACTAACATCCAATGAAAGCAGAGGCATACCACTTCAACCAAACAGATGACAACTTCAGTAATATCACCCCTCCTCCCGGTCATATCTTCACTTGCTTGAATCACATAGTGCCTGATTAAATGGTGGAAAAGCATTCCCTTGAATTACCCTTCAAGACTGCAAAAGCAATGCAGTCCAGAAGAAGATTGAAACAAAAGGTAACATAAATTGAAGTAACCCTATGAGGGAGACCAATTTTTCACAAATGCCTCTAATTTTTGGTACTTTTCTGTCATATGCGCATTTGATCATCTTCTGAATCTCATATTGCTTTTACATAGCCGCTGGGTTGTAATCCTACATGAAGTTATTCTAAGTGTGTAATACTCTAATTATTATTGAAGCTCCAGTCTTGATTTTATAACTACAAATAAACCTACTTTAAAGGTTCTGCTTGATGGAAGATGTTGGTGATAGGCTTGGCCCATAGCTACCACAACATTGCTTTCAAAATCCTATCATTCATATTATTTGATTGTGATCGGATTCTGTTATTTCAGTATTTGATTTGTAGATATTATCATTTAGATTTCCCACCTAGATTTTCGAAACACTCACACAGAAACACACAATGGTTCCAAGAAAAATGTGGACGTAGGAAGTAAAAAAGAATCAATATTCAAAAAACCCTCAAGCATATTCCAACTAAACATACACAAAAAATCACAAATACAAAACCCATTAATCAAGTTCATTGCTTTCTTATGCCAAAGTATACTAATGAGAAATCCCACATCAGAAGACAAATGCACACAACCGAAAAATGAAATAAATCATGTGGGGTATTCAAGAATGGAGGAATGCCCTTCTCATTGGAGTTTTTGAAGTCATTTAATATCTGCCTAAATTGAATACGTGGTTGCTCATTAACTTTGGGATTCTGCCTAAGAAGTGGTACTCCTTGATTGCCACATGTCCTCTTTGCCATTGTGTTGCTGAAATCTAAGTGTGAAGGTTCCAAATGAGAATTAACAGAGTCTAAGGTTGAAGAAGAAGTAGAATTAGAGAATTAAAGGGAGAGTGGAGAGATTAAAGAATAAAAGAGAAAAGAAAGTTACCCACGTTCTATTGAGCTTCCTCCCGCGGCGCCGGCTACGTATCGAAGAGGAAGAGAGGATCGATGGTGAGTGTGAGAGAGTGAGGAACAAAAATAGAGAGAGTGAAGGCGAGAATGAGTGATGAAAAAATGGGAGGAAGAGTGAAACACAATGAATTCGAGTAGGCACCAAGATTTAATGACGAAGTTAAGTGCTACCAAACCCAAAACTAAACTGAAATGGAAGCGGAAGCAACACAGCCAAAAGACTAAAGGATTAATAAACAGAATCATTAAAACCCACTAAATTACAACCCACAAATGAAACCACACAAAAAAACAGTATCAGGTGTGAACACACCAAAGATTCCGTACGGGTAATTATATGTTATATTAGAAGATTAGATAGATAGATTAGATAACATCTCATATCGGAAGGAATTTGTGAAGTAGTTTCCATACGAACAATAGAAGATTGGGAGGCAAATTGATGGACCACAAAAAATTCTAAAATGGGTTATTCTTACCACGATTAGAATTTCTCCTACAAATTGGAAACCTGCCTTGGTAGTATAGGTGTCAGTGTGTCACTATAAAATCACCCTGTTCAAAGAATGGTGTCATTGTGTCATTTTGGCCAAAAAAAAAAGCAACTTCGAAGCTTGTGGTGGAGCATATTAAAATGACTCATTTTGGCCAATGTGCTATTGGAAAATACTACCTTCGGTAGTATTTTGTCCTATATTTTGTGTTGGAAAATAGTCAACTTTATAATTGATAGATGATAGATCAGAGACTTGAAATTGTTATATAAGTTTGGCGCACTTTTGCTAATAGTTGAGTTCTAGATTTGCACCGTAACTCATTTATTAATTACTATCATTTAGTCAAACAAATCTATTATCCATTTGAAAAATCACAAATTTAAGAGGTCTAAATTTAGACGATTGAGATTTAAACTTCAACTATTCAGAGTCGAGAGCTTTCTCTACTAATCTTTTGACGATAATTAAAACAAGTGGCTCTAAAATTACATAATTTTAGGGTGAACTTTTTTATTTTACCATTAAAGTCTAAATAAAATTAATGACATTTTGAAATTTTATAGTGAAAAATGTTTTCAATATTCAATTTTTTTTAAAAAAATCAAGGGTATAAAATAAAATTTAAAAATTGTGCATTAGATATTTGAAAAATCATATAAAATTCATTTTATGCAATAAATATCTGTCCATAAATGTTCTTAATTTAATCTAAAATGAATTTAAGGATATTATTTGAATAAGTAAAAAAATTAGGTTAATAAAATTTGATTTTAGAAATTTTTTTGATGAAAAAATTCTAAAATCAAATTAATATTAACCTAATTATTTATTTCAATAAGTAAAAAAAAATAATTAGGTTGATTTTAGAAATTTTAATTTGGATAACCCAATCAAGAAATTAGTTAAAAATTCCTAAATTTGAATTTAAAATATAAAATAAAATTAACTTACCCAAACAAAAAATAGCAGTGTTGGTGACAGCGTTAACTAGTACGTAAAAAAACACTGGTATAGATGTATGAAAAAAACACTGGTATAGTGTTTTACAACTACGGCGTACAAAAATAAAACGTCATGATTGACTCTCTCCAGCGCTTTTAGTGATAAAAATGTACTACAGTATGCCATCGTTTGATGAGAAAAACGCTGGCGTAGTCTAACTTTATTACAACGTTTCAAATGCCGGGACATAATTCTCTAATTCCACGTCGAACCGCTTTATTGGCCATCTGAAGCGCCGCTATTGAAATTTATATCTTAGCGTTTTCTTTTAAACGCGCTGGAACAGTTCAGAATTACACCGTCGCTTTTTATTTTAAACGCTAGGATACTTTATATACCAGCACATTAAACGCCGGGATACGGACTTTCCATGTTTAAGTGCTTTAGTATTTTTTAAAAAATGCAAAGCGAATAAATTGTCATAGCTTTCCTTAAAATTTATATTAGACCTCAGTTTTAATTTTCAGACAATTTTTTTGAAAAAATCATTTCTTTCTTTAATCATATATTGATCTTTATAAACAAAATTATTTTTCCATTTTTAGCTAGTTGAGTTGTTTGTTATCAAAAAAATTAATTAAGTTGTTTTAACATGTGGCATTGCATCTGAGTTAATTTCTTATAACACGAAACACAAGCCTTTTAAATTTGAAGTTGATCATATTCAACTGCAGCTCAATGTCCTATTTTCCAACCTAACCTGAAAAATGGTTAATTGGCACATAACATAGTGAAGCATAATGACAAAACTATATTACAAGTTTCTTCAATCCTTTGAACTCATAAACTTTACTGTTACCTTTATTCAAAGAAACTAGGAAAAAAGTTAGGATATATAACATTAAAGATAATACAACTAATTCAAAAGCACTGCATTTCTCTCAATTTCTATGTCATGCAATTCACAAAGCACCATTAACCCAAGCTTGTGTTATATCAATAACATGAGCACTAGATTATGCTATAGAAAAGGAAAAGGATTTGTGTAAACACATAGACCAGTAGTAACAATAGCATTTTGGGAACTTATACTAGAAGAAAGAAGCTTAGTTTTTAAGTTTTACAGTTATATATTAATTTTGTTTCTTATTTAAGTTCTTATTCTTTTAGTAATTTTTTTGCTGTTGCTATAGTCATTTTTTTGCTGTTGCTATAGCTTTTATTAGGTTGCTTAAAAAAAGACAACAGACCTTTCTTAAGGAAGAGGGAAATCTCCCTCTGTAAATAGCTAAATTCTCTCGTATACTTTTTTTTAGACTTTTAAGAATGAAATAATTAAGACTTAGTTGTTTTTTCTTCCCCCTCAAGTTCTTCTACCTCTTTCTATTTTGCCCTCCCTCAGTTTCTTCTATTTCTTCTTCCTCTTCAATATCTGTTCAGATTTCCCTTCTTTCCTCTCTGATTTCTACCATCTTTTCCCTTAAGCAAATTTGTCTGACATTTAACCTAGAATGAGACTGCTTTCCTAAACTATTTTACATCAACTAGGTTTGGAAATGCTTTACTAAATTATAAAAGAACTTCAAGCAAACTGAAGAGCTTGAAAAGGTAATATATAAAAGCATATGTGTGCTGTAAATGCAATAAAAAAGCTAACACATATACGAAAGAGAAATACATCATTATAGAGAACTCACTATTACCGTGTTACACACTGGTATGCAAAAGATATGATTAATCCTTTATCTTTAGTTTTATAGAATTAGAAAGGTTTTCATTAGAATAGAATAAAAAATTGAAATTCAATAACATAAATGACGTTAAGTGTATCGAATGAAAAAAATTAATTTTGATAAAAAAAAAGTGTATCAAATCAAAACCAATATAACAGTAAGTAAATCAATTTTATTGGAATCATATATTATCGTCATTTACCAAAAGAAATGTTTGTACCAAGACGTGAACATTAGAGTTCTAATACATTTTTTTCGCCATAAATTAAGAGAAAGAGTACAAAACCATTTTGAACTATTCTTGTGGAATCATTGCCATTTCAATAAAAGTTCTCATAGCTAAGAAAATGAAAAATAGACAAAAGTTTTATAGAGCAACTTTGTATAATTGTTATGTTAGAGACATTTCTTGTCATCGATAAGTAAAATCATGTATGGTCCACATCAATGTTAAAATTTGCATATAACAACTTGAGTATCAAGAGCAGAAAAAAATAGCAGTACCTATAAGATTTTCTTGAAGCTATTTTGAGTTCTTCGGACTTGTAAGGTTGTCCCACCATTAAAAATACTATAAACGGCTGTCTGGGATTTAGCTATCATAGCTCCAGTTAATAAAATCATGCTTTCTCTATAAATGTAAAGGAACTCAATTCGCAATATTTGGACAAGCTAGAAGTGGGCGAAGGTTTATTATATTAGACCATTAAAATCCACATCAATTTTTTGAAACTAAGTCTCTTGCTACTCAATGGAATGGACGAAATAAAAGCATTGTATATAATCAGTATTAGATAAATCAAAAGGTACCCGAAAAATTGAAGACTTGTTTTGAACTTGTAAAATCATATATAGATAGTAAAATATCTGTTATTGCTAGAATAATACAAATCAAACTTCTTGATACAATACATATATTCATGCCATCTTCTTTGACTTAAACTTCATAACAAACTTTACACATTATATATAAATATGTGTGTGTGTTATAACAACTTTCATTCCCATTTGGCAAACTAAAAACTACCATAATAAGTCAATCTTCATAATAGAACAATGATTACGAATTCAGTTATTTTTATCAAAAACGCATGTTCAAAATCTCATTCCACTAGCACTCTCACCTGACTAACTTCAGCTTCAAATAATAATTTCAATTATAATAGAAAATCAAAGCACATCAACAAATTTTCAAACAATACTTCCAATCTTAGCATAACTCATATACTTATCACGCTGAGCAAAAAATATATACTTATCACGTATGTTTCACATACCAGACACAACAAGAAGTCATTATGTTCACTAAGAGTCCATACCATTATTACTTCAAAACAGTCATTGTTATTTGGTCATACTTGCTTACATTTCCCACATGTTTCTCTATACCCAATTCGGCCAAACCAGAGAAAAGAAATGGAATTCATTTTCATAACCTTCCAAGTCATTAAAAAATTAACTTAAATTAAGAACAACAATGCCTAATCCATAATGAATAATACAACCATAAACATCTATCACAGCAACTCACGAACATATATTCATGTCATCTTCTTTGACTTCAAAACAAACTTTACACATTAGATATAAATATGTCTGTGTGTAATAGCAACTTTCATTGCTATTTGGCAAACTAAAAACTAGCCAATAATAAGTCAAGCTTCATAACAGAACAATGATTACAAATTCAGTTATTCTTATCAAACTCGCATGTTTAAGATCTCATTCAACTAACACTCTCAACCTGACTAACTTCAACTTCAAATAGTAATTTCAATTACAATAGAAAACAAGCCCAGAAATGTAGTGAAAAAGTGTTAGATTCAAAGCATCCAAGTCATATAGTATTCAGACATGAACCCTAAACCCTTGCGTTTTTCTCAAGTAAAAAATTTTGTTGATCTTTCTTAATTCCTTGAAGATTTCCAGATTTGAAGTCATTCTAAAACACCATTTAATCAACTAAAAACATCAAATTCTTTATAAAACTTTATACACACAAAATCCCATTCACTCACTGATTTAGCACACATATATCTCCTACTATTTGATTACAAAGGACTCTAACAGCTCCCAAAACACCAATCACCACAATTCATACCCAATCATCACAAAAAAAGTCTCAATGAATTCTTTATACATCTTCACTTACAAAATAGTATTTGTGTTAGAATCAGAGAGGTTTTAGCCATGAATAATAGTAAAACACAATTTGGAATTAAACCATCGATACACAGAATAAACCACGCATACAATTCCATGATCTAATTCTAATTTATATCTGACTATGTTTTAAACCCTAATCAGCTTTGTCATAGATTGAAAATCAAAGAACGTGATGATGGACAACAAACTGCAATAATAAACTCTCAAACTCTGACTCAATGGCGAAAGTAAAAAATGTAAACTATAATGATTCAGATTTGAATGAAGAAATTTGCGTAATTCAATTGAACAAAATCAACCACAGAAAAACCTCAAAAGAATATGAAACAAGACTCACCATATCTTCGTCGGCCGGAATCTCCCTATCGTCTTCGCCGGCGTCGAGAGAAAGAGGAGAGGAGGGAGGTGATTGTGAAAACTGAAAAGTCACTTCTAAGTGATTTTTTTTTTGTAGTAAAAGGCAAGAAAAAGAAAAATGGCCCATGCAGGTTTCGAACCTGCGACCTTCGCGTTATTAGAACGACGCTCTAACCAACTGAGCTAATAGGCCTGTTGATATTTGAAGCTTAATATATTTTATAGAACTAATAGTTTTATTTAAATGTCATACTTTATTTTTGATACACTAAAATGTCATATTAATTGTCAAATTTGACACATGTTGGTTTTTTTTTTTTTGCTTATAGTCTTCGGTGTCCGGCCTTCCTTCGAAGAAACGATAAATCCGAAGTCGCAACCGGGATTCCCCATTTTGGGGGTGATGACTTCCCAAGGGTTCGAACCCATGACCTGGTGGGTACATACGCGGTGTCTTACCTTCCCCTTTCTTACCAGCTGGTCTACGCCCCCTTGGGCACAGGTTGGTTTTAATTTGCACAATCGATATTTCACATTTAGAATTTATTTTCTTATACAATAGCAATTTTTATAGATTATCTTAATAAGAGCACAAATTTATTCAATATTATTTTCTTTTGGTATCCATCAAAAGTAAATAAAACAGGTGCAAAAGATAAATAAAACCCTCTGAATTTATAAAAGGACAATCAAGGTGCCTAAATTTTCAAAAGGACAACTAAGGTCTGTGATGCGGTGATTAACATGCATGTGGTTAATGAGAATGTAACAGTGGTTAATTTAGTGTCTGTGACCTTAGTTGTCTTTGGAAATTTAGGCACATTGATTATTCTTTTAGAAATTTAGGCACCTTAATTGTCCTTTTAAATAATTAGAGGGTTTTATTTGTCTTTTTTCCTTAAAACAACTTATTGTCATAATAAGAAAGCTTTTGCCTACTATTATGAAAATGGATCTCAAAATATATGTAAACTTTAAATGTTATGTTATGTTATGTTACATGCTTACATGTCTTTTATAACCACTCTGATTTATTCTGATTTATTGGACGGATATAATATATCATGAGAATTTAATTAAATGTTGTTGAGAGAAATGGAACGGGCTAGTGTTAAGAATAGTGTGTGTGTGATGACGAAATATATACAATTGAATCTTCTTGTTTCTTTAACCGGGTCTTTTTTACAGCCATAAGAGTCTTACCATGTACGTACGCGAGACTAAGAACTCGCGACCATCATTCTAAAAATTAGTCAAAATCTTGAGAAAGATGAGCTTACGAAAGCTTGCTTAATTTGATTGAAGATGAACAAGTCCGATTCATGTCCCAAGTTTGACCATTTGAAACTTTTTATGTTGTCTTTCCATTCAAATTAAAGTTGATTTGAAATACCAAATAAAGCCAGCAAGTATAGTTTTTGTGTGTGTGTGTAAAGCATAGATTGTAAGACTTAAATGATAGCAACAACAAATATATGTTATATGTGAATATAACAAGCTATCTAATAAAATCATAAACAATATATAGCGGAAGTGATAAATACCCCATGTCATTGCTTTTGTAAGATGAAAGAAGAAATCACCAATGCTCTTCTGACTAGAGTCCGACACAGTGATGATATCTGTTGAAATAGCCTTAACAAGTCAGGGAACCTGGAATTTAGAGAGAATGGCGGCTCTACAAATTTAGGTTATATGCCGTGTTGTATTAGGCGTCGGTGTATTCTCTCCATCAGAAATTTCCCTTATATAGATAATCAAATGTGAGGAAACTCTAACTTTAATATCGGGCTTAATGTTGACTAATAGGCCACTTAAACTTATTATTATTAATTCCTAAAACATAACTAATATGATAATATAAATATTAATAATAATTCTAACATAGATTATTGTTGTTTAATTTGTCTAGTCAAAGTAAACGTCATGATTACATAGTCACGTACTTATGATAAAGTATTTTTGAAAGTTAACCAACGTCTCAGATACTACTATTAAATTTATAATTTTATTTATCTAAGGATCTCATCAAAACTCAAAGACTTAGTTTGATTTCTTTTTAGAAATTCTCAGCCTCTATTCACACAAGATTTGAGCCCCCTACCTTAACATATATTAATATTTAGCACCCCGAAGGTGAGCCGCCGGCTTGAACAAGATTGATTTAAATTAGATTTATTTGTGTCAAAAAAAGCCACAGCTGTTTAACAAAGAAATTCATAGCTTGAATTATTGTATTGTAATATTTTCAATAGCTAGAATTATCGTAGTAAAAGATCCTTCGAAGACGTAATAAATGTGCAAAGAATGAAATTAAAGATGAACTGGATACTGATTCTGATATTTTTTTGCCATGGATACTGATTCTGATTTACATACTCAATACAGTGTGCTTCTTTTCTAATTATTACTTATTCCCAAGAAAATTCTCCAAAATAGAAATATGACCAAATGAATAGATGAATGTATTAAAAATTATTTCAATTAATATTTTCGAACTTAATTAAAAAAACCATAAATCAGTCATAAACATATTGACAAAACAAAAAATATATACTTTCGATTTCAATTCATGGGATAATGAGGCTACAATTTATTTTAACAGCTTATGGTTACAATTGAAAAGACAAAACATCACGCGTAGCTTAATGACATTCCTATCATGAACGAATTCAATTCAATGAATTTAAATGGCCACTTTAGAATTTGTTTTTCTTTTATTAGCATTTAAGAATTTGTTCATGCAACGTACAAGTGTCCATTCTAACCCCTTTAATATTCGAGTGATCACTAAAATTCTATATTTATTGCAAAAGCTTTTCCGTATTGCATTAAATCTAAAGAATAATAATTATATTTCAAAATTGTATTCATTAATAGGCATAGCACGACTTGATTTAACTTTCAGTAAATAATAATATATTGTCGATTTAATGTAGTAGTTGAGAATTGAACCATGGTTGTGTGAAATCTCTACTACTATTTAACGGAAAATAATAACTATTTTTTCATAATATACACTCACATAAAAGATTTTAACTCATAATTTTCGATATAACTTTTGATTTAAGGGACGAATTTGGTGTCATTGAGTTAATAAGCCCCAAAAAAATACTTGTAAGTAATAAAATACTAAGTCCATCGATCAGGAAAAATAATTTTTTCATCAACAATTGTCAAAACTCAAAAATAAAACTATTAATTTAAAATCCATTTTTATCGGAATTAAAGGGAAAAAGACAAATATAGTCCTCTGAATATGTTAAAGGACTATCAAAGTTGTTAAATTTTCAAAAGGACAACCAAGGGTACACACACTAAACTAACAACGATCTAGTGGTTAATGAGAATGGGGATGTTACAGTGGTTAATGAGAATGATGTTGTGATTGATTGCTACGCTCCAGTTGTTAATGTGGATGATAGTTAAATATGCATGCTGTTAATGTGAATGCTGTATTGGTTAATTTAGTGTCTGTGACCTTAGTTATCTTTTTGAAAATTTATCGACTTTAATTGTCTTTCTGCATATTCGGAAGGTTTTATTTGTCTATTTCCCAAAAGAAATCCATTTGAACGAAATGATCATAACAAGTTCAAAGTGTCTTGATTATATGCACAAATAGGCAACAATGTTCCAAAATCCATAATTATTATTTTTTCTATTTCATTATCGTTGAATCAGAATTTTCGTAGGCTAATTAATGCACTCATAATTAACATTTATATCTATAGGACATATCCAATTAACCAACGTCGCATTCTCACATTATAAGACAATTCCGAATCAACACGTTCGTACCTTCAAGAACACACCCCCATATAGCCCCCACACACAACATATAAGAACACCAAAATTTCTCAATAGAAATTCTCTTATGTGTGTGTGCTTTTATTCTCATTTTTGTTTATTATTATTATCAACCTAAACAGTGATTAAGGCAATGGAAGAGGAAGCATATTCAGCATCCTGCAAAAGCAAAAGCCAGAAGGGTCTCAATGTGAGCAACAAGGACGGAGACGATAAGATGCAGAGGGTGAGAGAAAAAGGTGTAAATCAAAGTCGAAGCTTAAGCGAAGAGAAGACATGCGCCAAAATTAATGAGATTTTTGGGGATGATGAGATTGTAGCAGTTGATAGGCTCAAGAAGAAGCACAAGAAATATAGATCGCTTAAGAGTATTTACTCGGCCACCATGCCTATTACTACCATTCTTGAAGTCCATAAAACAACAATCATCAATAAAAACCTTATGTAACAGCTTTCTCTTGTTTAATTTCTTTTATATTTGACTAATTGTTGCTTCAACCCAATTTAGTTTTTATAATTCTTTGTAAATTAATAAGCCTTATTATAATAGTAAATTAACAATCTCATCACTTTCTTCAGATTCACAAGTTTTGGCTGTCCACTTATGTCCTTGCTTCCTTGTTAGAAATGAATTTTCGAATTTTCATGCTCATGTTTAATTTCATGTGTAAACCATCAGCCCACAATTAATGTAGTCATGGAAAAATCACTTTTAATCTTAAATATAAGAGCTATGTTTGAAAACATTATTCAGGGTAATTTTGAGGGAAAAAAACTTTTAGAGCAAAATAGTTCTTCCCAAAAACTTATGAGACAAAATAGATCATTAACACTCGATTTTACCCTCTAATTTTAAAAAGCTAAAGAAAAATATACAAAGAGTCTAAGCATGGTTTTAGCATTTTAGGGGTAGTAAAACTGACAAACTAAGTTCTTTTCAAACAATTTTTATTAGTGGCAAAAAGACTTTTATAATAATTTGCTCTATAATGGGCATAAGGAGTATATGTGCGTGTGCATAGATGTTAAGCAGCTATCTTTTAATTCTTAAATCTTGAGTGAATTAAGTAATATATGCTTTTTTTTTTGCCAGAAGTAATATATGCTCTCTTTCTCTTTCTATTGATTTAAAGTGGTGGTTGAACTTTTAATTGATAAAAGAATCACTGAAATTACGTTAATACGGAGGTACCCAAAACCATCCTCGTGAAAGAAACTCCCTTTAAATAATGTTGGATATTAGAGTGAAATTTAGGGACTAAATGGGTTCCGTTTGTGTTTGTGTTGTGCGTAAAAGTTTATGTTCAACTCCTCCCAAAAAATAATTTATATGCCAACACGTTTTCTGTTTATACTATATATGAAAGTTCCCTGCGTGAAAAGCATGCATGGTAGGTAGTATAATCCCTCGACCATGGGTAACTGGTGAAGGGTCGAGACACGCGATCACATGGAGCTTGTTTGAACCTTAGGGAGTATACCACTTTTTTGAGGTTCAAATCAAAGGGTTGGAGGAGACGTCTCCACAATATAAGCTACTCATTAAAATGTGACATTGAGTACACGCAGTCAGTCTAGCATTATGTGTTATGTTCTTAAATTGTGGGTAAATTCAACCTCATTTCTAAAATATTTGTCAAAAGAGTATACATGGTACATGTACATAGACTAGAGATCTATTTATACAGTATTCAAATTTAATAGGGAAAATTGCAACCCAACGGGGCGTAGATCAACTGGTAAGAAAGGGGAAGGTAAGACACCGCGTACCCACCAGGTCATGGGTTCGAACCCTTGGGAAGTCATCACCCCCAAATGGGGAATCCCGACGGCGACTTCGGATTAGTCGGTTCTCCGAATGGGGCCAGACACCGAAGGCTCTAAGCAAAAAAATAGAGAAAATTGCAACTAGGTCAAAAATTTGAAAAACATAATTGAATCCCAAAAAACCATCAAATTACGTTCAAGTCTATAAAGATCTTGGTGACATTAAATGGCTTGAGTTGTCAATAATAACTATTTAGTTGTCAATGACAACTCATTGAGCTATATTGTCAATAAAAAGTGGTTTAGTATTGTTCAAATCTGTAAGGATTTCAATATAATTTGATGTGTTTACCTATCATTATATTTAACTGTTTTTAACTGAATTGGTTTTAACACTGACTTGACAGAAAATTTAGCTCCAATTAATGTTTACTCAATTTAATATTAAAATTTCTGGTACGAATGTTAGTCCCCTGCTCCCCTAGTTGTTTGTAGCACATAAGCTGACTTGAAGTTTTACTACCATGTTGTCGAATATGAAAATTGATTTCGTTATAAAATGTCATATATCAGATCAACATCAATTCACCAAGTTGTGTTTAGATTAATGTTTGCAAAATTGCATTTGTACAAGTTAAGAGTTTATAGACTGAAGTCACTTGTTATAATATGATTCATGTTTTGATATTTCTTCCCCATAAGATTTGAAAAAAAGAACAAATCGACATATAATGAATGAAAACCATGTCTGCAAGTGAAAACTCTTACAAACTTTGTTCATTGACCACAACAGCAAGGTTTTAGTTTTTGTCAAGTAAAATGCTTTAGGCTTTTATTGAAGTATAGAAATCAATATTTCAAACAAAGTAAAATTTAAATATGGCTAAACCTCTGATACAAAACTGGACCAAAATCAAAAGGAGGTAAAATTTGAAGCACCAAAGAGTTAGCATGTTCCCCCACCATGGCACCATGAATGGAGAATGAAGGGGGATGGATGATGGAGGTTGAAGATGATAGGAGTGCAATGGATGTGGAAGCGGCTTTGCCTACACATGGAACTGATAACTCACATGGCTATTAAGGAGAGATGATTCAATTCAATCATTATTTTATGGAAACGGTTTCTGTGGAGAACTGAATTCCAATGAACCAAACATCCCAGAATTAGAATTACAGTACCAATTCAACTTCCCAAAACTCAATTCCATGGTATCAAACTAGACAGTACAGGTTGAACGTGATATTTGGTCTAGGAACTTGGTTTAGGAAAGAATATTTTGAATATTTTTCACATCATTCGGGAAGGAATACCACACAACGATGGGTTGCTCAAGCATGCCCAAGAACGCACAGGTTAATGACCTTAATCAGGCATCTTAACTTGCCTACCTGGAAAGACTTTCAAATGTTTTTAGGGGAAGACATTTAAGACTCCATAACAAATTATTCAAATTTGATCAAAACCTATGTCAATCCAATTCTATGGGTACAGACTACAGATTGTTGATGTCAAAATTTGAAAGAATTTACTAACATAATTCCTATTAAGCAAAAAGAAATTGTACACTTCATCTTATAGTTTGTAACGCAAATATTCCTAGACTGCGACCTACAGAAAATTGGGACAAAATTTAAGACTTAGGGATTACAAAAGAGAAGGTCAGGAAAAAAATTACTTGGGCAAAACTGCAAAAAACGAGGCTGCAACACTAAAACCCCCCAAATAAAGACCAACATACTAGCAAATCTCATGAGGAACTAAGCAGCAGGAAACCAACTTTCAACTGAAAATTTACACATAACAAGCAACCCAATTGATCATGCAGCAACACCACGACCTGCTCCATCGAATCTGCTGTTACGACCACGTCCACGGCCCCCCCTTCCCCTTCCACGGCCACGTCCGCCATAACCACCTGCAAAAAGAATTTCCAAAAGGTACACTTAAGTTCCTATGAAGATAAGTAACCTCATTTGTATGAGATAACAAATGATAGAAAAATATGGAAATATAAACAGTTTGATGAGTCAGAATAGATATATTTTGGTCCTCCTTTTCATCAAGGAGGTTGACATAAATGATGCCACTGTGAAGGGAACAGTAATACATGACACAGACATTTATAATGGCATTGACTGAAAGCAAAAGCATCCATTTATTGCCAAACCCACCTGGTATTAAATTATTTTCTTGGGTGATAAACAAAAATATTTTATGGAAAATAAAATAAAATTGTGATTTAGACAGCAATCATCTTTCCACATGAAGGAAACAGGATGCCATGTATATGTAAGCTTACCACGTGGTGCAGGTGGTGCATCATATTCAGGATAATCATAGTAGCCAACAGACTGGACCATATAGCCCCGTCCTCTACCACGACCCCTTCCACCTCCACGGCCACGTCCTCTGCCACCATAGCCTCGTCCACCATCCCATCCATCTCCATAATAATCCACGCCTCCATTGTAATTTCCTGAGCACATTAAATAGATTCGCTTTGCTGAGCAATTCACTCTAACTCCAACAAAATAAAACCAATTGAACCAAGCAAAATTCAACATTTAGATCCACTTCAAATTTTTTTAATAAATCTAGACTACAAATCCATGAGAACTAAAGTAAAATATCTGCATAACAAACAGTTAGTAATACCTCTACCCCTGCCCCTGCCTCTTCCACGACCTCGACCTCTTCCACGCACCATTGGCGAGTTTTCTGCATAAAATCAAATTTAAGTAACTCGTTGCATAACAGCCAAATATACATAGTAATTTTTAACCAAACAATCCATTCACCTCCTTCCTCTTCATATTCATTTAAAGGTTTTACTTGATCAGCAGGAAGCGGAGGTTGATATCTACATAAGAATCCTTTAAATGTTAGGCAATTGTAAGGTTCATGAAAACAATCAACAAGAGACACTGCAACTTAACAAGGATGCAAGAAAACTATAGAGATACAATAACATAGAATCACAGAGAAATTCTTAGGCGAACCTGGTGCACCACCTCATTTGTGGTCTGCCCAATTATAACTTGACATGTCAATTAAAATAATCCTAATAAGCCTGCTGATGTGGCATAATATTGAATTAAAAGCTTCCCAATTAATTTATTATTTCTTTCTTCTGTGCCCTAATCCCATCTATCCTTTGTAAAAAAGAACGCATCCCAGTACCCCCAAATCCCAGATCGGGCTTTCAGCAGCAAAGAATTGAATTTACCAAGTCGCCAATCACCTTCATCTAGTCATCCATCTTTCATCATGCTATACTAACAACATAGCAAAAGTAATTTAGAAAGCACCAACTTATCCATATAAGGACAAATTGGAATCTTTGGCAGTTACATAGTAAACGGGAGAATTCAAAGTCCAATCTCCACCGAGTGAAAAATCTCGTGCCCCAAGGCAAAGAGACGAAAATCTCTGCAGCAAAATAAGAATACAAAAATGGCAGGAGATCGATAATTCTGGGGGATCGGAGAAGAGAAGTAGAGAAGGAGATCTCAAATTGAACAGAAGCAGTTACGAAATTATAAATTAACTAATTGGGAAGTTTTTAATTCAATATTATGCCACATCAGCAGGCTTATTAGGATTATTTTAATTGACATGTCAAGTTATAATTGGGCAGACCACAAATGAGGTGGTGCACCAGGTTCACCTAAGAATTTCTCAGAATCACATATCCCTGTGAAAAATGCATTCCGCCAAATCCCTCTTTGAATCCTAAATTACTTCAAGCAACTGATTACAAAACCCTAAATGATAATGGCATTTCCTAGCATTCAAGAAACATAAGAGATCATCCTTCTCATCAAACAGGAGAAGATTTCTGTCATCACAGATTGATCACAGATATTCTTATTGTTATTCTATAACACAACAATCATAATTCAAGTATAAAAAATCAGTAACAATCCAGCAGGGTAAACAACCAACAGAGGGTAGCCTTCATTGTAAAGTTACAATGAACAAACACCAAAAAGCAGAACACTGCAAATGGAATCAGAGTATTTTGTGTTGGAAATTATGATAATAATATTAATATTTCCTATTTTGTATTAGTAGAGTATTTGTATTATCTTGGTCAAAATTGTAAATTAAGGAATTAGGAATTACTTGTATTAGAAGAATATTAAGTTATTAGGAAATATTATTAGGTAAACTTGTAGGATAAGTTTATTATTTTTTAGGTAGCTCTCGTATTATAAATATGATATTTTATCAATGAATTTGTTTCTACATTTCAAGTGTTTTGTACATCAAATTTAGAAGTAAGCACCGGAGCATATTAAGAAAATAAAGAGGCATAAGTGATGAATGCTGAAAACAATAAGGCCATGAACTTTGTTGAACTAGGGGAAAATATTTAACTTACTAAAAAATACTGAAAAATGAACCTCCAATCCCCAATTTTATAAACCATTTCAAGCTGTCTCACATTCTATTGCACATCCGTTGTAAGATAAGGCAAACACACTGGTACGATAAAAAAAGTAGTAAAAAAACAATTTCTGTTTGTTCAATACATTTTCTGGAAATTTAGCTGAATACAACTGCAGGGACTATAGTAAGTATATGCGACAATCATTATATTTATAACGACAGAAGGATACAACAATAAAAGCTATTTTGCAGGCTCACAAAGCAAAGCAGCAATTACAACATCCATCGCTAGATGTCAGAGGCAGCCAAACAGATATTTTTATACATGAGCTCAATTCATCATAAACCTAAACTGAAATTAACAAAGATGATCTTAATTTATGAGGTATGGCCTAAAGCTATAAAATGATCACGCCATAGTAAATAATCAACACAACAGAATATCCAAAAATAATATCAGTGATGTCAGAGAGTATGAAACGATTTCTTACCCCGAGGAGGATGTGTCCAGCTGTTTCTTTGACAAAGTAATTGTGATCATTGAAACATGGCGAGTAGTCTCCAAACTGTTTGACAATATGAAAAGCGGGTCACTACTCTGTACCAAAACACATTTAACAAGAAAAGAACAGAGAATAAACAATTACATACGGAAGCAAGCCTTCTTCAAGAGGCTCCCACGTGTCAGTGATATCAGTTGAACCAATAGCATTATTTTGGTGCAGTCCAACAATCCTCCTCTGAAACAAGGAAACAGATTACTCTCCAAGCAACAGAAACCAATAAACATATAGCCAAACACTGACAGCAAAAACACAAAGCTGCCCTCAGTCACACCTTAATCAGTTCAGCTATCATAACAGTCTTATTGATAGCCCTGCCCATTGCTTTCAGAACAATTTCATCAGACCCTTTCTCCTACACAAAATTCACACGAGTTCAACAGATAAGCTTAATAGCTAATCCACATAAAAAAAATAAATTAAATAAAAACAGCCATGCACATAACACCTCTAAAAACACCAAAAATGATTTTTTTTTTCACACCCACATAAAATTATCCATATATTAAAAAAACCCAGATAACAAAAAACCTTTTTTCTCAAGAAAAAAACAAAAAATGACAATAAAGTTGAAACCTTTAATATGGATAATGCAAAAAAAAACCTGAAGGAGAGTGGTGGCATAGGTAATATAATTTCTCATTCTTCCTTGAGTGGTAATGCGAATCTCATTCTCGTTAATGGGAGTCTCAGGCTTGGGCTTCTCCACCCTCTGATATCTATCCATCTAAGCACAAAAAATCCCAACTTTCAGAAACAAAATCAGAGTATGAAGGGTTTTAGGGTTTACAAGAGATAATATAATAATAATAATAATAATAATAATATAATAGTGTTACCTTTTGAAGAATAGGTTGGTGGATCCTTGAGAGGAAGAGAAGAGAAGAGAGATTTGGTGATGATTTGAAGTAAGAGAGTGAGAAAGCTTCACCAATGAAGTAGGGCTATGAAGATCGCGCCTCTTATCGTTCAAGGGACCGCCAAACACACGCAACACAATAGTGTTGGGCTTCATGGGCCTAACCCATATGCTATATCTAATCCAATGGTCTATTAGTTCACTGTGATTTTTTCTTTGATTGAAAAAAAACACTTTATGGGTTAATAATCACTATGTAATCCAATGTTCTATCACTATGTTTACCGAAAGCAAATTTGTAAATTGTAGTGATAGTTGTTCGGGTAAATAATAATTTTAAGCGACAAACAATTATCTAGGTATTAATTTGTAAAGCAAACAATGAATGGTATCAAATTAGCCAATAAACAATAAAAAAACTATATTATTGGTTAACAGTGTTAATTTCCATTTAACATCATTTATGGCTTGTCGTATGGGAGAGATATTGTTGGTCTTGACCGATATGATAATTTTTTTATTGTTTGTTAGCTAATTTGATGTTGTCTATTAATTGTGATGTACAAATTGATATACTTACATAATTGTTTGCTGCCAAAATATATTAACCTTAGTTGCTTAATGTTTTGATGATAACCAAATCATAATTTAAGTGAGAAAATGTATATGATATGATATTAGGGTTTTAATACTTTTCTTAAGACTTTTTCTCATAATACTCGAGTGTCACAAAAGACACTCACATGTTTTATGAAAACATCCCAATGAACACCCAGTAAAATAGCTTGAAACACTTGCTGAAATATTGAGTTTATCTAAGAGTAATCTGAAGAATTTTTTAAGAACCCATTAGTAGTTAGTAACATTCGAGAGTTTTCGATCAAAATATTCGAGGGTCACATAAACACCCGAGTGCTTCTAAAATATCATTGTCAAACACTTTTAGAAATATAATATCGATGAAGATCTTCTCAAAGTATTGAGTGTTGCAGAGCATTTGAGTGTTTCTAGAAAAATATTTTTATAAAACATTTGTCTAACTCTTCAAATATTTACACTCCGTTTTTCTATATCTATGTGAGCTTAAGTGTTTATCATTTATTCTTTAAGAGTTCAGTAAATTTTATAATATTGTGTCAAAGTGACTCAGAATTAAGGGAAATTGGCTTACAAGTTGCAAGTGTTTATCATTTATTCTCTAAGAGAGCTTAGTGATTATTATGATGTTGTGTTTGAGTGACACAAAATTTAAAGGAATTATGAGGGGTTACAAACTTAAAGTTGTAAGGGGGAGTAATTGAGTGTTGAATTTCTTTCACTAGTTGTGAGGCATCAAGAGTCCAATTTAATCTTGTTAAATAATACTCCCTCCGGTCCTAAATATAAAACCTAATTGATTTCTTCTGGAAAATCCTTAAAAAAGCAAAATAAGTTAATTATAAATTGATTTACCTAATTTTTTCCCTTACACTAGTTTATTTTACTTATAAACTAATGGATAATCTAAAAATATATCAAATATGTCATCATTTAATAACCTATTTGGTAACTTTAGTCTCTCACAAAAAAAGTCAATTAGATCCCGGAGGTAGTATACCCTAGCTGAGATTCTGCTAGGCAACTAGACGTTGGTGTAGAATGTTGGACCAACTGGGATAGAATCAATACCATGTTTATTCATTTCAATTCTCTATTTCATTCTCAGTTTTTCAAAGTGTTTTTGACTAATATGTTCGAAAAAGTTTTTAGCAAGATACTCAATTCACGCCCCCTTGTGTTCTGCTGTCTAATAGACTCCTCAATATACTATCAAAACAAACTTATATTTATGCTAACTTGCACATCACTACTTGACTTTTAATCCAACTTCAATTATGAAAGTATGTTGGGATGACAGTAAGAGAATAGAAGTCACTATATTCATTCAGCAAAAAAAAAAACCTTGAAACCCTGGTTGATGATCTATTTTGACTATGTTTATTCTTGAGAATGAAAATTTAGTGGCTAAAAGAACCAGTCTACCAAGACTAGGAAGAAGACAACGGTGCTCTACAATATGCATGGTGTGAGAGCAAATAAAAGGCTTGTTAAACTGGAAATGTTAGCTTTTGAGTGGGTAATGTGTGCTCCTGATTAGTTGAAGAAGATTTTGAAAGATGATATTATAAACGATGGTGTTATTCCTGAATGGATTTTATCATGCTTTTGCTATGTATTGTCTTTAGTTATGGTTGGTTTTGTAATAACGGATGGATTTTATTTGAATTGAAGATATGTCTGCTTGGTTGGCAAATAAAGGCTTGTTAAACTATAAGTTCATTCGCCTTTTTATAATGCTATGCTAATTATAAAATAAAACTCATTTATACAATCCCTATTCCCTACAATTATTAATTCATACCATATGAATTTGGTAGCATATATCGCATCCTAATCCACTTGGGTCTAAAAAAATCACATACCAATCCCTCAAAATTCACTACCACAAACCAAACAAGGTCCTTAAAACTTCCCGACTTGATGTTATGATATGAGTATTCCCTCCTCCATTTTCCAATTAAAAATGATATTATTAACCTGAATTGAATTAAATTAAATTAAATTAAAAAAAGATATTATTGAAACTAGTAATAGAAACCCTATACTAAAGTTGCGATTTTAACCCACCACTTACCAACCCATAAACTAGAACTATACCGCAGTCCTCTTCACTCGACCTATACTAAGTGTTCGAACTTCGAAGGCATGAATTGAATGAAGAACAAGATTGTGAAATTACAGAGATGCACTATGCCAAAACGATCTTCATATCATAAATAGATAACACAATTGATTCCTTACTTTTCCAATAGAAATCACAATTTGCTACATCGAATACAATTCATGAGTCAATTCACCAAAACTATAACTCAACTTGTGAGCACCCATCGAATAATCAAGTGTTGAGCGCTTATTCAAGCATCTCTAAACTTTGCTTCATATACCTGAGGTGGCTGCAAAAGATAAAATACCAACAAAAGATAAATATTTTAATGGAAAAATTGCACAAAAACTTACTTTTAAGACCATGGGTGCTTAATACTTGAGGGAATTGAGTACACCAAAAAATAGCTTAAACATGGTGTGCTACTTGAAAATGTTTCAAGGTATTGCATGCATCTCAATGGTAGAAAATTTCAGTATTTAGACTATTCAGTTATATCCCTCAACTTACATCCCACTCTTTTCCTTAGTTTTCACCAATTTCTTTTTCCTTTCCCCCTGATTTACAGTTCTACATCAAGTTTCAAGGATACCAAACAAGAAAAACAAATGAAGGAAGTACCGTATTACCATGTAAATTGCTGAAATCAACCTGCGAGCAAACCATCTCATGTGCATTGCCTGTTGAGCAGCACTCGCAGCTTGCACCGAGTCAAATCGTAGATACACAAAACCTGCGCTATTTCTGCATGCAAGATAAACCAGTTAAGGAGTTGCACACAACTTTCATTTGCCATTCAAAATGGAAAAAGAATAAAGATTCATCAACAGATATGTGGACGAATACCATGCATTCGGAAACTTACTTGTCAACATGAATATGCTTCACCCGACCAAATTTAGAACATTCCTCTGCTACATCCTCCTTGATATCCTCATCAAAATCTGGTTCCGTCTGTTTATAAAAGCAGATACCAGAATTAGGAAAGGCGACATCACTTAACAAAATTGAACAGCATAGAATGAAAAAGCGAACCTCAGTAGCTGGATCAAACATATTCTTCAACAGCAAACACTCGCTGGGGATTCCAACTGGCTCTGCTCCTGGGGCAGGCATAATGGCTGTTGGGAGAGTTGATGCAGGTACCATACCTGGAGCCCCAACAGGTAAACTAATAGCCTGCTGGGCAGGGGCTGAGCCATTCACAACAGGCATGCCACCCATAGGCCCTGCAATGCTGCAGCAATTCATATTCGTTAAATTGATAACAAAATAACCAGATAGAAACGCACTCTCGCATGCATACATGTGTGTGTAAAGACAAACCTTGTAGCAATACCAGAGCGATCCAATTTTGCCATAAGCATTGCTCTTGACTGAGCATTCAATGACTGCATATAAAAAAGTAATACATCAGTCAATTACTTTTAAGAAAACAGCTCCTATTAAATAGATACAGAAGTTAAAAAAATGGAACTGGCTCCTTCTCATGGACCGAAATGAAAGGTAAGGAGAAAATAATATGACATGTAACCAGGCCAGGAAAGAGTGCTGGAAGAAATGCACAACATATCAAACCTAAGCCTAATGAACATGGAGGGAAAGGAGGAAGACAACATTAATTTATGAAAACATTCTTTGCATTTGTCTGATAAATTCAAATATGGTGGGACAAAAAAAATTAAGCATTTTTTTACCAAAATATTATAAGGTGTCCACTATGAAAAGCACAAAAATTTCATGTGTCTGTCATACGGACAGTCATAAAAATCTGCACACATGAATCATAGCCACTTGAGTTATATCAAAACACAACTCCACCCAGCCAAAAAGTGTCAATTAAAATTGAAACATAGTAATATTTGGGGAAAATTAAACTATAATCATCCATTGCAAAGCCATTTTACAATATTACACACATAAGTTTTAACTCACCAATCCACCTTCATCATCATCCAAATCTGCAGATTTTGCAGTTGTATCTTGGCCACCAACATGATCTGTTACCGATGACACCTGAAGATGATAGACGAAAAAACTCAAACAGGAACGAGCAATGTGATCATCAACAAATAAAAACACGCAAGGGGGATCATGATTGCTACCTTGATATTCCTACCAGCAATCTCTAATTTTCCATTCAAACCCTGAGCTGCCTTGGCATGTTCAAGATTAGCAAACTGTCCAAATAAATGAAATGGATAAATAACTTCCATATCCACAGGCATATTATTTAATAGTCTGACAGAGTTGATAACTAACTTGTACAAAGCCAAAACCCTTGCAATGTCCTGTCTCCAAGTCAAGGGGTAGCTGAACAAGCTCCACTGGACCAAATGGCTCAAAAATCTAACAGGCAAACAAGAAACAACAATATTTCATGAAGTTATAAATCAAGGTTCCACTTTCTTTTACCGAAAATCAAAATTCCACTTATGAACATGCTACTTATATATCATTGTTGATGCACTGTTCCAGCGTCAAGAAAACAAATTCATTGGTAATGAAGGGATGGTAAGTTATGTGAAAAGAGATCAATAAATATCAATATTCTGTATTCCTGATCAACAGTGATAGAATCCATGCCAAATATATCTCTTTGCTCGTCCTTCATAAATCAATGAACAGAACCAATTACCTCTCTCAGCTGAGTCTCAGTCATGTTAAAGTGAAGGTTCCCCACATAAAGTTTCCTCTCCACTGGTCCATATTGTCCTGTTACCCCAGCAGCTCCACTGGTTGTATTAGACTGAACAAGGTTTTTTTCAGCCTCTGAAGGTTTAACCATCACAGGTTGTCCCAGAAGCAGTTGGCCAGAAAGGGCAATTGCCATTGGCACAGACATCACATCATAAAATTCAATATACCTGCATCCAAACAAAGAACTTGTGTAAGTTTTCATACCAATAACATTAGAAAAGTTGAAACTGAGACTTACAACGCATAGAGTAAAGAGAAACAAGAACTCTAGTTCAGACAGTTCTAACTGACTTTCTTTTGTTTATCTGATTCGTACAGAGAAAAGTATTAGTCAGTAAGATAAAAAAAAAGGTTGAAACCCCTAAAGCATAGATCACAATGACATTAAAGTAATTCAATTATGTAATTTGCTGAGATTGGTGACACCATCAATGACCATGGAACAAGAGTCTTAGGTAAGTCATCTCCACATGCTCATGTGCATATCAAATCCTAAAAAAACAACTTATTGAGAGGTGGTTGGCCTTGTATGACAAACTAATTGTCAACTAATTCCAAGAGCTAAACAGCAGAAACCCACACATATCATCAAAGAACCTACCATCGGTCACACATCCAACCATAAATCAGCAAAAACTAAAACAAAGGAACTCCTCCAATATGAGATTTAGCATCAACTTCATCAAAATCCCACCTATATTTTGCAAAGACGGCCTTCAAATCATTAGGGAAGCAAAAATAATGAGAAGGCTCATCACACATGATTGATATCCTCATTCCGTAGCAAACATAGAGGACAAAAATTGGGAGAGGAAAAAAAAGGGTCATGTTACTACCTTGAGAACGCAGCATGAATTGATTAAACATGAGAGCAAGGAATTCCCATCATCCCTCATCATATCGCAATGCTAGTTCATTTAAGAATACAGTTAAATATGATTCTTAAAAGTTGATATCCGTATATCATACTAGGGCATACATATAAACAAAAGCTATTGATAAGATGGCACATACCCAACTCCTTTAGACCGCCTTGAATTTCTATCCATGATCAGACGGACATCTCTCACCTGAAGATGAAAACATTAGAAAAATATTTAACTTAAGAAGCTTCAAATGATAGAGGTACATATAAGAAATTCACCCATGACTTCTTAACATGCGATATGCTTGGTGAAAAATAGTTTATCTTCTTTATTTATGACAAGGTAGCGAATGTCGGGCTCTAAAGGATAACAAGCATAAAGTATGGTAGCAAAGATGAAGATGTTGAAAAGGACACGTATTAACATAACAAAAGATAAGATTCAAAATCTCTTATCAAAGGAAGAGTAGGTGCGGCGTCAATTGCAGATAAATTGGTGGAAAACCATAAGGTTTCCTGGATATGAGCAAAAAGTCCATTCTAGTGAAGAGGATAGATCAAACAATGTTCTTTGAAAAGGGACAAAGAAAGACCGAAAGAAACGCTCAATGAAATCATTGAACAGAACCCTTTAGTTCACAACCTATATAGAGATTTAGTTGCTAGTACAGCATACGGCATCATACGATCCACAGAGCTAATCCACCCAATGGGATAAGGCTTGTTGTTTTTGACCAACAATCCACTATCTGAAGCCAACATTGGACTAACTAAAATAGATTTGAGTCAACTCAATACAACAACAAGAATAAAGCCTCATCCCACTATGTGAGGTCGGCTACATGGATCATACGGCGCCACTGTGCTCAATCATTCACCAACTCTTTGGGTTTGAGTCAACTAAATAAACAAATAAATCCTGAAACTCAAGAAAAATCATAAACAACTAGCAGCTGGATGCAAAGGAAAATTAGAAGCAACAGCAACTAAATTAAGCCGAATAATTTATATAAACTACAGTTTAACACCATCTCAAACAATATGAAGTTGATACTCTCAATCGTTAATTGAAGGAAAACAGACCAAAATTAGCCCCGAGAGTACTACAAGCAAATAAGCACCAATAGATATCTTTTAGGGTAAAAACCATCAATAGGATTACAAATGCAAGTGATTCATATCAAAAACAGAATACCGAACATTGTTAAATTACATATTGCAGAAAAACAAAATCTAACCTTGCCAGCTTTCGAGAAGAATTCATAAACATCTCTCTCTGTTGCTTTTAGAGGCATCTATGATTATATCCAAATAACTAAAGTCAGTAATGTATATCAAGTATCTAAAGAATTAAATATAGTTCAAAATTTAACCATAGTAAGCAAGAATGCAAGCCCTTCAACCTGGTATGCAAAAACTGTTCTCTGATCCCTTTCTGGATCTGCCTCAGGTTCCACAGCCTCTTTTTTATCCCTAAATCTCCTGCAATATAAAGAAAATTTAGGGTGTGTGCAACAAATTAGATAGGAAAATTTTCTCCGCTAACATTTATGAATGGTATGGATATTCTAAATTGTCAAAAAACTAAATCACAAATGGTGGACTTCAGGATGGCACTTCATTTGAGAAGTGAGAAGTTATAACATCTCAGTGACTCAAATTTCAAGTTCAAAACAGAACTCAATCAAATAAATGCATACCAATCAGTGCTTCTGGCCAAGATTTTACCCCTCAATTTTGTGTGAAAATTTATTCAGAGTTGTTCATGTTGCAATCCTATCATATTATTCACAATAAAATAAAATTCAATGATCAAGATCAAATGAAATAAATCCCAGTTATTGATCAAACAATAAGTTCATAGTAGGAAATTTCAACACATATGTAGAAGTCCCAACACACATGCGAACATTGCCATCATGAATCCAAATAATGTCATGGATGAATTAATATAAATAGTACTCACATTCTAGGTTACAGGTTTTGATTTCACGCATAGTACAAGGAAATATGATGCAGGTCAAGCTTACGTTTGCAGTACTTAAGTGAATATGACCATGATATTATATCTGAAGGGAACAAGGGTATTGCAATACATCAAAAACCCAAAAGAAAAAAAGAATCTGAGGCGTCCTTTTAACAACTAGTCTAAATCTAAATCTAAAATTACTCCATAACATGCGAAAAAACATGGGTTGCCAACTTGAAGGGGGGGTGAACAAACTCAATACCTTAACTAGCCAATAGCCTTCAAAGTTTAGTCAAGGCACTACAGCTTTAAACACGCATTCTATCAAAATAAGAACTTCAGTACAAGCTAAATTAGCCTAATCCAACTCCTTCCTTAACCACTACCCTTAAGTCATTTTCAGAGTAAACCATTTGGAAAAACATAATTCCATACAATAAAACAGTGACTTCACTTTCACTCCTCACTGTACTTCCTCAAACAACTTAAAACCTACTTGTCCACAGTCCACAGCATCAACCAATAAGCCTCATCAGATAAACAACAGCTAACAAAAATGCATCATACTCCCTCCGGTCCTAAATATAAGAACTAATTGACTTTTTCTGAAAAATCCTTAAAAAAGCAAAATAAGTTAATTATAAATTGATTTACCCAATTTTTTCCCTTAAAATAGGTTATTTTACCTATAAACTGAATGGATAATCTAAAAATATATATGTCATCATTTAATAAGCAACCTTAATCTCTCCCAAAAAAAGTCAAGGTCCTATATTTAGTACCAGAGGTGGTATGACATTATGATTCATGAACATTCAACCAACATTCACAAAATTCACAAAATTCACAAAGCATTACCTGCTTTCTCTAGACTCCATTTCTCGTTCTCTTTCTCTATCACGCTCAGACCGACTTCTACTTCTTCTAGACCTCTCTCTCTCCTCTCTCTCCCTCCTCTCTCTCTCCTTCTCCCTCTCCCTCTCCCTATCCCTCTCTCTCCTCTCCCTCTCTCTCTCCTTATCTCTCCTCTCCCTCTCTCTCTCCCTACTCCCTCTCCTCTCTCTCTCCCCCTCCCTCTCTCTCTCCCTACTACTCCTATGCCTCTCCTTCTCTCTGCTCGACCTCTCTCTATCTCTCTCCTCGCGATCTCTCCTCCCTCCGTTCTCGTCGTCGCCGTCGCCGCCTCGTGACCTCTTGGAGCTCTTCCTGTCTTCTCCGTCCACGTCATCGTCGTCCACGTCACGTTTCCGGTAAGCTCTCTCGCTTTTGTCGTTTTTTTCCTTACTCCTCGTCGAATCGTGATCTCCTCCTTGCTCCTCCACTGTCTTCTCCAAGTAATCGTACTCGTCGAAGTCCATGATTTTGTTCGAATTTCGAAACCTGTAGCTCACCTCTCACGAAATGAAGAAGAAGAGAGTGTTTGTGTGTGGGGTTTGGGAAATTGGGGATTCTAGGGTTTTGGGGGCTTTTCTTCGGAGGGAGATAGAATAGAATGGAACAGAAGTAGTGAAAGTACTTGAACTCAATTGGATAGTTTAGTTTTGGTGTCGTAATCTAGATCCTTCGTTTCGGACACGTTCAGAAATGTTTTTGTTTGGGACATAGTACTATGTATGTATGAATGTGGATCAAAGGCCCAACATAGGTTTCATAAGTGGATACCAAGCCTCTTTTTGGTCCTACGTGTTTTTGGATGGTATGCCGTTTCGTTCAATTTGTTGTTTTTTTCTTTTTTCTTTTTTTCTTTTTTTTGCTTAGAGCTTTCGGTGTCCAGCCCCTTCAGGGACCGACTAATCCGAAGTCGCTCGGGATTCCCTAATTTGGGTGTGACGACTTCCCAAGGTTTCGAACCCATGACCTGGTGGGTACGCGGTGTCTTACCTTCCTCTTTCTTATCAGCTGGTCTACGCCCATTGGGCCAATTTGTTGTTTTTATCCCTATAAATATACTCTATATGATCTAAATAGAAGACTTAGTTGAGTAAATAAAAAAAAGAAGCCCTAATTGAATTTCTTGAAGATAATAAAGTTGCAAAATAGGTAATTAATTTATGACATATTTGATACTCCCTCCGGTCCTAAATATAAGACCTAATTGACTTTTTTTGGAGTTGTTAAGGTTACAAAATATGTTATTAAATTATAACATATTTAATATATTTTTAGATTAGTCATTAGTTTATAGGTTAAATAAACTAGTTTAAAGGAAAAATTAGATAAATCAATTAATAATTGACTTATTATGCTCTTGTTTTAGGATTTTCCAAAAAGTCAACTAGGTCTTATATTTAGGACTAGAGGGAGTATATTTTTAGAATACTCATTAGTTTATATGTCAAGTAAACTAGTTTAAGCAAAAAAATTAGATAAATCAATTTATAATTAACTTATTTTGTTTCTTTAAGATTTTCCAAAAAAGTCAACTCAATCTTATATTTAGGATCGGAGGAAGTAATAACCACTATGATAATCCTTTTAACATTTAAAATCGCATAGATCATTTTCTTTTATCTTTTTATGATAGGGTGATTTCTTAGACAACCGCAGCTCAAGTGACGGATTTTTGATTTGCTTTAAATAGATCAAATATATAGTTAGACGCAAATGTTATTTTGAAGAGATTTAGGATGCATAAATTACTTTAAAATATTGTTATTTATATTTTTGTTCTCCAAACTAATTCACCTTATTCATAAACTAAGTATAGCTTAAATATTTTCAATATATGTTAAATTGAATAGTTTACTGTGTTTTCTTAATTTTCATAACAATTCAAATTGATCTTATATTCTGGAATGAATGGAGTATTTCAGTAAGCACCTTGAATTTTTATTCTGAGTATTAGCTTATGAGATGGAGACATGCATATGGTTTGAACGCACGACTTGTACCATCAACGTGCTAAAGAGATGTGATCATATATATATATATATATATATATATATATATATATACCATAACGGACAGCCTGCTATCAATACTTAAGAAGATCATCCAGGGATGACCAGAAATGATCCGGGTTATAGAAGATCAATCCTTGTCCTATTTCATACAAGGGATAATAAGACTTCTCACAAAGGAAGTCATCAACAGATCTTCTCCCTTCAGACCACCCCAGCACAGTCTTCCTTCGTTTCCTACTGGAGACGTAACTGTATGGTGTTCTTAAGTATTCTTAGCTGTATGTTTTATGAAAACATAATCCCAGGTTAAATAATACTACTACCCTTAATCCTTGTTAAGAGTTTAGTTACTCATACCTTAATCTTCAGATGTCTTCCAAAATGATTTCTGAAATGTAAACGACGAGGGAATAGCAAAAGAAAATTTATTTGATATATGGGATTACAAGAGATTTGGGATTCGATAGCTATGTGTGCTTTCGATGCCCTTCCTTATGCTGGTTACATGGCTTATATAGAGAGACATTCCTCTCAATTTACATCATTCCTTGCGTCATCTTCCATGATTCATCTCCTTCTTATCTTATCCTTTCTTTTTCCTTTTTATCTTGTCTGCCACTTCTTGTCTGCCACTTCTTTATCTTCTTCTTTTTAGTTGTCTGCCACTTCTTTTGTCTTCTTCTTCTCAGATTATACTCATGTCCATTATTGGATCTTCAAAATCTCGTCTTTCTGGACTTCTTTCATCACAATAATTACACTTGTGGGTGGCATATTCGGCTAATAATTGGCATATCCTCTTCTTAGTATCTGTACTATTTTCAAACTTGTTATTTTTTATTTTATCATAAAACTGATTAAATTGATTGATGTTCCTTGTATTTCTCCCTGAGGAGTAAATTAAAGTTGTTGGCCCTGAGAAATATACCCAAGCAGCTTCATCCTCAGTTGCCAAAATTCTATTCATCTCCTGGAATATTATATGATAGTCCTGTGATCTTATTCGAGATATTGTTTCCATAAATTCTTCATCATCATTAATATCTTCCTTTGGCTCAACAGAGTGCTCAAAGGGTTTTCTTGTTGTCCCCAATCTAATAAGATTAATTGGATGATAAAACTTGTCTGGGGTTATTTCGGCTATTGTTGAATAACATCTAATAAATACCATATGCTGGGTTACAATACCAAAGTATGTTTTTACAGCTCTTTTTAATGGTTCTGGTAACTCTGCAATTTCCTCCAAGCTTGCTGAGGGATAAATTGACTGGATTAAACCATGCTGGTACAAAGCTTTTACTACATTAGATGGTGTTCCTTGGTGAATTATTGCTTTATTGAAGGCATAATGGGATATATATTTGATTTTCGGAGTTTTAAAGGAAAAATGGTTAAGGTTATAAATAAGTTTCTTAAAATTAGTAAAATATTCTGATAATTTAAAGACTGGGTTACTGGCTGGTAATTCTGCTGAGGTCTTCTTGGTTTTTGATGTTTGGTTAGAGGTTGATGGTTGGTCATATACTGGGCTTAATGATAGTTCTTTGTGGACTTCTTTTTCTTTTTCTTTTTCTTGGGCTTGACTTTTCATAATTTGGAGTAAAGGGGTTATTTTTTGTGTCAGCTCCTTCCCAACTCTGTTTGGGTCTTCCTTTTCTTTCATTTCTGGATTTACATGGCTATTTACTCTTTCTTCCAGTTTCCCCACTCTATCAAAGAGTGTATCCAACTGGTTAAAGATCTTTGTAAAATTTGTATTTATTGGACTGAGCATTAAATTCATATTTAGTTCCACCACTTGGAACCTCATATTAATTTGCTCAATTAAATTTCTCATTTCCTCAGAAGTTTCATTACTTGTCGGAGTTACAGGTCTTCCTGATTCCATCTGCTCAGAAAATCAGCAATTAAATTATTTTTTCCTTTAATATATTCAATTTCATAATCATAATATGTCATATCACTCTGCCATTTTATTAACATTTTATTACTTAATTTATTAGTTTTAATTCCTTTATCTAACCAATGTTTTACTTGAGTATTATCAGTTTTTATAACAAATTTAGTATTTACTATAAATAATTCAAACTTTTCTACTGCTTTTACTATTGCCAAAAATTCCTTCCAATTTGAATGATATTTAACTTGAGAATCATTAAATTTTCCACTTGAGTATTTAGTAATTGTTTCTTTTCCTTCATTATTCTCATGATATAAGGCTGCTCCCCAATAATTATCTGATGCATCTGTATAAATTATCCATTTTACATTATTGTAACGGACAGCCTGCTATCAATACTTAAGAAGATCATCCAGGGATGACCAGAAATGATCCGGGTTATAGAAGATCAATCCTTGTCCTATTTCATACAAGGGATAATAAGACTTCTCACAAAGGAAGTCATCAACAGATCTTCTCCCTTCAGACCACCCCAGCACAGTCTTCCTTCGTTTCCTACTGGAGACGTAACTGTATGGTGTTCTTAAGTATTCTTAGCTGTATGTTTTATGAAAACATAATCCCAGGTTAAATAATACTACTACCCTTAATCCTTGTTAAGAGTTTAGTTACTCATACCTTAATCTTCAGATGTCTTCCAAAATGATTTCTGAAATGTAAACGACGAGGGAATAGCAAAAGAAAATTTATTTGATATATGGGATTACAAGAGATTTGGGATTCGATAGCTATGTGTGCTTTCGATGCCCTTCCTTATGCTGGTTACATGGCTTATATAGAGAGGCATTCCTCTCAATTTACATCATTCCTTGCGTCATCTTCCATGATTCATCTCCTTCTTATCTTATCCTTTCTTTTTCCTTTTTATCTTGTCTGCCACTTCTTGTCTGCCACTTCTTTATCTTCTTCTTTTTAGTTGTCTGCCACTTCTTTTGTCTTCTTCTTCTCAGATTATACTCATGTCCATTATTGGATCTTCAAAATCTCGTCTTTCTGGACTTCTTTCATCACAATAATTACACTTGTGGGTGGCATATTCGGCTAATAATTGGCATATCCTCTTCTTAGTATCTGTACTATTTTCAAACTTGTTATTTTTTATTTTATCATAAAACTGATTAAATTGATTGATGTTCCTTGTATTTCTCCCTGAGGAGTAAATTAAAGTTGTTGGCCCTGAGAAATATACCCAAGCAGCTTCATCCTCAGTTGCCAAAATTCTATTCATCTCCTGGAATATTATATGATAGTCCTGTGATCTTATTCGAGATATTGTTTCCATAAATTCTTCATCATCATTAATATCTTCCTTTGGCTCAACAGAGTGCTCAAAGGGTTTTCTTGTTGTCCCCAATCTAATAAGATTAATTGGATGATAAAACTTGTCTGGGGTTATTTCGGCTATTGTTGAATAACATCTAATAAATACCATATGCTGGGTTACAATACCAAAGTATGTTTTTACAGCTCTTTTTAATGGTTCTGGTAACTCTGCAATTTCCTCCAAGCTTGCTGAGGGATAAATTGACTGGATTAAACCATGCTGGTACAAAGCTTTTACTACATTAGATGGTGTTCCTTGGTGAATTATTGCTTTATTGAAGGCATAATGGGATATATATTTGATTTTCGGAGTTTTAAAGGAAAAATGGTTAAGGTTATAAATAAGTTTCTTAAAATTAGTAAAATATTCTGATAATTTAAAGACTGAGTTACTGGCTGGTAATTCTGCTGAGGTCTTCTTGGTTTTTGATGTTTGGTTAGAGGTTGATGGTTGGTCATATACTGGGCTTAATGATAGTTCTTTGTGGACTTCTTTTTCTTTTTCTTTTTCTTGGGCTTGACTTTTCATAATCTGGAGTAAAGGGGTTATTTTTTGTGTCAGCTCCTTCCCAACTCTGTTTGGGTCTTCCTTTTCTTTCATTTCTGGATTTACATGGCTATTTACTCTTTCTTCCAGTTTCCCCACTCTATCAAAGAGTGTATCCAACTGGTTAAAGATCTTTGTAAAATTTGTATTTATTGGACTGAGCATTAAATTCATATTTAGTTCCACCACTTGGAACCTCATATTAATTTGCTCAATTAAATTTCTCATTTCCTCAGAAGTTTCATTACTTGTCGGAGTTACAGGTTTTCCTGATTCCATCTGCTCAGAAAATCAGCAATTAAATTATTTTTTCCTTTAATATATTCAATTTCATAATCATAATATGTCATATCACTCTGCCATTTTATTAACATTTTATTACTTAATTTATTAGTTTTAATTCCTTTATCTAACCAATGTTTTACTTGAGTATTATCAGTTTTTATAACAAATTTAGTATTTACTATAAATAATTCAAACTTTTCTACTGCTTTTACTATTGCCAAAAATTCCTTCCAATTTGAATGATATTTAGCTTGAGAATCATTAAATTTTCCACTTGAGTATTTAGTAATTGTTTCTTTTCCTTCATTATTCTCATGATATAAGGCTGCTCCCCAATAATTATCTGATGCATCTGTATAAATTATCCATTTTACATTATTATCTGTTGGGATAGTTAGTTTTGGCAAATTTTGACATAATTTCTTAATTTGTCCTATAATCTTTTTTGTCTGGTCATTCCATATCCATATACTTTTTTCTCCTGCTAACCTAGATATTTTAGCAGTTAATTTTGATAAATTAGGTATGTAACTTCTAGCTTGGTTCACTAATCCTAAAAATGATTGTAATTCCTTCTTATTTCTTATTTCTGTAAATTCTAATACCTTTTTACTTATATGTTCTTGTAATTCTATTCCTTCAGGTGAAATATATTGTCCTAAAAATCCTATTCTATTCTTTCTTAATTCTGCTTTGTTTGGTGATATATTTAATCCTTTATTCTCTATTAGTTCAATAAATTTTTCTAAGTGTTGTTCATGTATTTCTTCATTTTCTGAAAATATTAAAATATCATCAATATAAATAACAGCAAAATTTCGTATTGGTAATAATAATTTAGTTACATACTCTTGAAATATACTTGGACTATTATGGAATCCCATAGGTAATACATTCCATTCATATAGCCCTTCCGATGTACTAAAAGCAGTATACTTTTTACTTTCTTCTTCTAACTTTATTTGAAAAAATTCTGATTTGCAATCAAACTTGCTAAAAATTCTCTTTCCTCTTATTAAGTTAAATAATAATTCTATTTTAGGTATAGGATATCTATTTCTTATTGCTAAGTCATTCAATTTTTTATAATTTATTACCATTCTTGATTTTCCTCTTTTTTCTTCACTATGTTTTACTACAATCATAGCAGGTGAAGAATATTCAGATTTACTTTCTCTAATTAAGTCATATTTTTTCATTTCATTTATATGCATTTCAAATTCCTTTTTATCCTGTTCTGTCCATGGATAAGGTTTACAATTTATTTCTCTACTATAATCTCTTAGCTCTATTTTTGCTAATGGTTTTGATTTTTCCCAATGAATTAAAGGGTTTTCACTATAATTTTCTATCAGTCTTTGTTCTACTGTCTTTTTTATTTTTCCTTCTATTATATTAAGTCTTATGATTTCTTTAGGTTCTACCTCTTTTATCATTAATGTTGATAACATATGATTTATTTCTATAGGTTTATTATTTTCTAGAAATTGTACTTCATTTTCATTATATTTCTTTTGAAACTTTTCATCCTTTCTTCTATAAGGATTAGTTATTCTTATTCCCCATGCTTCGTGTTTACATGGTGTAGTTAGTATAATAGCTTTTTCTATTAAATGTAGAGGATAATATTGACTTAAAAAGTCTAATCCTAATATTACATCACAAGAAGGTTCATTATATTGGTTTAATTCTTGTATAACTAATTCATATTCTCCTATTTGTATACTAACATTTCTTGATTCTAATTCTATCATATGTATTTCTTTTCCTGCACTTTCCATTCTTAACATTTTTTGTTTTCTTTTCCATAGTTCTGGTGGTAAGACATTATATTTTGCTACTGTTAAATTTGCTCCTGTATCTATAAGTGCATGATATTTTCTTGATCTATATTTTTGGTAATTGAATTTTACTAATATGAAAAACAATCTTCTATTATTCATTTATGCTCCACTTAACATTTCTAATCTTTCTTTTGTTCTTACTAACATTCTTTGTTTTGCTATATAATTCCACATTACTGGAACCCTCATATACCATGTTCTTCCTGCTACATAATTTAATGTTGTTGTTGGTTTTTTCATTTGTTTTCTTATCCATCTTAAGTTACTCTTAGACATCAAATTTATATTATAAGTTTTATTATTTATTCCTACTAACATTTCGGTATAATTAAAGTTTGATGATTTATATTTATCATTATTCTGTCTTGTTGTATCCTATATGGTTTTACTGCTTTTAAAAAATCTGATCCTAACGTAACTTTATGTTCATTGTCAGTATTTTCTTCTACCCAAATTTTCATACTCATTATATCTCTCTTATTAAATCTTATATTTATATTTGTCTTAGTTCCTTCTTCATCTATTTCTAAATTATTTTCTGTATATTGTTCTTCAATAAAACTTCTACTTATTTCTTGATCTACTAATGCTTTTACTTCTTCCCATATGGCTTCCTTCTTTATTTCTAACTTTATATAGTATTTTTGTTCTGTTAAATTTATTTGTCTACTCCTTGGTCTAATTTGTGCTAAACTAGTTGTTATTGGTATTTCTGCTAACATATTTGCTTCTATATCTGTATCATGTTCATCTATGTTACTTCCTATTCTTACTATGTTTGCTCTTCTGGATTCAGGTCTGATTATTGGAATATCTATACTTCTTCTTGGGATTTCTAATCTCCTTGGGATTTCTAGACTTCTTCGTGCTGCAGTATTTATATTTATATTCAAGTCTGGTGTATTTATTCTTAACATTCTTTGTCCTAATGTATTATTAGTTTGTATTCTTCTAGGATTTTCTATTTGGTTTATATTAGCAGTTCTATCTAATTCTATTTGTAATTGTTCTGGGATTGTTATATTTGTCGGATCTAATGGTATTTCTTGTAATATTGGCATAAAGTTTTTATCTATAGTTATTCTTCCTTGTGATCTATTATATATTTTATGTTCATTTGTAAATACTAATCCTATCATAGCAGTTATACTTATTGTTTTAGCTCCTCTTAACATTTGTATTCCTCCTAGTTTATGATAAACTATTATTGATTGATCTATATGTTCATCTGCTCTTGATATTGCAAAATTTGTATTTACTGTAAATTTTAATTTTTGGTATATTAAGTTTCCTGTTAATATTCCTAATACGCTATCCTGCACATTACTTATTATTCTTCCATCTGTTATTAGCAATTCTATTGGTGAGTTTATTCCTTCCCTAAAATAAGCTTTTACTAATAATTGTACTCCTGCTATATAGATTTCCGTTACTTCATCTTTAAATGATAATCTTGAAATTTCATTTTCAATTAATGCTTTACTTACTAGTGGTATTCTAAGTATTCCTTCTGTTAACGTTGATTCTATGGGATGTTTTTTCTCTAAAACTACACATGCCTTCTTTTCATTTCTATTCTTTTTTATTATTTTACTCACTCTACTTATAAATCCTTTCTCACCATTAAATTCTTCTGGTTTCAAATCTAATTTTATATCTTTTATTTTATTATATTGTTTTTCATTAAATGTGATTCTTCGTTCACAGATTCCTTCCTTACTACTTATTTGTTCATTGTATTCTTCATATTCTATCTCATTATTACTACTTTGTCCTTCTTCACTAATATTCATCATATATAACATCATATTTTCTTCTTCTTCTGATGTTTCAGAAATTTCTGATTCAGATTCTTCTTCTATTTCTTTTAACTTATATATTTCTATGTCAGACTGTTCTAATTCACTATAAATTGGTTCATCAATTTCTAAGGGTTCTAACTCCCAATTTACAGCTTGTTCTAATATCTTCATAAATTTCTTTTCTTTGGGTTCTGGACAATTAGTACTTATATGTCCTATTTTTCCACAATTATAACATTTACATTTTTTAGGTTTCTTGTTGTAATTAATTTTTCTTTTTCCTTTTTTGAAGTATTTTCTTGGCTTAAATTTTCTGTAAAATTTCTCCTTTGGATATTTCTTAAATTTATACTTAGTCTTTCTTTTTCCTCTTTTATCTCTCCTTCTTATTTTCCTTTCTTCACATCCCCATTTATGAGGTTTTTCAAATTCTCCACATTTTATTATTAACTTGTTTGTCTTATAATATTTCTTATTCCTCCATGCTCTTTTGCATGCATCTGATAAATATTCTCTTAAATATTCTTCTCTTCTTTGTCTCATTTCTTGATCTAGTTGTTGTTGTGATGTTCCTTCATTTTTTGGTATTTCTAATTGTCTTTCCATATTAATCTGAAAATTGTCATCTTCCTTTATATTTATTTTTGTAGCATATTGAAATTCTTTCCTTATTTGTTCTATCTTTTCTTCTTCCTGTCCCATTATCTCTTCTATTTCATCATCATCTATATTTTCTAAAACATTCATCATGTTTATACTAATTCCCTTATTTTTCTTATCCTTCTGTTGTTTTTCTTGTTTCTTTGGATTCATTATTTCCATTAAATAATCTAATTCTGAACCTGTTTGGTATAGTATTTCTGCTATCTTATTCGATTCTTTTATTTCTAGTTCTTCTTCACTTATTTCTTTATTCTTTCCTTTATTTATCATACCATGCTTTTCTTGATATTTTTCCATATCAAATTTTTCTATTTCTTTATATATTTCCCATATATTTCTATTTATGACTTCTTGTCCTTTCTTTATTTCTTCTGATAATATTCTAGTTTGTTTTATATTTTCATCCATAGATTGTTTTAATATGTTATTCCTACTTACCTCTTTTATCTCTATTTCCTCTAAAGCTTTTAACATTTCTTCCATATTCATCATATTTATCTGGGGTTTTTCAATTATAGGTTCAATCCTTTTTTCTATTCCTAAAGCCTTCATTATCTGCCTTATATTTGCTTTTATATATGCTAATTCAGTAGTATTATTTACAACTTCTTTTCTTAAATCATATAATTTTTGTTCCAATGGCTTAGATAGCTCTATTAGTCTATCAACCTTATATTTCTGTTGTTCTTGATCTATGATATTCTTAGTTTCTATTGGTAATTTTTCTATCAAATCATTTAGATTATAGACTTGTAATAAATCTTCTATATTTGGATTAACATAACATCCTAATTGTTTCATTATGAACATATTAGTCCAATTTACTTGGTTAAAAGTATAATCACCATCTCCTCCTATTATATATGGTGTAAAAATGCAATCACTTGCCTCTTCTTTATTATCATAGTTCATAAAAGAACTTTCTGGTAATTTTTCTGCTTCTATTCCATACATTCTAGGTTCTAATACTTTTATAGAATTCATTTTAACAATAACAATAAAACTTTAAAAAGTATGCGATAAAATATGAGAATGATAAACAAGGATTAAGGTTTCATATTATTTAAACCATGGGGCTCTGATACCATAACGGACAGCCTGCTATCAATACTTAAGAAGATCATCCAGGGATGACCAGAAATGATCCGGGTTATAGAAGATCAATCCTTGTCCTATTTCATACAAGGGATAATAAGACTTCTCACAAAGGAAGTCATCAACAGATCTTCTCCCTTCAGACCACCCCAGCACAGTCTTCCTTCGTTTCCTACTGGAGACGTAACTGTATGGTGTTCTTAAGTATTCTTAGCTGTATGTTTTATGAAAACATAATCCCAGGTTAAATAATACTACTACCCTTAATCCTTGTTAAGAGTTTAGTTACTCATACCTTAATCTTCAGATGTCTTCCAAAATGATTTCTGAAATGTAAACGACGAGGGAATAGCAAAAGAAAATTTATTTGATATATGGGATTACAAGAGATTTGGGATTCGATAGCTATGTGTGCTTTCGATGCCCTTCCTTATGCTGGTTACATGGCTTATATAGAGAGGCATTCCTCTCAATTTACATCATTCCTTGCGTCATCTTCCATGATTCATCTCCTTCTTATCTTATCCTTTCTTTTTCCTTTTTATCTTGTCTGCCACTTCTTGTCTGCCACTTCTTTATCTTCTTCTTTTTAGTTGTCTGCCACTTCTTTTGTCTTCTTCTTCTCAGATTATACTCATGTCCATTATTGGATCTTCAAAATCTCGTCTTTCTGGACTTCTTTCATCACAATAATTACACTAGTGGGTGGCATATTCGGCTAATAATTGGCATATCCTCTTCTTAGTATCTGTACTATTTTCAAACTTGTTATTTTTTATTTTATCATAAAACTGATTAAATTGATTGATGTTCCTTGTATTTCTCCCTGAGGAGTAAATTAAAGTTGTTGGCCCTGAGAAATATACCCAAGCAGCTTCATCCTCAGTTGCCAAAATTCTATTCATCTCCTGGAACACACTCAAAACTCGAGTTAGTCTTATACGGGAATGATACTGCTTGAGACTTGTGAATGCACTAAAAATTGAAAATGATGCCGATATAGAAGCAAATATGTTAGCAGAAATACCAATAACAACTAGTTTAGCATAAATTAGGCCTAGAAGTAGACAAATAAATTTAACAGAACAAAAGTACTATATAAAATTAGAAATAAAGAAATAAGCCATATGGGAAGAAGTAAAAACATTAGTTGATCAAGAAATGAGTAAAAGTTTTATTGAAGAACAATGTACAGAAAATAATTTAGAAATAGAAATAGAAATATATATATATATATATATATATATATATATATATATATATATATATATATATATATATATATATATATATATATATATATATATATATATATATGGAACACACTCAAAACTGGAACACACTCAAAACTCGAGTTAGTCTTATACGGGAATGATACTGCTTGAGATTTGTGAATGCACTAAAAATGACAAAAGAGTTATAGGACTTGTGAACATGAAATAGAGACTTGCTTTACCTTTACACTGGCTTTACTAAAGATCTGTCAATTTTTAATCATAAAATACCTATTATGACCAGGCCATTATGTTTGGTTTAGCTTAAAAATAACAGTTTTAATGGCAAACCATTGCTTTGCAAAGATCATCCATATACCTATATAATCCAAATGAAAAAAAAAATGCTTATTTCCCTGAAACATGGAAAGATAAAGAAATGTGCTTCGGGAGAGGGGGAATTTCTTAGATTTTGGCCCGGAAGTAAGTGTTAAAAATGTCACCTTTACACTGTCATGATAATATAATAAAATTACCCATGCCTTCTCTATTTTTCCAACACAATCTGACTTATTTTGTCCAACAATCACTCTAAGTTATTTAACCTTTAAATTGATTGTGTGGCTTAACTTTTAGATGTATCACTTGTCCCCAAAGGTCATATTTCAATTAAAGATATTTTTCCTTACTCATGGTTAGTGGTATCCTAATGGTCTTTGTTTTTTTTAATAATTCTAATGGTCTCTATTTTGATAAGTCAGAATATAAAGTTCCCGCCCTAAAGAGTTTGGAAGTGGAAATCTCTTGACTGCGACCAAATATGGGTAAGCGTCCAAAAATCTCAATCAAGGATTATGATATTTTTAAGTAAATAAGTCATGTATTCCCTCTGTCCCACAATATAAACTAATGTTGCTTTTATTTGCAATTTTCTCTTTGAACATTCCCATACACACACTCTCTCATTTTTGTCTCATTCAATCATCATCCTACTTATCCTCTTCATAGACCAAAGTTAGGAGAAATGTTCCAAACATATGATTGCTTTAAAAAAGTGTTAATAGTTTTATCAAATATATCGATTTGATAAACATTAGATCATATTGTGTGGGCAAAGGAAGTATTAGGAATATAGAGAATATCTTTTCATTGTTTCCCCCTCCCTCCCTCACTCACACCATTCCCATGTTTTTGGGCGCGCATGAATTAGCTTCTTGGAAAATAGTTTTTAAGAAAAAATTGAAAAACATTTTTAGATAATAGATTTTAGAAAATAGGTTTTGATTTGTAGAAGAAAAAAATTAGCTTCTACCAAAACCTATTTTTTGTTCCATGAACCTAGATTTTCAGGCAAAACAGGTAATCATAGAAAAGTTGTCATTGTTTTTTGACTCAACTGAAACATAAGTTTTGACAAAAAAATTATTTCTAAACAAGGCTGAGAGATTTTGTCTACACCGATTTTAAAACTTGGGTTTCACCCAAAAATGCTCATTTTGGGTTTAATTGATTTTTCATATAAATCTTTTTTCCTTTCCTATGCAATACACATTTAAATACACATTCCCTTTAAGTTTTATAATAAACAGATGTTACTTGAAAATGACACTATTTATTTTTCTGGCCAATGAATTTCTAACATCAAAATATCCTTTTTCATCTAGATTCTTGCTTTCTTTAATTAGCCCGTCTCATAGTCTGAAAGGGACCATTAGTTAGAGGGGCTTATATAAGATGAATGAATTCTTAAATTTCTAATCAGTCTTCGTGGAATGATTTCGGATTTATTGAAATATGTAATTCTAGAATTGATTTTAAGCATTTCATATGGAAGCATTTCATATGGAATTTTTTAAGTAGTTTTGCACACGGTGCATCAATGATATAGTAATCGCTCATGTAGTCGAGATGATGGGTTCGATTTCTTATAGATCAATTTGGCCTCCTACAAGTTAATATTAATAATAAGACAAAAAGGATTTTCACATTAGCCAGAACAAAGTTGTGACTATCCAATTTTGATGGTTTTTTTAGTTGATTGGCCCAAACTACAAAGGTATTAGTAAACCATACTCCCTTCTTTTCAAATATAAGATCATATTCCCTAATTGAATTAGATTATGCTAGTTAAGTTAGTTATTAGCACACAATAATACTAATCTATCCTAACCATATATCTTTATTCTCATTCTCTCTCTTTTGCTTGTTCATTATAGATAAGTATTATTAAGATATTTTTGGGAAAAAGTTGGGAAAAATTGGAAAGTTATATATATTTTGGAACAAATTAAAATTTGAAAATGATTTTTTATTTAGGAATTGAGGAAATACAAAATTAGACATGTCCGCAATGTGCTTTTATCATTGGTTAAGTAACAATGAAAATCAAGGTTTAAAAATAAATAAAATACATTCAACCTTTTTATCATTTATTAAGATTAAGATTTTAAAGATGTTAGTTAAATTAGTTCAAATACATGATGTTACCAATATACTCTAGTCATCTATATTCATCCTCACCCTCCCTCTCTTATTTATCGATTATTGGGAGCATTGGTGAGGATAATTTGGGGGAAAATAGAACAAATTATAAATAGGCTAAAATATACTTTTGGTCCCTTATGTTTCCATCAAGTTTCAATTTAGTCTTTTATATTTGAAAAGTATACTTTTAGTCCTTTTTTTGTTAACACCGTTAGTTTAACTTAACGGAATATGCTAACTTAACAATTTTAAATAATTATTTTATAATGAAATTGGACCAAAAGTGATAAATTTTGAAAATATAAGAATATTTACACTCAAATATTTTAATCTGAACATTTTTTCAGTATTTAATAACCATTTAAAATTGTTAACCCAGCATTTTAAATTTGGCACAATTTTTTTTTTGCATCTTGTATCTTGTAATAAGGATTAGAGGGGTAGTTTATTTACCTCAATAATCTCATAAAAAATGCCAAGTAGATGTTTATTTTATGACACAATTAGATTTTTATTTTAATGGCCCTATAGGAGGTTTTTGTTTCCTTTCAATATTGTTTCAACTGAATTTTACGTTTCTTTGGGCTCGGTGGCTATTGGTGTCGGCCATTTTCGTTTGTGTGATTAATGAAATTTTCTTCATTTTGGGTCAAAAAAATTGTCTTCATTTTGGTCAAAAAAATTGTCTTCATTTTGGTCAAAAAAATTGTCTTGTTTTTTTCGAAATTAAGTCGCCCCCTAATGGAAACAGGCACGGTATGCTAAATTATTGATGTCTGCTTGCTTTTGTTTTGGTAAAGTTGTCGTTTTGATAAAAAAAAAACTCTTTTAAATTAGTTGTTTTTTTAAGAACTGGTGATTTTAGATATGGGTTCAGAAACACTCACAAGTCACAACCGAGAAAAGGGAAAAAACGGAACACGCACACGACATGTTTAACTAGTGGCGCTGCAAGTGGCAACGAGCATGGCATCTTCTATTATTGGTATCCGTACAACTTGTTGCTTTTATTTTAATGAAATTGTTTTATTTGGAATTTCAGATATATTTACTTAAGTTAAATCAAAATAAATGAAAATCATGAAAGAAACTATAAATGATTAGCTTGGGTATATCTCAAGCACAGTCAACGAGTATTCCATCTTCTATTAAGCTTATATCGATTTTTGAGGGCTATATCCAATTTTTATGAAGATCATTATCGTTATTCTTAATAAACTTAATTAAATCAGAAAATTCATTTCTCAAGCAAATTGTTTGTGGTTTCAAGTGTCATGCTCTTCCAAGTAGGTTTGTCCAAAACTAGGAACAGGTGCTGGACTGGCATTCTCATTCCCAAAAGGGGTGGGAATAGATTTTTTCCCCGTTCCCCGTTCCCCGTTCCCTTACCCAGAAATTCCCGTCTACACTGGGAATGGGAACGAAAGAGGGATTTCTCAGGCTCTTTTATTTCCGGTTTTTATTATATAAAACAAACAAAAAATTAACTTTCATAACGACTGATTACCAATTATCTAACTCATCTCTATAAGATAGTCACACACTCATATATAAGATAGTCACACACTCATATACCAAGTTTTTTTTAAAGAAGTTAGATAATTTGGTAAACATTTCATAGTACTCCCTCCGGTCCTAAATATAAGACTTAGTTGGGGACTTAATTTTAGTCCTAAATATAAGACCTAATTACAACTTTTACCATATTTTCCCTAAAATACCCTCCTTCTCCCTAATTCCTTAATCCCTCAACCTCTTTCGTTTGTCTACAACTACTCTTCAGATTATGGAGTCATGTCGAACAGTGGATTGACATTCAACCTACATCCGTTGGTGATATTGAAAATATCAGATCATTACTCCTCTCCACACTAAATCCATCTTCACAAATATCCAAAGCATCGTTCATTAATTTCAGTGCTTCACACTCAAATTCGTTTTTCAACAACAATTTCTTTCCAAAATGCCAAAAACAGATTCGCAACCTCCTTACAACTTGTGACATAAAACGATGTCATTTTGAGGTTCAGAGAGCGGACGCCGGTGACGTCGGGAGCGAGGAAGAGTATGTCGGCGACCACTTGGCGGAGTTTTGCGTGAGATTCCGTTGAGGAGGAAGAAGGAGAGAGGATTGAGAAGCCATTGGAGATATCGACGCAGGTGTTCAAAAGGCAATAGGTGAGTTTCCAGATCTAGAGCTTTGAGGAGCTCGAGAGCGAAGGAAATTGAGAGAGTTGAGTTAGGCATTGGGAGATGGGAGGTGAGGGACTTCTTCATAATAAATTTTGAAATAAGGGCATTATTGGAAATGAAATCTAAAATAAGTCTTCCTTAATCTCCCCAAAAAAAATTATCTAGGTCCTATATTTAGTACCGGAGGGAGTATTATTTATAAATCACATTAAAGTTTGTGTTCAATCACTTGACATCAATAAAAAACGTGTTTTTATTTAATATGGGTAAAATCCATATGATTTTGAGCAAATTAATTACAGGTTTATGTAAAAAACATAATTAAGGTAAAGCTTTACACATACTTTATACTCCTATTATTAATTACACATACTCTCTTCCCTCTCTTATATTTAATAAGCAAGGGTTACCATGCAAATCAAGTATAATATCGAACATTTTATGTTATTTCTCATAACATGAACAAAAAAAATCCCTAAATTATTTCTAATAACGTGGATTAGATGAAGTATCTTGTTTATATAAAATACTTCTAATATTCCTAACAAAAATTGGTTTATTGAATAAAATAATTGACTCATAACTATAAAATTATCAGTTTGAGTTTGACCAATATGAGTGTGCCTTGAATTTGGACTTCAAATTCAATGCACCTAAAAACTTTCGCTAATGAAAAAAAAAAATACACCCAACACCATCTCTATGATCTCTTTTGTATTCTCTACTTGAATTAAACTTTCTTTCTAAAAATTAAATGGTCCCAATCTCCTATCACGGACGAGGACATTGCCAGCTCACTCGCTTCTATAAAGAGAGCCAAACCGATAAAGATACGAGAGCGCAAGCTTCTTCCAATTCCATTTCATCAAATCTGGCGGGAAAATTTCAAAACAAAAAAAAAAAAAAAAAACCCAAAAACTTCCACAACAAGCTTAATCAACTCAAACTCAAACCCTAATTCCCAAATTTTGAATCCCCGCCATTTTCTACTATATATATTCCCGCCATTTCTCTCCCCTTTCGTGCGCTTCACCTATTCGAACAAATTCCCCTCACAATCTCTCTCTCTCTCTCTCTCTCTCTCTCTCTCTAACAACATGTTCGTCGTGAAGCGTGACGGTCGCCAAGAGGCGGTTCACTTCGACAAGATCACGGCTCGATTGAAGAAGCTTAGTTATGGACTCAGCACCGAGCATTGCGATCCTGTCATGGTGGCCCAAAAAGTGTGCGCCGGTGTCTACAAAGGCGTCACCACTAGTCAACTTGACGAATTGGCCGCTGAAACCGCCGCCGCTATGACCGCCAACCACCCTGACTACGCTTGCGTGAGTTTAATCCTCTCCTTTCTCACGTTTCCTTTAGGTTTCAGCGTTTCACGTTTAGATTGTTAGATTTCTTGTTGACTTTAAATTTTACTACTCCCTCCGGTCCTAGTTGACTTTTTTGGAAAGTCCTAAAAAAGTAAAATAAGTTAATTATAAATTGATTAACCATTTTTTCACTTAGACTAGTTTATTTTACATATGAACTAATGGCTAATAAAAAAATATATCAAGTATTCGTAATTTAATAACCTATTTCGCAAATGTAACATGTAACCTCTCCAAAAAAAGTCAACTAGGTCTTATATTTAGGACCGGAGTTAGTTGTAGTTTTGCGGTCAATTTGAAATTTAGGAGTTCTATGATTTTAAATTATGTTTAATTAGCGTGTAATTTTGGAATTGCTTTATGTTTATGTGTAGTTGGCTGCGAGGATTGCTGTTTCAAATCTACACAAGAACACTATAAAGTCATTCTCTGAAACGTGAGTGTTTCTGGAAATGGTGTGCTTGTTTAGTTTATTTAGGCTTTTAGATCTGTTGTTTATAGTGTTGTGGATTTGGTGATTGCAGAGTTAAGGACATGTACAATCATTTGAATGAGAAAACTGGTTTGAAGTCTGCTCTTATAGCTGATGACGTCTATGAATTGATTATGAAGGTGCTTTTTTTTTAATCTCTGCTACGTGTTGTTTATTGGAATGTGCTATTTACGTATTGATATCTCAATTTAGGGTTTGTTGTTTGTGGTTACAGCATGCTGCTAGGTTAGACAGTGAGATTATTTATGACAGGGACTTTGACTATGATTTTTTTGGTTTCAAAACCCTTGAGAGATCCTACCTACTGAAGGTTCATGGGAAAGTAGTGGAAAGGCCTCAGCACATGCTGATGCGTGTTGCTGTTGGAATTCATAAGGATGACATCGATTCTGCTGTCCGTACGTACCATTTGATGTCTCAGCGATGGTTCACTCATGCCTCCCCTACTCTTTTCAATGCTGGAACTCCAAGGCCTCAGGTAAGTTCTGTCGTGCATCAATTCATTTTCAATATTAAGATGATGAGTTGTTATAACTGGCTTTTATGTGTTGTGGCAGTTGAGTAGTTGCTTCCTTATATGCATGAAAGGAGACAGCATAGAAGGTATATATGACACTTTGAAAGAGTGTGCTGTTATCAGCAAATCAGCTGGAGGAATTGGGGTCTCTGTTCACAATATTCGAGCCACAGGAAGTTATATTCGTGGAACTAATGGCACATCCAATGGTATAGTTCCGATGCTGCGTGTGTTCAATGATACTGCTCGTTATGTTGATCAAGGGGGAGGCAAGAGGAAAGGTATATTCTTTACGAAAATACAATATATTGTTTTTTATGTTCTTGTAAAATGCATTACCTTATAAACTTTGCGTTTTCAGGTGCATTTGCCGTGTACTTGGAGCCATGGCATGCTGATATATTTGAGTTTTTGGAGCTACGAAAAAATCATGGAAAGGTATGAAAGAGCTAAAAAAGAAATTGGATGAAATGCTTTCAGTTTTTTATCAAGGAAAAGTGGTCCTTGTTATCATTGACAGTTTATTATGCTTCTTTACACAAATGAACTATTATTTTTGCTTTGGTCTTATCATTTCAGGAAGAGCACCGTGCTCGAGATTTGTTCTATGCTCTATGGGTACCTGATCTCTTTATGGAAAGAGTTCAAAGTAATGGAGAATGGTCATTGTTCTGTCCCAATGAAGCACGTGGCTTGGCTGATTGCTGGGGCGAAGAGTTTGAGAAGCTGTATGTTAAATATGAAAAAGAAGTAAGTTCACTCTTGGTTTGTGTATGATAATTATTTATTATTTTTCACCGCACCTTACTGGTTTATTGTTGTTATAATTATATGTGCTTTTGTCTTATCACAGGGGAAAGCAAGAAAGGTTGTTCAAGCTCAGAATCTTTGGTTTGAAATCCTAAAATCCCAAATTGAAACTGGAACCCCTTATATGCTTTTTAAGGTGGTCTACCTTGTCTTGTTTTAATTTTCTGGTTCATTATTCTGCTCTGCTATAATCCCTTTTGTATTTTCCCCTCTTGCTGAAACTCGTTTATTATCTCCATAGGACTCTTGCAATAGGAAAAGTAACCAGCAAAATCTGGGGACAATCAAATCTTCCAACCTGTGTACTGAGATTATTGAATATACCAGTCCTACAGAAACTGCTGTATGCAATCTGGCATCAATTGCCCTGCCTCGGTTTGTAAGGGAGAAGGTGGGGCATCCTTAACATGCTTTACTCAGAATACTAATTTCTATTTGGTTTTCGATCAAGGTTCCTTGAATTTGAAATACATTATTTTGGTTTCTGCAGGGTGTGCCAATGGAGTCTCATCCATCTAAACTTGTTGGGAGCAGAGGTTGTAAGAATAGATATTTTGACTTTGATAAACTGGCGGAGGTACCATCTACTATTAACTAAGTCACATATTTCTATAATTCTTAGATTTTGCTTTAGCTTGATACTGTTTTGTTGAAAATAAAACAGTTAAGAAAAAGAAAATGAGCACTTGTACATTTCTTGTACTGACATTTGTTTACATGATTTTTAGTGGTTGAATTGGCTTTTTTTTTTGCTCATGTCAGGTTACTGCTGTGGTGACGACCAATCTAAATAAAATCATTGACGTTAATTACTATCCAGTTGAAACTGCAAGGAACTCAAATATGCGTCACAGACCTATTGGTATTGGAGTTCAAGGTCTTGCTGATACTTTCATACTTCTTGGCATGGCATTTGATTCACCAGAGGTAAACCATTATCTTGAGGATGGCTTTTATCTTCACTTTAAGTTAGATGTGCTTTGATATAATTTGTTACTTGGACGTGAAATGCAGGCTCAGCAGTTGAACAAGGAGATTTTTGCAACTATTTATTATCATGCTTTAAAAACTTCTTCTGAATTGGCTGCAAAGGAAGGTCCCTATGAAACATATAGTGGGAGTCCTGTGAGCAAGGTATGTAACTATGTATTTTAATTGTGAAACCATTTTCAATATATTTTTAGAGCAAATGTCATGAGTGAAAGCCAAAAGTAATTTGACAGATATTAGTTAAATTTCAAGTGTGCTGAATTATTTTTGTATTGCTCAGGGAATTCTTCAACCAGACATGTGGGGTGTGGAACCCTCAAAGCTTTGGGATTGGGATGCAGTAAGAGATATGATATCAAAGAATGGAGTCAGAAACTCACTTCTCGTAGCTCCTATGCCAACAGCATCTACAAGCCAGATTCTTGGAAACAACGAGTGTTTTGAGCCATACACTTCTAATATCTACAGTCGAAGAGTTCTAAGGTTTGTGTTATTAATCTCCAAAGTTACTGTGTCTTGTTTTATTAATGCCCTGTCTTGCCTTATAAGTTCTGTCTTTGTTTTACAGTGGTGAATTTGTTGTGGTGAACAAGCACCTTCTTCATGACCTGACCGAGATGGGACTGTGGTCTCCTTCGATCAAGAATAAGATCATCTATGAGAATGGTTCAATTCAGAAGATCCCAGAAATACCCAATGAGCTGAAACTTATATACAAGTATGAATCTCACATTATCTTTAACCGACCTAATTGTGGTAATGATGCATTCTCACTGACATTAATCGATTTCTATCGTTCAGAACTGTGTGGGAGATAAAGCAAAGAAACTTGGTTGATATGGCTGTTGATCGTGGGTGCTACATTGATCAGAGCCAAAGCTTAAACATTCACATGGATCAACCCAACTTTGGAAAGCTTACCTCCTTGCACTTCTATGCGTGGTCCAAGGTATATAATGTTATTGTTTATTAGTTGAGTTCTCGATCAAATCATTAAAAAATCTCAAGGCTTTTTTTTATTGTTATTGACATGTCTGGGTATGATAGGGCCTGAAGACCGGAATGTATTACCTCAGATCCCGAGCTGCGGCTGATGCCATTAAGTTCACTGTCGACACCGATGCTCTTAAAGTATGTAAAGTCCATTTTATCCTAATATTTCATTTTTCTAAGTGTTCATTCTGATGAGAGATTTCTGTTGGAAAATTAGGAAAAACCAAAGGAGATGAAGGTAGAAGAGGACGAAGCAGATGAAGGTGCCAAGATGGCACAAATGGTGTGTTCTCTGACAAATCGTGACGAGTGTTTGGCCTGTGGAAGTTAAGAAGAAGATCCTATGTTTTGGAAAATGCAATTATCTGAACATCAGGATTTTACCTTTGATCATTACAGGATAGCACTGCTTCCGAAGATCAACATGATTGGATTAACTAGTCAAGCACTATGTGCTTGTCTGAAGCTTAAAATGGTTTCCTTAGCTTTGTATATAATGGATTGGCTTGATAACGTACGCTTAGTGTTGCTATCTTCATAGTTGTGTCTATATAGTTAAAAGAATTATGCACGCCAAACAGACGGATCGCAAAATTATGTACCATTCTAGTGGTACTTGCATATGATGTTCGGCTGTTGCTATTAAAAGTTGTCTAGTAAATTCATTTGCACCCAGATCACTCACACACAGAGATGTGTGTTTATTATGGCAAAGTAAGCTAATAGATGACTTTTGTATAAATTGTGAATTATGCGTGCGTGTCATCATCATCAACGTAAACCTTATCCCATTCAAATGGGGTCGGCTACATGGATCACACGACGTCATTTAGCTCTGTTCCTAGTCATTCCTACAGATAAATTTTTCACAACCATATCTCTTTGAATAACTTCATCAAGAGTTCTTTTTGGTCTTCCTCTATTTCTTATATACGGCTCCCTTTCCATCTGTTCCACTATTCTTATTGGCTCATCCAATTCTCTTCTTTGAACATGCCCATACCACCTTAAGCGATATTCTCTCATTTTCTCTAAAATTGGTGTCATCCCAACTCTTTCACGAATGTGATCATTACGAATCCTATCTTTTAGTGTATACCCACTAGACCATCTCAACATTTTTATCTCTGACACATCCATCTTATGTTTTTGCTGTTTTTTAATTGCCCAGCATTCACTACCATATGACAATACTGGTCTAATAGCTGTTCGATATAATTCTCCTTTTACTTTAGTTTGAACCCTTCGATCACAAATAATCCCAGAAGCTTTTCTCCATTTGCACCAACCAGCTTGAATTCTATTATTGATATTTCCATCTACCTCACAATCCTCTTGTATAACTGATCTCAAATATTTAAACTTATCCACTTGAAGTATAACATCTTCTCCTAATACAGTTTCTATGTCCTCATGAGTTTGCTTATTGCCAAAACTACAGCACATATATTCCGTTTTACTCCTACTTATTCTAAAGTCTTTCGACTCTAAAGTCGTCCTCCATAACTCTAATTTCCAATTAATTTCATCTTTCGAATCCCCTAAAATTACTATATCATCCGCAAAAAGCATGCACTTAGGAATTTCTTCTTGTATACTTTCAGTCACAACATCCATAACAAGATTAAACAAATACGGACTCAACGCCGAACCTTGATGTAAACCAATTTTTATTGGGAAATCAATTGTATCATCTACCGGTGTTCTAACTCTAGTCATTACACCTTCATACATATCTTGAATAGCTCTAATATACTCAACTTGTACCTCTTTCTTTTCTAAAATTTTCCAAAGTAAATCTCTTGGCACCCTATCATATGCTTTTTCCAAATCAATAAAATTTATATGTAAGTCTTTTCTAATATTTCTATATCTTTCCATTAAGCCTCTAATTAGATATATTGTTTCTGTGGTTGACCTTCCTGGCATAAAACCAAATTGATTTTTCGATTTTCTAGTCTCATTACGTAACCTACGCTCAATTACTTTTTCCCACAACTTCATTGTATGACTCATAAGTTTTATTCCTCTATAATTTACACAATTTTGAATATTTCCTTTATCTTTATAAATAGGTACTAATGTACTCTTTCCCCAATCATCTGACATTTTCTTAGACCTTAAAATTTCATTAAATAATTTAGTAAGCCACCACACACCATCTTCTCCTAAACATTTCCATACTTCAATAGGAATACCATCTGGACCAACAGCTTTTCCCTTAGCCATTCTCTTAAGAGCATCCTCAACTTCACTAATACTAATCTTAATATTATCTGTAAAACTGCTATTCCTATCAATATTCCTTAAATCATCTATAGTATAATTCAAAGTTTTCATTCTATCATTAAACAAATTATAAAAATAGTTCTTCCATCTATCCCTAATACTCTCATCTTTAACTAATACATTACCTTCTTCATCCTTAACACACATTACTTGATCTAAATCTCTTGATTTCTGCTCTTTTATCTTTGCTATTCTATACATTTTTTGTATCCCCTCTCTTGTCCCTAATTCTTTATAAAACTCCTCAAAGAAATTAGCTCGAGTTATACTAACTACTCTTTTCGCCTCTTTCTTTGCTAATCTATATTTTACCCAATTTTCCTCACTATCACATATTTGCAAATCCTTAAAACATTGTTTTTTAAATTTAATTTTCTCTTGAACATTATTATTCCACCACTAGGTCTCCTTTTGATGCCTAATATAGCCCTTTGATTCACCTAAAACTTCTTTTGCTATTTTTCTCATCATCATACTTAAATCGATCCATAAATCATTAGCACATCCTTGTTTGTACCAAATACATTCATTCATCAACCTATTCTTAAAAATTTTAATTTTTTCCCCTCTCAATTGCCACCATCTAATTATTGGTTGAAGCATTTCTCTCTTCTTCTTTCTATTAAACTTCACCCGAACATCTAAAACTAAAGGCCTATGTTGTGTAGTCACACCATCACCTGGAATCACCTTACAGTTTATACACATTCTTCTATCCGAATTTCTTACTAAAAAGAAATCAATCTGTGATCTATTGCCTCCATTTTTCTCAATACCAAACATCCTGTTCAATCAATTTACCAATCAAGCATAGTGCCAATCCTTTATCATTAAACATGTCTACTTAAGCTTTAACCCAAATTATATAAACAAGGCCTACCAATATTGTGTAACCTACCACTCACATCTTGCAATCTTCAAGTAATTTATTCACTACTACCAATTTCATAATCTTGAGTCCCACCGAATTCTCATCTTTAAACACATTGTTCTTAAGAAAGGTTTTATTTAGCATGATGTGCTGAATTTCTTTTCATTTATAACATTAATCACAAATCTGTCACATTCAAAATTTTAACATAGTTTGATGTCATTAATCCAATACTTCGCAGCCAAATTATTATGCAAATATAAATTCCAACTATCAGCCATACACATGTCATACCAAAGGACTAATCTCATATTGAACATGAAAACTTGCATTTTCTAGACACAATGATCAAAAATCATAGTTTTGATGTCATCAATTATTGAACTTCTTCCCTTTTTGCTCAAACAAATCAGCATCTCTCAATATAATTGCAAAACTAATCACGCTTTAGTTATCCTAATCATCCATTATCTCTTTCCAACAAGGCTTTAACTCCAACAAAAACTACCCCTAATCGAATCAAATTCCTTAGTCTCACATTCCAACTCAAATCATTTCCATCAGTCATATTCAAAGGTCTTACCTCTCAACTGCTAAATATCACATCTATAGAATTTCATTTATTGGTAAAGCTTATAACTCTAATTCAACACATGTCTAGCCATAACCCTTAAACTTAACTAGCTTCTCAATCCATTTAGCTCAACCACGATCAAAAGAGTATATCCATTACTAAATCACGTTAAAAACTTCGTATTCAACATATTATCCTTCTTAGTCCTCCCTACATAACCAAAACATTTTTCGAAGTCATCAAACCATAGTTTAATTTCTAAGTATTCCTCTTAATCAACTTTAATTTGAAACCTAAGTTGCTCTTCCTTATGAAAATATTCTACCAATATTTAAGTCCTCTCAAGATTTCCTAATAACTCAAGACTTTACCAATTAAAATCCTCTTTCACTAGATCTCTTTTCTGAAAAATTCTACCACCATTTCTCTAAAGGCTTACTATTTTGCAAAAACCTCAACTAAGTAGTAGGCCCTTGAGTAGTATTCAAATCAATCTTCCTTCAACACAATCTAATTGATAAATCTACACAACCCTCTATTACATATGTTTTATCACTGCTTAAATTTTTCTAAGCTTAACACGTAGAATCAATAACTCCCTTATTCAAAGATCATTACATGCACCAAAACAAAACACATCTACATTTTAAAGCATCCAACTCTAAGTTTAAAATAATACACGGAATCAAATTCTTCATTTTAGCCGCATCATTATCACCTTAAGTATTTTAAACAAATATCACCTTAAGTATTTTTTTTTATATATATATATATATCAAAAACTCTCCTTTAAACATTAGTGACAACTATTAAAACGTAAGCAAAGCAGATTTTCCTAAATGCAAAAGTGATTGAAGTTCCTGAATTTCCAAGTTTACTACACAAGACCTATGTCATATATTAAAACATAAATATGCGTTGACCTTCTAAACTACTTGTTTAATTATAGTTAAACATATTCTTAACTTCCTAGCAGCACTTATCATTAAAGTCAATTAGTCTTACACGTTCCAACAAGATATTGTCATGTTCAACGTGACATTTAACATGAATAATATAGTTTCCCCTAATAGATACACACAAGTCACAAATTTATAAACAAGTTGCAATCAGACTTTTCAATTACATTGAGTTACTATCAAAGATTTTCCTTTTAGACATAGCAGATTATTTACCTTTACTATCTACTTTCATTAATATCAATCATTCCATAAGCATCTATTATTCAAACAATTTCACCACTTATAAAGTTCATCAAAACTTTCAAGAAAACCACAACACTTCTCAAATCCCTAAACTCCAACATAAACAGGAAACCACAATCAAACCAAAGATCTCTTCCAACACATGAACAAAACAACTTAAATAATGCAAGTCAAATTCATCTATGAAGCAAACAATTTAACAAATCAGCAAACAAATAATAAACAAAGCAATAACTCTTCTTTCACATTGCATTCATTATTAATTGTTATTTTCAAATTTCCTTACTCCCTTAACCCAATAAGGGATCTCATGATGCCTCGACTATGATTATGGCCGGCACATAACTATACTCGAGACCCCAGAGAAGCATCCTTATTTCGTCATTCTTCCTAAATTCTTATACATATCAATATTATTTCGTTATTTTTTCTATGTTCATCTCAATCTCTCCACAGTACCTATTCAATTTCTCTTATCACTCTCTCCCCACCACGGGATGAGCGATAATCCTCTCAAAAAGCAGAGTATCATGCACAGAAGGAAGGGAATTCTAACAATGTATATTGCCAATCTATATGCAATGCAACACAGTCCTAGGTTATCGTATACCAAATACTGATAACCAAGTTGTAACATTATGTTACTAATTTCTTAATTTAAACAATAATATCCATTTTAGACTAATAACCTCTTTACTAACTATGATAGAAAAAGGATTTCCATAATATCAATGTCCTATCATAGTTAGAAAAGGAATTTCCTAATGATTAAATATTATCCATGATAGAAAAGAATAAACTAATACAACACATCTGCTATCATGGATAATTTATTGATAACCATGTTAGAAAGGATTTGTCTAACATGGTTAATAAACAAAACTAACTGATATTAAAAATAAATAGATTTATATACATGCGGAAGCGAATGCAGACCTATATATTGGCAATATACAATTCTAAATAAACTATACCAACTCTACTACCTAATTCTCTTTCCTGATGCTTGCGCCTGTGCATGAATACCTGCAAAAATGTCAGTAATCGTGGGATGAGACAATTTGTCCCAGTAATCACCGCTTAACTCACTATAACAGTGAGATGTGCGGTAGCGAGGGCGTCTAAAGGGTACCACATTTAAAACCAATACTATATATATATGTCAAGTCTTTCATTCATCATTCAAGTCCCTCCTTCTAAATCAATTCAAATTCATCATCTCTATTTCCCACATATCACTCAAATCCCTCAGTCAGTTCCAAATCAACTCAACAGACGAAAATAAACGTGATTGACACTGTGCCCAGTCTCAAATCTGAAAGCATAAAAAGGGAGCACTTTAAATAGTGAAAATGTCCCTGAAAAGGGAGCACTATAAAAAGTGTACACATCCCTGGTTCCTTTACAATCCGAGGAACCTGTACAATTAACCTATCGATTGCGCAAATCGATAGGTTACATCGGCCGACGGTACTAATAATCAGTGTCATGCAATACTCACAATCCCTATTCTATATTCCATCAACATAGCTCTCAACTCAACATGTAACTCTCTTTTCTATCCTCATCACTTCTTAAACCACTACCCAACACTATCCCTATATACATTTCACGCCATTCCAGATCAATGGCCACCACCAAGCAGGATAATAGTATATATAATGTGTACAAATCTTTTATACGAAAATAATCGTGTTTGAAAGACACCCGATAGCCTGTTTTGTATAAAAATAACCTTTCAAAGATAATATATATATATAGAGGGTGAGAAAGGATTTTAGAAAATCCTAGCTAACATCACCCTCAATGTTATAGTAAGGTTAAGAGTGATTACCTGTCGCCCTTTTGCAATTCTACGCGATTTCTCAACCTTTCTTCCTCGATGCCACGAAAGCCTACTGCATCCACTCCTATAATAATATATAGCCGGATGATAAATTAATATCATTTCCCTTTTATCGTAGTTCGACATCTCTCTCTCGTTCTTAGAAGTTACTACCCAGCCCATATGTAATTATTCTATTCCTTGAAGTCATTATAATTCTTAAAGTTTATTCATTAAACATTTAAAGGTTTCTTGCAAAGTTTCAAGAATCCACCAATCATTCAACAAGCATTAATTAAATAGCAACTCATGATCAAATTTTCAAATAGACTAAGAAGCCATCACAATTACACCTTTACAATGTCATTCCGAAAAGTCACAACATCAGTCCATCAGCAATAAAACAAGCATCAAGCAGAAAACAGTTAATTATTGTTCATATAATTCAACATTAACTATACAATCACCATTTAACATCGTTCTTACATATAACATATTCTAGCAACATAACCATTGTCCAAGCACATATATGTATTGCTATATTTGTAATTTCTCAATCTAATTCGTAGCAGCCAATACCAAAAAGGCAAAAGAATTCTGCAACCATCCTTGAAGCAACAAAAACATAACTCAAACACACATTTTCATGGCCATTCTTGTGAATATTCAATTCATTTCACCACAATCAGCTCACTCAAGTCATTCAGCCACTATTACAACAGAATTGCAGAAATTCTCTAAGCAAATTTATAGCACTACATGAGTTATTCCTAATTGTCAACACTAACTTTAATACTTGTTAACACTAGTTTATATCCTGCATCTTAATTCAGCTTATACACCCAATAATGGCAGCAAATCAGAGTAAAATCCTTAACCAATTCACTACAACCAACTTTACACCAATACAATGTTTTTAGTTTCAACAAAACATATATATGTCCTTTCCTTTTCTTATTTACATAGCAAGCATACAAGAAATCGAATAAAAACAGGGGAGTATATAGAATCTTTCGAAAGAATATATAAACCAGAATTTACCATCTATTAAATACACATACATTCAGAAATTCATTCTCTATCTCAACACAAAGTGACAACACGCAACAAAACATAGAAATCACAATAAAACAATCCAAACTCAAACTACCACCAAATAGAGAATCCATGCACAACTTGCCTTGAATGAATACAAAATCCTTTTTTAAGAGAGTTTAACACACATTTACATATTTTAACTCTATAATATGTCTACACAAATTAATTAAAGATCTTCACTCCTTTAAACTTCTACCTAGTCTAAATTAAACATAAAAAAAAACTGAATTTGAAAGGTATCATCACAACTTCAACTTCTAATTTACAAATTTCACTATTCTATAAACTCCTTTTTATTCATACTCACCCTTTTATTTACAAGATTAACTTTTGACCAAGTAAAGTAAACATTTAAAATTCTGAACATCCAACCCAACAACCAATCAATAAACAATTTCACAACAATTACATATACACAGAACCTAGCAAGCCAAAATTTCCAAACAATTCCTTCTCTTACGCATTTTATCAAACACCTTATGTGCATTCCAAAATCTTGAAAATTAACATCCAAGCAAGAATTCGATCAGCCACAATACTCAAACAAATCATACAAACACAACAATGTTTATCACAATTAATCTTAAAGAATCACCGATTTTGAAGATTAAACCTGAAAACTCATACTCAACAGAATATTAACACAAAAAGTTAAGCTTTTTCACAAAATCAACACAACCATAATCAATCATTTAAATCCTTCTTGAAACTTCAAAACCAAAGTCTCAACATGATATTTGATATATTCTTGAACCCAAAAACAGAACATCATTTTCGGCCCCCTCTCAAATCTCGTCCAAAACATGACTAAAAGAGGTGTAAATTGAAGAAAAGACTTACCCAAAGCTTGAATATATGTTTGTATGTCTAATCAGTGCCGGAGCCGCCATAGGTCGCCGGAAATCTACACCTCCCCGCCGCTGGAGAAGAAGAGAAACGAAATAGAGAGTGAGGGATGGAGACAGAACGCGAGGTTGAGGAGTGAGGAAGGAGGAATGGTTTGATGGTGGTGGTGGTGGGGCCGGCGCCGCCGCGCGCCTTAGGCCGCCGTTCAGCCGTGAAGGGTGAAGAACGAAGAAGAAGCAGAACGAAGAAGGTGGAGGGAGGTCGGAGGAAGCCACGACGGTCCAGCCAGCTTTGGCCGCCGCCGCCGTCGATCGGCCAGAGAGGGAGAGAAATCGAAGGTCGGAGGGTTTGGTGAAAGGGAAAGAGAGCGGAGGGAGCGACAGAGAGAGAGAGGGAAGTGAGGAAAGAAGAAGAAAATGGAAAATGAAGGGGAGGGAGTGTTTGGTTTAGTGTTTATAGGGTGGGTTATTGATAATTTGCAGCCCAGACTTGCCATAGTGTACTCTTTTAATTTAATACCATTTAAACCAGCCTCCAATTTTCTTAAACTTCAAAATATTTTTAGCTTTATCATTCCCTCATATTTCAAACTCTTCAATTTCTTAATTAATTATAAGCACATTTATTACTCAAAGTTTCCAAAAATATCCCAAAAATTCCTAAAAATTCCAAAATTCCTAATTTCTTCATTTATCATTTCCGAAAACACTCTTTAATCTTGTATTAAATTTTCAGGATGTTACAAACACCTCAACACAAAACTCTAACTGAAAACACCTCACAAATCCCTCACTCCACCACCTACACCCTCATAAAACTCCAACCTTTCCCTCTCTCCTTCTTCTTCTCAAACCCCACCATCACCGGTTCCTCCTCCAGCCACCCCAACTTCTCACAGCTCGTAAGAAACATCGACAATAATAACAAAATCCTATCTCCCAACAAATGATGTCTCCTAAAAATCACACATCTATGTAGCACTAAAAGGTGCACTTGCCATAAGGGCTTGTCCCTACTGAGATTCTCTATTTATATGACAGCTAATTAGTCGATGATATCTAATTCATCTTCAGAGGTTTCTAAATAAATTAATCTAACCATATGGGAAAAACTTATTAAAGCTCAGAAAAACAGAAAAACATATGGGAAAAAATAGGATCTAATCATTTATATACAACCCATAACTTGAAAATCACCCACACCAAATAAATAGAAATTAAACAACAGATGGGAAACGGAGGAATTCGTACCTTAAAAGTCTGTGGCCTTGCAATTGAATAAATGACGTAAGTAAACTGACCTGAGGGAAGCATGTGTAAGAAACCTTTTGAGTTAGGAAGCTATGTTTTTAATTCCAGGCAGCTATGTTTGTTTCAGAAGAGAAAAATGGAGGAGACCGGCGAGTGAGCTTTTCTTCTTCGGGAGCCATGCGGACGACGTGGCTGTGTAAGCGGCGAGGGCAAATATGGAGGAGAAGTGGTGAGGGGAGGAGGAAGAGAGGATTCCCCTTTATTCTTTCTTAAAAATCATTTTTATGCGTGCGTGTATTATTGGAAAATTGCGCTAAGACTAAGAATTAATTATTTAAGGTACTTTATAAAATCACAATCACATACGAAGCCTAAGGAGGAGGGCGTGAGTAATCTATAAATATGTAAGGGAAAATCCCAAATAAGTCCCTCCAAATATCAAACAGGACAAGTAAGGAACCTAAATTTCCAAAAGGACCATGAAGGAACCAACACCTATCTGTCATTTTAAAATTTTGTAAAAAGACAAAATTGCCCCCATCCTAAAACACAAATTGCGAGAAGAGGGTGAGTGTTAGAGTGAGTTTAGGGTGTGGTAGGATTCTGTGTTTTAGGATGGGGGCAATTTTGTCTTTTCGTAAAATTTTAAAATGACAGATAGGTGCTGGTTCCTTCATGGTCCTTTTGGAAGTTTAGGTTGCTCACTTGTCCTTTTGGGTATTCAGAGGAACTTATTTGAGATTTTCCCAATATGTAATGCACTCCCTACATCACAGTGCTAAAAGTGTATTTTTTTAATCACGTTTCAATATATGAGCTGAAGTTTGAGTTGGTGAGAAATAAATGCATTTTTATAATGTTATTTTCGATAGCTTTTTTCTCATATCATTTATTTCACAAATAGTATTTTTTTATCCTCTTTATTAGGGCAGGGTATTCGGTTTTTCGGTTCGGTTTTCGGTGGAAACCGAAAAAACCGAAAACCGAATTACCCCCAGTGACACAACCAAACCGGAACTGATATATTTAGGCAACCGAACCGAAAAACCGTAATACTTTTCGGTTCGGTTTCGGTTAAACCGAAAAACCAAAATTCCTAACAACATCTTGCTCAAATTTCCAAGTTCCAAGACCTGTTTTACCATCTGCATCAAAACATAATTGAGATTGTTTAAGGTCTTCAGGAGGGGGCTTCTCAGTGCAAATCTTCGCATGGTTGATAAGTGATGCGATTCCATTGTTTTTTGAATCACCAGCAAGATCTTTTCCACAGTAGTTACATTTAGCTTTAACTTCACCAGCATCATTTATATACTTAGTGAAATGTTCCCATGCTTTTGATCTCGGCTTAATAACCTTCCTTTTTCCAGTTTGTTTTGGAGGCTGCTTATTCTCTGCACTTGATTGAGTAATTCCTTCTTCTCCAGTTTGTTGATCATCCATAATGTCAAATCTGAAAAATGAGTTAGACACATTAGAATTGGAGATTAAAAACAAATTCTTGAGATAACATGTTCAAATCAGATTGGTAACTCTTAAAACAAATCCACAACATGTTCAAACAGAATTTCAATCTTTAGAGACCATCAAATTAATCCATGTTCCCTTCCATTTAATTAACCCACAGCACAAGGACACATTGGATACTTATAATTTGGAGGATTTAAATAACTCTCATCAACATTACTACCACAAAATCCTATAAAGTCTCTAAATTTCTTCCCCTGAAACAACAAGCAGCCAAGTTCAAAACTCAGTTAACAAAAAAAAAAAAACAAATTTTGAAACTTGGGATATCTTTAAAGTACCCTTTTGATGGGGCAAACATAATAGCTTTTCCCAAATTTGAGATCACTCTTAACCTTTCTTATCTCACAAAAACCATACCCACAACGACAATAAATCATGGGCATGGTCAAAGTTTCTTCCTTTGGGAGTTCATGTTTGAGATTTGGTGATTTCTTGGGGCAATCACGTGGGAATGGTCAAAGTTTCTTCCTTTGCGAGTTCATGTTTGACAGCTACAGCAGAAAAGCCCTAACTTTTTTTAACAATCCCTCTCTTACATTTCAATACCTCTCTTACTCTTAATAGCCCTAATTTCAATTCAATTTCCCATTCTCCTTTTGATTTTCTCACAGAACTTCAGGCTTTTAACAATCACAAACACACACGCATTAGAAAAAAGAAAGAAGGAAACCTTGAGAAGAAGAGACGACGGCCGACGCAGATGGGACAGATGAAGGAAACCTTGAGAGGGTGAAGATGAAGAACTGATGATTGATGAAGAATCAATGGTGTGCATGTGCCGTTGTGCGTGAAGATGAAGAAGAAATTTGAGATTTTGGGTGTGATTGTGTCATTGCGTGAAGTGTGAAATGAGTCGTGAGATTTTTTTTGACCTGATTTTGGTGAAATTTTGGGTGTTTTACTGTATTATATTATATATATAAAAAAATACATGTAACAATATTATATTATATAATATATATATATATAAAGGTAAAAAAAATATAATATATATATATATATATATATAGTTTGGTTTTTTCGGTTTTAACCGAATTTAATTTTTATTAACCGAACCGAAACCGATTAACCGAACAAACCGAAATGGAAAACCGAATTACACCCGATAACCGAACAAAACCGAACCGAAAAACCGAAATTCGTTCGGTTCGGTCGTCGGTTTTCGATTTGGTTTGCTCACCCCTACTCTTTATCATTACTCTCTTGTTCTTCCATAAATAAATGTATTTTCATAAACAAATTTGTGTCTCTAACATATTTATTAATTTTTAATTAATTTTAACAGATTTTTGGAAACATGTGATTCATTTAAAAGCAACTTATCATATGAGATGGGGAGTGTCTATGTAATGGAATTATGAAGTTCCTTATATGGTTCTTTTCATAAGTCACTTGCCGTATGTTTTACATAGACCAAGGAAAATCTTAAACATTATTAACTTCGCATTGAAATCCCAATAAATTTCTTATTCTATTTATGATTAATATCTATTATACCTAATGAAAATAAAGTCAATATAAAATAAATGATGAGTGAGCTTGTATATTTATAATGAAGTGACTAAAACTAAAAAACTTTCTCTCTTTATTCTATAAACAGGACATGAGAAGTACTTTTGTTTATTACTCCCTCAATCCCATATGATATTGTAAGTTGGAGGGTTTTGAATTATCTTGTCTTATAATATAGGGTAAAGGAGCAAATCTGGCCCCCAAGTAACCACCAAGGAGCGCTGAGAACCCTAAACTAACCACAGGCCCGGATCTGTACCCCAAGTAACCAAGATGTTAAAAAAATACCCCGGTTGGACGGTCAACTACGTTTGACCGTTACCTTACTTATTTGGATGCCACGCGAGCTCTTGTTGTGCCACCTCTCATGCCACGTGGCATGTTAGTTTAGGGTACTCAGCGCTCCTTGGTGGTTACTTGGGGGCCAGATTTGCTCCTTTACCCAAATTTTAAATTTGTATCCATCAAATTCTTTTGATAAGATTCAATTAAATACTTACATATTTAGGAAAGGTAATTAGAATTAGTTAACTTATGATTAAGTTTGGCATTAGATAAAAAATGTTAATTAACACTATAAATGTTATATTATGTTACAACATTCAAATTTCATTTGTACATGCTTTCAGTAGGGAAAAAAATTTGAGCGAGAAATGACAAAAGAAAACTTGTTAAGTTATTCTTAAAAATAGTTTTATTGCTATAAAACAAGATTTCCCACTTAGTATATCCAATTTATAGCCACTTAATATCAAACCTCATTCGAGTAATTTGAGTAATTACCTACGTTTCTCAACTAGTTATTTGAGATATATGAGTAGTTAATGGGGTTTTGAAATGTCTCAAAGTAATGGAAAATTCTAGCAATTAAAAGCGATACTCGAGTAGTTACCTATGTTACTAAACTAGTTATATGCGATACATGTGAAATGAAAAAAATTCATTCACTACTCATGTATCGCATATAACTAGTTTAGTAACATAGGTAACTACTCGAGTATCGCTTTTAATTGCTAGAATTTTCCATTACTTTGAGACATTTCAAAACCCCATTAACTACTCATATATCTCAAATTACTCGAATGGGGTTTGATATTAAGTGGCTATAGATTGGATATACTAAGTGGGAAATCTTGTTTTATAGCAATAAAACTATTTTTAAGAATAATTTAACAAGTTTTCTTTTGTCATTTCTAGCTCAAATTTTTTTCCCTACTAAAAGCATGTACAAATGAAATTTGGATGTTATAACATAATATAACATTTATAGTGTTAATTAACATCTTTTATCTAATGCCAAACTTAATCATAAGTTAACTAATTCTAATTACCTTTCCTAAATATGTAAGTATTTAATTGAATCTTATCAAAAGAATTTGATGGATACAAATTTAAAATTTGGGTAAAGGAGCAAATCTGGCCCCCAAGTAACCACTAAGGAGCGCTGAGTACCTTAAACTAACATGCCACGTGGCATGAGAGGTGGCACAGCAGGAGCTCGTGTGGCATCCAAATAAGCAAGGTAACGGTCAAACGTAGTTGACCGTCCAACCGGGGTATTTTTTTAACATCTTGGTTACTTGGGGTACAAATCCGGGCCTGTGGTTAGTTTAGGGTTCTCAGCGCTCCTTGGTGGTTACTTGGGGGCCAGATTTGCTCCTTTACCCTATAATATAAGGTAGTACTCCCTCCATTCCTAAATATAAGATCACTTTAGCGAATTTGGAAGGATTAAGGAAGACATTCCAATGAGTTAGGATTACATGAAATTTCAAAAATACCCCTCATTTAAGTTTTAAAAGTATACGAGCCTTCAAACAATTATTTTTTGGGTGAAGGGAGTATAGGGGTAATTTGGGGAAAACTTGAGTCAAATTAGAAAGTGATCTTATATTTAGGAACAAGCTCTCCTCCCTAAAGTGATCTTATATATAGGAACGGAGGGAGTATTTGAGTTAGTTATAGTGAATGTCATTTTTTTTACATATTGCCTTTAACCTTTTCCTCTCACATGTCAAATCATTTTTCCCTATATATTTCTTTCCTTCTTTTTATCATTACTCTATGTATTCTTTTTCTTCCTCTTTTTATTATTATTCTCTTTCTTATTCTTCCTTAATGAAAACATTTTTGGAAAAAAAAATTGTCTTATACATCGTTACTTCTTTCTAATGGATTTTTGAGAACTCATGATTTGATTAAAACCACCATATCATATGGGATGGAGGGAGTAGTGATTAATTTGCAATAGTTAGGTTAACTCATGAGTTGTCAATAACACTAAATACACTAATATAAATCTTTAATCAAGCTATGCAAAAAATTACTTCACCATTTCCTAGATATCTAGCATAATTGACTTTTTGGAGATAATAAGAAAGCTAAACGAACCACTTAATCATAACATATTTTAAATATTATTAAATTATATGTTAGTTTATAAGTCAAATAACCGTATTTAAAATAAATTCAATCAAATCAATTTATAATAAACTTGTTTAACCTTTTTCGGGTTTTGAAAAAAGTTGATCAAGTCTCTTATTTAATGCACTAAAAAAATATGTCTATGCATTTGTTAGTCATTTGATCTTGTCAATCAAGATACTTTTTTTGACAATGTTTTTCTTCCCTATAATTTAGAGCAAGGATATACTTTCACAATTTTATGATACTCTATTGATCTTGTTTTTCTTTCATAAGAGCTGGTTGCAATTTCTACTATATTTTGCAGTAGTTTTTCATTGATTATTTTTTATTGAATAATTTGATAATAATAAAATAAGAAAACAAACAAAGTAGTTCAAATGGATGGTTGGAAGAGAGCAAATTGGAAGGAAGCAAGTCGTATGCCGGCTCTGCTATTACTAAATACAAAGTGACGGCTGTAGATTATGATAGCGGCAAGCCATGGGCATGGATTCATTTAATGTTGTCATACACTACTAATTAAGAAAAAACTTGAATTTGACCAACATTTCAAATGTTCAAATATATTTTATAATATAAATTCTAAACCTTACAGTCTGACCTGAATAGTTTAGAACTACTAACTTTCATATAGTTACTTCAACTGTGAATGACAATAAAGTATTCTAAAATATTAGTTTGACATTTTTATATTACCTTGACAACACAACTCATTGTATAATTATTTGCGTCATTAGATTAACCAAAGTATTCTTTTAACGTTGTACACATTCAATTCGAGATTAAGTGGGTAAAAAGTTAAAGTCAAAGTTTCTTAATAAATTTTTCTACAATGCTCAATTTATCATTTACGTTTGCACAAGTTTTATGTTAATTCTCTAGATTTTTTTGAACTAAACTTAATCATCTAGATTTTGAAAATTGCATTTCAATCATTTTTTCTCTTTAATATCACCAATTTCACTTGACAGAAAAAGATGACTCAACAAATTTAGACATTGATTACGCAATCAAATGTTGACAAAATATGTTTGAACTTTAAGTATTTGAATAATCAGAAAATTTATACATTAATTATGCAATCAAATGTTGACAAAATATGTTTGAACTTTAATTATTTGAATAATCATTTTATATTTTAAAATGTTTTTTACTAGCATTAAATTATAATTAAAAATAGACAATTTTTTAAATATAAACATGAACATAGTAATGAATTGAAATTTGTTGAGTCTATATTTTTCATTAAATGAGATGACAAATGGAAATTAAAGTTTATGATATCATAACTTGTAAAAGAATAGCCATGTAATTTGGGTGAGATTGTAAGAGAATTCTTAATCCATACCGGAAATTGACTTTTTTTTAAAAAAAAAGTAAAACACACACACACACTCTTCATTCATTCATTAACTAAGGAAAAAAAATAAAAATATACAAAACAGAGTTACTTTTAGTAAGGACTAAACTTAAACTTACAAAAATGTTTGACTTCATAGTACAGAATACACATTTTATATATAATTGACTCACGGACTCATAGACAACTTTTTTTTTGTGTTTGAAAGAAATTGGAGTTTGTCTGAACCCATTCATACCCAAAGAAGAAATAAATTAGAGGGAAAAAACTTAATAATTTGGTTTCGTAAAGTATAATATGAAGTTAAAACATAGGTAATCATTAACTAATGGCCACAACTGTTCTCCACCTCCACTTCCAATTCTTCTGCCTCTACTACCGCCACTTTTCTACTCCCATCAAAAACACTTCTCTACACTGAATGGGCATTGTAGTTTTGTTAAAAATTTATTATTTTTGAATACATTTAATTGATGTTGGGCTCATCTTTCGGAATTAAAGGATTGTATTGTAGGAAAAGAATTTGAAACCTATCATTCAATCGACGATGAGCGCATTGGAAAACTGGACTTTTGGGTTGTAGAATAGAGGATCCAACTCCTAATCTGTAAGTTGTGTATCTTGAACTTGATCATATTGCAAGGTGTTCTATAGGCCAACAATTATTTTTTGGATCTTTAAGTTTCTATTCTTGTAAAAAAACTAATGAAAGTATGTAAATAATTTAAAATCAATCTATTTCATGTGTACGTCATGAGGATACTCTTGTGATTCCATATTTAAATGATGATGTTGCTCCTACTCCTTTGGATTTCCACGTGACTCTTCCCTTTCTTGTGCCATAATACCTGCAAAAAGGAATACGGCCCAGACAAACCTGAAGGACCAACCCAAAAAAGAAAAATGAGTACGACCCAGGCAGACCTGAAGGATCGACCCAAAACAGGAGCACGGGCCAGGCGAAAAAAGAAGGAAAAAAAGAAAGTAGGGGTGAATATTGAGAAACCCAAAGTCTCACATTGAATAAATCAAAGCTAGACTAATAGTATATATATGAGTTGAGTCTCCACCACATTGGTGTAAGCTTTTGTGGTGGAATGACAAGGCTCATATCATATACCCTTAAATCCTAAATTCTCACAGGCACTCCGTCGTCGGAGGGCCCCAGCCATTCTAAGGTGATTAGTGGTGGAATGACAAGACTCATATCATAGCACTCCGTCGCCGGAGGGCCCCAGCCATTCTGAGGCGATTACTGGCTGGTTGAGTCTCACTAGTGTCGATCAACGGGAAGACCTTCTTTATTTAAAAAATAATAAATTTTGTCTAGGAAAACTTTTGTCATTTCTATTAAATTTGCAAATAATAGTTTGTTCAATTACATGTTATGGTCCTTTTTTAAATTCGTTGGATTTAATATCTTTTGCATATCTCTATTTAAAATTTCCCCATTTTTAAACAATAAAGTTTCTGTATAATTTCTTTTCTTTTGTAAAAGTGAACAATAAGCATTGAGCATATCTTCCATCAGTTCTAAACAACTTGAGCTATTACATAACAGACTCAAACTTATCTTACCGAAGGTCATTTTTAAAACAATTATTTTAACAATTTTTTTGTTGTCGTCAAAACTGATTCCGACAATAATCATACAAATCATTTTTTTTCAATTTATCAAAATTATTCTATAGTATGAAAAATAGAATACAAAAGTACGTGCGTCTTGTCTGATTAATTTGTTTGGTAGATAAAATTTGGCGAACAAACTCTCCATTACTTACTCAAAACCCTAGAGCATGAATTGGCAGAAATGGGATTATTTTCATGTGAAAACTTTAAACTAGAAAAGAATCTTGGGAAAATTAATTATAAGTCCCTGGCAAGGGACTTAGTACTGGAAAAGTCCCAAAAGCTTAAATAATTAAGGTAGAGTCACAGTTTTGCAAAATAATTAAAGTAGAGTCCCAAGAGACTCTACTTTAATTATTTTGGAAATGTGGGCCCCACAGTTAATAATATTATATTCCCTCTCTCCTCTCTCCTCTCTCCTCTCTCCTCTCTCCCCTCCCCCTTCTTCCTCTTTCTCTTCTTCTTCATCACAACCACCCACCTCCTCCCTCAGCCGCCGCTGTCCTTCTCCGCCGCCTCCGTCCTCCGCCGCCGCCGGAGGAAGGCGGCGGCAAGAAATCATATATGCATGTTCCGGCGGCGGAGTCACCGGAGGACAGCGGCGGAGTGCGGCAGAGGACGGCGGCGGAGGAGGAGGACGGCGGTGGCGGAGGAAGAGGTGGGTGGTTGTGATGAAGAAGAAGAGAAAGAGGAAGAAGGGGGTGGGGAGAGAGGAGAGAGGGAATATAATATTATTAACTGTGAGGCCCACATTTCCAAAATAATTAAAGTAGAGTTTGCAAAACTGCGACTCTACCTTAATTATTTAAGTTTTTGGGACTTTTCCAGTATTAAATCCCTTATCAGGGACTTATAATTAATTTTCCCAAGAATCTTGGACTTGAATTATTCTTACTTTAGTTTTTGTTCTTTATTGGTTCTTTTGGGACTTCCCTCAATCTCTTACTGGGTCAAGTTTCATAATTTCAAACCAAGCAACCTGCAAATAATTGAGCCGGCCCATTTCATTGGGCTGATAATTCCTTAATCAACATAATTTATTAGCTTAACGGTTAATTAATTAATGATTAAACAATATACAACCCACATCTTCTGCTACTTTTAGTAATATTAACTATTTATTTTTTTAATAAAAAATATTTATTTTTTAGGTGATGGAAGGATTGTTTTGGACTTTTAGTTAATTAATTAATGATTAAACAATATACAACCCAAAGGCTTCTTTTGCAAGCTTGTTAGCAACCATATTAGTTTCACGTTTACATCCTCTAACTTCACTTCCCAGTCCTTCAAAAGCCACCCCTGAATTATGTTGATTAAGGAATTATGTCATTAATCATGTTGATTAATCAATTTATTTAGGATCTGTTCCTCTGGATGCAAATTCCCTGAATAAATTAAGTCAACCACACTTCCTTTATACATTTACTAATACATATGGGGTAAAAAATTGAAAACATGTATTTATTATTTTAACTTATCATGTTACTTTTTGTATTTTGGACAAAAAAATTTGCATTGTTACCTTTTAAATTTAGGACTGAGGGAAGTGTTAGATTATACTTTAGTTTATCAGTTTATCAGTAATGTAAATTAATTTCAAAGAAAATCATGAATACAATATATTTGTTTTAGAGGAAGATAAATACAATATTTTAAAGGGGTTAATTATGTACTTCTAATTAATCTCTTAAAAAAATAATTACATATTATATTTAATATTACAAGTGGATGTCATAAACAAAAACCAATGGATGCACAATTTTCTCCCTTTTTCCTGTGCCGCTTTGAATATATATTGACATTTAATTTTCATTATTATTTTTCTCGCCCTCATTTTTCATCATATCCATATATAGTTCAATGTTCTGCATGATTGGGATATTGTTATTTTTCAAAAAAGTTATCATTTTCAAAACATAATGTTGTTGTCTAGTTGACATTCTCCCCTCAACTCATTCAAAAGTCAAAACTACTCAAAAAGTATCACCGAACTTCTACGCGGTTACCACCGTTAGAAGTCTTAGATTATACTCCCTCCGTTCCTAAATATAGAACCTAGATGACTTTTTTGAAAAATCCTAAAAAATCAAAAAATAAGTTAATTATAAATTGATTAACCTAATTTTTTCTCTTAAACTAATTTATTTTATCTATAAACTAATGGATAATCTAAAAAGATATCAAATATGTCATCATTTAATAACCTATTTCGCAACTTTAATCCTTAAAAAAAAAGTTATCTAGGTCTTATATTTAGGAACGGAGGGAGTACTCTCTTTTGTCTTTATTATAAGAAGCCCCCAACTACCAATTCTAATAAACTAAATTTATATTGAATTACTATTTTTTAACTTTATCCTTTATTAAACCATATGACTTAACCTTTTCATTTCTGAACATTCTTTAATGACAAGGGTAAAGTGAGAAAAAGACAATTAATATGATAGTTGATACCTTATAATAAAGACCAAATGAAGTATATATTATAACTAATTAGTTAGGCTGAAAGAATGGGAAATTCCCAAATAAATCTCTCACAATACCCAAAAGGATAAGTGAGGTATCTAAACTTCCAAAAGGACAATGAAGTAACCAGCACCTACCTGTCATTTTAAAATTTTGCGAAAAGACAAAATTGTCCTCATCCTAAAACACAAATTACGAGAAGAGGGTGGGTGTTAGGGTGGGGTAGTAATTTGTATTTTAGGATGGGGGCAATTTTGTCTTTTCGCAAAATTTTAAAATGACAGGTAGGTGCTAGTTCTTTCATAGTCCTTTTAGAAGTTTAGCTTCCTCACTTGTCCTTTTGGGTATTGGAAGGAATTTATTTGGGATTTTCCCTAAAAGAATTTGAGTATCAACTGCATTATTTAGATTTTTTTCATACATTTGTCTTAAAACTGTCACTACTATTAATCCGGTGCCTTATGTTTTGTTAGAAGCTATTTTTTTAGCTTTTTCAGAAGTTATTCTCCAGAATCTATTCTTCAAAAGAACATTTTCAGCCTTTTTCTCAGAAGTTATTCTCCAAAAGCTATATCCAATTCTAGAGAATAGCTTCTGAAAAAGCTGAAAAATAGCATTTAGCAAAACCTAGACTTTCTGCCTCAAACCTAGGTTTTTAGTTAAAAAAGTTATTTTGAAAAAGTTGTGAGTGTTTGTTTGTCTGACTTAGCTGAAACTTAAGATTTGACAGAAAAATATTATGAAAAAACTGTGAGTATTTGTCTGCCCTGACTTCAAATTAGGTTTACACTCAAAAATAGGTTTGAGGGTTACCCAAACATGCACATTCAAAATAACCTTCTCAGTGCTATTTTTTTACTCACACTATTGAAGTCCTTAACCCTGCGTAGTGAAAATCAAGTCTATTCACATTGAGTGAACCACATAGATAGTTGAAATAACTTATTTGCTATTTATAAATAATATACTTTATTATATATTTGATGTTTCATATTATGATATTAATATACCAATCTTAGGTTAAAAGTTTAATATATTGCCGTATAATTATTACTTTATAGTATATAATAATTATGATTTGATACGCTTCTTTCTTTCTTTATATAAAATACTCTTAAAAAACATTTGGGATTTGGGTGTTGTATTATAAGATACTACCTCCGGTTCTAAATATACATAATTGACTTTTTTTGGAGAGGTTAAGGTTGCAAAATAGGCTATTAAATCATGACATATCTGATATATTTTTAGATTATACATTAGTTTATAGGTAAAATAAACTAATCTAAGGGAAAAAATTAGGTAAATCAATTTATAATTAACTTATTTTGCTTTTTTATAGGATTTTCTAAAAAAGTCAATTAGATCTTATATTTAGGATCGGAGGGAGTATATTGCAAAATTCAGGCGATATGTTTATAAAAAACAACCTTCACAATATTTTTTCTTACGTTCCTTTCTATGGATGAAGAGAAGAGATGACCTCAAGTTCTTCCAAAAATGAAGGCAAAGGCCCCCAAGCTCGAGTTTACCGAGGATCTTGAAGAGGAAAATGATGTAGCATAAATAACAATTTTGAGTCTCAGATCTAACACCTATCTATTACAAAGTGGTGCATATGTAACTATATCTCATCAAAATTGATGAGGTTACTACATATGTACCATTTTGTAATTGATGGGTTCTAGAGCTGATACTCAAAATTGTTATTTATGTTCGGTGCATTTTTGCAAATTTGGGTGTCAGATTTGCGCCTTAACTATATATATATAATCAAGTAGAGTTGAAATTTGAAGGCAATTTTAATGAATTTGAAAGTTGCACTCAATTTCAATAAAAAATGTTGAAAACGAATTATAAATAGAATTAGAAGCATTATAAATAATTGAAAGGGTGGGGTATCATATTATCGATTTTAATCATGTGGAATTTGAGCCGATGACTAACACCAAAATTTGCTCAAAATATAATACTTGCCTTAAAAAAGTTTGATAATAAGCACAAAATTTTTAATTAATTGCAGCCTCAAGTCCTCAACAATGAGAATCAACCACAGCCTTTAGTTTTAGGCTTTTTTGGACTGATCTAGTTTTAGGCTTTTAATGAGTTCATTCTTCTCATAACTTTTCTCATTTTGGTGGCTCAAATATTAACAAAATTCAATATGTCAAAACCACGCAATAATTAGTTTGATTATTATGCCAAACACAAGAAATCCGCAAAACAATTGTGAACAATAATGTCAATGGTCAACACTCTTCACAACAAAATAACAATTCCCATCAACTAGTACAAACAGACCATTTTCACAGACGGATTTGATTTTCATTGTATCCTGATGGTCATTATTAATTTGGAGATCTTCTGAGATGTATACTTTTAGCTTGGTTTGTAAAATAATTGAAATGAACTCTTTCTCAGTCATCAAAATAGTACATGGAAACTTCGGCCAAAAAAAGTACAAATGTGCTGTTTTTGACCGAAATGTTGTAGCCAATAATATTATTTCTTTAATTTTGATGTCGTAAATGTTGGAGCTGATACATCAGTTGCCTAGAGCTGTCAAATACAAATGAATAGAGACGCAAGTGATAGACATTGTGCCCAGGCCGCCAGTTTGCGATTAGAACTTTTTTTTTTCTTGCCAGAGTTTGCGATTAGATCATATACGATTATTATCATATCTAAGTGGGGATAAATTTGAATATCAAAAATAGTTTTCCCAAATATATTTTCTTTATCACATGAAAATGTTTAGTGTGAATAGTAATAATTCTTTGATTCTTATTTGATATTCTTAATATATTTTTGTTCGATATATTTTCCATATCAATACGTTTTGTATATCAACTACATAGTATTTTTTGTGAGAAAGAAGGAACATAATTAATTGAAAATAGAGTTTAATTTCCCTTAGACTATTAAGTGACAAGAGCTACTCCTGCCCCTCATGTCAATTTCATATAATAAATAATGATATTTGAGGGAGTGTGGAACTCATGTTTTATTTGTTGCATGGCCGGGAAAGGTCAACCTAGTACATTTTTATATTGTGACTATTTTTATAATATTAACGAAAATACTGTAATAAAAAAACTAAAATACGATTAATAGAATACAGTAAGTGTAGTTTTGATTAGGGATTGACTATTACACAATGTAGAATCTTCTCAGGTTATAAGTATTAATTAAGAGACCGTTTAATAAAAAAGTAGTAAGAGACCGTAAAGGAATTCATAATTTTCATATGAATTAGTAATCAAGTATTCAATTATATTTTTTTATAATAAACATAAATGTGTTACTACTCCATCCGGTTCTAATAAATATAAGACCACTCTGATCTTTACAATTTTTGTGGAAATTAAGGAAACCGAATAGATCTTTCAATATTGACTTATCTTATGTTATAGTTGCTTCGATAATTTATAAGGTAAATTATTTTTGGAGGGTAAAGATAACTATAAATATTTTAAAGTGATTAGTTTTAGATCCTTAATTTCTCAAGAAAAGTCAAAGTGATCTTATAATTAAGATCAAAAAGAGTATATATTATTATATCCCAATCACAACATTTCGTTTATATATACACAGTATAATCTCTTTTAAACTAAATTTCAATAAATTTTTAGGAAGTAGTAATTTTCATTTGTTGTCAAATAAATAATTATAATTATATACAAGATAAAAAAATTTATTTTATGTCCATTTAATCAATATATAATTTTTAAAATCCAATGCATGGATTAATTTTAATTAATACATTTTCACACAAAACTAATCTGGTACCCACTATTATTAAGTATATGACATTCAAATATTTCGTTTGTTTAAGTATGGAAAACAATACACTGTACTTTGTTTTGTTCAGAGACGATCAACATAAACTTTGAAGAAAAAGTATTTTTGTATAATCCAATATACACTCAAAAGAGAACACATGTAGGGTTGAAGTTTAAATGGCGTTTTGTTTAAAGTCGAAAGCAACCTTAAGTTGACATTTAAATTTCTGGAATGATTGGGCTATTTAAGTAAAATGAAAATAATTAGCGCTATAACTGTGGTGTGTGTGTGTGTGTGTGTTCCAATTGAAAGTTGGAAAAAGAAGAGAAAGGTGGTAATCTTTTTTGGTTGGACAATGAAAGGTGGTACCGTGGTAGTATATATTAGTTACACTTGATAGTCGAAGCTTTGAATATATTTCACATCCTTTGTTTTGTGTGTGTGTTGTTTCAATTCAAATAGGCAGAATAGTAGTAATAATATTACAATTTAGTAACCCCTCCCCAAAATGCAATTGCACTTGTGGTGGTACTATATATATATATATATATATATATATATATATATATATATATATATATATATATATTGGATAGAGTAGTATGTAGTATCTTATTGACTTATTCCTACAATTAATGTCCCTCTCTACCTCCTTTTACTTCTACAAATCCATCTTATAGGATTTCTATTCATGACCCTTTCAAAGACTTTGTTGGAACACCTCCGAGATTTTCAACAAACTCTAAATGACTAAATTATGTAAGTCAACAAATTGGTTGTCAAAATTAGTTAAAGTAATAGATATGTTAAAAACTCAATTTCTATTCCGGTTAAAGATAAAAAAACACGCCTAAGCTTTTACGCAAAAGCATTATTGAAAAAGTGCTCGAGAACAATGAAAAGAAGACTAAAAGTGTTAAGACTACTAAATATAACTCAACTACGGTTATTTTTTGCGTTGAGACCCACAATATTTTTTTTTGCATATGTGTATTTGACAATGTTAGGTTATATTTAACCTTAATGACATTATTATTGCTCTAATTCTGCATGCTTATAGGTATTTTCACTACAGCTCCAAAAAAGATATGACGCTTCACACTATACACAATTTTTCAGGGATATGTGTGTGTGTGTTAAAAACCTTTAAGAAATAAACATGAATGAATTATACATATTATCTGAGAAAATTCTTAATATATATTTTGAGAGAGATCTATATATCATCAAGAAAATTCTTTATATGTATATAGAGAGAGCTCTTGAGAGACTCACAAAATCACACATCATGTGGTTGTCCCCCTCCTATCATGTCATTTTATTTGTATTTTTAATGCTCTTCTTCTATACATGCAAAAAGATTAAATAAATGGACTTTGCTATGAGTAATGATATGTGATTCACACACACACACACATATGAATATGGGTTGATTAATACAATTTTTGGTCCTTTAATTCTCACTCAAATTTAGTTTTTATCTCTAACCTTTAATATTAGTGCTTTTAAATCCTGAACTTTTGGTTAACTTAAGTATTGGTCCCTAAACTTTAGATTTGTGATTTTGGTCTTTTAACTTTTGCGTCATTTATAAACTATTGATCGCTTATTTTTTTTTAAATTGAGGGACAAAGACAAAAATTCACTTAAAGTTTTAGAATTATGATCAAAATTGACTAAAAGTTCAATGACTAAAATCATTGATTTTAAAGTTTATGAACTAAGACTAAAATTAAACAAAAGTTCAAGAACCAATTAATAAAAAAAGTTCAAGAACCAAAACCAGCAAACTTAAATTGACAAAAAGTATTGAAGCACTATGGACTTTGCTATGAAGTTTAATTAACAAAAAGTATATTAACCCTTGAAATATTGTCGGATCTTGAGAGTGAGGAGTTCTTTGAATGTTTGTTTTTTAATTTACAGATTTAAATATATCGATCGTCTTTATTTAATACATAAATACTCCCTCCGGTTCCTAATATAAGAGTTAGTCGCAAAAAACGCTTATTAAAAAACATGTGAATGTTAGTTGGATCTCTGAAGTTAATGCTTCTTTTCCAATATTACTTATATTTATTATGATACTTTTAAGAGAGAGAAATACATAAACATTACTAAATAATAATGAAAGAGAGTTGGGGGCAAAGTAGGAAAAATGCATTAAATGAGGAGAAAATGTGAGATGAATTCTTATATTAGGGACCAAAATCATTAAAATTTTGGGTTTTTATATTAGGGACCGGAATACTATAAAAAATCTAAATTTAAATATTATCGAACCTAAACGACCCTCTTTCAAGATATTTCTTTCCTGCATATAATTTCTAATAAAACTTAAATTGATCAGATCCAACTTTCAACCATTTAATCCAAGCATATTTTGGAATAAATTAAATAATAAACATAAAACTCAATATGTTAGTTAGCCTTTTGTATTATGTATGAAATTTTCCATTAACAAAAGGACACTGAAATAAGGTAACTGTCACAGCAAATAGCGCAAAACGCATTGATCGTCTCTATGCATGCATTGTATGTTAGCTTATTATTGTTCAAACACAACAATGTCATTTTTTGTCATTTTCTTAAAAATAAAAAAAGAAACGCACCTAAATAAAGTTTAAAGAATTTTAAACATTTAATATGATTTACAATTCAATAATCGATTGTGCAAAAAAGAATAAAAGTGTGATGGTATATAGTTTAGTAATTCACTCAATATATTCATATATTGAAATAAATAGAAAGAATCGATTCAATTGAAGAAGATGCGATAACGCGTGAACGATAAGACAGTTTGACTGAAGGAACGTTGACTTTGACAATATTAATGTTCTATTCTGCCTATCTTTTGCCCTGCCCATCCACAAACCTAAATATTTGGTCAACCCTTCTTAACTTGACGCGTGTAGTTTTTAGAAGAAAATATAATTCTTCAAAGTTTGGGTGAAGTTTTAAAAATACACAGTTCTTAACAAAGGGTCACCCAACATCAAATTTTTTTAAACAAAAAATACATATAAATTTTCATATTCAGATTAAAATAAAAATATATTTTCATATTGATTCATATTAAATATATAAACTATGCGTATTTTTGAATTCAGTATGAAAATTTACTTGTATTTTTAACCCCTAAAAAATATTTGATACTAGGTAATCTTTAGGGTAGATCACATGTGTATTTTTTAACCCATAAAATTTTCATAAATTATACGCTCTCTTTATTTTTTCTGTGTTTAGTTAGTGTCAATATATTTAAGAGGTTAAAACATTATCTATACCCTATTTTAAATTTTTCCAACTAAAATGGCTTCATATGGTTATATAAAAATTGATATACATATATATATATATATATACATATATATATATATACACACACACACACACACATATGTATCTTATTTTTAAATATGTAATAATAAGAAATGTTCTAAATACATATTTCAAACGTAATTAAAGCTACTGGATAGTAAAGGAAAACTCAAGATACGACTTTGTACTTTTTTTTTAGAAAAAACTACGTACATCAATTAAAGAAGCAAAACCATACTTATCATGTCCAAAAGAACGGGTGAGCAGAATGAAATTAAATGCCTATAGCCAAAATTTGCACTTGAAACTTGTAGTAATACCAAAAAATGGTGTACATGGACTAAAGAATAATTAATTAAGTGCTTTTAGAGTTTTATTAAGTACTTGGAAGAACTACAAGAGGTGGTTATTAACAACCATTGAAAATACAATGAATCAAAGATGAGAAAATTACAGGGAGATAATTGAAAGTACATGGAAATTAAATATACAAATTAATGTAGTACAAAGATGAGGGGAATCTTGGTAGACGAAACAAGTGAGTAACGATACGAGATCATCGAATCTGAAGCCGAGTTCGAGAACGTGGTGTAGTCATGATTGGAACTTTTAGTGATGGTAAACAGTCAGGATAATGAATTGACAAGAGATTATTAGGATAATATGAGAGACAAATGGTTTTTTAGAGGATTTTGTTCTGGGTTCCAAGAAGAGATGATAGATTGTATCTTTCTGGGTGTGTGCTTCTCTGAGTGGAAAACTCCCGTGCTTCTGATTTTTGTCATCTATTTTGTATATAGGTAGTAGAGTCAGTGCACGTACTTGTGGCAGTTTTTTGGAGAGAGATCACAGAGATAGATCATGGAGAGAGTGGGCAGCAGTTCGGTGGTTGAGTAATTTGAGGGGAAGTGGTTAGATATACAATTTTTGAATTTATTTATTTATTTTTATTTTAATGAAGAAAATCAGTAATTGCAAAACTAATGGAAGGTCTAGCAGGAGGATATATCTTTCACAATATTTTTTTTGAACTTGAGATATTTCACTATGAAATAATGGTTCAATCCTCTTTTAATTATACATGCCCATACTTATTAATATTTGACAATAATGTCCTCTAGGCCGAAAAAAGAGTAATGTAATTCGAACATACCATTAGCTCTTTTTGTGTTTTGTCAAAAAACGTTTCTGCGTATTTCTGTCCAAAACAAAGAAAGTTTCTGCATATGAATGATTGTCTAAGTCATATGGCTCGGGTTGGGTTAGATTGAGAGATAAAATGTATTTTATGTAAGGTATATTTAATTTTCAGCATATTCTAATAATCCTATAGATAATTACTTTATAATTACAAATGTTAGGATTTATAACGTCTTAAACAATACCACCTAAATATTTGGCTCAACACTGTATGTTAGTCATTCCACTTTAACAAATGGTTTTAGGCTAAAGGCTTGCTACTATATAATAATTTATAATTTAGAGGTAATAAGGCTCTTGTGAATCTATATTCCCCTGAATTAGGTTCTTTGCCCATTACATCAAATTAGAAAGTAGCTCTCTTATTATTAAAATTGTCAATATTTTCACTTTTAAGGTTACTGTTTAATTAAGATCAAATTATCTTAACTATTTTTAGGGTCTATCGTATATATTATCTCTTTTAACAATACAATTAGTAAAGAAAGTATTTATGAAAAACGAGAGTTCAACTTCATTAACGTAACTTTTCACAGAGTGATATATATATATATATATATATAACGGATAAGTTTAGAGTGTAGTTGAATTGATGATTATTGAGGGCTAAACTACAAAAGCAGCACACCGTAGATTTTGTGAATACCGAAAAGTTTGTGTGGTCAGTAAAACTTGAAGTATATAACTTAGCTGATAATGCACATTATTTTTTTTTTGACCAAAGCTGATAATACACATTATACCCACCTCAAAACTTGAAATATTGATTTTTCTTTCCTATGTAGGCTACTCTGTTTGAATTGATGACCAAGTAGTGACCAACCCCCCAAAATGAATATTTTTATTAAAATAAAAATTAATATCTATTTTAAGTTGTCGACGACTCAACGAACTTCTTACTTGGGAGGATGAAGGAGCTGAGGAAAAATTTACTACGCTCCTACTTTTAGGGTCATATACCTGTAAGTTGTAATGTCCCCTCCATACTTTTTGAATAACAAGAAAAGAAAAAGTAAATGTATTTGTCTTGGTTGACTTTTTCTCAAACTAAAATCCAGACAAATTATATGATTTCTTTTTATATAGTGGAGTTTGAAGTTCCAAAAGTGGAATGGATCGTAGAAAATAGTACAAGAAAATCAAGACTCATAGTTGATGCATATTTTTTATTTCTTTTGACTCACATTTTATATATTATGCTATGTGATCATTGCACCGCTTTCTATTATTATAAGTTGCGTACACTATATTTAGATAAATTAAATGCTTTGTCATCCCTAAGATTAACGAATTTCCTTGTAGGCAAAGTGATAGTATAATTAACCTAATTTATGTTTCTTTCCTCTAGTTTATATCAGCATTCCGAAATTAAATTAAAATAGAGGGATAAAGTATTTAAAATAAGAAAAAACATCAAGTTCAAAGAACTTCATTCTATAAGGTTTTGTTTAGAGAATCTTCTCAGATTCAAATTAGAATCCTTTTGATCAATAAATGTTGGGCGGAAGCCAAAAAATAATACATAACTATTGACGACCAAGGAACAAAAATAGTATATAACTATTTCAAGGTACATAAATGATACTCAACTATTAGGTATGAGATAAAAAATGACATTTTCACTATTATGATAATAAGATTGTACATGAAATGTTCAAAATGCCCTGATAAATTAAATAAACTTTTACCGGGCGGCAATTAATTTATAAAGACATTTTGGACTTTTCATGTCAAATCTTATTGTCATATTAGTATTAAGGAAAATATCATTCTTGATCACATGGTAAAAGTTGGGTATTATTTGTGTACCTTGGAATAGTTATGTACTATTTTTGTTCCTTGGCCAATAGTTATGTATCATTTTTGGGTCTGCGCCTATAGATTTTTTAGGCAAAACATTTCACTAATTTTTCCTTCATGTCAATTATTGTATAGGGACAAACAAAAATATAATATAAATTCTCCCATCAAAGCAAACGAGAAGGCATGCATTTATGTAGCGCTATGTATTCTTATGAATAATAGTCAGATCAACATTATGTGCTATTATTTCAAAATAGTAATACTCCCTTTTACTATTTAAGGGTTAAGGTGCAGATATACCTCGAAAGTTTTCCTTAAAAGTTATTTTGTCTCGAACATTATTTCAAGTTAAAATTGCTCTGAAAGTTTAAAAAGTTGTAATTTTACTATTTTTTCATTAAATTATCAAAGTTGACAGTTTAAAAATGGCATTGACCCTTAATATTTTAATGAAAATAACAAATTTACTATATTTTAAATTTCTTGAACAATTTTGAACACAAAAGAACTTTCAAGGCAAAATAGCTTGAAGTTAAAAACAAATTTGTATCTTAACCCATTTTTTTATGAAAAGGGGAAAACGGAAGGTTTTGAAAGTTGAAATGTAGCTAGAATACAGACTTGTATAAATATAGAATAAAGTGTATTGCGTTGACTCACACAAATGTAATATTTGTTGATGATTTCATAATAAGTATTAAAAATGACCCATCTAACTTAAGAAAATAAGGACGGGACGACATATATTCACTAAAATTCAAACTCTACAAATATTTATATTAAACAATTTTAAAATAAAAAAATGATTAAACGAGGTCAAGGAGAGCTTTGTATAAAAAAAAAGAGCTTTATACTGCAGGAAACGAGCGATGAGAGTATATTAATGGAAATCAGAGATTTCTAGATTGATGAATACTTCGCGTACACGAACATTATGTCACGATTATTTAGAGTTACATATACTTGTGCTATATATATATATATATATATATATATATATATATATATATATATATATATATATATATATATATATATATATCTCAACTTATGAAATGAGTAGAGAGTTAAACGTATACCATTAACAATTTATATATGATTATCTAAATTTAATTTTAGATTAGATATATGTATTTTTTTATAAAAAATCAAAAACAGTTCGAATGAGATAATATAGATAATCTTGATACATTTAGCTCTCTCTCTATCCATTTAAAAGATGAGTGGCGAAAGCGGTTCCATGACTTCTTGAACTTATTAAATAGACTACTTATTTATTTATTGTCATTTCTACCGCAATAATATATAAATATGGTAGTTTTATACAACTTTAATATGCTTTACCTTCTTGTCTCTCTGTTTTTTGCCAGCTGCGTTCTTGTCTTTTACTCCAACTACGGGGGCTTGAAAATTTCCTACAACGTTTCATATATAGATGATTGTATATTATATGTACACAATAGAGAAGAGGGATTGCACCATTACAAGACCTAGTGGTAAGATACCATTAATTAATGAATAGTATATTTTCAACCATTTTTTGCAAATTTAAAATGAGAAAAATGTATTGATAAAAGATAGTGGAAAAATGTCGGCTGTGAATTCTCCAGGCTCAATGTCGACTAGATAGTTAGCTTGATATCGATAGAACTGCCAACCGTCAATTTGGTTCTATCCACACCCATAACCTCTGAGCTTTTGACATTTTTTTCATATGTCCACCTCCTCTACTCTTTTTATTCTGTCGATATATATATATATATATATATATATATATATATATATATATATATATATATATATATATATAAATAAACACACACATGTATATTCACATACTATTTAGATCAATTAAATATTCGAATAACTGAGGTCTACTCAAATTTTTGATTTGTGACTTCCCATCCAATACATATATCTCTTCTAGAGATTTAACTTGATGATTCAAAAGATTTAGCTGAGTCTTAGACTATTAGATGCCTAAACTTATTTTGTGTTAGTTTTCCATTTTATTTCTTAGTGTATGCGTCAACGGATTCTGAAAAATCACATTTCATTCCTAGTAATCTTGATTGATCAAGTCTTATTGTACTTGGACACAAAATTCCCCTAGTAATATTTATAAGTGTTAATGCAAGGGATTTATTTATCGAGAATGTGACCCAATTCACATGCAAAATGTCACGAATCCTCTCCTTCTCAATCAATTTGTCATTAAACCAATTTTCGTGCTCATACTTTTAAAAAGATAAATATGGAGACTAAAACATACATAACTCATCTAGATGGTACGGTAAAGATTTAATTTTAGAGCCATAAGGTGTGCCACGTTTGTTCTTTGCCTTGGAATATTAGGAGATTTCCTATTAAATTTTATATTACACACATATTAATTATAAGTTGATATAAACTTTAAGAAACCAAAACATTAGAAGAAATATTATGAATATATCTCCATTTCAGAAATATGTATGGAGAAAGAAAATAAAAGAGTTAAGGGTCTCTTTATATTGTAAAGTTTCATTCGGGGGCTATTTTTTCAAAAGTTTTTTCTGTCCTAAAATTTCCCCAATTTTTTTAAAACAAAACAATGTTACCTTATTATGTTGAAAGCAAACAGATTACTAAAAGTTGGCGATAGACCATTTAAAACTTGAAGTATAGGACGTAGGTCGATTTTTGAAACATAACTATTGTCTAAGGATCAAGAATAATACATAACTGTTTCAAGGTTTACCAATGATATCCAAATTTTAACATGGGATTAAAAATGAGATTTTCCTTAATATGACAATAAGATTAAATGTGAAAAATTCAAAATGCCCTTATGAATAAAAATAAAATTAAAACTCATATTTATAAGTGCATTTTGGATTTTTCACGTTTAATTTCATTATCATATTAAGGAAAATCTCATTTCTGATCTCATAGTAAAAGTTAGGTATCAAACTTTAAAATAGTTATGTACGAAAAATAGAGCTTCACCCTGAATTATAAATGACAAAGTTAATTTTACTATTTTCATGTTAAAATTGGACAAAAAAAATACTTTTCAAGTAAAATACTCCCTCCGTTCCTAAATATAAGATCACTTTGGGGAAGTGGATAAGTTCCTAAATATAAGATCACTTTCTATTTTTTCTCAAATTTTGCCTAAACTACCCTTATCTTTCCTCTTTTCATTGAAAACCCCTCATCCTTTTAAAACTAAGTAATTGAGGGGATTTTGGGAAGATCATGTAATTTTATTGTCTTCCTTAATCTCCCCAAAATAACCAAAGTGATCTTATATTTAGGAACGGAGGAGGGAGTAGCTCTTAAGACATGCATCTTCATAAAATATACTCTTAACCCAAAATAAAATCACAAAGAGGTTCTGCCATATATATATATATACATATATATATATATATATATATATATATATATATATATATATATATAAGTTTTTTTTAAGAGAAAAAATTCTCTCTCAAAATTTGAATAATACTTAAGGTTATTATATATACATATAGACAAAGAAAGGGAAAAGGAATTTTTCAAACCGCCTATAGGGTGGTGCATATCTAATATATAACCTATTAATATTAATATATTAAGAAAAAAGAGGTTCCTTCAGCCAAAGGAAGAAATAATCTATCTTCTCTCCCCTTTGACACCGACTTTACTATTCTTCAATGATACGATAGTAGTAACCAAATTGAACCGTTCCATTTCCAGCAAATCTCCTCTCTTTTTCATTATAAGTATCAAATCTTCATCTTCCTCTCCATTTGCTCTTCCTTCCCATCATTTTCCACTCAGCCGCAATCTAAAACAAAGTCATCAAACTCAAATCTTTCTCTCTCACACACACATACACATCTTCTCTTAGCTTTTTATGTGTTTTATATATAAAGGTGGCGAATCCAATAAAAACATCTCACAGCCACGTTGTTGATGAACAACACAACAACACAATTTTGTTGCCAGGTATGGATAGGGACAAAGAGATGTCTACTATGATCTCTGCTTTGGCTCATGTTGTCGCCGGAGATATTCCCGGAGACACCACTGATATTTCTGTTTCATCGGATTCGAATACGACGGCGCCGTCTTCTTCGTGTTCTTCGTCTTACAGTGGCAGCTCTGTTATGAAGAGAAGTAGGGAAGATAATATTGTTAGAGGCTCTTCATCTTCGTCCACTACTGCTATTATTCAAACAGGTTGGTACTTTCTTAATTCTGTTTCTCTTTATTTAATATTTTCTAAATTCTTTGTGTTTTTTTATTAATTTTGTGATTCCTAATTGGGAGGTTGATAGCTCTGTGGTTGTTTTTTTTTTGTTGAAATTTGGAAAGATGGATTTTTCTGACAGAGATGTATTATTATGTAGAATACTACTTGGTTCAAGTTTAGCATGAAATTCTCCTGAACCTTCATTCAAAATTCAGAACACGTCAAAGAATAATGATATTCCATGATTTTTTTTGCCAACAATGATATTCCATGATAGAATATGGAAGATTATGCAAATCTAGGAAAAACTGAAAAAGTATACAAAAGAACAGTTTATGAGTTAGCTCAGAAGGTTCACTAAAGTCAGGGCAGCTCGAATAGATAACTATCTACAAAATATCTACTAGCATGGTCCTCACATTAGCAAGATTCGAACCCTTCAACTTATAGATATGAACCAACCCTTTACGATCGGAACAATACTTGTTTGCAACAAGAAAATCTTGCACCCTAACATAATTTCATGTTTCTGTTTGTTCTGAAAATTCTGTCCTAGTATTTATGTGAATGAATACAGTAGGAATAAATAAATCAGAAAACCCATGCCCAACACAGCACAGTTTTAAGGACTTGTAGCCAATGACATGTTCAGCCATCCAGATTTGATTTAGTCCCTCTATATTTATTTGTCTGTTTTATCTTTATTAATCACCAAATCTTTGTACATACAATTGAATTAAAATCACCTCGAAATGTTCTGAATGTATTCAAAACAATATCAAGATTAAATGCAAAAAAAAATAAAAATATCACTCCCACATACACTAATTCTGTCTTTATTATTTATTGATTAATGAACAAGTAATAATAACGATTATGCTTTGATTAAATGAACGAATTTTCATACAGTTGCATCAGAAGGTTCAAGAGGAGAAAATGTTCAAATGTATGAATATAGCTGCAACACAGAGAATGTGAGAAATTCAGAAGAAGGAAGAAGAAAATACAGAGGAGTGAGACAGAGGCCATGGGGCAAATGGGCAGCTGAAATCAGAGATCCTTTCAAAGCTGCCCGTGTTTGGCTGGGCACTTTCGACACGGCGGAGGCCGCTGCCCGGGCCTACGACGAAGCTGCCCTCCGATTTAGAGGCAACAAAGCCAAGCTCAACTTCCCGGAAAATGTCAGACTCCGGCGACCCCCTCCGCCGGCTCCGGCGACAACCCATTTGAGATCCACGCCTCCGGCGAATACCCTTTTGTCTGTTCCGACGTCCACCGAGCCGATTGTCTATACTGAGCCTCTTCTCCGGTCGCCGGCGCCGGCGCCGGCGGTGGCCGGAGACTTTTATGGGTACCACCCGCAGTTTTCGGAGTTTTCTCCGATGGATTTTTATGATCAGATGGTTATGTCATCTTCAATGGCTCATCATTTAGAGTCTCCGGCAATGCCATTGTCGTCGCCGGCCGTCACGCCTTCTATTGGTGCTCATCAGCAAGGAGGTTTGCAGTTTCCGGGTTGGGTTATGCCGGAAACGGGTCAGGAAAGCGGGTCGGATTATGTACCATCAGCTTGGTCATCTGGTTCGGGTCATAGTGCCTCTTCTTCTATATGATTTGTTTTAGTCATTGTGATTAATTAGTTAATCTCTCTCTCTTTGAATTTTTTAAATTATAAGAATTAATTCATTTTACATATAGTGTTGTTTCATTGAACACGCAAGAGGTAAGGGATGAGATGAGGAGGATTTTTTTAACTTTTTATAGAAGGGATTATAGCTAGTTTTGATAATCCCTCAAATATTCTCCCAATTTTTTTTAGAAGGGAGAGATATGATCTAAATGAATGTGGGAGAGACGGCTGATCAATCTTGCAAGTTTCTAGTATACGGAAATGTATTGTGTATTGAGTTGAGTTGCTCCCATTACTTAATTAATTTAAGTTAACTCATATAAAACTTAGTTTAAATGATTGATTAATTTGTTTAATCACAATAAATATGGCCTTTTAATTTTCAAAAAATAAAATAAAGTCGTAACGTCTCTCGTTTTTTTTTAAAAAAAAACAGGTGATATTAAATTATAGTTTTTGACCATCAGGGATCATAATAAATTAAAGATCAATTAGTCGAAAGTTCTGAATTTGGTCTTTAGTTCTTGTTAATGAAGTGTTGTTTGCCACTTTTATCAGCTTCCATAGAATTTTTCCATGCTGTATCAATGGATTGGGCACGTCCATTAAAGATAGAATTGAATGAGTAATAATATTTGCATTTATAATCAAAACCTACCCTCTAAGTAGTTCCTTTTACCATCTGATATGTAAGACTTAGTCTGTAGAGCAATCATTTAATACTACTTTTGAAGACATATTTTGGTGTTCAATTTGCACTACAAACTAAATTCAATATACTTGAGATCAAAGGGAATAATAATACTTGAGGCGTTGAAGTATGTGAAATGTACAAAGATATTAAATTTTACTTTTGAAGTTACTCTTTATCATCACGAAACTTCGTTTACGCCCAATTATGATACTAAAAAATTTTAATATAAGAAGATACCCTCTACTCCTGAAAGAAGTCCTTAATCAAAGAGGGAAGAAGTGTATGGTTATTTATTTACGTCTCTCCACCAGCACCTACAATATTTGGTATTGATGTTGGATCCTGTATATGCATGAATGCATGAACGAGCATAGACTAAATAGTTTGCATGTAATGACCCAATAATTGAATAAAACAAGCATATAGATAAAGTTAGGGGTGAGAATAAGATTGACCTTAAACATTTGGCCTACAACTTGACCTATTTGAATAGTTTGGCTTGTTTTAGGCCTGACCTGACCTATTTATTAAATAGGTCAGACCAAGGCCTATTTACAGACCTTATTAAGTAAATAGGCAAAATCTATTTCATGAAAGTCTGACTTGCAAGTCTAAAAGACCGAGCTGTTTATTATTAAAAATATTATATAAATCATTTTAGTCAAATATTATACATATACTATATTGCTTGATAACAATATAATATAAATATGTAGGTTTTGAGACATTAAAAGCTTATGTTTAAAGCAAAATATCAAAACGTAAAGTCTTTTTAAAGGCCACATTGTAAGTAAAACTTTAAAAATAGTTTAAGTTTTGATAGGCCTTTTGAAAACTCAAGTTTGAGGCATAAAAAAACCTATATATATTCATGCTTAATTAGATCAAACCTAAATTTCATTTCATTATTTCAGGCCTAGATTTGTTTAACATAATCCTAACGTGACTTTGCTTATTCCCACCCTTAGATTAAGTCATCAACATAAAGTTGATAAAAATTATACCATTATATGTTCACTCTCAAGAGAGGAACATACATCTACCCATATAAGGTTTGAGAGAAAATAACTTATACTCCTCAAAGAAGTCCTTAATTAAAAAGGAAGTGTATGGTTATCTATTTTTGTCTCTCCACCAGCACCTACATATTTGGTATTATGTTGGATTCTGTATATGCATGAACAAGCATAGACTATATAGTTTGCATGTAATGACCCAATAATAATTGAATAAAACACCTCCACTGACCACTGCTCCAATCCACATAGATTACTGAAATGATGTTTTATACCATTGGCCAAAAATATAGCAATGAATATTTGGGATGCATGTAAATACTTGTCCGCACTCCAACAAGGCATCCCTGTACAACAGGTACCCCAAATGTTTGACCATGAAGAACAACCTGTTGACTGAAGAGCATATAATACACACACACACACACACACACAGTGTTTGGCTGAATACGCAAGCGACTAATTCTTAATTGGCAGAAGATGACAATTTTAGGCGGAATTTGATTGTGCGTGTGCGTGTGTGTGTGTGTGGGGTGGGGGGGGCCGGGGGAGAGAGAGGGAGAGAGAGAGATTCTCAAATGAAGCACAAGAGACTTAGACGACATTTCAACATTGCGTTTGAGCAAAGTAAGCCACAAGTTTTTGTTTCTTTGAAGCATCTTTTTGCCTTTAACACAGTGTCCACATGAAAATAAAAACGAGTACGTGATAGCATTCTTAGTTGCCGGAGCTCAGTTGCGTGTTCATTCATTCACAAGCAACCCAACACATTAATTCTTATGCCACCCGTAATTTTCATCTCATAAACAAGCACAAAATTTATGTGATATAATATTCGTGCTACTACTAGTATAAGTTGTTAGAAGTTAGGATGAGCATTCTCTTTTAAAGTGAAAAGATTGTTCGATTACGCTAGACAGTTCATTTGAACACAGAAGCGAAACTTACTATTTGCCCAAATATAAGCGTTAAGTAATGATAAAACAATATAATCATTAAAATGGTTTTATTTCCGGAGCTTCGAATATCATTTAGCAACTATGAAAAATTTACTACATGATTGGAGCTTTTCAGGATCTTCATGTTTCCAAACACCTTGAATATTAATAACAACCACCACTTCAATCTTTATTCTATATTGTAAAGTCTGCTGCATTGACGAAATGATAAAATCACGTTCTATCAGCATTTAAAAACGTTCAAGTCATCTTAAATACTCATACTATCACTCTATCTATTCATAAATATAAGGCACATTTCCTCAACCGAATTAAAATAATGATATTATTCAAGTTAGTTAAAAGCACACAATACTATTACAATATCCTAACTACCTATTTTCGTTATCAACTTCCTTCCCTTGTTATTGATGAACATCAATAAGGATAACTTGGAGAAAACATGATAAATTTATGATGTTTTGCATTTAAAAACAAAGGCACCTCCTAAAGAGCAATGAGCAGAGTTTGCAAAGCATCAATAGATACGGCTACCAATTAAGTTTGAAGGCGCCTCCCAAAGAAGTTTCCACGATACGACCCATATCCATGGTCTTTAATTGGTGCTGCAATAGATGGAGTGTCCTACATACAAATTCCTGACAAACTACTGCTCCCATGTGATAATGATCCAGTTGATACTATTATGAAATAGACATATCACAACTTGATTTCATGTTCTATTTCAAATGCATACTTTAATTATCGTACAATTCTCACACCAACCATACAACTATTCAACCAAATTAATGATCATATGTGTGCTCTTCTTCTAGGCCAATTGCCATGAGTTTCTTAGTTGCGATAGTGTTTGCAAAGCATCAACTACATCAGATATATACCATTGATAACCTATATACCACTGCGTTTTTGAACACCATTTCTTCTTCCAGGCTGCCACCACACAAGCTGCTCATCAAGGTTGGATCTCCTATAATGCTGCTTCGCAATGTTGATCAATAGGCAGGGCTTTGCAATGACACTCGACTAAGAGTAACGAAGATTGGCAAGATGGTGACTGAGGCAATGACATTAAATGGCTCTAATGCAAGTGAGACAATTCTCATTCATAGAATGGATATAAACCCTTTAAAGTCTACATTACCTTTCAAAATGCAAAGGAGATAATTCCCAATAATACTTCCATTTGCAAAGATCATCAACAAAATCTAGGGGCAATCTCCGAAAAATGTCGGTCTTTATTTGTCAAACCTATTTTCACCCATAGACAATTATATGTCATTCTTTCAAGAGTTAAAAGTATGGAAGGGCTCAAAATAGTTTTGAACCCACACGATGAAGAACAAGGGAACAATATGACCAATGTTGTTTACCATTAAGTTTTCTCCAATGTATGAAATACATGGTAATTATACCTACATCCGTACTATTCTTTTAGTTTTTGTGATCATTTTGTATGTCCAATGTATTTTGCTATTGTATGCAATATTGTAAAAGCCAGATCGGAAATCGAGCCGGAAAAGGCTTCGGGTCATGGCTCAACACGGTCGAACCACCGTTCAAACCGATGGTTGGACCAGTTAACTGTTGGCCCGAAATGTGAAGCAGTCGATGGTTAGACCAGTCCAACCGTCTGGTCAGGTCCAGCTCTTACAACACTAATTGTATGCATGTTACTTTGTAGTGAAAAGTATTAGCATGGTTCTATATTGGCCAATGATGCTCTCCACACTTGGTGGCATAACAGTTACTGGTCCAAATGTTATTGCTCAATTACCAGGATCACTCTATTCATATGACACATGAAAAAATGCACACCAATGCTAAGCCAATTTCATCACTACCATTGATCATTCAAGGAAAGTACAAGGAATTCTTAACGGAAATGCAATGCACGGGAGTAAAATCTAGTTAATATAACATCCTACCGACCTATCTTTGCTATCAACTTCCTTCCCCTGTTATTGATGAACATCAATAGGGATAAACCAGAGAAAACTTGATAAAATTATTATGTTTTACATATAAAAACAAAGGTGCCTCCCAAATAATTCAAATACTAGCAACACAGGCAGTACCATTTCCAATGTCCATAAATATAACGTTTTGCAAAGGAACAGAAACTCAGTGCAATAAGTGGGAAACCAACTTACTGTTGAGAGAAAATAGGCTAGAAAGAAACAGCTAAATTCTGAAAAAACTAAGAATATAAATGGACAAACACTCAATTTTTTCACCACTGCTACAAAACAAGCCCGTTAAGGATACTGCCATTAGACAGTGGTAAAATATATACCAGTAGTATGCAACAAATGTTACTTTCAGTACTAAAAAAAAGCATCTATCCCAATCTACCCTAAACACTTGAGACAAATAAAATGACAATTAGACTTTGACCAATCCTATTTCTTGCCAACCAATCCAGAGGCAATCAACTTCAGTAGGATTAGACTTTGACCGATCCTATTTCTTGCCAAGCAAACCAGAGGCAATTAACTTCAGTCCAAAACCGCATTCCGTTCTGTAAAATGCAACCTGCAATTACAGGGAAAAGTGCTGTAAAACAAGAAAGAAACTGCCATAGCATAATATAATTAAATATTTCTCTTCTCTCCCTCCTAAGTCCCTATAAAAACAACTATTTAAAGGAATTTGGAAACAAGTCAAGAGTGGACAATAAATTGCTCACACAAACCTTATTAAACCCCCAATCCTGTCTTATGCACCATCATTTCTTTATGTATTTGATGACAGCTCTTCTCCACAAGATCAAGCAAATTCTCCAAGTTTGTTGCCCACGAGTTTAGAATCTCATTACTATCCTTAGGTTTTTGGAAATAAACCATACCCGAAGGTCTGTCAATCTTTGCCACTAGAGCCTTAGATACAACCATTTCTGAGAGATGCTTCTCTGCCTCCTAAATATTGTAAGGAAAATCAATTAGAACCTTCAACAACATGTTAAAATGCATCTGAGCATTTTGAAACATGCAAGTAAAAACTAGTCATGCCCACTAGACAACTATAATAATAAGGAAAATGACTATCCTAATAATCAAAATAATGCAAGCCCTTCATCATGACCAACCCCAGCTCCTCCTTTTTCTTCTGTTTACATTGTCCATGAACTTGGTATTTTTCAGTAATATTAGTTACACCACATATGCCTAAAATCCATATGCTTATAAAATTATTTCTCAGGATAATACTTTTGGCAGAGAATAAAAGATTATAATTACATACCAGGACGCTGAGACACAAACGCGCTGCAAGTCTTTCCAAAGAGATGTTCCCATAACACTTAGATACAACAAGAATGTTCTGCCAAAGAGAAAAATCATTAGTTTTTTTGTGGCTAATTATAAGCAAAATTTAAGAAGCATGCGATATGTCCCACAATCCCTCTCAACCCAAAAGGAAACAAGAGGCCCAAAAGCATGTAATAGTGGCGGTCAAAATACATGTTCAATAATTCTTTCCTTCAGATCTTCTGCAGCTTTGTCACCCAAGCTTCCTCCAAGCAAGTTCTTCTCACTCTCAAACTCATTCTTATATGCATCCCAAAAATCTGTCCATTTGATGACCTCCATGGTGATCAGCATTTTCAACAGCGACCTGTGGAACATCATAATCATAAATGAATAGCAGATATAAATGACAAATACATACTAAGTACTCAAAACAGAGCAGACACCAAGATAAGCAAAGACAGACTAAGATCAGGGTAACGTACTTGAAGTTTGGGATTTCGGACAGATTTTTATCTTCCAAGGTGGCATTGAGAAGGCTGGATTGCATTGGATCATGTGGGGCTAAAACTACGTACCAACATATTTTCCTCAGGATCTATGGCAATTGGCAGTGGGAAATCCAGACCAAGCCACGTCAGAATATAATAAGGCTTAACAAAAGTAGATAAAGAAAATTACTTAAAATTAATAAATAAATGAAGAAGCATTAACTGGTATCCACTGAGCTGGATTCTCTTTGACAGATGGAATCTCGTATATAGACTTGTAGCAACGGCAAATCTCAAGGTAGTCATTGTTATGAGAGTAATACCTAATTGGATATACAGAAACCAGGATATCAAGCTTATAGATCACAAGATTAGCATGTTTAGAGAATACATGATATCTCATCATGAACAAAAAAACATGCATAAAAATGGAGACTATTTACACACATTCAAGCCATACAAAGTAATGCAAAGGCAACGAAACTTAAATGAACTAGGCATTAGCAATATTCATCAGAGACAAGTAAATGAATGCACCATCATCCAAGCATGTCATGAATTTTACAACACAACGGTGCATACCACATATCAAGCAAATTATAAAAAATATATAATTAAGTCTACAACAATGATTGTGAACATTCTATATAATATGTCAACAGAGACACAAATTCAAAGTACACAGAAAAATAGTCACACACATAGACACACAATACAATGATATTCCATCATGAACTGAAAAGCATGCCTACAAATGAAGATTGACAAACATTTAAACTATACAAAAGCATGCAGAGGTAAACAACTTAAATGGACCTGGCATTGACAATATTCATCAGAGATAAATAAATGAATGCACCATCATCCAAGCATGTCATGCATTTTCAACATGACAGTTTATATCACATACCATGCACTAATGAATTCAACAACAATTGATAGAGCTCTCCCTCTCCCTCTCCCTCTCCCTCTCCCTCTCCCTCTCTCTTCTCCCCCTCCCTCTCTCTTCTCCCTCTCCCTCTCCCTCTCTTCGTTTGTGGAACCCCCCAACTATCAGGGCTTCTTCATGATTATCTTTCATTAAGATTTAGGGTTCAAAACTTTTGACTCGAAATCCAAAGATACAGATTTCTGAGGGTATAGAAAAGGTATGTAGGTCAAAATAACCATATTCGTTCCTAAATATAAGAGATAATTGAATTTTTTGGATAATACTAAGAAAGCTAAATGATAATTAAAAATTGATTTTAAACTAGTTTATTTAACTTATAAGCTAACATATAATTTAGTAATATACAAAATGTATTATAATTAAATGGTTCAAAATTTCTCCAAAAAAGTACTCGCTCGTATATTTAAGAATGGAGGGAGTACAATACAACAATGGGCACGCATTATGCATAGATATGTTTATCCAAATGAGTATTGAATACAGCAATGTGTACACCCTATGAGTATCAGTTCCATATATTTTGTAGTTGTGTAATACCAAACCAGATAAAGTATAAACCCCCCCCCCCCCCCCCCCCCCACCCCCCGAGTTGGATCTGGAAGCATGTGCATTCCACATACCATATAAGCAAACCAAAACAAATAAAAGCAAGGGAATACTTCAGAGGGAACAAAGGCATTTTATTGCAATTATACATTCAATTCATAAACTACATTATTCGTATACAGATGGTAAAGGTCAAGATCCATTTGCCATTGTCCTCATTCTTAGATCGCTTGAGAACACCTTCTTAACAAAATTGTAGAAAAAATGCCAGTGCCAGGTATATTTTCAAATTTTGAGTATTCAATTGAACACCAAATATCCAAAGTTCAGAAACATCATTCATAAAGTAATGTAAACGGAGTTTGAACAATATTTACACAATCACAGGTAATAGGGAAACAAGTACCGGATCATTAGTTCATAGTAAATCCGCTTCAATTCCAACAGTGAGGGTATATCTTCAGCAGGCTCCTCAACCACATTATCACCTTCTTTAGGTTTCTTCTTCTCCTTAGATGTGTCTGCATTAAAAGCTCTTGGACTAATCTTTCTTGACAGTATTTGTGCACGAACATAATCCTGACGGTCTAAGCACAATCGCACCTACAAGTTTAATGTCAACAATTGTCAAATCTGAAACGCAACTTCAGCAAAAAGAGACTGATGCATTAAAATCAATATCCTCAGTGGGGAAAAGAAGAACGACTCATACTTGTTCAAGAATGAAAGCAATTTTCTCAGTTGTTGCCATGGCACCAAAAGTTTCCACCTGTAAAGATTTCTCAGATATAAGTCACCTGACAGCTAAAATGTACCAACTATTTTCATCCAAATGCCAGAGATATTCCAAAGTTATAAAATCATGAAGAAATCCACTTACTGCAACTTCTTGCATCAAATCAGCAGCTTCAGCTATTTGTCCCTGTTCTTCCTTAATCTTTGCAAGTTTCTTTATCAACCTAGCTCTCTCAATCTCAACATATATCTAGCAAAAGGAAAAAAAAAGAATACAAAGCATAAGACTACACCTTAAAATGCGGACCATGTTAGTACTAGACGACAAAATTGGGATAATTTACTTAATAATTCTTGTATTTTATTGTCAGAAATGTTTTCATTTATAAGAGGGAATATTTTCTAATTAACGATTCATAAGCATGGCTCAAACCTATTACCTGAAATCTTCCTGTAATCACAGAATATAATCAGTATTTAAGAGGACCATGTCAGAATCCTAATTTGACCAAACCAGTATTAATGATGGTCAGATTGGATTTCTAAACCTGATCAAATCTGTGTTTATTAAGGTCAGATTGGGGTTCTAATCTGACTGCATCTGCATTTATCTGGATCAGATTAGAATCCTAATATGACTGTCACACAGTTGTAGGCCAAATATAATTGGCTTGTGACTAGGCCCATATTCTCACAAAAATTCTCACCTTTCCAGCAGATACACTGTTTAAAGTTTTGATGAGTTCAATTTGAGTATCAAGGTCTGGTGTTTCGTCAATATACTGCATAGCCTGTTGGACCATTGCAGTTACAGCCTGAGTCCCAGAAAAAACACCTTGTTAGAAAAGACCTTATCATTTTTCTCAAGCCTTACATGAATAGCAGACATATACCTAAATGCACAATAATTCAAAACTTATCAGCAGCACAAGCTTAGATGTTACCCTGCCTGTCTGTAGAACTAAGTGGTAGATGTATATTGATTTTATAAATCATACCATCATCACAGTCCCACAAAATGAACATAAGCTTTCAACTCACTTGTGCAGTGTCCAGTCATTTCTCAACAAAATCCATAAAACTACTCCTTTGGTTCTAAATATAAGACCTAGCTGATTTTTTTCAGAGAATCCTAAGAAAGCTAAATAAGTCACTTAAATTTGATTTCCTAATTTTTCCTCTAAACAAGTTTATTTAACTTAAAAGCTAAAATATAATCCAATAATACACAAAATAAGTTACGATTACATGGTTCATTTTGCATTCTCCAAAAAGTCAAATATGTCTTATATTTAGGACCAGAGGTAGCATTAAAATAGGCAAATCCCTAAGCAGTTAAAATCAACAAAGACAGGCAGAGTCCAAATAAATCCCTAAGACAAAATACTACAAGCACTATTAAATAACAGTGAGGGCCAATAATTATAAATACCTGCTTAAGCTGACCACGGCGTTTGGACAAGAGGACAATCTGGTCATTGAGAGTTTTCCAGGCACGTGCTTCAAAGCAGAGCTGCAGAATTTCAGTGACGGCTTTTTTCGTGCCGGAAACATCACCGTTCACTCTCATCTGCTTCTCTACACTCAGCAATTGCTCTATTTTCGCCTCTAGATTTCCCGTACTCTCCTACATATCAAAAATAAAATCACTTCCAGTTCCAGCCATCGAAAGTATAAACACAGAATAATTCAATCAAGCAAGCAGCGACTCCAAGCTAAGCTAAGCTAGGGCTAGACGAAAAAAAAAATGAAAGGAATAATTGAAAATTAAAATTCAGATCTCTGAAGCAGAATGGATCGCTGATGAATTTGACAGTGAGGGAGTGAAAGAAGAAGAAGACAGTACCATTTTTATGAGAGAGAGAGAGAGAGAGAGATCTCCGATAGCTTCAGAAATGAGATGCCGATATTTTTGAGAGAATGAGAGGAAACTTGTTTGAGAGGAAATATGAATATGGTGACTCTTTATGGTTGACTTGGGCCTTGGCTTTTGTTGTGATGGGCCTGAAAGCCTCCCCCAAGTGGGCCCTTCTATTGGCTGTACCACTACTGTTTCTTTTGAAGCACATAATTGTGAAAGTTTTTTTTGGTTAAATTTGTATAAACTGCAAGGTGATTTTAGGTAATGGTGTGACAACAAAACATAGACCTCTAATTTTAGATGTTCATGTGAAGTTTGATGGACCGAAGCGGCGAGAAATGTCACAACTAAAAATTAGATGATGACAATAAAAAATGAGAGAAAGTGGAGATTTTTAAGAATACGTTGGAAAATGAATGTATTTGGGAGGCGTAAGGGGGTGCTAATGAAATGTGTACGATGGTTTGAAGGGTTGCCAAAGAAATTTTGGGTGAATCAAGGGTATTATTAGGCATGATAAGGAGACCTGTTGGTTGAATGATAATGTCCAAGAGAAAATTAAACTCAAGAAATAGTGTTTCAACAATGTTGTAAAAGTCGGACCGAAAGGCGAGCCGGGAAAGGCTTCAGGTCATGGTTTAACACGGTCTAACCACTCAAACCGATGGTTGAACCGGATAACCGTTGAATGTGAAGCGGTCGACGGTTGGAGCGGTCCAACCGTTCGGTCCGATCCGGTTCTTACAACACTCAATTTCAAGGATATTCATAAGTGTGATAATCAATTTGGTTTCATGTTAGATAGGTCAACTAAAGAAGCAACTTATCTACTTGGGGGTTTAATGAAGAGATATCAAAGCCAAGCCAAAGAAAGAATATGCATATGATTTTTATCGATTTGGTCAATAGGATAATTTGGTCATTAAGAGTTCTCCAGGCTTGTGCTTTAAAACACAGCTGCAAAATTTCACTAACGGCCTTTTGAGTAGCGGAGACGTCACCTTTGAGTCTCATATTATTCTCTACATTCAGCAATAGCTCTATTTTGACGTCTAAATTTCGCACCCACTCCTACATATGAAAATAAAATCAGTTCTAGTCATTGAAATCACGAATTGAATTGAAGTATAAACAAAGGTTGAATAAAGCAAGCAGCAAATTCAAGTTCAATATTCACAACTTCAAATATGGCTGTTGAATTTGAAAGAATACCATTTCTCCGATTGCTTCAGAAAATGAGAAATGATTATGGTTGCTTTGCCTTTCGTTGTGATGGGCCTTATTATCTCCGCCCAGTGAGCCGTTCTTTTGGCGGGATGACATGTTTCTTTTGAGGCACGTAAATGTGATTATTTTTAAAAAAAAAGTATGTTGGGAATTTTTTTTGGGGGTTCAATAATCTCTTTTAATCAGACGTCTATGGGTAACCGACTAATACATACTCGAGATGTAGGAATATAGCTCACATAGGCAAGGTTGTCGTTTCTCCCAGTGAGAGTACTTCACGAGATTCAAACACGTATTCTGATCCTTACGCGAGTTGTAGTCCACTTAAAGACCAGCTCAATCAACTACCTATTAGTGAATATTACTTTTTTTAACAATGGTTTAGTTGCAAATTTGCTTTGGGAGTTTTAGTTGTTTTAATCTTCTATTTTTTTTTTTACTCTGTGAAAGTTTTCGAAACGTAGAAATATTATCCTATCTTATTATAAAATTAGGGCTAAAGTGCAAAAATAACTATGTAATTATTACAAGGTGCAAAAATGACCATGTAAAATTTTTAGAGCAAAACTGCCCATCGAATTTCAAAACTGAGGCAAAAATGGCCAGCATAGCTAACTTTTTAACTTTTTACTCATCATCTTCTGCTGATTCATCTTTCACTAAAAAAATATGGTAGACTTATATACTCCCTCCGTTTCTAAATATAAGATCGCTTTAGGATGAGAGCTTGTTCCTAAATATAAGATCACTTTCTGATTTGACTCGAGTTTTTCCCAAATTATCCCTATACTCCTTCACCCCAAAAAATAGTGGTTTGAAGAATGTGATATTTTTAACACTTAGGTGAGGGGTATTTTGAAAATTACAAAAGATGTCATTTTGAAAATAGTCCTCCAGTGACATTTAAAAATCTCACAAGTCACAACATTGAAGGACTAAGATGTCATTTTCAGTTTTTTAATGTTTTTTTTTCTTTTTATATGAAGCAACTTTGTTTGAGACACTAACCACAATTACAAAACCACGCTAGATAGTTCCACTAATGAGTCTAATGAAGCCACATTAAATTAATAGTTTTGAAGTTATGCAAGCAACATATAGCCTTATCTCTCTGTTTTTTTTTTTTTTTGCCAAAGGAAAACAACATGTAGCCTTATCGGGCTATAGGAACCCGGTCATTAAAATGAGGTTGGATTACTACTAGGTATGCAACTAGATTGAGGGGATTTTAGTGCTTTCGATCATGGTGTGTCTCCACCTTTTTCCTGCTTTGAGATGGGTAACACTTTTATTTGCTCCTTCAAATCATAATTCCATTAAACAATGTCTATATGTGTAGGAATAAATGGTTACATTGAGGAGTGTTCGCAATTTCTGACACTCAAATAAAGCAGATGAATCATGTAATATCCTTCAATGAGCTAGTAGATTGTGGAACACATATTTCATGATCTTCTCATCAGCTGGGATCATTGTCTCCAATGGCCTTACTTTCAACGGCCATATCGATGACCAAGTTCTTCAAATGCCAAAAGAACAAAGAATCCTTTTGTTCGGTACAAACCTATTCCATACTCAACTCATTCACACCTTTATATGGAAAAAATAATTCCAACAAGGGTTGAACAACGAATGGGTACAGGCGGCCTATAGGTGAGTTTATTCCCGTACCCATTTAAGATAAATGTGTATGGACATGCTCACACCTGTGATGAGCCTTAAATGGACAAGTCATAAATGGTCACTAAGATAAGTGGACCATGTATATTGTTAAATGGGCGGCCCATTCAACATAAAAATAGAAAAAAAACTATTTGTACTAAGTAGATTTCCTTCATGATAGTATTTCTGACCTTATAACATGATAAAATAACATCTAAATATAAAGGGTAAATGTGCAAAAATATGACTAAATTTTATCCTAAGTTGCATTTCTATGACTAAAGTTTCGCAAGGAGCAAAAATACCACCAAACTTGGGATGGAGGTGTAAAACTATGATTTCCGTCAACTATGAGGGTGTTGACCGTTAGTCTTCGACTTATAGGATGCTAAGTGTACAATAATGACCATGTGGCATACTGAATAGACTTTTTATTGGTAAGTGTACAAATATTTGCCCAACCTTAATTCCGAAACATCATATCTTGAAAAATATGTTGAAAGAAATTCACTATATATTCTCAAGATAAAAAATTACTCTCCATTTCCTATAAGATCACTTTTTCTAATTTGAGTAGATTAAGGAAGTTAATTATTTACACATGACATTAGCAATTTATCCCAACTATATACCTTTATCTCCACTCTCTCCTTGTTATTATAGATAAGCATGATAGAGTTAATTTGAGAAAAAGTTGCGAAAAGTTAGAAAGTGATCTTATGATTAAGAACAAATTGAATTTCAAAAGTGATCTTATAATGAGGAATAAATTGAATTTCAAAAGTGATCTTATATTTAGGAACTATCATTAACAAATTATCCATCCCATGTTAATATCGTTTATGCTTTTTTCTTTGGCTAAAGTATATTTTTGGTCCCTTAACTTTAGAAAAAGTCATCTTTTGGTCCCTTAACTTTGAAAAATGTGTTTTTGGTCCCTTGATTGTGGAGAAAGTGTGTTTTTGGTCCTTTAACTTTGAAAAGTGTGTTTTTTGTCCCTTAACTTTGAACAAAATGATGTTTTTAGTCCTTTCAAAAAAGGATAAAGTATGTTTTCAATCCCTTCATTTTCAAAGTTAAGGGACTAAAATATGACTTTGTGCAAATTTAAGGGACCAAAAACATACTTAAACTGAATTTAAAAGGACTAAAAACACACTTTTCAAAGTTAAAGGACTAAAAGATGACTTTAACCAAAATTTAGGGACAAAAAACATATTTTTCAAAGTTAAGGGACCAAAACATGACTTTCTTCAAAGTTAAGGGATAAAAACATACTTTAACCTTTTTCTTTTGAGAAAAAGAGATCAACGGTTCTTTATAAAAAAAAAGAGATCAACGGTGTTAAATAATTACTTTTTTTTATAACACTTAAATAATTACTTTTTTTAGCACATGTTGAATAATTACGTTAAAATACTCATATTTAACGTAAATTCTCAAAACTAATTTCCCATTTTATAATTTAATTTAATTTAATTTAATATCCAATGAAATGTTCTAATCTGATCCCACATTTACACTACAAATTAGGATTGTCTTCTTACCTCTAACCTGGCGATTTTTGAGGTTCTTTCTTAAATTCATCCCTTAACGGTAACCACCATCGATTAATCATTCATTCACTGTACTAATAATTAATAATTAATAATTAATAACCCCTTTCTAATTCTGTACATGATTTTTCTCTACCGTGAATTGAAGGTTGTACTGTATTAAGTAATTCTGCATTGTAAATTAGGTCTTCTTTAGCTTCATTTGCTTATTCATTATGCACTTGATTGTTGATACTTGATCATTGATATCTAATACTAAGAAACAAGTTTCGAACGAACGAGTTAAGATCAAAACCATTTTTTTTTGTTTGGTTCATTTCTGTTATTTATTATTCTGGATTTTGATAAATTGATTATCATTGAGGGTTTTCATGCACTGTTTGATTTCTCAATGTTCATTCAAAGTCTGATTCGTTTAATATTATTTCTGCCAGTGTTTCAGTATTTCATTGTGTAATTCTTGTTTTTGTGTTGATGTATTGCATACAGTTGCTTCATTTGCTGAAATGGGAATGGAAGGAAATGTGATATAAAAGTGTTTGGCATAGGATTTAAATGTTATCTCATATCAGTTGGCCTTTTGGTTCTAATATAAGTGTGTCAATTGCTGCCTTTGTAAGCATCCTTGGTGCAGTATTGGCGGTGAGAGATGTTAAAATGAGGATACCAACCAGCTTCTTATGGCTGTTTTTGGGAGAGAATGGATTGGAGAAGTCGATTTTCGTTCCAGGGCTGCAAAACCTTGGAAATAATTGTTTTCTTAATGTTGTTTTGCAGGTTTGTTCATTGAATGTTCCTTATTATTACCCTTATCCTTGTTTTTGAGAATTTACCTTGAGTGAGATATTTTAGCCAATGATATAAGTTGAGATTCGTTGCAGACTTTGGCCAGCTGCTCTTCCTTCCAAACTTTTATTAATAGCTTGATCCAAGAATATGGAATTGAGGACTCGAGAGTACGGAAGCCTCTTACGTTTGCTTTGGCTAGTTTATTAGAAGGTAGTGCCTTCACAGTGAATTGCTTCAATCACATTTTGATGTCTGCAAGTTTATTCCTTGGGCACTTTTGTTTCACTTTGAAGTGGGGTTAAATTCTTGGCAGCCTGACTTATTTTATGCCATCTTCCTCATCTTGTATTGTCTTACAATTTAGATTGCATTTTATGCTTGGATCTTGGCAAAAAGAAAAATTTAATCCATGCTCCAGTTTTATGCAAGGCTTTGCTTTCTCACACACCCATTTTCACTCTCGTTTTTCCTACCTGACAAAAATTGTTGATTTGTAGATTGTGTAGTCCTTTGAGATTTTCTAGAGCAATATTGCACTTGAGCCATTGTATTTTTTAGTTGCAGTTTATTTATCAAATTTGGTAAGCCATCACAATATAAGCATGTCGGTGAGTTGATTTATTGTTCTGTATATGCAGAATTGAGCTTTGTTAGCTCAGAAAAGGTTCTATTGGACCCCCAAAGGGTGATGCGTGCCATGTCAGATTACATTCCAAACTTTAATCTCACAAGCCAGCAGGTAGAATTGTGTTTGCTTAATAATTTGTAAATTAGATAATGCTCTAGCTCCCTGTCTCGTTCATGCTTCCTTGTTGTGTTTGTAGGATGCTGCTGAAGCATTTAATCATCTGTTATGCTCTCTGAGGGAAGAGTTTGGAGATTCTTATGCCCCAAAAGCAACTTCTTTAGCAGACAGTTTTGCTCCTAATCGTAGAATTCTTACTCCAATACAGGGGGCCTGGCAGACTGAGCGGGAAAGATGGCAACGATTGTTTCTTGGGCCTTTTGATGGGATTCTCGGTAGCATTTTAACCTGCCAGAGTTGTTCATCCCAGGTTCATGAAGCCTTCCTGAAGGCAACTGTAGACTGTAGCTGTAAAATATACACAGTTTTTGGTCAATGATATGTATTTGCATATATGCTGCAATGTCCCCTGCATGCTAGTTTAGAATGCTTCCAGCCAATACTGTAATTAAGTCTGAAATAAAACGATTTGAAATTGTTGGATTTGAAGCCATAATATTTAAGGTTGACATCAGTGTTTGTTGGTTGAACACTCTTGGGGGGAAATAAAGGTTGCTGTTTTTTATGGGCTTAGGATCCAGAGAAATGTTATGATTGGGGTTATGGGTTGAGGAGCATGACTTTAGTGCTAGAAAACAATAAAAGACTAGCTTAGACTTGATCATGTTTGATTGTTTATTGTTTTTTTTTTTTGGTTTTGTTGCTGGCTTGGTAAGATACGATTTAGTGGTTGAGAAGATAAACTTTATGCTCATAATGTTAGCATGTCAGCTTAGATTCTCGAACTGCTTTGACAAGATTTATTGCTAAATACAACTTATTCTATAACTGATATAATTAAACTTAATTTCTTCAAGCATTTAGTTACATGCACTTATTGAATGACTGAAATAATTACTCTTAATTTCTTAAAACATTCGGCTTGGTAAGATACTTCCTATTAAATATTTTGAATATTCCATTTAATTTGATGATTTACTGGTCAATCAAGGTATGTAGCATATTGTGAGAGATACATGGTAACACGCTAGGCTGGTGATTGCATTGTCAGTTGTTGATCAGAAAGTTCTCTACCTTATCTTTAAATTGATTATGACTGTGTATCTGATACGTTCTGTATTTATCAGTATCTCTGTTACAATGTGTTCTATTATCTTTTTACGACTGTTTTTTTTCCTTATTGCAGATCTCATTGAGTTTTGAGTCTTTTGACTGTTTGCCACTTTCAACAGTGCATGCTGGTGGTTCCACAATTGTATGTATAGAAGAGTTGAAATAGTTTGGTTCACTGGTATTTTATATCCTATGGTGTACTAGATATCTAATTATAAATATTCGTATTTTTCATATGATGATTGGAAGTTACCAAAAGGGTACAAATACAATTAACATTTTATAAGATTTGGTTAAGCAAAAATTTTCGGGAATATGAAATTGCTTCAATTTTTACATTGGTATTTGATAATTTATCACCAAAATGGTGGCACCCTATGCCTTTGTGTATCATGGACACCAAATTAGTTATTAATCCCTTCATAGTGGAAACTATGCCTACAATGACTTTTTGATTGTTTGGTGCTAACAGCCATTCGGTCGTACACTGGTGGATTGCTTGAAGCAGTTCATAGTTGCTGAACATGTTGAGAACTATCACTGCAATCACTGTTGGCATAATGCTGCAATCAAGTATCTCTCTTTAAGGGAAGGGAATGAGGTAGTTCCTATGCCACTTAAATCAAACATATAACGACACCTTTCACCAACACACACACACACGTGTATGTGTAAAGACACTTGGGGCTATGATATATAGTGTTTTCTGAGGGCATAATGATGTTATATGATTAAAAATCTCTGTTCATGTGTTTTTGGCCTTTGCTATCCAGATGGAAATTGACGAGCTCAATAGATGTTCTAAAGAAAAATTCTGCAATTGCCAAAATCTTAAGGATCTTGAAAAGCTACCTTGGTCAAATAGGTCTTCCCATACTCTAAAGCAACTAAGTATTGCTCGGTGTCCAAGGGTATGGATATTTGATCTTGTTTCTGTAATTTGTTATAGATTTGAGTCACTCCTGTGGTCAACCAGACATCCTATTAGTTCATGCAAGACTAGATTAATGCATCAGTTAGCATAAAGATCATTATCAATCGGACTCCAATTCTCATGACTTCATCCCAGTAAGATGCATGGGGTCATAGTTTGACCAGGAATTGCATTGGAGTTCTTAATTCTTGGTGCTTAGGAAAGGTTTCTTATTGTCTATGATGAGATTTTTGTCCCTTCATATGCCCATAACCATGCACATAAATTGACTTGCCTTTAGCTGTCTTCTCTCTGATGTTCAATATGGACATTTGGCATACAAACTGTCAGTTTGTCTGTACTCTTATAGCTCAATATCTAATAGACTGATATGTCTGATTATATGATCGCAGATTCTTTGCATCCAATTGAAAAGAGTTTCTTTAAACTTTCTCGGAGAACCAGACAAACTGCAGGTACTTGGATCTTCGACATTGGAGTTTAATAAAATAAGGCTTCAAATCGTTTTTTCTTTTGACCTAAAACTCATTTGGTTTTGAAGAGAGTGGAATAAATTTGACTGCCTACAAAAATGTTACCAGAGAAGTAGTAGAAGTATAGTTTATGGGTGTTCTTTGAATTTTACACAATGGTATAATGTCTTGATGGTTGAAATGGATCTTCAGGGCCATATTTCTTTTCCATTGATTTTGGATTTGTTCCCATTCACAACGAGCAAGCTTGGAATAAAGATAAAGGGGGCAGATACGCAAACACTGCCAACTACACTTCATAGTAATAGAAGTATTCCCATTTCAAGTCAATATACCCATCAATCTGATAATGGCATGTTGGAGTCGAATGGCATTAATGGATCAAGAAATGGACTTACAAATATAGTGGATCACTTAGATAATGTATCTGTCACCCCTGAAAATGGACAGAAGCTTCATGGTGACACCATGTTTGTCGGCAATGGAGGCTCCTCAGAAACCATTAATGGAGGCTCCTCAGAAACCATTAATAGAAATACACATACTCAGTTCACCGACGAGGTAGGTCCTTTCTGTTGAACTTGATTTAATGTACTTAGCAATGAAATTTTATATTCTTAATCTTCTGTCATGTTGTGCTGGATGCAGGTGGGTGTATCAAGGAACGGCATTAATGGAAAATCTGATAATAGCATGTTGGAGTTGAATGGCATTAATGGAAAATGTGATAATAGCATGTTGGAGTTGAATGGCATTAATGGATCAAGGAACGGACTTACAAATATAGTGGATCACTTAGATAATGTATCTGTCACCCCTGAAAATGGACAGAAGCTTCATGGTGACACCATGTTTCTCGGCAATGAAGGCTCCTTAGAAACCATTAATGGAAATACACATACTCAGTTCACCGAAGAGGTTGGTCCTGTCTGTTGAACTTGATTTAATGTACTTAGCTATGAAATATGAAATTTTATATTCTTAATCTTCTGTCATGTTGTGCTGGATGCAGGTGGGTGTATCTAATGGTTCAGTTTCTCAACAAACATGTTTGTACCAACTTGTTTCTGTTGTGGAGCACTATGGAAAATCTGGTAGTGGTCATTATATTGTTTACAGACGAGCAACAGAATCATTGAATCCTTTTGATTATCGGTTCAATCACGAGGATCAGACTCCTCCAGTACAGTGGTTTTACGTTTCAGATTCAGAAGTACATTCTGTTCCAGAGGAAACTGTTCTATCTGCAGAAGCCAGCTTGCTTTTCTATGAGAAAATTCCAGAGAACTGATGAAAAGGGGATATACAAATAATATAAAGTTTGAGTGTGGACCTATCTCATCTTATAGCCACACCAGTAGAAGCCATGAATGTTGTAAAAGCAATTCAGAAGAGCCGGATCAGTCAGCACAATAGTTTGCTGCAGTGAATAATATAAGCTTAGTTAACCCTGTCAAATGGAAAATTAGTCGCATGCCTGTGAGCACATACTTTTTTTTTCACATAGTAAAAGAGAAAAGAAATGAAGTCATCAAAGGTCATGTGAGAGGAGAATTCTAACAGTTACAACGCTCGTTTTAGTGATTCTTTGCACTAGGCTTGCCCATTAGTGTAGCGGGGAAATTTTCCTTATGGGGAAGTTGTTTTTCTCAAATTTGATGTGATTAAGGCACCTGCGAGGCTCCGACAAACTTTTGTTCCTTTTGGAGTCATCACTTTTTTTTTAATCCCCATATTTTGGGATGATTAGGATTAATGTTGATAAATATTCCAGCTGTATTTTGCAAACTGTAGTTTAGGCAAAAATAAAAAAGAGTGATGAGATTAATGTTTGAATTAATCTTTATAGAAAAGTTGGTTTTGACAAAAACTTGTTTGAACAATATAATCACAAGTCAATTTTATAAGGTTTAAAGATGAAGAATTTGTTTAGTCCAAAGATGGAAAAATTTGTTTCAATATTAAAGTGGTTTCTAAGTAAAATGTTAGTTGTCCCCAAAGTTAGCTCAACACACCATTTGGATCTCAATTTGGGCATGGCAAACCCAATGCCCTTGAATTAATAACAAGGTCATAAAGAGGTTATCAAGGACTTTGTAGCTTAATGATATGACATCTCCCTATTAAGTGGGAGGTTGTGGGTTCGATCCCGCTTGTAACCTCAAGCCGTTAGTGTTTGTCCCTTTAATTCAAAAAGCTCATGAAGGGGTTAGTATGAAGGTAAGGGGTTAGTATTTCACACGAGAAATCAAAGTTCAAATCTTCATTAGAAGAGGTGTATACATTTAATCTTAGATGTTTGAACAGGGTTGTCTCCAATAGAAGATATATGTTGAAAAAAAATAAATTATATGCGAACTTCATACTACGCTTGAGAAGAACTAATAACAAATGCTCTTTAATTCATACGAGGAAAATGGCTAGATTTTAATTCTTTTTCATTAGTGTTTTTAATTTAATGATGGTAATTTTAACATTCAAAATGAATCTTATCTAGCAAAAATGAAAGATCCCATGAAAATTTTTAATAATGAAATGAGGAAAACTATATCTCAGTAGTTTTAGTAACATCGTTTTTGGAACTGAATCAGTTTTAGTAACATCAAGAGCATATTTTTCCAAATATCACGTTCTTTTAAATGATATATTTAAATGTTTTGTTTTAAGATCTGCTTAATTAATCTTTTTGCTTCACGTTTCCCTTTATTTTTTTGGAGAAAAATTAGTTTCGTTGGTTAAACTCCACTCAAAAATAACACATTCCATGGAAAATTATCTCTCTCCCCTTTTTATTTTTATGGACGGCTCTTAATTAATATCCTACTTTATCAAAGTTTCGATTTATTCACAGTTATATGCATCGTTCTCAAGTAATAAACACGTCAGATATCTATTACACACACACACACACACACCAAGATGAATTAGTATATGTACCAAAACTTTATGTTTATCACATATGCAATATAATAAGCTAGCTAATACAATTCTATATACTGTAAATTACAAAACTACTATTTTACACGGCAAAATCTGAGAGCTAGATCATCAGAATAATTAATAAGATGTAGCTTAGTAACTCAATTGTGAATTGGAGGCTTCCTTGAGGCAGGTGTATAATCCATTGAAAACACTTCACCCTCTGTATTATGGTCAGCCTCATTATTGTTGGTTTTTGGCTTAAATGTTTGATTATGATCACCATTAATTGTCTTGTCTTTCATAATCCCTTTATCGCTTCTCTCTTTCAATGTTCGAGCTGCGCAGAGAAAAATAAAAATTAAATCAACATCAAAATTAGTAAAAAGAAATAACAGCAACATACAATAATATAAATGCAATAACGTAACAACAACAATAATCTTTGTGTGTATAATTAAGTACCTCTGGCTTGGAAGGAGACGAAGCAGAGGATGAAGAAAACCACAATAAGTAGGCGTTTATTTACTAAATTAGAAGAAGCCATCTCGATCTTTAAAGATAAATAAAAGTAATATAAAGTTTGGTTGAGGTTTTTGTAATGATCTATATGTCTGTGATATTGGATGGATGAATATGCAAAATGTGGGTTCATAGGAGTGGGCTTATATAGAAGAAGGAATGGTCCTATTTGGTTTAATATTACACTACATCAACAGTATATGGCCTACGAGTGTCACCTTGTCTGCCTTGAAATAGACGCCACCTGTTCTTTTCTTGATTTGCATTTAATCACTTCATCAACATTTTGGAATATGATGTAGATCAGTTTTTTTAATTAATAATCTTAAATAAATCTTGATTGGCTTAGAATTTAGATAACTCATTTTTGTTATCTACAATTATTGATGATATAAGATATGCGCGTTTTACATTAAATATTTTCACGTTTTAACATTTATTTCTTTCTGATATATGCATTTTTCTTATTTTTGAAGTTAGTTGATCACTACAAAATAACCCATCATTTATATTTATATTGAGTGTTGATTTTCTCTATTGACTCAAATCATGTTCTTATCATCAAACTTTCTGCCATTGTTATTTCTATTCCACCACATTTGCAATAACAAAAATGCATTTTTTTAAAGACAAAGTTCCAAGCATAATGGCAATGTAACCTACTAATAATTCGACTTGAAGGGTAAGAGATATACACATATGTAGGGTTGTCTTTTAATTTCCCCCAGTAAGCAATTCTCGAGATTTAAATACATGTTATTATTATATCATGATGCTCATAATAGATGATCAACCAACTATTTGTTCATTAAAATGTATTTTTAACCTGCCCATAATATAAAACATTTTAGCCAACAAAGTTTTGCTTCAATTGACAAGAAATTGATTGATAACCATAAAGTTGTGAATAATTCAAAACCTATTCATATGAGAATTTTATTGGTGAGCGATCTATATAAGTATATTTTTTTTGTAACTGTATTTTGAGTGTGGAGGCTTTTGATAAGTCTTGAAACTCAATTCACCTAAACTTTTTTATTATTAAAAACATAACATTTTATTTTAATTCCAACTTTAAAATATTATACTACTGCACTTATCATACGTAGATTTAAGTTATACGTAAACACTCCATTCAGGCAGATCTTGGAATCTCAGATGCTGTTGATGAGAGATTATATATATATATATATATATATATATATATATATATATATATATATATATATATATATATATATATATATAACCATGAGTTGAATGTCTATTAAATTTGAATTTTACTAAAATATATATAACCAGATCAATTTGAATATTTCCATATGTGTGTGTGTGTGTGTGTTGTGATCGCGAAAATATCAAGCAAAGCTTATTAATTACTCGTGCAATCAACTGCATTATGGATTCATGATTGCAAAAGAGATCTAATTAGAAGATATATAGATTCCCGATCAAACTCTAATTAATTTGATTTTTCAAACTATTTAAATATATTATTCATCCCTTACATTTATATTAGTGATATCTGATATTTGAAGAGCAGCAATATATAGTGCCCATGCTTCCACGTGCTTTTTGGTCGCGAAATAAATCTAGAAAACTAAAGAAAATGGTATGTGTGTTTATATGTAGACACACACACGTCCCTTTATCTCAGATGATATCATCAAAAATCCTATTCAGCAGAAAACTTAGATTCTTATTCATATCAATATTATCACACAAATATACTTTATAGTGTGTGTGTTGGGTCATATTACATGCTTTAGGGTTTTGTCAACACTTAATAATACATGCACCTCGACGGAAAATCGCAAAACATGTCAATATATACACATAAATAGATGTTTCAAATGGAAGAGCATGATTTGACTAGTTTGATAAAGTTTGTATTACATATAATTTTGAAGCAAGTAGTAGGGATTAATCATTCAAAAAGTTGGATAAAAAATATCGTTGTTTTCTCTGCTTGTTCTTAGTAATGAGAGTGAGAGAAAGAGAGATTAGTTTGGGTGAATAATTAATGAGAATTAGTTAGTGATAAAGGAAGATGGAAAAGGAGGATTAAATTGAGAGGAGAATGAATGAAAGGAAAAAAGGCCGACAAAGGAGAGAGGGAAGGATCATTTTCAGATAAGACAATGGGAAATTTTTGGATGAGAGAGTAAGACAACATAGACACTGCTCTCCTATGGCTTCACATGGGATCTTGTTCTTGGTAGGGTTATCTTGTTCCTTGCTTATTCGGCACATACCAAACTTGACTTAACACCCTCATTAATTAATTTGGCCCTTTGATGAAGGCAAGCATCTCCAAGTGGACTTGAGCCCTCTAATACCATCCAAATCATGTGGCCAAAACTATTTCCAGAAAATCACAAATACCCTTTTATCCTAATTAAATATAAATTATAAATTACGACCGGTGCTGTGCAAATTATATCATGTGCTTGCGTGAAAATTAATTTGATACGCTTTTTGTTGTTTCTCAGCTGATTCACTAATACAAAAACTTCAAAAAATACTGTTTTGAGAGTCGCATTAAATAGGGCTATTTCAAAACGCTACATAAGATGATTCTATAAAAAAATCTGTAGCTTTTGAAAACACTGCGCCACAAGGTTTTAGTAATATCACTGGCTTTGTGTTATTTATATATAGCCATAATAAACTATTTTCTGATCTTAATTACTTATTATAAGCTATATCACTAATCAGTTTTTTACAATTCCACCCTTCATATGTTAATAGGTAAATTTCATTCTCATTAGGAGCAGCATATGGAGTATTAAGTAGGGATAAGGTTAGAAATTTGTCAAATTTTCATGTAAAATTGATTAAGTTTAAATTTTTTCTTGGTATTGGTAAAACATATTGGATGTTAATCTTTGAATAGGATCATTATTAGATGATTTTGTATTTCTCTTATCTCTTAAGCTTGTAGTTGTATCCATTCATTTTCTCTCACCCATCCTTTTCATATACAAGCTAAGGGTATATTTATAAAATTACATTTCTCATACATCAATTTCTTGCCTAGGCCTTTAACCATATATATTCAACCAACCTTTTTACCTACGTAATTCAGATTTTTGCAGTTTATATAGAGATGGGACTAGGTGATCTCTGCCAATAGTGAAAATGAATATAAATTACTGTTCACACCATGCGATGTTGACTAATTGCATCTTTTTTAACATGATTAAGAGTCCGACCTCTCGACGAAAGATGGTTAGAGTTTATGCCAACCATTCATTTGTAACTCATTATAAGATCACTGATCACATGAGTAGCAAATGAACAATATAATTGATATGGACACTTGCAACGTCTTAGTGAATCTGAATATATCATAATTTTTCTTTCAATCTCAATATATCATAATCTGAATATATCTGAATATATAAAAATATTATTCACATATATTATATGTATTTGCTGCTGACCATTATATTATTAACTACTGCATCTCTCCTTTTTGAGTGTTATATTTTATTTCATATTATGTTCTATCTTTTCAGTCATTTTTTAGGACATAAATAAGTTTCGAAGCTTAGTAATCTAATTTTGAATAGTACTATATGATGCCAAATATGCTTATAAGAAAGTCTAAGAAATTACATGACTACTTTTTTTTGCCAACAAAGAAATTTCATTTCATAGAAAAGATATTGCATCTCATACATCCGCTATTCCAATACACTCAGAAATCAAAACAACATCAAGAGGATTCATTCACCTATTTACATCAAAAGACTCAAAAGATCATGTTAAGTTAGCCAATATTTTCTCTATTACTAGGAATGAAATTTTGGTCTTCAACTAACATATCTTCTTCGGTTTCCCGAAGAATGATTGATGCTAGAGGAGGTGGTGATTCCATAGCCAGACTGTAAGCTCCCACCTCTCTTGAAGTCATAGTAGCCAGACAATTGATTGCACGTTTACCTCCACAAGGAATGAGAGATAAAGAAATCAAACCATGGTTCTGCACCATTTGATGAGATATATCAGTCAATAGGGCTTTGATGTTTCCATTCACACTTGTCAATTTTTCCTTGAGACACAACTTCAAAAAGCTCTCTACAATCCATCTCCACAATGACCAAGTGGTTCCTCCGTTATTCAGTCAACATTATAGCTTGGTAGAGGGCTTGAGCTTCAGCGTGAAATCTGATTCTGCTCTTACACTCTGCTTCCAACCACACACGTCTAAGAAATTACACGGCTATTTTTTACCCTTAAGTAATAATATAAAATATATTGTGGGGCCCATAGAATTAAAAAGTAATGGTGGATTAAATTATTAATTCAATAGTGGAACTTAAATGCTATAAATATAATAGTTTTCAAATGAGATCACAGGGACTTAATAGTTCAGTTGGTTAATTAATGCATCCGTAAGCCCAAATGAATTATTGATGGAATTTTCCATTTATTAATTCTATATTTTTTGTAGTATAATTAAGACAAGAAGGAGTACCTAGTTGATGAGCTATGCATGTGACACCTTAAGCATGATGCAACATGTTTCGACAGAAAATGGGATAGTAATTGCACTACGTTATTTAACTTTAAGATGTCAATTCCTCTTCCACGAATATTCTAAGGACAAAAATACTCTTTAGCTCAAAGTCAGAGTTAACGGTAAATGTAATAAGTATCTTTTGTCACAACATATGTTGCAATGATTTTGGTATTGAGGAGAAACTTTACTCAGCTCCAAGGAGTAGTTTAATTTATCCAACGCGGATCACGAATAGTTTAGGAGTAAAAATGTTACCAAATTAAATCCTTTACTTTTTAAATAAAAATTTTTCTCATATGTTTTTTTAAAAGCAACCATATATCTTTTTTGTTGCGTTTTCCCATCGGTACAAAGTATATTTTTCATTTGTAAATTTGTGGGTTTATCCATTTGGTAGAAAGAATTTTTTTTTCTCAGAATTTGGTAGAAGGAATTCGAGGTTGAAAGAGCGAGGATTTGAAGGAACCTAAATTTTATCCTAAATTGGGAGTATCTTTATTTTTTATCAAAATAAATTGGAGTATCATTGAATGCATTTAATTTCCAATGTGAATGTCAAATCCACAACAATTGACCGTAGGAAGTCCCATCTTAATTAAAGTAAGTTTGAAGATTTCCATATACACTTCCTTGGACCATTTTACCCTTGAAACGTATTACGATTGTGAGGATGTCGCCAGTGCAAGCTACACTGAGAACAACGACGACAGTGGCATTGGCAACGTTAACGACAAGATATATGTGTAACGGAATCTCAAAAGGCAATCAATCTCTCCCTCCCTCCATCTCTAAACATGAATAATGCACCTTTATTGTTGTCTTCCTAATCACTATGACATTGGGAGATCATCGCAACGATTACAAAAGGCTTTTTATCGTTGAGATGAAATCTAGATCAATCAAAATTTAGTAATGATGGTATATATTTAACATTTTTAAATGACATTGTTTTAAAAAATAAAATTAATTTTTGACAAATAATAGTGTAGGATTTCGAGCAATACCTAGATTATTGATGAATTTTACTTGTACCCACACTAAATCATATTATCGATTGGAATTCAATTACGATATGTGACATATGCACATGAGAGAGGAAGAAGATAAGAGACTAAAAAAAGAAATTTTATTTTCTCTCTAAAAAAACAAGTTAAATAACTTTTCCACCAATCTTCTATTTATAATGAACATGTGAAAAGTCATATCCCCTACTTGGGAAGAACCACACTTATTTAATATTAAATCTATTGAAAAAATTACTCATTTCAACTAATATATTTTTATATTTACATAACGGGCCAATTCTCAATGGGCTTGGGTTTTTGGCCCTAACCCACTAAGTGTTAATCAAATATTTCCCTACAGATAGTTATAAGATTAACAATATCTTTTATATATTTTGTATTGATAAGAAGAAAGATTTATTTACAAAATTAAAAGAAATTTAAATGAATCTGGACTGTTAAAATAAACTAAAGGTATATATTAAGATGATGATAAACCAATTGCTCATTTTTGTGATAAGCGTGAATCTAACATCAATGAATCAAAACGGATGAAGCTTTCATCACTGGAATCTTAATTAGAGGGAAAATTCATTCCTTAGTTTTTAATAGGTCTGTTAAACCTTTTCGAGAACTTAATAAAACTGCAAAGTGGGTTTTAAGACACACATGCATATTGTTTCTTATATTAAACATGTGATAAGCCTATATAATAACACTCCCTCTAATAATTATCAACATAAGATTTACTTTTATTAAAGCCAAGTGGATTTTATATTAATAACAATATCATTTTAACTATATTCATTGAAAAATAATTCATCCAGATCACTACTGACATATAAACAATAATTGATGAAATTAAGGTCAAGCTCGTCAATATTCAATCATATATAGGAAGCATATGCTTTTGGCTATACATCCATCTTTCCAAAAGCATACTGCTCCATCTGATTTTCCTTAGAGTTTCTGATTGATCTTCTCATTTAATTTCTCAATACTGTTATATGGTCTTCTACCTCCCTCTCCCTGGCCTCTCTCTCCCAACTTCAAAATATTGATGATCACATCAATCGAGCGAAGTTTCTTTTTCTAGCTATCTTCGGTTAATTGATCTCTCTCTCTCTCTAATGAACGCGATAGTAGACAAGCTTTACAATAAAGAAGTGTATAAAATCTAAAGTGAGTGAATTAATTATGAATGGGAGGATTCTTTTTTGCAGGAGTGTAATCCATTGTGATGAAGTCGCCATTATTATCACCTTTTTCTCCAGCCTTGCTCGTCTTAAGCATATTACTCTCTTGCCCTTTTACATCATTTGCTCCATTATTGTTCCCAAGTGAACTCTCTCGCATAGTTCGACCTGCAAGCAATAAACAATAATCTTTCATTTGTTAATATTTATTATTATAAGATCCTTGCACTTTCAGATTTAGAAATATGTAAAATCAAGAAACTTCTTCTATTAGAGCAAGCATATGGTATATATATCTGATACCTATCTCTGTAGTATAAATTGCAATACATGTTGGGTATTCATTGAGGGGGAAAACAACCATTTTTAATGCTTCATGTTTGTGGTGAAAATGCGTTTTGCATAGTTATAAGCTTAGAAAGAAGAAATTAGGGTTACCTTTGGCTGTGAAAGAGATGAAGCAAAGCAACATAAAAGCTATAAGAAGACGACGCTTGCTAGTTGACATAGCCATGAATTGAGAACACTAAAGCTTAGCAGATATATTTCTATAGATAGAATGATAGGTATGTAAATGTGATAGATTGGCCTCTTTTTATAAGCAAGATCAATCGATAGTTAGTTACCAATATTATAGGATGACAAACAACAAAAGGAGAAAAGAAATACTCCCTCCGTTCCTAAATATAAGAGCACTTTGACTTTTTTGGAGAATCCTAAGAAAGCAAAATGAACAATTTAATCATAACTTATTTTAAATATTATTAGATTATATGTAAGTTCATAAGTCAAATAAACTAGTTTAGTGAAAAAATTTGGGAAAATCAATTTTTAATTACCATATTTTGCTTTCTTAGGATTCTCCAAAAAAGTCAAAGTGCTCTTATATTTAGGAACGGAGAGAGTAGTTGCTAGCTAATTAAGGTTTCAAATCAATGTCTCCCTTTGAAAATGACAACACTTGCATTTTCTCCGAAAACGGAGTCCTAATTAACTTACACGCAACAAACCTTCCATCTTTTCCATTTCTCATCATGTTCCTCCTCGGATGGTTCTTCACTTATCACTATACAACATATTTTGTTTATAATAAATTACAATTTTAACTGTAAATAAATAAAAAAAAGCACCTCAAATATACACTTGTGATTATTCTTAATTAAATAAAAATGTTAGTTCATATTAACACTCTCATAAAGAAAAGCTTGATGAATGATTTGCTGAAGTTAAGAAAATTAGTTGAGTTCGTCAGTTGTTGTGTTAGTTTCTCTAAAATACCCTTGTATGTGCACTGTAAACTTAGGAATAAACAAACCCTTAGAATAGCTCTTATTATACACACACATTATTATCTATTTGATGCCACCAAACTGATCAATTATAACAGTTATGCGTAATTGCAGGTCTACCTCTTTTTTCCTTTTCTTTTATTTTCTGCATATAAGTATGAAAAGTGGATTGAATCTGTGCTGTGCAGGATCAAAAACAAACAAAGGTAAATTAGAAAACAGATACATATGAATGTACTGACCGCCTGACTCGGATACGGATGCTACATATGAGCGCAGACAAAATATGACACATCTCTTTCTCTCATTTACTGTTGCTGAATAAAGACATGGTTTTCTCAGTACCAGATGCTAACATTTGGAAATGTTCACCTAGTATATGCTCCTTAAATTCTGGCTTTACCTTTCTGTACACCCAAGAAACCATGTGTCTTTTAATAGTGTGTGTATAAACATAGAAGTGGTCATGATTTTTATTTTTGTTTTCTTACTTTTGAGCTAAAAGGGGCAGCCACCAAGCAGTGTGTTTGGTTGGGGAGAAAACTTGGGAGAGGAGAAAAGTAGGGTAAAATTTAAAAGAGAAAATGAATTTTTATTTGTTTAAATTCCGGAGAAGGAATGTGAGGGAATAAATAATCATGTGTGAGCCTATTTTCTTGTTAAAAAGTGATAAAATAAAATCTCCTACCACCATTTTTCGTCTCATATTTTCTCCTGCTCCAGTTTTCTCGTTTTCTCCCCCAACCAAACAAATACAGCGCTGTGACTTTTAGGTCATATAAAGAGGTTGAACCTAAGATCTTTTATAAAAAGTTCATATTACAAGACTATGGTGGGAAACATGATTATAAACAGAAACAAAACTATATATTTTTATTATATACTTATATATTATCCCTTTGACATTTTAAATCACAATTTGAGAGCTATTTTTAAACGATTTATAAGCGGCATTCCAAACAAGTGATCCTGTGAGACCTCCGACATGGACAATTGTTGATGAATTTGAATATTGAAACACGGACTTCTTGCTGCTAGTCTCATTCCAATTTCAAGTTGTGAAAATTTGAAACTTCACAACACGCACACACATGCATATGTTTCTGTCTCATACACACACAGAGTTTATGAAGATCACTCTTAAATGGGAAAGTGGTGAGAGACTAGTGCACAGCTTCTCGATCCAAAAGCAAACCTGTCTCTGACAAATTTAACAAAGACACACACACACACAGTTAGTGTATGTGGTAATACACATACACACACACAGATATAAAAGCAATATGATCTTGTAATACACCCACACCCTCATCACACACATATAATTAATAAGCAAAACAGGAAACAATGCATTAATTTAGTAAGATAGATAGATAACCCGACATTATATTATTGATGGGGCTTCAATCAATATGTTTCTTAAGATATAATAATTAGGCTAATTACAATGTATTTAGTATGGAAAATTCTCGTGGGAGGGATCTGCCGCTCATAATCTCACTGTGGGGTTACTTTGTCTCTTGATTTTCTCTATAAACTAAACACAAATTGTCTCTTGCCAAATTATGTTTTAAGAATAAATGATTTAACTGATTATAAAAAGACATACACATATAGCTAGCAATTTATAGGAACACAGCTACTGTATGTGATTAAGTAGTTTTTTATTTGGAAAAGGCTTATTTAATTTCCATACATAGAACTAAAATGAACAAGAAGATGAGAATTGACAATCATTAATCACGCCTTGTTTGACATATTGGCAAACTTTTGACATCTGAATTTATTTTATAATTTAGAATCATTCCGGCCGGCTACTAATCAATACCTAACCCTATCAGCCTCAATAGATTTTGTATAATTTTTTAAGCTCTATGTGATCCCATAAATGCTCTACTATAAATAAATTAATACCAAGAAGTATACAGTGGCTGAAAGTTTAGCAAGTTGGTAGAAGCAAGCGTTAGTTGAAAGAGATTTTGGCTGCATAAATCAGGTCTCAAGCTCAAGTATATGTAAATGTAAAAATATATTTTTAAGAAAGCAAGCTAATAGAAGGTATGATCATCAGTTTGGCCATTCAATACCTGAATCTCGCTCAATTCCATACAGTGATGAGTTCAAAAAGTTGATTGAATTGATAGATATTGGCTTTAAATGTAATACTTCCTTCGTCACTTATTATAAAAACTAGATAGTATTAGTGTAAAATCACATACATTAAGAAAGCAGTTGGTAGAGATAAATATGTATGATATAAGTATGGGCGAAGGCTCAAAAATGATGCATAACTATTGGCAAAGGAACAAAAATAGTACATAACTATTCCAAAGTACAAAAATAATGCTCAACTTTTACCATGTGATCAAAAATGATATTTTCACTAATTTGAAAATAACATCAGACATAAAAAGTCCAAAATGCCCTTATAAATTAATCGCCGCACAGTAAAGTATATTTAATTATAAGGGCATTTTGGACATTTCATGTATAATATTATTGTCATATTAGTGAAAATATCATTTTTGATCACATGGTAAAAGTTGGGTATCATTTTTGTACATTAGAATAGTTATGTACTATTTTTGTTCCTTGACCAATAGTTATATATCATTTTTGGGTCTTCGCCCTATAAGTATTTTTTCTTAAGTTTACTCTTATTTATAAGGGTGTATGAGAGAAAGAAACATAGAGTACTAGGAATAATGATAGTATTGGAATGAAACATTTAGAACTTATGAGGGATAAAATGAGTAAAATGTATTTAGAAATACTCTAGTAATAACTACCTCATGTAGAATATTAAGTGATCTTATATTAAGGAATGGAATAGAGGGAGTATGTGTTATATTTTATATCACTCTATAAAAGGCGTATTATTTTATTTGTGTTGAGATAGATTGATCCAATGAACTTGGCAGTGGGAAACCTTTCTAGCCAAAATGACTTTATATAGTTAAAGAAATTAAAGGAGATCTAAAGGCTATAATCAAAGTGGAAAATATTGGATTTGACATAATTAAATGTGTAAATAGAATATGAAAAATCCAAGTATATATAACTGGGCATTATAGGTAGCACTGAGAAATTTTGAGTTGATGCATGAAGGGATATTGAAAAATATAATGGTGGTGGATCAAGTGGGGAATGGGGGACGGTACGGTACCGAGGTGGGCGGTGGGCCCAGGTGGCCCGGCGGTTCAGAGTCATGGAGGGTCCGGTTCATGTAGATGGCAGAGTTAGTAGTGACAGCTCAATAGACAAACCAAACTTGGCGAATGAAGTTTCACATATCAGACTGAAAGTTACCCCCCAGACCCCCACTCATCAGCTTTTTCCCTTTGTTCTAGAGAGAGAGAGAGAGATTAAACTTTTTCTTATTTCATGAGTAGAAAGGCATATGGTGTTGTAAGAGAAACTGAACGTACACAACTTTCTCCTTACTATAGGAGAGCTTCCAAAACATTATGCGTAGTTACGTACAGAGCCATTGACAGAGATTATATAGGTAAAGAAGTTAGTTGTTCTTATAGTCTATGATCTTTTTTTTTGTAAGAGTCTATGATCTTTTAATTGATGATATAAAATCAACAAATTATTATATCATACAGTGTTAAAAACAAAAGGGAAAGACATGGTTGAAAAAAAAATATGGATTTTTCCATAGGGTAGTACATTGGATGGTATCTAGATTTCTCTCCTTTATTAAACTATTATGGCGATGATAAACACATTTTTAACCACTCAGGAAGAAAATGAGGGAGTCTTATCAACAAACTTATCATGTTGTTTTGATCAGAAAACAACTCTAACATTTACTTACCCCTCTCTCCCTATATATATATATATATATATATATATATATATATATATATATATATATATATATATATATATTCACACACAAAAATGAATAATATTTCAACCCAAGACTGAAAAGAAGTGGAAAACTACATGGGATAAAAAAAGTACTAGTATAAGTATTATTTCATCCAATCCTAAATAAAATACCCTTTGACTTTTTTTTATAATTTAAGGAAATAAATTATTAGATAACTAAATTGTAATATATGTAACATATAATTATACTATAATTAAGTTAGTTAGTTCACAAGTAGAATAAATTAATTTTGAAGAAAAGTTAATTGTAAGTAATTTAAAGTGATTAATTTTGCATCCTTAAATTCATAAAATAAATTTAAAATTGTCTTATAAGTTGGAGGGGGAGTACAATATATACGCGAGGGTGTAATTATGTGTAGAGAAAGAAAAATAATTCTTACACTGACTACTTTAAAAAAGAGATAAAACTTGTGAAGTGTAAAAGGGAAACTTACCACACCAACGACTTTGTAGTCGAGTGGTATGATATCTCTCCTTTTGATGGGAGGTTGTGAATTCGATCCCGCTTGTAACTTCGATCAAGCTATTAATACTTGCCCCTTTAATTTAAAAATGTGAAACCTACCGAAAAGGAGAAACTATATATTTTGATTGGATTACAGAACTAATAAATATACATGTCTAAAATTTTAATAAGGTATGGTATAAACATAGATTATTAAATCATCATTGAAATTCAATAGTTTTACCGTAATTATAACTTACTCCTTAAATTTTAATTAATTAGTGAACCTAATCCGTACGAAAAGCTTAATTCTTTGTATCCCAATCTTTATTATGTTTTTTTAACTGAAATCCTTATAGTTTTTAGTCCATTGAAATATAGTCTTTAAGTTTTAGTTCAATACAATTTAAGAAGAGTAAATTAAAGTATACTTTTGGTTCTTTGTATCAGGTATCATTTTGGTCCTCAATTTTAAAAACTGTGTTTGTAACTTTTTTTTACACTACTAGTTTCACTTAATAAAAAATTATGATTACGAAAATTCAAATGGTGACTTTATAGTTAAATTTACATAAAAGGTCTACTTTTTATTAAAATATAATAATAATTGTATTAAAAAGTTTAAATTTATGCACATTATTACAATTTAACTACAAAATCGCCATTTCAATTTATTGAATTGGTGTTTTTGGATACATAAAACTAATAGTATTAACAAAAAAGATTAAAATTAAAATGCACTTCTTAAAGGTAAGAGACTAACCTTATGAAAATATAAAGGAATAAAAGTATACTTAAGTCATATAATAAAGTTTTGAAAGCATATTTTTAGACTTATAATTTTTCCTCAGTTTTACCAAAATACGGCTGCTCAAATTCTTTGAATAATTAAAAAGAAATATTATTAGGATCGATCAAAATATCTATAATGTGTTAAAGGTAAATAAAAATATCTAATGTGTTGAAGTTGCTTTCTGTCACTTAGCTTGATAAATACTTAAAATATATTTAACTATATAAATGATTACATAATATATATTTTAAATAAAAACAATAGAAGAAATGTTTAATAAAGGATCGCATACATAGTCTCTACAATCAATAAAAATTGTAAAAAAAAAACAGATGAATTTAAATGGCTTAATGTAGTGTAAAAATAATAGTTTAAAATCAGGATGGAAACTTTTAATTTGTTTCTATTCTGTTGGGCCAAAAAAAGAGAAAGAATAAGAAGAGTGAAACATGAAACACCACTAACATATATTTGGTTTATTCGTGTAAAACTCAAATTTGTTAAAGTTTTGAATTTGAGTTTTAGAGAGGAACACTTTTGTTAAAAGCCAAAGTGACTAATCCTTAAATTTGAATTTGTTAGTTTATCTAATATCAGATAATAAGTTTAAGAAATGTGCTTATTTCCTCTTGACATATATACCCAAAAATAAAGAGAAAAAGAAAAATGAATCACAGTCTTGAGAGGAGAATGTGACCATGTCTGTTGCGTCCGGGTTTCCGGGTAGGGCCCTATAGTCAAATCCTGCCACGTGTCCCACCGACACATATGATCCCTCTTTTTGTCTTATTCGGAGTCTCGTCACGTGCCTCCTGCCCTCTTTGTGCTTGGCTTCCGGAATTGCGCGTGGCTTCACTTGATTAGCCATCTAAGCACGCTTTGTTTCCCATTTTAGTATTTCCAGTTTTCCACTTTTCAATTCATTAATAAATTAAAACACCTAAACCAACCCAATCAAGGGGGTGATTGCTTAAAGCATAGTAGCCTCTCCCAAGCTCTCTTAGTTGGTAAGAAGTTGTGCTAGCTTCATTAATCTCTCATATTTGAATCTAATATATGCAGCTATACATTAGTACTTTTGTTGGAAGAACTTTTGTTTTCACATGAAATTGTCACATCTGATCTCATTAAGTTAGAAATCTAAAAGACTTTTGTATATAGTTTCGCGCGTGGTTGTTAAACTCATAAGTTAATAACTTATCAAATACGTGTAACTAATAAATTCTATGAAGTTTTTGATCTTGGATCCCCATTGAGGGTGTTCTGATCTATACTAGACTTTTCTCACATAACTAGTGTGTGGACGTGATTTTGTGGGACAACTCAAGATTTCGTGGTGGCTCATCTCTCTCCTATTCAATAAATCAATTGGTTGATTGGTTGATGCATGATGATACTCCTCATTCATGGTAGGAGTAACTCATGGTGAGCTTGGTTTTAGCTCATCTCTTGGGAGCTGGCATGGACGTATAGACCTTGAATTAGAGCAAGTTGTTTTTTATGGTTGTTGTTTGTCGTAGTATGTTTCTATATCTAGATTTTGAGCCTTTGATTCAATTGATCTTTGATCAGTTGGTGGTTATATATGTATCGTTTTATCATATTGTTTAAATAAAGTCTTATAAAAAAAGATATACCAAATTTATAGTCTTAAACTTTTATTTAACAAAATTGTGTCAATTCACGTTGAAACTCATGTTAGTTGCAAAATGGGATGAACTTGTGAGCCCACTCATTGAATTTAAGGGACTTTTATTTATCTTACAAAATATCGTATTAGCCGCTTATCTTAAAATCTCGTACATTGACCCTTTTTTTTTAAAATTTTGTTTAGTGTCTTTATTTTGGATACGTAGTTACTATTTCGTAGTTGTTGAATATAATAAAGTGTGAGTCAAATGTATACCAAATAATGTCATATTTCTGCTTTAATTATTAAATTTTATATTTTTAATTTACAAATAACTATTTATTATCATAAATTCTTGTAAATTTATGATTATACAACAACTATGTAATGCTAGTTTAGAATAAGTGAGTTTAACAACTATATTAGTGCCAATAATAAATAGTTGTTAGCAAATATAAATTATTGTTGTCAATGATAAACATCAAACTTATTATTACTACCCATTAATTATGGTGTCAAATTTTGTTTAGTTACAACTCTAATTTGAATTCAAATATGTCAATACTTCTTCCTGTTATTAATATAGGGCTCAATTAATTTTTTACAAGAGATTAAAAAAATTAAATAAACCAAATTACTTAGTCAAAGTTCAAACTCTTCTTAAAAAATACAAACACATCTAACGTCTATCCTAAATGATCATTGTGGCTATATAACGTCTTCGTTATTAAATTTCTGGAAATGATTTGCTTGTCATGTTTCAAGATTCACAGGGACATGCTCTACTGATACACGAGTTAAGAGTCATGTTATAAAACTTTCTTATAAAAAAACAATGGAGATATATGAGATATGACGGTGTGTGACGATGTTACTATTTCTGTCTGTTACTTAGATAAATGGACATAGATTAAGAGAACGACAGTGTGAAGATTATTGTCATGTTGGAGTACATTGGATTTCACAATTACTAAAAACAATAGCGATTTTTATTGAAAATTAAGACAGAACAATAATGATTGGGAAAATGTCATTTAAATCACTTCGAATATACAAAAGGACAATTCAGGATCTCAAACTTTCAAAAGGACCATGAAGGAACTCAGACCTAGTTCACATTTCAAATTTGTGTGAAAGGACAAAATTACCCCATCATTAAACAAAAATTACTTCCCACCCAAACACCGCACTTGTTAACAATTGAACTTTGGGCACTAAAAACTGAACTTTAGGCATTGACATTTTGAACTTAAGAATTAACTTCTTCGTTAACAAGATAACATTGGTGTTAACATTTACATCGCACTTGTTAATAATGGAACTTTCGACATTAACAGCTGAACTTTAGGCATTAACATTTTGAACATAAGAATTAACTTCTTCGTTAACAGCATAACATTGGTGTTAACATTTACACCGCACCTGTTAACAATGGAACTTGGTGCATTAACAACGGAACTTTAATGATGGGGGTAATTTTGTCCTTTCACACAAATTTGAAATGTGAACTAGGTCCGAGTTCCTTCATGGTCCTTTTGGAAGTTTAAGTTTCTAAATTGTCCTTTTGTATATTCGGAGGGATTTAAATGTCATTTTCCCATAATGATTTTGGCCAGTAAATTAATAAAATGCCACCGAAGAAGTTGATAGTACTTCGAATCCTGACGATAAATGATGAAACGTACGTGATCACCACAAGCATGAGTTTTTTTTTTTTTTTGGACTGTAACACCCACGCAAGCTAAGCATGATACCCCAGATAATCTGATGAAAAAAGGGAAATGGCACTGCTGTTCTTATTGTCTGTACTTATATGCTTAGATGGAACACTAGCTCAAGTCTCCAAGTCATCTATTTGCTCTCCAATGCTTTCATCTAGCTTTGAATTATTTTTTTGTTGCTTAGAGCCTTCTGTATCCGGTCCCCCTTCAGGGAACCCACTAATCCAAAGTCGCCGCCGAGATTCTCCATTTTGGGGATGACAACTTCCCAAGCTAGGATTCGAATCCATGACCTAGTGGGTACGCGGTGTCTTACCTTCCCCTTTCTTATCAGCTGGTCTACGCCCCTTAGGCTCTAACTTTGAATTATTGGATCCATCATTCGAGTCTTTAAAAAAAAAAATTGTCTCACCAAATGTGGGTAGTAAGTGAATAATTAAAATTTCTCCAACTGAATTCCCATAGTGAAATACAGTCTTTACTAATGGCCTTATTTCTTAAGTCCTCTTTTATTTCTTTTTTTATATAACAAGTCCTCTTTTATTTCTATTTGCTTATTTATTGTTAATCATTTTAATGCTTTTAAATTTCTTTTTGGAGATATTATTAAAACTTGAGTTAAAGATTAAATTTGTCCCGAAAATTTTTTATGATAAAATTTGCCTCTAAAGTTTACGAAATTAAATGGATCAATTTTAACCTGGAGTTACTCAAAGTTAATTTTGATTATTAATAGTTAGTCAAACATCCCACATGTCATGGCACAACATCAACCAATTCATACCCATTATGTCATCTCATCTTCTCTTCCTCGCTCTCACCCTCACTCCCAACTTCATCGCCGCAGCTCAGCCCCACTGTTGAATAGTGCCGTACCATTCCCAATAATTACAGTATGTATTATTAGGAAAATCATCTGTTTCAAATAAACAACTTCAACCCCCTTTTCATCCCTAATAATTGGTAATACAGAAAAAGGTCTCATGTAATCATAGTGTAAATCGGGACAATATGAGCATTGAGTTGGTTGAATAATTTTGATGAGCACTAGGAGATTTTGTTTAAGCAATATATAGTTAATGAACCAATGAGCCTCTTAAGCAATATAAGGGGTTGATGTGTAAAGATACCAACCACATGGCTTAAACAACCAAGTGTTGGTAGAGTGATAATTAATATAATTTCATTATTGTATAGTACAGAATACAAAAAGAGTGGAATGAAGTTCAAATTTCAAAAAACACACTTTTAAAAGACACAAAAACCCTTTTGCAGATTAAGTCTCAATACATCATAAGGAGATATTCTCATATTTAGTATAACAGTACTTTTGAATAAAATTGCTTCCAATTAGGCGATACTTGTACCTAACAAAAAAATTATGCTTGGTTTGAATCATTATTAAAAGGCATGCCTATATTAACGAGTGATATTGCCTCCAACAGAATTGCTTTCTTTCAATAGAAAGAAAGTTGTGCTAAAAATCTTGGCCAAACAATTAAAACAGTGAACGAATAATCTTTTAGCACATCGAGTCAAGGGTTTGGAATTGGGGTGCAAATGTAACCCACTGACTCGTTCATCATCCCGAACACAACCTAGATTGAACGAAAAATGAGCTTTGAACAATAGTGTACAAGATTGAGTTTGCTCGACCATAAGGTTGGAGCCGAGATATTCGGACCATTTAGTCTAGCAACCCAATGATAATAATAATTCATGAACTACATTTTTAATTTATATAATATGTACATGTGTGTGTATAAATTAATAAGAATATGTTCACTAATTGGTTTTAAAATCTTAATAGACAGATCTCAAACATATTAAATTTTTATTTACCAATTTGTTTGCATCTAATACGATGCATTTTTCCCATTCTACCCAACAAATTTTCAAAAACAAAAATTATGGTTTTAAAATCTTAATAGACTACTGGTCAAGTAACCCGATGGACCAAGGCTAGTTTGCTCTTGGTCCCGGGCCGAATCATTTTTTCAGCTAACCACTTCCCAAGCTAAAATGTTTCACCCCATCATTTTTCAGATTGGACTTCGGGTATATTCTTGACCTAGGTCAATAAAGTCTTCTGTAATGACCACGAGCCCAACACAGGAAAGCCCATTGGACAATGGTGTTGGGTCGGTAAGAAGAAGTAATAGAACCAGAAAGAAGACGTGGAAAGTTAGGGAAGCAATGACTGAATAGAGTATATAACAAAGCAAATCACGTGGATGTGGTGTGGATGAATTTTGTGGCATTTCTCATCTTGGAGGGACCCCTTTCCCTTTTCTGTTTCTCTCTCTCTTGTGTGTCTCTTTCTTCTGCTATTTCTGTTATTATTCAGACATCCTGTATGAGCACTATATCAGTATAATGATGATGCATAATATATGATTTCCCTTTTTCTATCCTTTCACTGTTGATTTAATTTTGGCCATTACATTTGGTGCTTTCATCGACCTCAGTACTCTAATGGCTGATAACACTCGTATGAAGGAATTGCAGGCGGAAATTAAGAAGACGAATGACTTTATTGAGTTTGCTAAGGGTCGTTTTGATCATCTTGATCAACTCGGTTCTCTGATTGCCAAGTTGGCGGAATCGGTGGATAACCTCAATTTGCGCTTTGATCAAGCGTCTTCTTCCAAAGACGGTGGTGTTGGCATTCCACAAGGAACTCCTCATTCCACGTGGCCTTTGAAATCCATCAAACTTGACTTTCCTCGTTTTGATGGCTCGGATGCGATGAATTGGATTTTTAAATCTGAACAATATTTTCGCTACTATGATATTGTTGATGCACAGAAACTAGTAATTGCTTCCGTCCACTTTGATGGTGATGTTCTTCCTTGGTTTCAAATGCTGGACAAAGCAGGCCGCGTTCCGACATGGGCTACCTTGGCTAAGGCGGTCGAACTCCAATATGGTCCCTCTCAGTATGATGGTGCCCGATCTCAGCTGTTTAAACTGACTCAGGCTTCCGTGGGTGGTTCGTTGGAAGAGTACCATACCAAATTCTTGTCTCTTGCTAATCGTACTGATGATATGACAGAGGCTGCTCTGGTGGATTGTTATTTGGGGGGTCTTCATCCTCCCTTAAAACGAGACGTGTTGGTCCAACGTCCCTCTACCGTACTAAGTGTTATGGCCCTAGCTAAACTTTTTGTTAATCCCAATGTTCCTGCTACAGGTACGTTTTCAGCCACACTTGAGGCCCCTACGAAACCACGTGTTTCACCAAGTACTCCCACACCGCCTAAAACCATTGCCCCTTATGTGCCTTCGCTGTCCACCAATTCCACACCTCCTAACACAATCAAAACTACCCTACCCCCACTCCTCCCTACACCTTCATATCCACCAATTAAGAAAATGACTGCTGCTGAGATGCAAGTCCGACGTGAGAAAGGACTCTGCTATACATGTGATGACGCCAAATTTTCCCCTACTCATCGTTGCCCCAACAAACAATTGATGCTTCTTCAGTATGATGATGACGTTGATACTCCAGAAGCACCTCCCGATCCCCCACCCCAGGAGCCTGATGCCACTCTACATCATCTCTCCCTTCATGCTCTCAAGGGAACCCAGGGCGCCACTGCCATCCGTTTTCACGGTTCTATCCACGGCACGGACGTCCAAGTTTTGTTAGATGGTGGCAGTTCTGATAATTTTTTACATCCTCGCATTGTGCGACACCTTGGTATACCGGTTGAATATACAACACCGGTTAGGGTGCTTGGGGGTACTGGGACTACTCTTAGTAGCACCGAGCGTGTCCGGAATGTTCCATTGCAGATTGGTGGCCACACTCTATATCTCCATTTTGTTGTTTTACCGGTTGCCGGCACCGACGTCGTTATCGGCGCTGATTGGCTGGAAACTCTTGGGCCACATGTGGCGGATTATAGTTCTTCTTCCATTAAATTCTTGTTGAATGATGAATTTGTTACTCTTCATGGCTACCGTGGCTCTTCTTCTTCCTTGGCTCAGTGTCATCATCTTTTGCGTCTCTCTAGCACGGACGCCATTGCGGAATTATATCTGTTGGATGCCGTCTCTCTCGATGACCCTGTTCACACCCGTTGGGACACCCTCCCACCGGATTTGCAGGTTCTTTTGCGCCATTTTGAAGCTGTTTTTGATACACCACATGGCCTACCTCCGGTTCGTACCTTGGAACACCGTATTGAGTTATGTAAAGGGACCACCTCTGTCAAAGTTCGGCCCTACCGTTATCCGGCCAATCAGAAGACTGAAATTGAGCAGATTGTGGCAGATTTATTGGCCGACGGCTTGATTCAGCCGAGCACTAGTCCATTCTCCGCCCCGGTGATTCTGGTTCGGAAGAAAGATGGTACATGGCGGTTTTGCGTGGACTATCGCGCTCTGAATGCCGTTACCATTCGCGATGCTTTTCCGATGCCCACTGTTGATGAACTTTTGGACGAACTTCATGGGTCGGCGATTTATTCTAAGTTAGACCTCCGCTCCGGTTATCATCAAATTTTGATGCGTGACAGTGATAGAGAGAAAACCGCTTTCCGTACACACCATGGCTTATACGAATGGCTTGTTATGCCGTTTGGGTTAACCAATGCCCCGGCCACTTTCCAAGCCCTCATGAACTCGGTGTTCCAACCGTTTCTCCGCCGGTTTGTTCTCATTTTTTTTGATGATATCCTCATCTACAGTGCTACATGGGACCTCCACCTTCAACACATTGCGTTGGTCATGGAAGTGTTGACTCAGCACCAATTGTTTGCCAAGTTCAGTAAGTGTGCCTTTGGTCAAACTCGGATTGACTATCTGGGCCATGTCATTTCTGGCCAGGGAGTGGAGATGGACCCTACTAAAATTCGTGTAGTCCAGGACTGGCCCAAACCTACTTCGGTGACACAGTTAAAGGGTTTCTTGGGCCTGAGTGGTTACTATCGGCACTTTATACGTCATTATGCGAATATTGCGGCCCCATTGACTGATCTCTTGAAGAGGGATGCCTTCTTGTGGTCCCCTGAGGCCGAGACAGCTTTTATCCAGCTCAAACAAGCTCTCACCTCTGCCCCTGTGCTTGGTTTACCAAACTTTGCTAAATCTTTTGTACTTGAAACTGACGCCTCTGGCTGTGGCATAGGTGCTGTCCTTTCGCAGGACTCTCATCCAATCGCTTTTTTCTCTAAGAAACTATCTCCTCGGATGCAAGCACATTCCGTTTACAGCCGGGAGTTATATGCTATCACCGAATCCGTTGCTAAATTTCGCCATTATCTACTGGGTAATCATTTTATTATTAAGACAGATCATGCTAGTCTTAAACACTTGTCTGATCAGGTCATGCAGACACCGGAGCAGGAACAATGTTTACCGAAACTGTTGGGCTATAATTTTACAATTGAATATAGGGCTGGTAATCAAAATCAGGCTGCGGACGCCCTCTCTCGATTGTTTTCTCTTGCCTTAAGCTTTGTTGAGGGCACTTTTATGGACTCCGTATATGCTCAGGTTCGAGCTTCCTTGACTATCCAGAACCTTAAAGCTGCCCTGGAGCAGGACCCACTTGCTTACCCTTCCTATATGATTATTCGTGGGGATGTTTATTGGAAACACCGCCTGGTTATACCTGCCGACAACGCACCGTTGATCCATCATATTCTTGTTGAACTCCATTCCTCTCCTACAGGAGGACATGCTGGGTTTCTCAGGACTTTTCATCGCGTGGCACGGCTTTTCTTTTGGCCTAAGATGCGTACGGACATACGCAGCTTTGTTAAGTCTTGCTCTGTTTGTCAACAAGCTAAGCTCTCGCATCTACATCCCGCGGGACTTCTCTAGCCGCTACCCATTCCGACCAATATATGGGAGGACATCGCCATGGACTTCATCATTGGTTTTCCGGTGGTGAAGGGATTGTCGGTAATCTTGGTCGTGATTGATCGCCTTTCGAAGTACGGCCATTTCATTCCATTACCGGCCAACTACTCTGGTATTACCGTGGCCGAGGCTTTTGTTACACATATCATTAAACTCCATGGTATTCCTCGTACTATTGTCTCCGATCGGGACAAATCTTTTACTAGTGCTTTTTGGCGGCATCTTATGAAGTTACAGGGGACACACTTATGTTTTGGTACGGCTTATCACCCCCAAACGGATGGCCAATCCGAAGCTCTCAATAAATGTTTAGAGATGTACCTCCGCTGCTTTGTTCATGATTACCCTCGCCAATGGCTGAAGTTTTTACCCTGGGCTGAATTCTGGTATAACTCTGCCTACCACACGACCACCGGCTTTACTCCTTTCAAGATCGTATATGGCCGTGACCCACCGCCCCTGCTGCGTCATTCATCCTTAGAGGACACGCCCTATGATGTCCATCAACAACTGGTTGAGCGGGATGCTGTTTTGCAGATTCTGCGGTCTCATATCGAGCGCGCTCGGCGCCGCATGAAACACTATGCTGATAAGAAGCGTTCTGATGAGACTTTTAAGGTCGATGATATGGTCTTGGTTCGTTTACATCCATACCGACAACATTCGGTCCATCTCCGGAAGTTTCAGAAGCTTGCTCTACAGTATTTTGGTCCCTTTCGGGTGACGGACTCTATCGGTAAGGTGGCTTATCGCCTCGCTTTACCGGAAACCGCCAAAATCCACCCTGTGTTTCATGTTTCTCAGCTTAAGCGGTTTTATGGTGATGCCCACAGTGGGGTTTATTTTCCACTACCTCTTCAGACTTTACCGGAAGGTCCCCTTTGCCACCCACTTCAGGTGTTGGCTACTCGTCTGATACGCAGTGATGGCGCTTGGACTCGTCAATTTTTAGTTCGTTGGGAGGGCTCTCCAACGGATACTTGGGAGAGTGAGGATGACTTACGGGCCAGCTATCCGTTCTTGAACCTTGAGGACAAGGTTCCTGTTTATGAGGGGGGTATTGTAATGACCACGAGCCCAACACAGGAAAGCCCATTGGACAATGATGTTGGGTCGGTAAGAAGAAGTAATAGAACCAGAAAGAAGACGTGGAAAGTTAAGGAAGCAATGACTGAATAGAGTATATAACAAAGCAAATCACGTGGATGTGGTGTGGATGAATTTTGTGGCATTTCTCATCTTGGAGGGACCCCTTTCCCTTTTCTGTTTCTCTCTCTCTTGTGTGTCTCTTTCTTCTGCTATTTCTATTATTATTCAGACATCCTGTATGAGCACTATATCAGTATAATGATGATGCATAATATATGATTTCCCTTTTTCTATCCTTTCACTGTTGATTTAATTTTGGCCATTACATCTTCATGCATCTATAATTTTGAATGAGCCATCCAAGTTAAATTTCTTTTCTTTAATTGCTAAGCCCAAACTCGTTTGATTATGATCTCATAATTTTTTTTATTCTAGCATCAGTCTTTTTTTAAATGGAAAGACGAGAAATATATTCCTTAAGTGGAAAATAACTATTGTAGTATCAGTTAGCCATCCAAATCTCACCCTATTGTGATTTCATCTAGCAGTTATGTGGGCCATAATGTCTAAACCTCATGGCCCAAAGCCCTAATGACTAGATGGAACCCAAATATTTTTCTTATTGTAGGACATTTTTAATAATATTTTGATCTACTCTATGCGTTCATAAATATAAGATCATTTTAGCATTTTAGTTTGTTCCTAAATATAAAATCACTTTCTAATTTCTCCCAACCTTTTCCCAAATAACCTCATAGTAATCAATAATAAATAAACAAGAGATGAAGAGTGAGATATAAAAGCATATGGTTTAGCTTAATTGGTAATATCATGTGATAATAAATAACTTAATTAATATCCTTAATCATTGGGAAAAAAAACTAACATCCATAATCTAATTAAATTAGGGAAAGTGCTCTTATATTTTGGAATGAAGGTAGTACAATAGCATATACTCCACATGTTCTTAAATATAAGAGATAATTGACTATTTTGAGGAATCCTAAGAAAGCGAAATGAACCACATAATCATAACATATTTTTGTATATTGTCAGATCATATGTTAGCTTAAAGTCAAATAAACTAGCCCTTAGTTCCTAACTATAAAAGCTAGCTGACATTTTTGGAGAATTCTAAGAAAACTAAATGTGGTAATTAGAAATTGATTTTCCTAAATTTTTTCTCTAAAAAAATTTACTTAACTTATAAGCTAACATATGATCTAATAATTAAGTGATTCATTTTACTTTCTTAGGATTCTCTAAAAAAGTCAACTAGCTCTTATATTTAGGAATGAAGTAGTTTAGAGAAAAAATTACAAAAATCAATTTTTAACTACCTTATTTAGTTTTTCTAAAATTTTCCAAAAAAATCAACTAGCTCTTATATTTAGGAACGAAATGACTAATGAGTATTAGTTACCATAAAAACTCTTCCTGCTATGTTTTCATCTGGCAGTCATGTGGGGGCCTTAATGGCTAAAACCTTTGGGCCAAGGCCCTAATGACTAAATGGATCCCAAACATTTGAATTTTGAACACCATGCACTGAAAAGCAAAAACAAAAAAAAAACAAAGAAAAAAGAAAACAGAGAGAGACAGAAGCAATTGCAAACAGTAACAGTGTCTTTCGTCCCTTCCCGCTAAATCCAATATTCAAGTACAGAATCTGCACATCTTTTGTGTGCATCCAAACAAGGTCTTACGGCGACAATTACAATGCCGGAGCCGATAATTCTCTCCGACGAAGACGAAACGCCTTTCCCTGCGCACTCCAAGAAACGCCGTACAGATTCCGATCTTAATCCGACGGTCCTCGTTATCGACGATGATCCTACGCCGCAGAAGCCTCCTCCTCCTTCTTCCTCCACGCCTTCTTTCGTTCCTGAAACTCCTTTTTCCGTTCCCTCCACTTCCGATGTCTCATTCGTCAAATGCAATAATAGAGTTTCTCTCGATTCCGATCCCCCCCCTAGGGCTTCAATTTCCTATCCTGATATCGCCGGTCAGTTTATTTTGTGATGCTTCAGTAATTCGTATATTTATTTATATTTTTTTATTTTGTGGAATTATCTTAATTTTTTAATGTGTTGATGAACTCGACGCTGTTTGTTTGTGTTACTGTAGAAATCATTTGGAGTGTGAATGCGATCATATGTTTGCTGAATTTGGTCCACTTGCGTTTCTTGTTGAGAGTTTTTTTTTTTTCTTTCGTTAATTTTGTGTTCTTCAAAGTGACATTTGAACTTCGTTTTCCTTGCTTTGCTTATTAGAAACACGTTAATTATCACTTATCAGCATGCTAGGAATATGTATCTCTTTCTCAATTTATCACTTAAAATTGTATATAGTTATTTTCCTCCTCAAAACTAATTTATTATTCTTATAAGTTAACCTATAATCTACTCCCTCCAGGACCTAGTTGACTTTTTTTGGAGATGTTAAGGTTACAAAATATGTTATTAAATTATGATATATTTTATACTCCTATATTTTTAGATAAGCCATTAGTTTATAGGTTAAATAAACTAGTTTAAGCGAAAAAAATTAGGTAAATCAATTTTGTTTTTTTAGGATTTTCCAAGAAAGTCAACTAGATCTTATATTTAGGACCGGAGGAAGTAATTAATTACTTGTTACCTATGCTATAATTTAGTGGTTTAACGTGCTTTCTTATCTTAAAAAAAAAGTCAAAGTGATTTTATATCTAGGATCGGATGGAGTACTTAAATATGAGGCTGCATGCGTTAGTTTGATTCAGTAATTACATATGGTTAAGCATGTTCTGGCTTCCATTTGGTATCGGTGCTATATTGGAATCTGCTATGGTTAGAAAATTGTTTCTTTCAGTTTAGTTTGGTTGATTTATTTTTACTTTGAGTTTACTCCTCTTCTCTATGACATCTTGTTGATAGTGTGTCTTATGTTTGTTTATTATACAGGAATTAGCAAGGTTATATGTTTGGAATCTGACAGTGAGTTGGAAAACTATGGGATGGACAAAGGGAATGAGATCAAAACGAGGAATCCATGTTTGGATTTTTCATTAGATTCAAGATGGACTACAGAGTTTAGTGGTTCTGGAAGTTCTCCCGGTATATGCTTTTGAACTACTTGCCCTTTCTCCTCATCATATCAAATTGGTTGTTTATTTGTTTATGCAATTTTAAATCTGCAGAGAAACATGCATCATCTGCTAATGCTACTAATGAAACATCTAGGGCTGACACTAATCCAGCAGCGTCACTAATGGATGGTAATTTGGTAAGAATTTTTTTTGTATCCTCCATTTGATGTTTATTCCTTGAACTCACACACATGTTATATTGTCTTATTCTTTATGCATATTTCGTTTCTCCAATCCACAAGTAATGGGGGCTTGCCCTGGTTTGTCTAAGGTTTTGAATTTCTTGCGCTCAACTTTATGTTTGAGGGATTATCTCATGATGTGTTACTAGGTACATGACCATTCTAGTAAGGAAAATATTAGCGTAAATATGGAGCAGGAAGAGAAAATAGAAAATGATATAAGGTCCAAAACCTCTGAAAATAACGCAATCAAGACAATAGGGAAAACAAAGATATCAAAAGAAGAAAGAGCTCGTCTAATGGAGGAGAAGAAACTAATGAAAGAGGTATGCCTTGAACTCACAGTATTGATCAATGTTAATATCATTGAATGAATAACAGCTCATGGATATTACTTGTACAGCAAGAGAAGTTGAGGAAAGCAGCTTTAAAGGCTGAAGCAGCAGAGTTGAAAAAAAATGAGAAAGAAAAGCAACAATGGCAAAAGGGGAAGTTTGCAAAAAAATCGATTGTGGCTGAAATTGATACCAAAGTAGTTGAATCAGGTTCAATTGGAGGTATGCCTTTCATCCTTTCTGCAAAGCATTAACAATCTGTAAAAGGAGTCTTGTATGTGTCTAGTACATGTTGAACACCCTATTAAAAATAACACAACACTTACTAGGACCCTTATGTCAGGAGTGACCATAGTAGATACGTTAAAAGTAATCCATTGACTAATCTGGAAATTCCTTTGCAAAAAAAAAAAAAAAAGATTAATTGGAAAATGAATTTAAGGTATAGAACCTTTAAGGCAAGTCTTATCAAATGGCTTACTATTTCTCGATAGAAAGACAACCTTAATATATTATTGATTCTCCAAGGTCTTATAGACCATATTACGTTTTTATTGAAAACGAAGTACTGCTTTTGCATGCGTTTTTCTTTATATGGTTGTTTTCTTAGAAGGAACTCCCTTTTCTCTTCAGGGCATTTACTTACTATGTTTGCTGAGAAAGGGCTCACATATCGTATAACTTCAAATCCAATCGAAAGATCAATTTTGTGGTCTATGAAAGTTCCAGAACATATCACACAGGTTAGAAATGCTTGTGGTGCATTTGTATGCTGTAGGCACCTACACACAATGTATTTCTCTGACTTGATCATTTCTGCAAGTAATTTACATTTATGGATATTTTTATTTATTTATTGCAGCCTTTGAACGAAAGTATAAAGATTCCCTATGTCTTGCTTGTTCATGAGGCAGAAAAATTTTGCGACTTAATCAACAATGAATCTCTTTTGGATAATATTTCTACCGTTCGAAATTTTTATCCAACTTATACAGTTTGTTACCTCACGAACAGGTTGATGGCTTACATTAATAAGAGGTAAGTGATCTGAGGAGTTCTCTAGCAATTTAGTATTAGAAGCATGGGTATATGCTCAAATTTGATCACACATTTGTGTTTTTGTGAATTGTGTCATCTTGTTCTAATGATTTCTGGCAATCTTACTGATTTATGGGTAGTATATTAGTTATCTATTTTTCTTTTTATTTGTTTGCAATGTTATTTTTTCAGCCAGGACAGTGATTTTATTATATATTAGGGAACAGGCAAAATACAAGAATCAAGAACAAAGTAGTGGTTGGAAGCGTCCACCTGTTGAGGAGGTTAAATAACTTGTACATTCAACATTTTTGGGAATGTGTCATTATATTCTTAGTCTGTGTTGAAAACCGGCTTTATTTTATATTGTGAATTGTATTGTAGGCGCTGGCAATGTTAACAACTCATTTCACTAAAGTGAATTCTAGGCAGTGTGTAGATGAAGCTGAACTGGCTGACCATGTTGTTGGATTGACATGCAGCTTGGCATCTTGCCAATTTAGGTACTCGAAGCTTTGACTTTTTTGTTTTGGTATATAATTTTATCTTTGTTGATGCTTGCAAGAAAATACACATTTTTTATGCAATACCAGAAAACTATTTGCATGACAACATCTCTATTTCATTTTCATTCAACATCATCCATAGGATCCCCCTCCCTTACAAATAAAAAAGCAAGAAGGAAGCATGTACATTTGATTAATATAGGGTACATTTAATTCGAGAGTTAATTGCATATATAGTTCTAAAGCTTTTCTGAAATAGTATGGACCTTTCCTTTATATTTTAAGTACACAACTGTGTTTTGAAACAGAAAGTTATATTTGACTTGAATCGTACAACAAAATACTTAATCCTATTAAGTGAGGTTGATTGTATGGATCACCCTAACTATATGTGTTTTGTCAATAGCCTACTCTTTTGGTATACTATTCACAAATAGGACATGTCTAATAAGTTTGTACGTTTAGTGTTATTCTTGTTCAGCCCTCATCGCTGGTGACTTCCTTGGCCTTCTTTGTACATGTTTAAATTAGCTTAGGTGGTTTTTCACCAAACTTCTTTTAGATTACATGCCAAATCTTGTTCAAAGTCAATACGAATTATATATTTTCTTTTATTTTTTTATGACCATACATCAATCTCAATATCTGGTTATGCTTGGTCAAAGTACTACTCATACCCCCCCCCCCTTTTAATTCAAACATGGTTTTAACACCGAATATGATTTAGATCCGTTTTTTGCTTCATGGTGTATTTCATTTGATCCTAAAGCTGTTCATGCTTTTAAACTGCAGAAAGAAGTTGTCTCGGTTGTCTGTAAATGCAAATGGGTCTCTTGTCCCAAAAGACTCTCTTGACCGCAATTTAATCAAGAAAAATGTGTGGTGAGTATGATTTAATCCCTGGTTAGCTTTTTCTCTTCTAGTCGTTTTATATTGACACATTTGATTGAATGTGATCTTAGGTATCAATTTTTCGTAACTGCTAATAAGTGTAACTAAATTTTGATAAAAAAAAATAGTGTAACTAATAATGCGAGCTTGTTACTGACATGTAACTGGGAAGCTATTATTTCTATTGATAACACCTACATTTTTGCCATCAGACCCTAATCCTAACTTTGACGCTTGCTCATATTTTTTAAGGGGAAAATTGCAAGAAACTTTTCTTCATTTTTCTTGTTATTACATTTATTTGGGAGATGTACCTTCTTTTATCTAATGACAAATTCATGTTATTTTGTTACATATAATCATTTATCCGTTGAATTTGTTGCACAATATCTTTATGTTAATTTTAACACGACAAAAATAAATAATCCTTTGCTGGTGTTGAGATTAGGAAGGACTTTAACGTAGTCAATGAACGTTATACTAATTTGTGCTTATAATGACAATTTGTTGTGTTAAATTAGTACTTAGACAATAACTGGGGTGTGGAACATATCACTTGGGCACTACCCAATTTCATTCTGATTTAGTTCATATTTGTCTTCCTCACATCGGCTTCTCTACGACCAGGTTAAAAGCTTTGGTTGCCATCCCTAAGGTTCAGCCTCGATTTGCTATTGCTATTTGGAAGAAATACCCAACCATGAAGTCTCTGTTGACTGTTTACATGGATCCGAATAAATCAGTACGTGTTACTTACTGCCTTTGTTCACTTTGATGATTTGATCTTCCTGATTATCTTGGTTCTTGTTGACCTTTGTTGTGAGAAGTCCCCGTCTTTGGCTTACCTATGAGAGATGATGATTCTCTTAACATTGAAGTGAGAGATACTCTTGTGTTATAAGAATTTGCGTATTTAATGTGCGTGTAATTTTGTTTATTTTATGGCATGGGCAGGAACATGAAAAGGAATTTCTGCTCAAAGATTTGAAAATAGAAGGTTTAGTTGGTGATGATAGAAGGTTGGGTGAAGTATGTTCGAAGAGAGTGTACAGGATTTTAATGGCACAGAGTGGAGGCATTAGAACAGACGATGTAGAAGATGGCGCTGATTTCTTTGAACGTCAATAATCTTAACAGCTTCATACCAATATGTGAATGTCTTTTAGAGAAAGTGGTTTTTGAAATATAAAACCGTTAGAATGTTCTAAAGTAGAACATTAAGATGGTTAACAGAATTAACTGGAGCTCTGGAGCATTGTTTCCAACACTAGAGCACTACTATCGTTGTGTTCCACTGTAAAGTATTTTGAGCGGTTAAAATTATTTACATTCAGAAAAGTTCAAATGTATATTTTGCGTTTGTAGAATTTATGGATAAATAATCGATATAGAAGTAATAATTTTTTGTAATAATATTGTTTTTTTTTCTCTTCTGATATATCAATATATACGTATAAAATCTGAGGACTGAGGAGGCATGAAATATAGCTAGCTTATAGCAAGCCTAATTTCGTAACGCGTTGCAATATCGATTAATGGGAGAATTTAAGGAAGACCCTGATTGTAAGGGGACTTAATTATATGTTGGTCAATTAAATTCGCCAAACTTTCATTTAAATATCTTAAGATTCTAATGATAACAAAAATCAAAGCACATTTGCCTTAATGACATTTTTTTTTTGGCCCGGGGGGGGGGGGGTTTGGAATTCTGTCCCCATCGTCATTGGTGATCTTGGATTTTAACTTAACATCATGAGCTTTTAAATATATAACAGGTATTATTTTGACTTGGTAGCTAGCATGCAGGCATAAGTTCAATATGATTTTCAGATTTTGTACTAAAATTAGCGCCCCGCTCAAGGAAGTTTCAGACATGAGATCACAAGAAGCTTCTATTTCTTATAATTAGTTAGAGCTTCTTTGGAGCTGCTTATCATAATAAATACGTGTAAGCAAGCTAAGACAAAACTTTGACATATCTCGTAGTACAACGTAATCATTATTGAGAAAATGTTTTTGAAAGTTCTAATCATTAATTTAAACAAACCTTTTTACCATAAAACAACAGAATGATGCTCGTCCTAGATCGATTATCCTGGTCAGAATAAACCATGTAGACATAATGGATGATGGAATGAGCAGGTGAAGCATATCCTTAGTTTAGGGTCCTTGAAGTTAGGTTAACTTTATTACATTTTTAAAATTTTATTCAAATTTCTCTTTTTCCCTTTAATTTTTTTTTTCTCTCATAACCTAATACATCTTCCATTGACCACTTCACATACTTCAACTTTACCGCCATGTGAATACTTTCTTTCTTTTTCCATGAATTGCACTGTATATGAAGCTATCAACTTCCAAATGCTAAAGTAAACGTTTAATTATCTTATAAGACATATATTACCACCAAAAGAACAGAAGAAGATATGCTCTACAAGACGTATTCATCACATATATTAAAAAGAAACGCACATGCTACGCGCGCCTATGAGCAACAAATTCATTAAAGCAATCAAAACACTCTCTATACTGAAAATGGAGACATGTTATATATGCAACTTCTTTATATTTCCTAGTTAACTTGAATAATAATTCAACAAACCCTACATCTTAGTGGATATTCATCAAAAATCAACTAATGAAGTGCTTAATCTCAAAGACACGCATAATATGCATTCCTGAAATTTTAACCATTATTTATACAAGCAAATCATGCGAGACATTAATTACTTATCGTAAAGTCAATCAAACAGTTTCATGGAAGTCACCAAAGAATATAATCTAATCTGTAAGCGAAAACAAAATCAAATTTACCGAAGAAGCGAAGAGGCGAAACCGTGAAGCATAACATTGGAAGTCAGATGAATAAATGAATCTTCTAGTGGCAGAGGAAGTCACCGAGTTGGGAATTTGACCGTTGAAAGTTCAAAGACTGAAAAAAATATTGGCGGCAAATAACAAATATGGTCACAATTTGTGTGGGCCCAACAGAAGCGCGTGATTGTAGCTAATTCTGTATTCAAGTTAGGTTCATTCGACATTTCATTTTCTTCATAAGTTTATTTGGAAAATTAATTTGAGTCTTACTCAACATATATATAATATAGGAAAAGTCTCACTAAATGATCAAATTAAAGTAGGGTCGTCACATTACCTTACTTTAATTATTTTCCAACGTAAAAAGACGTTTTTGCACTTTTAAGTTGACAAGAGGAATTAAGGCTCAACACTGATCTACATCTCCAAATCAAATAAAAGTCATCTTTCTCTTCTCAAAACCAAATGTGACATTCTATTTGGAGGAGGAGAAGTTGGTCTTCATTTGATTTGTAGAAGCAGAGAGTTCAGAGCCCTAATTCCTCTTTTCAACTTAAAGGGTAAAAGTGTATGTTTGTGTTTGGGAGATAATTAAGTAAGATCCCATGAGATTCTACTTAAATTTGATCGTTTAGTGAGACTTTTCCTATATTATTTGTGTTGGGTATACCTCAAATTAATTTTCCTTTTTTAGTCCACATATTCTTCATGAGTTTTATTATTTGCCGCTAATATAAATTGGAACTATAAATTTTTTGATAGGGCTGGGAATCAGGGGAGGTCCTTTTAGGGTTAGACCTTTGAAAGGGTAGGCCCAACAAGATTGAGTAGTGCAAATACTTTGAAATTTGAATGATTGTGCTTAGGGTTAGTTTGACTCAAATTAGCATTCGTACACTATTTGTTTTAATCTTTTTACATAGAAAATTACTGTAATAATTTATCAAAAAAATAATATAATAAAATTATAATTCCCAACACAAATCATTTTTATTGAAACACAAATCAATTTTAAATTACAATACAAACATCAACAAGCACTAATAAATTATCAAGTAAAGATAAATATTGTCCATATTTTCAAATAAGACAAAAATAAACTAAGCAATAGTAAAACTAAGTAATACATTAGTCACCACGGCTGCCACCATCATCTTCACCACTATCATTAACATTAACTGCATTTGATTGTGCTTCACTTTGAGTAAGTTTTCTTGAAGTAGTAAAAATATCAAGAATTCATTTTCCAACACTGTGAGCACATTCATTATCTTTATCTATAATAAATAAATTAACCAAAATAATGAGTAAGCTATAACAAACAATAGTCAAATTTGTTAAATATATAAATAACGCCATAACAAATAAAATAAACTTATATTAGCCACTTACCATAATACATAAATCCATTCAACCAATTGGGAGGTATTACCAAGGGCCTTGTAGCCCAGTGGTATGAGATCTCCCCTTTAGATGGGAGGTTGCGGGTTCTATCCCGCTTGTAACTTCAAGCCGTTAGTGCTTGCCCATTTGAATCAAAAACAAATTGGGAGGTACTCCCTCCGGTCCCTAATGTAAGAGCCCAAAATTTGAATGGTTTTGGTCCCTAATGTAAGAGCTCACCCCATATTCTCTCCTCATTTAATACATTTTTTCCTACTTTACCCCTAACTCTCTTTCATATTTATTAATGTCTATGTATTTCTCTCTCTTAAAAGTACCATAATAAATATGGACAATTTTGGAAAAGAAGCATTAACTCCAGACACCCAACTAACATTCACATGTTTTCTTAAGAAGCGTTTTTTTGACGGCTAGCTCTTACATTAAAGACCGGAGGGAGTATTAATTAGAGTTGTTTCCTTTAATTTAATTAATCTTTTGTGATTTTATTTTTTCTAAAAAATATTTGTGTGATTGGGTAATTAACAAGCCCGCCCTCGAGCCTACAACTACAAGGCCAGCTCTATGCTTGGATTCATTGGTGATATAAACTTCCACCTTCACCTATTCTCATCACATACTTCAGAGCCATCATTGTGAATTTAAGAGTATGATTCACCCAATGCTATGAAAAAAAAAATCAAAGTTTCATTTATGTTTTGATTACTGTAAAAATGAAGACTTTTGAATATCATATCACATTAAAATATCTTTGAGCTATTTACTTATGATTGGTCAGACCACAAATTAAATGATATTATATGCTATATTCACATAATAATTTTTTTTATAGCGAGACACCCTCAATTGCAGACTATACATTCAGTAAATTCTTGGATTTACGGAGTTTGCCACGTTGTTGGTAGTCTAACTGGTGAAAACCAACACTATTAAATTGTAATCCTCATTGTCACCCAATAATATTATGTGGAAAGTTAATTCAATTTTTAGAGGAAATATTATTGAAAAAAAGTTGTTTTGGTTTGTAATCTAACATGATTAAGTGTGTCAACTAGGGTCAATATTTGTCGAAGGAATGCGTAGATAATCATTTTATAAACATTAAAAAAGTTTAATTCGGCATCGAGGTTAATTAGGCTTGGTCCACATTTTTTGATACAAATATTATAGGAATTCTTGGCAAGCGGTTTGACTCACCCACGATTTAACGGTAGGACCCCTAAGTCTGACTACACAAGGTAGGTTTCGCCCAATTTTATTTAGCAGTGGAGATGTCTCCCCACCAAGTGCCGCTAGTAGAACCATAACAAAGTGGTACTCCACAAAATCAAACATTTGTCGAGATGGCAAATGTCTAGCACTTTGGCTAGCTGAACCAACAGATTATGGGTGCCCTATTCCACACTGTTGTATTCGAATAGTAGGCATTTATTGCATGAACCATATAATTAAAAATTTAATATTTTATGACAAAATGTTAAAAATAACTACCATTTTTTAAAACAGGCGAATCCGTTTTTTTTAACTGAAAAAACATGTGAATCAGTTAAAACTATACTACATGTACAATTGGAGAAAGTAGATGATCAAGGCTATAAATCATTGCAGCTCAAAATAATCTTGCTTGCTTCCCCTGATCAGTGATCACAACTCATAAAACACCTTTAATATGTTTCCTTACCATAATAAGCGTTGTATAACTCAATTATATATGATGAGGTTTGGACCATCTAAGTTCACTTTTGGATGGTCAAAATTATTAATTGATTTTAAAAACCGTGACAACAATGAAGATGAAATACACATGCAGCATCCAAACTTTAGTAGCAAGATCATGCATGGTGTCCTGAAGACAATATGGGTAGAAAAATTATTTTCTTAAAAAAATATAGCCTTATTGATAAATTAGTTGTTGGGGGAGGGGCTGGTTTAAAAGAAAAGAGTGAAAAAAGGTATGATATAGACATGTAAAATGGTGGTAATTAAATTTTCGGATTTATACAAAGCAGTGTAACCTACAAAAAAGACCGTTCTAAAAAATGTATTATTATTAATATTCAAGATAGAAAGTGTATAGTAAATTATTTTCTAAGATACACATGCATGTTGCTGCTGGCCAAAATATAGCACGTTGCTCAAAATTAGACTACGAGAACATCAAATTTTTCCATCTGCTTTCATTATATGGTTGCTTGAAGATTCAAAATCGTATCATAATTTTTGTTTTTTGACTTTTGACCATTTAATCTTTGTGCACACTGCACAGTGAGTGGCGAATTTCAGGAGCTGAATGTTCAACGCGTTTAATCATACTATGTACTCCCTCTGGTCCTATTTATAAGTCGCCAACCACCTAAATTGTACATACCAAGGAATGGAGGTTAATGGAAGTTGCATCATTAAAGTAGTCTTATTTTTTTTGTCTTTTCCATTTTTGCCTCTTCCACCCTTATCACTATATCCCACAACATTTTCTCTTTCTTCATTAATCCCCTATCTATAAAAGTGTATTTTTCATCTTCTCTCTCTTCCCATATTCCAATGTTCATTTTCCAATGTAAGGGTATATTAGGAAAATTTTAATAAATGAGTTAGTTAGTGGTAGTTGGTGACTTATATTAAGGACCAAATTTTAGAGGCGGTTAGCGACTTATAAATAGGACCGGAGGGAGTACTACTTGTCAATCCAATCCATCTCGCGACGTGATTATCAAATATTCTTTGTTAGCGCACTTGATATTTGATAATCCAAAAATAGATCGATGATCAGCATTATTTAAACACTACTTCAAATATATTCAAAAAAAATTTTAACCAAATGACTTATAGCTAGGACTCGACAAAATCCACCTAACACACGCGATATACATCATGCCTCCTTATTCATAAACTCTCACAAATTTATACAACATTCAAACTTAAAAATACAGTGTTAAGATTTAACGCATGAATCTAGGGTTAAAGTGTAAAAATGACCACGTAATTGTCACGAAAGTGTAAAAATGACCATGTAACATTTTTCGGAGAAAAACTACATATCTAATTTCAAAATTGGAGCAAAAATATGGTCATCACAATTATTTTTTTGACTTTTTCACTCATCATCCTCTGTTGCATCACCATCACACAAAGACAAGTAAATACATAAGTCTGCCACATATTTTAGTGAGAGATGAATTGATAGAAGATAATGATGCGTAAAAAAGTTAAAAAATTAACTGTGCTGATCATTTTGCCTCAGTTTTGATATTCAATGTGCAGTTTTACTCCAAAAAATTTTACATGGTCATTTTTGCACTTTAGCTCCATGAATCTATTATCATGTGAAAACTCTCACGGAAACCCTTGAAAATCCAAAAAGTTAGAGTCGTGTGAGTTTTGCCGTTAAGAGGTATTTTATTCGGTATACTCAAATGTGGCATAAATACAAAAGCAAGGTAACAACAACGAACTTTGTATCCTTCTTAAATATGAGAACTACTTAAAGTTGGCCTGTGGTCTTAAATAATTTTTTTATTTTACTTATATTTATGACTTCTATATGCTGATATATAATTTATAGATACACATTTATTTAGAAATATTATGTGATATATCTTAGAATTAAATAATTTATTTAAATTTTTAATCATACCAAATGACTTAATCGGATTTTATATATATTAACAATCATAGGTAGTATAAAACTAAAGAGGAGAGAGACGAGGAGATCAGAAGCTCAACTTAGTGCTTATTGCAACCTTAACCATATGCACAGCTCAAACTCACATTTTTCTTTTATCAAGCTTATAATCTACTGTGATTCTTGAGTAATATATAAATGTTTTAGTTTGCACTAAAACTCATTGATTATTTATATAACATTCTAGTGGAATTTAATTTCACATTGGTTCTTATGGTTATACACATTATTATTGTCAAGTGATGCAGGCATATATTAACAGTAATTCATTTCAAATGTGTGACAAATTAAAGGCTGTGACTTTAAAAAACAAGTGCAAGATATTAGGTACAAATTGATGTTGTTAATCACTATTATTAATCAAGGTGTCAAACTCTTAACGTGTAAGAGTAAGTTCCTTAGTACCTTTTTAATTTTAATTAACTAAATTGTTTAATCGCACAAAATTGAAAGAAAATTAAGTTTGGGGGGCTTTTTTGGCCAACAAGGAAGCTTTTGATGGTTAAAGATTAATAATCTAGCCAGTAATCAATCAATTAATCTGCAACATAACATGGCATGTTTAAAGCCATTGTAATTTAAAAAAAAAAAAATCAGAGAGACATTAGACCCAGAAAACCAAGCATTGCACGTGAACTGATTGCTTCAAGACGAGAAATGCAAGTGTAGGGATATGCAAGAGTATGTGTATACTTTCCTTCTGCTATATCCCTACAATTAGGTTTCTTGCATGCAAGTTTACGTATATCTGAGCAAAAAGCTTAATTACTTATTCATAAAAAAATTATTTGTGTTTAAATAATCTATCATAAGCACAAAACAAAACATTTTCTGGCCATTTATTCATAAGTCCATTACGAAGACATTTTTATATATACATAATACATCGAAGATTTTTAAATATCTAGCTAGAAATCGTTTTATTTGTCTAACAATAAACAAGATAATGTATGTACTCTTTTGATCCATGAGAAAGATGGTGTTTTAGAATAGGAAAAATTGCTGAAAAACAAATTATACTGCTTGTGAGAACCAATGCCCTTCAACCTGGGTGTGTGATTAAGTGGCAATGACTCATTCACCCTTAACCAATTGTCTGGGTTCGATCCTTGACGTTGAATATGGAGAAACATTAAATCTCCTAGACTAGTTGTCTCACCCTTTGAGGTGCCTACAAATCAGTGGAGGATTAGTATCTCACTTGTCGAGTTGGGCGATACCTTGAACGTTACGTTGATAAAAAAAATAACCAATGCTCTTCAATATATGCAAATAATTTTCAAAGGGTATAACTTTTCTCTATTTGTTTGCTATATCATATTCAAGTATACCAAAATGTCAACATTTTACCTGCAGGATGTATTTTGATAAATTTTCTCCCTAAAATTATTGAAAATTGTACTCATCTTCCTACTATTAAATCCTAGTTAAAATAGAGTTTGTTTGGCCAACGAAACATATTGAGAATTGAACGAATAAAAACAAAAGCTGAATGGACTTTCTTTGCCATCAAAGCTGACTAGACTATAATGGAATGTATCGATAAATGCTCTTAAAAATATTTTATCAAATCATAATTAAGAAAGACATATTGTTCTTTGTTTCATTATTGCTTGTGAAGTGAATGCGAAACATATATTTTAAAATGAATACTTTTGAGATAAGAATGTTCATGAATTTAGGAATTTGTTTTAGGTGTTGATCGAAGAAAACGAGAAAAAGTGAAAAACATATCGATGACAATAAGATCAACGAGATTAGCGGGTGAAATGTAGTTAGCTGTTGTCAATAATGTCGGATTAAAATAATTTAGGTATGGTACTGACCGATTATTAGTGAGTAGTGACTGACCTTTTTACTTCGGCCAAAAAAAACACGAGTTGCAAATTTTTACTCTTTTTTTAACTGAAGTTTCTGTGTGTCAGTGTGTGTAACCAAACCATCACCAAAATGACAATAAAGTTTGCCCCTATTTTCAGTTTTGACTTAATGGGGCTTCGATGTCATTTAGAATTGGAAATGGTACTATTTAGATAAAAGGGCAAATAAAGGTGCAAATTTGATATTAAAGTTTGCCCCTATAAGTGTATCTAATACTCAAGTTTCAAAAGGTGCACCAATGATACTCATCTATTGAATATGGAGCAAATGTAATACTTCTTTTAAATTTGGATAATGATTTCCGTTAAAATTTTATTACCATGAAGTCCTTAGAAATCATCTAATTATCAAATGTCCCAAGATCTTCAGGGCAATAAAATTTAATTAAGAGAATATTGCAACATCCTTAATTTCTAGTCTGATCTGGTGCATGAATTATTACTTGTTTCAATTAAGGGCATTGTAGTCTTTTCTTAATTAAATTTAATTGCCCACAAGTCTCTTGAGACATATAGTAATAATTAGATGATTTCTAGGAACCTCATGGTAATAAAATTTTAACGGAAACCATCCAAATTTAACGGGAGTATTGCATTTGCTCTATGTCCGATAGATGGGTATCATTATGTCTGATAGATGAGTATCATTAGTGCATCTCGCGAAACTTGGGTATTAGAAACGCTCCTATGAGCAAAGTTTAGTATTAGGTTTGCACTTCTACCCTAAATAAAATTGAGAACAAATTGTATTGATGTTTTTTAGAAATAATTATCATTCCAAGAGTTAAAAAGCATTTTATCCACGGACCACTATTAGTGAAGGAGTAGTTGGCACAATTAGCTAGGAAAAGAATCAGAATTACTAATTGAACTTCTATCCAGGAACAAAATAGCTAAAAACTGCTGTATTCTATGAATGATGACTATTAGTTGTTGACATATATATGGCTTTCATTTGTCCACGGTTTTTAGCTATGAACTAAGGTCAGAATCCATTAAATAGACAGCCTTAGCTATTTTACCTATGGATAACAGGTTCATTGGTAATTTTGACCCTTTTGATAGTAGCTGCTACTTCGCTGATAGTCTCTTGATAAAAATGCTCCTTAACTCTCTTTCTAAAGATTAGAACTACTTTTAAGCAGTAGTAGAGTTCAATGATATAATTTTGAAGACCAAATTACCTAAAGATGAGTGAGTTTTGAAGACCAAATTACCTAAAGATGAGTGAGTTTATAACTCAGAATAAAATTTCCTAAACCCATGGCAAAAAAAATTCTAAACTTAATCATATAAAAATAACATATTTGACCCTTAATTTTAAAATAAATCATAAACCTTGAAGTCATTCGAGTGTAAAATTAATAAAATATATCAACTCAAAATAAGTGAGTTTATATATATTAACTTAAAATGCATATAATTCCTCAAACCTTTTCGTGGATACATTATAAATAAAACAAATAATTAATGTGAGAGTTATAGTTATTTTTATAAGAAAAGGTTCATAGGGGTTTATTGTAAAGTTTAAAAAGTTATGACTATAGACTCATATTTTCTATGTGGGCAAAAATTTTATATGTGGGCCCACATGACAAAAATTTAACCCACGTGATGGCCGCATGGGCAGATAAATGGTCAAATATGATTGACCGTCCACTGGGTTATTTTTTAAACACTTTGATTACTTTGAGTGTAAATATGAGTCTGTTGTTAGTTCAGGGTGCCCCAGTGCTCTTGGGTGGTTACTTGGAGGGTAGATTAGGTCTATTACCCTACTTTAAAAAGGGTTTTTGCATAATTTAGATTTAAAATTAACTTTTTATATATATATATATATATATATATATATATATATATATATATATATATATATGACTATCTCCCCTAATAGAAATATGGAGTTTCTGGAAAAGCTATTAGTTTCAAGTTTGAATATCATAATTAAGTTATTTTCCCTACATTATTTAGTAATTAAACTAACTAACTTTTATTAGGTGACATATGAATATAATTACTTTAATTGTTTACAGATGCTATACTGACGTTAATCACATGAAAAAGTCAGACTACGAATGATCACAACAAAATATGAAAAGAAAATGAAAGGGATAATAAGAGTATTGCCAGTAAACCCATCCATTTATTATAAAAGAACTTGACTATTTAAACGTATTCTTCTAGTCAAATTGAATTAAAAGCTAATTGACCAAAAAAATTGAATTAAAAGCTCAGTCATGTATCTTTTAAATTTAATCAGAATAAGTACCATCAATTATGATGTTATTCATATATAAGATTTTTTTTTTTTTGCTTTTCTGGACTAATGTCAATTTGTTTTCTAGTATCTTTTTCTCCTTTTTCTTTGTTTCCCCTCAATAATTAAATTAAATTCTGTGCACAAGATGAATATTTGATAACTAAATTAACGCTTATAATCACTGTAAATGGTGTATTAAAAATAATGCAAATGAACGCAATTTACAGAGGCAAAATCAATTCATTATGGACGGAATATAGTTTTCCTAAGAGCTACCTATCCTTTTCTTTACATCTAAAGTTCAAAAACAACAAATTAATAATAATTCTATGATTGACATATTACAACTTAATTTATTTCCTCAAAATTCATTATGAATTAACAGAAAACTCAATTAATAAGCCACACAATAAATTCCAGGCCGGAAAAATAAATTTTTCTTTTCGACAATAAACAGCACATGGGCAAGAATGAAAAGCAATGAAAATCAGAAAATGACCTAATATTGAAATTTGAAGGCTTCAACGTGGAAAGAAAGGGACATTAATAAATCACATTTAAAAGCCTTAGCAAGTTGAGTTTTCCATTCCAGATAGATAATCATTTTTCCTCGGATTGCATGAGATTAAAGTAAATAATAACATCAAGATGTCCATTGAATTTAACAGTCCATAGGTTTAATTATTTTTTTCTCAGAACATAGTTTTAATTATTAGAACATCAAAGCTTGAAATAATTTATTACATTACATAAATAATTATTTTCAAGGAAATTCCATATTTTCTTAATACTTGTAATTTATTAAATTTTTACTATAATTTATTTCAATAATAATTATAATTTTTATCAACAAGAATAATTGTCACAGTTGTGACGCGAATTTTCTAATTAGTACTCTTTTCTTTGAAATTTGTATACTTTTTAATTTGATGGTCAGAATAAGCATTTTTGCTTAATCCATCAATATTCTTTATGTTTGTTAAAGGCGTTAATTTTTTTAGTCGTATTAAATTGCAAAAATAATGATATCTACTCAATACACTTAGCCTCACAATTCACTCCATCGTTAATACTTTGATTTTAATTTTCCTCTTCACATTCTCATTATCTCGAAATTCAATTAATAATTTCTCATGTAAATTTTTGTCCAAATCAACATATTTTTCTATCATTTTATGAAACAACAGTTAAACTATTTAAGAGAACGACAATTGATTTCCAAAGTATCACTTCACCAATAATTAGGTCCGGGACAATTTTCTTCGTAGGATCAAATAAAAGAAATTTGACTAATAGAAATTCAGGGATTAAAATTCTAAATTTTCTGCATAATTTTAATATAGGTTCAGCCATTAAGGGATTAAAACTGGTAAGTCCATTATTTTGTATATCTAATCTAAAATCTTTAATAAATAGGTTAGAATCAGGCTAAACCTATTTATGTAAATATGTTATATCTATTTTTAAGGACTATATATGAGAAAAAAACTAAAAGGATTAATTCACAAGCCTATAACATTACCTATTATTTTAATATATACCATATTATATGATTAAATATGAATCAACCATATAAAATGTTTATAATATTTTTAACTTAATTTAACCATAAGTTTCACATCTAATTTTTTATACATAAACTCAACAATTTCACTCACGAGTCATTCACCTCTCCTCCCTGATCTAGTCATTGGATTCATTTAATTAAGATGTAACAATAGATTATTCGTTATCTCCTGCATCATTTGTTAAAATGAATTAATTTTTGCAACTTTATTTTAATAATGCTTTAATAAAATATTGTAGTTTTAATAAGAGGAGTTTACTAAATATTATTCGATAAAAGCAAAAGAAAAAATATAGTTTTTATATAGAGACCATTGATTGGGGTTTGGGACTTGTTCTTGTCGGTTGTGGAGCATAATATATAAACCCTTTTTTCATTTACACATAAATGGTATTTCTGAGCACATTTTTTTTAACTGAATTTGTTTTTTTGGAACTGAGTACTTCTGAACACATTCAAAGACCCACTTTTTAACAAGGTTTTTAAAATGTTTCAAAAAAAAAAACAAGGCTTTTTAAAAATGTTCCTGAATTTTCAACATTTTGAAGATTCAAGTGACACCTACAAATCCAGGGGAGTGTGCGGGTTGATAATTATGAGAGTTTTGTTGATAATGAAGTCAAATGGTGGCCGCCATAGGTGGGAGTTATTATATTCAACCTGGATGGGTTACTACCAATACGGTAGTGTGCGGGTTAGCAAGACACGATAATGGGCGTTTTGTAAAGGGTTTTATGTTTAGCATAGTTTTAAAAATTCCTTTGCAAAGACTTGAGCAACGAAAGGTTATCCAGACATATTGCTCGAAACCAGTAGATATGATTGGGTCAAAATAGAGAATCAATCATCCTCAAACTAATCAGTCTACTTCATGAATTAGATCATGCCTTGATCTTGATTGAAAAGTATCTATTGAAGCATGTATTAGAAAACCAAATAACCGGTGCTATGCGTCCTACTTATTCATGAAGAGAAACACAGAAACCTTTCCACAATTCATCCAATACTATATTGATTCATACTTTGTTTAATCATTTGAAAATCAGCGTCTCATTTGGTGAAAAAATAATAAAGAAAAAAACCATGCCGATGTGATCTCAAGCTCTAGTCACACTTATGAGAGTATGTAGTCGTAATAATTATTCAGAGGTAGTGAAATTTCCATTGCGGGCCTACATTCCCACGAATTAGAGCCGAGACTTTTAACATGTTCCGCCTGGTCAAACCCGAAAAAAACACAGAAAAATTAAGTTGAGTTGCAAAATATTCAGCCTGAATTAAAACAGATTAAAAACGACTAGCACGCTTCGAAAGTGGATTGGGTGGTGTTGACCCAAAATCCCAACTTTACATGTAAAACTTGTATTTTGAGTTAGGTTGAGCCCAAAATTGCACAGAAAAACGTGTTGACCTGAGAAAAGTCAAACCCTAATTAAAATAGATTGAAAACAGGCTAGCCTGTTTTGTAAGTGGATTGGATCTGGATGACCCAATTAACTCAGACTAACCCAAAATCCCAACTCTATTCTCAATCATATCACTTAGTTGCTAGGCCTAGTATCACCATAAACCAATCCAATGGATAAATCTTCAAAAAATTATATATAAAATAAAGAATGAAAAAGAATTGTTTTTCAAAAAAAAATGATGAGTTGTGTGAGTAAGATTGAGTATTGTTGTTGGTGACATTCCGTTTACTGAGGCTGTGTTTCATTTGTGCTCCCATTTTTCTGCTCTCTCCCCCAACCTCACCTTCCTTCCTTTTTCCCTCATTCTCATTCTTCCTTCCCTTTATACTTATAAATATAAATCCCTCTCTTTCCCTTCCTTCATCATTTCTCATCAACAATTCTTCCTCTTTTACCCTTTCACCTCTTTCATTCTCTCTCGTACACACTGGTATTCTGTTTCTTCCTTCATTCGCTTCACGTGCTTTCTCCATTCATTTTACGTGTTTTCTTGTGATTTCCTCGTGTTTAGCAAGATTTTTTTTTTTGTTTCTATTTATGTTTTGGCTTTCGTGTTTGTTGCTTTGGTTTCATGGATCCGTGTCAGAATTCACTTGGGGTTTTCCTTTTCCTTGAGTTATTCCCGAGTTTAGAGTCATGGCGATTTTGTGGGGTTTAAAGTTTTGACCTTTTTGAAATCTCATGCTCTTTTGGATTGCTTTCTGGATCTGATGGGGTTTCTTCTTTTCTCTTTGATTTCATGTTTTGTTTTTTCCCTCTTCGTTTTTTTCATTGTTTCAGCTGATTTTTAAGTTGGGATGCTTTATTTTAACTACTACATGTTGTAGTTAAGGATGGCTCTGATCAGATTTCATATGTTTCTGCTAATCAATTGTTTTGTTCCTAATCATATCAGCATATGGTTTTGTCTGATTTCTTGATGAACTTATCAATCAAGGATGGCTGATCAGATTTCATATAATTTTTCCCTTTTTAAAACTTTTTGGCTTCCTTCAATATGAGGAAAAACCCCAGATGATCCATTGTGTTGTTGTAGTTTATTTGCCTCAAACCAAGGTTAAATTTTGTATAGGATTTGTTGCTTAAGTGTACATTTTCTTTTACAAGTAGTGAAATTGGGACATGGTTTATTTTGCTGTAGATCCGTGAGAGAAGATCACTATTTGAAGTATAAGCTCTGATGTCTTGTTGTTTGTACAGATAAGGCCATCAGAATTAAAGCTTAGGGATCAACCTTGCATGAAGACAAAGGAGTGAAGAATCCATCCACACTGCATATTGGGATATCTGGTTCATAATGTCTTCTCCAAGCAAGGGTGAAAAGAAGGCTGCCCTTGATGCGGCGTCATGGTTGTTTAATGTGGTCACATCTGTAGGAATAATCATGGTGAATAAAGCCCTGATGGCTAAATATGGTTTTACTTTTGGTAAGTTCCTGGTGTGATTCGCCATTTTTAATTCCTCTTTTGAATATATAATGGATCATGGCTGAACTTTCATGCTGTATAGTTCTCAATAAATGTGTTATTTGGATGAAATATCAATTCCATGCTTCTATCTGACATTTTTCATATGATAGGCAATGTTGGTTTTGATTTTGAATTTTACCTTTGTCTTGGCAATCACCCTCTTTAATATGGTAAAACTCTGGCTCCTGGACTTGCTTGAGATTTGTGACTGAGATGATGTTGTACTATTGCCTAACTATACAGACAGCCTAAATGGAATCATAAATGTGATGAAGCGTAAGGATCATAAAAGATGGATGGCAAACTATGCTTAGACTTTAGAGATCCTATTCCTCAATTTGATTTTGCCCTTTCTGTGCAAATGAAATTTCTGCTTCAATATAAAAATGAATTGACACGTTTAGCCTTGAATCCCTGTGTCCAATGCAATTAAATCTAGATTAAGCATGCACTATTTCTAAGATGTTGAACAAAAGGACAATGTTTGAATCATACTACCTCTAATCCTTAGTATAATTTGGATAGACTAAGAAAGTTAAATAAATTACTTATTTGTAGCATATGTCATATCTCTGAAATACTTATGTGGATTATTAGATTGCATACTAATTTATAAGTCAGGTAAGTTAGTTTAGAGAAAAATTATTAATACAAGAGTTAAAATGAAAAATAAGTTTTATATTTAGGACACAAATTACTTATAAACTAGCTCTTAGATTTAGGATCTGAGTCAATACTGGTAAACAATAATGCTGCTTATGTGAAAAGAGTGACAGAGTGTAAAGCTGAACCAAATGTTAACTATGTCTGCCTTCAGTTTTCATGTGGATGTGCACTGGTCTGAAATGGCTTGGGTACAAATAATAATCAAAGCTCATACAAAATTTTGTTTGATGTGAGATGCATGTAAAAAGTCCTACTGGGAAATCCGAACTATAGTAATATTTCGTCATATTTTTTTCGTTTGAGATTGTGAAGGACAAAAATATTACACATAAAATAAGAGGGATAAACTGCAGCAAGAGCAGAAATTCAAAAATCTCTTTTTTGAAGTGTGAATCTTGGTTTTCAACTGTTAAAGGACAATAACTTGGTTATAGGTTTTAGACTTCTGCACCATACCTAATGCACATTTTATGTGATGCTATTTTGCAGCTACTACATTAACTGGCCTGCATTTTGCCATGACAACTTTGTTGACGTTCTTTCTTAAGTGGCTGGGATATATCCAGACCTCTAATCTTCCGCTACCTGATCTTATCAAATTTGTTTTGTTTGCAAATTTCTCCATTGTTGGAATGAATGTCAGTTTGATGTGGAACTCAGTTGGATTCTACCAGGTAACTTGGTTTCAATATAAGTTTTTGGACATTCTTGACAGATTTTGGATGTTGAAATATTTATTCTCGTTTGATTGAAATGTTCAGATCGCCAAGTTGAGTATGATTCCAGTATCCTGTTTTTTGGAAATTGTCTTGGACAATGTGCGGTACTCAAGGGACACAAAGCTTAGCATTACATTGGTTCTCCTTGGTGTGGCTGTATGTACAGTTACTGATGTAAGCGTCAATGCTAAGGGGTTCATCGCCGCTGTGGTGGCAGTTTGGAGCACTGCACTTCAGCAGTATGTAAGTAACACTTAATTAAACCCAGGATCTTACTAGAGAGAATCTTACTATTCTGGATCTAAATGAATCCTTGTATATAGAGTTGGCGAGTGCAAAATAGTTTGTTCATGTGGATTTTTGACATGTGTGTTGAACATGTTAGAATCTATTAAGTACTATAATATTGATTTAAAAGTGATGAAACTGAAACTCAATGATTGTACGCATATATACATACATTAAAAGATAATAATGAAGTAATAAAGCGTGGTTGTTTAGTGTTGCAGTCAAGTTTCAACTACTGTGGTAGAATGATTACAAAATGTTTGAAAAGTGAGGGAAAGTATATAGAATCCCTTAAACTATAACTAAAAATTGGATTCATGAGTATAAAAATATAACTTGTAGCTCACTTTATTATTGCAAATAGTGAAAATGTGATGGATTTGGTTAGATCCAGATTTTTAAAACATCAATCATCATCTGATACTTTACTTCTTCATTGTTCTTAAATTCCTCACCTGGAAGTATCACCTGAAATTACTGTGCCTAATAAGTTCTTGTTTTACATTTTAAAATTTGTTTTGCAACTTTGTAACCAGTTTTCAAATATCTATACAAAATGTCTTCAACATTTGGATTTTTCCAACTAGAAAGGTTCCAAGATACAATTTAAAGGTAGGTTGTAAACGCTAGAACTTCATCATTCATTTGTTTTCATGATCTAGATTATATGAAGTTGACATTTTACATCATGTTCTTTTGCAGTATGTACATTTTCTTCAGAGGAAATATTCTCTTGGATCTTTTAACTTGTTGGGCCACACTGCCCCAGCACAAGCAGCAAGTTTGCTGTTATGTGGTCCCTTTGTGGACTACTGGTTGACAAGTAAACGAGTTGATGCTTTCAACTATGGTCTGGCATCCACTGTAAGTTTTCCTTTCTTTCCCTTTTTATTTACGTTGGTGTAATTGGGGTTGACAATTATGTGTCCAATCTATTTAGATTTGGAGCCCATGAAATATTTTCTATGAAATTCCATACTAGTTTTCTTGTTTTCCCTGCTATTTTGTCAGATTTAGTTTCAGTCTCACAATCAATTCCTTTGAACTTTTAGTGCTCTCACTTTCATGTCTGTGCCCCCTGATGTTTGAACTGTTCTTGGTGTCTGCAGTTCTTCATCATCCTATCATGCTGTATTGCAGTAGGGACCAACCTCAGCCAATTCATCTGCATTGGCCGGTTCACGGCGGTGTCATTCCAAGTACTTGGCCACATGAAAACCATCTTGGTTCTCATATTGGGGTTCCTTCTGTTTGGAAAGGAAGGCCTCAATCTTCAAGTAGTTTTAGGCATGATCATTGCAATACTAGGAATGGTCTGGTATGGCAATGCTTCTTCTAAGCCTGGAGGGAAAGAACGTCGTAGTTTATCGCTCCCCACCTCCAAATCACCAGATTATAGTGCAGTTCCTTCATCTGAATCTGATGAAAAGGTATAGTCTATTTTATTCAGAGCTAGCAACAACAAACAGGTCAAGAGAAAGGAAATTTAAACTCTGGATCAGCTGATTTATTTTCATTCTCATTGCTTGTCGACAAGGAATCCCTAGATTATTATTTATTTATTATATACACTAAATTTTATTTTATTTGTTTTTTGTTAATGAGTTCCTGAGTCTAGGGAAGGACTTACATATCTAATCTAGACCGTGCAACTCCCTGTGATAGAATGAAAGAAGAAAAAATGAGTAGCCTCCACTTTCTTTTTTCCTACACAAAATGTTATACCATTTTTTCTCTTATAATAAAGGTGATCATTTGTTCGAACTGGTTACTTTTAACAAGACCACACAATTCGTTACAACAACAAAAACCAGAGACTTTGTATCAATGAAAGAAAGACCACGTAGCCATGGGTTGGTGAGCCTTTTTAAGATCATATAGAAGCCCATAGTAAAATATGGAACTGATGGTGGAAGCAGTGGCCTGTTCTTGGGCCCAAAGATATTATTTTTCGGTCATCTGAACGATATTTTATTGCATAAAGTATAAGCAAATTAATGTCTCACAATATATCGAATATAATTAACTCTACAAGGAGAATTCACGATAAAAGAGCAAAAGAAAAAAAAAAGGAAAAGAAAGAAGACAAAGATAATTTATGCAAGACGGAACCTTAGCCATATCTGGAACAAAATTGATCGAGTCACCTGGGAATCTAGAATAAGACAAAAACCCATTGGGCATGGTCATTGGTCAAGTTATAAGCCCTAAACAGATACTCAGTCTCAGGACAACCACCATGCTTGTTTGTTTGAGCATTTCTTCGTTAGAACAATACCGTATCAACATGTTGCATCGTATCATAATCATATATTCTCAAACATATATGGACAATATTTCTTCAAAAAGCTCTAAAATCTGTCTTCATTTGCCTGATTACGACCGAAACCAATATCATTCAAACGGTTCCACGTTTTTAGTTTACGCCCAATTTTCCTATAAATTTGAAGCCCTACACAAAATACATTAGATAAAAGCTGACTCACTTCAGTTTGCCAAACATTTTGAATATAAAAATCTTCTTTTTTTAATATCTTCTCAAATGACAGAACAATAGTTTTTTTTCCATTGATTAAGAGAGGTAGTTACTATATGCTCAGTGACATTTACAAGCAGCCTCAAACTCCCGAGCTCCTCCTAGTAATGGTAGTTTTCATATCTGTAAATTATAAATCAAATCATCTGCATAAGGTCAATGGGCAATTTTGCCTCAAAAGTAAACTATTTTGTAGGGATGGGATTCGGAAATTTTGATAATCAATTGTCATAAAGTAGCCAAAACACTGCGATTTTGCTCTTTGTCATTACAAATGCTAACAATCAATATCAACTTTTTGAACAACTACGGTTAATTTAACTATTTTTTAACACTTCCCGGGGCAAAACTATACCTCAAAAACTCAGCATGACTAGTAGTTCTGAGCAATTACTTCCAAGACAAAATTGCAACAAAATTGAAACTTAAGCCATATGAATATTATTACATGACAGTCCATTGGGGCCTAAACAAGATGTAGCTACAGTGAGAGTAGTAAATGCAGACAACAAAGTGTTAGGTGAAGGAGAAGTAACTTAATGAGGTGAATAATTGAAGTATGTTTTGTAGAATTGGAGGTTTATTATTGTGAAGATTCAGTGGTGTCCTTGATGGTCCCAACACCATCAACAACAAACAAGATCCCTGGTTGTGCATAAATGTAGGATAGCTATATACATATATGCACGTATTTAAGCCCAACACTACACTTAAACAACACAGCAGAAGGCAGAACCTGTAATATAAAAAGCCTGAATCAATTCCTGATACATTCATTGGGAATGATGCATCAATACTCTCTCTCTCTCTCTCTCTGTGTATATCAATATACACAGTAAACTCTCTCTCTATATATATGTATGTATGTATATATATACAGTTAAAATTAGGTGTTTTCTTTTGACGTAAAACTGTTGAAGGGCACACTTATTCTGCACAAGCACGGCAGCACCTGGGGGATTCTTTTGTGGACATCTGTAATGTCAAGTGTCAAATGAGTACTTGGGTTAGGTTGAAATTTGGTTTACTCATTTAAAGTTCTAATTTCAGTTGTTATAGATCATAGTCTTAAATAGGTTGTTTGTGTGTTACTCAAGTGCTTTATTTTCTTATCTAGATAAGTAGATACTGACTCGTGGCACAAATCAACATCAAGTGATCAATGATATATCAAAATATGATTACTGATAAAACATGAGGTCCATGAAATTACTAGTATTAATCAGATGACGTTTATCTTCTTTCTCTGCCTACCTCCTTCCACTGTATTAACCAAACAACATAGCTTAAGATAACTCATATTTCTCATGTTATATTATTAGCCATTGATTTTATAGAAATTAACTTTTCTAGTCAAATATGTGATTGTGAAGAGACAAAGGTGACCCTTGCTTACGTGATCTCGTTGAATGTGTTACATAAATGTGCCATTTTTTTATTCGAACAAGTTACGCTCTAAAGATATACTTAAGGGGAACCTTACACAAGTGATCTCGTTAAATATGCTATATAAATGTACCATTTTTAATATGTTGGATGATGCAACAAAAAGTAGTTGATCGAGTGGGTAGTGGGTTTACCGAGAGTATGTATTCGAATCCTGAGAAGCGTTCATTGAGAGGTGAAAACCCTTTTTATGTGAACAGTACTTCTACCTCTCAAGTTCAAATTAATGATCACGACCTTTTTCAAGGAGTGATACACCATTTCAAAATTTTGCTTCAATCACGAGTATTACTTTGAGATTTCGAACATATGTGTTCCTTTCTTGTATTTAAATTCTTAAATGGTATTTATTTGCCTTTTTACATAGTTTTCTTATCTATGAGTTCTTGTACTCTTTTCTGGAACTGCCTAATACAAATAATATTATAAAATACCACATTGTAGTTCTTATAATTTTATATAATTTTTATCCAAAGTTTATACATCCAAAACGTCCAATTTAATTTAGCCCTTGTTAGAATTAATTTGTGTTTGTTAATTTGTTGACATGAGTAATACATATTTTGTCGATATTTTGAAAATATATTTATTCTAAGCAATAAAAACATGAATAATGTTCTGAATAAAATAACAGATTTTATTTGTTTTCTGGTCTAAAATGTTAATCAATAAAGCAAACATAATTACCCAATCATGACTTGATTTTGTACCTTTGCTCTTTTTTTTTCTCCAACAAAGGATTAAGTATTGCTTTCGAATATGGTCATAACAAAAAGATAAGTCATTGCAGATTAATTTAACACTTATGTGGCTGGATACAATGATAAGCATTTCAATTGAACTAAGATTTCTATAAGATTCTGAGGCATAACAAAAGGTTGGAAATTTGGATAAAAAATTCAGATAATTCGGCTCATGATTTTTTTTTTCAAAAGTTAGGTTCTAATACAGCTGCTATGGGGTCCCACTCTATTGAACTCATCTCTTCAAGAATAATAACAATGCCATCCTACTCCTGTCCTAACTTTTCGGTGGGAAATAGAGAAATTATGATTATTCTGTTATATTAGTGGATTAAGATGCAATTTGGCTTGAAAAATTAAAAAACAATTTTAGAGCATTGAAATCCCCAAAATTGCTTTAAGGATCTATTATGATGGTGTTAAGGGTAACTAAAATATAACTTAACACATTTTCATTAAGAACGCTAACGATCGCCACCAATGGTTGAACGACCGATGTTCATTTATTTAATAAGCATGATAATCTTTTCAGAAAATACTTATGCATATCCTACTCCTCCTGAGTATTTTTCTTCGGGATAAAGTTAAACTTGATCCCTATATTACTTCATAACTACTTATAAATAAAATAAAAAAAACTCAGGTTGCTATGCGGCTCTTCAACATGTAGAAGTTCACTAAAGTAAAACAAAAACATCCAAATATAACAAAATCAAATTATAAAAAGCTTCTTTCTTTTTTATAATATTGTTGTTGACGCGCAAATTTTATTTTACTTTTTTAAAAAAAAGTATTATATAATCATCTTGTTCTCTGTTTCTTCAAATGAAGAAGTTAAAAAAAACAAAATTTGGATATAATTTGATACTCCCTCCGGTCCTATTTATAAGTCGCCAACCGCCACTAAATTTTGGTCCTTAATATAAGTCGCCAACTACCACTAACTAACTCATTAATTAAAATTTTCCAAATATGCCCCTGTCATTGAAAAAAGAGATATTTGCATTAACTTTTGCTTGCCTCATTATGACTCATTTAATAGTTGTGAGGAGGGGCAAAGATGGAAATGAAAAATAAAACAAGACCAATTTAATGATGTAACCGCCACTCCTTGGTTTGTACAATATGGGCGGTTGGCGACTTATAAATAGGACCGGAGGGAGTATGAGTTTCCGACCAAGTGGAATTAAATTGACTTGATTTACATTATTTTTATGGCTAAAATTTACTTTCCGTCTCTTATGTTTATACTCCCTCCGGTCCTAAATATAAGACCTAATTGACTTTTTTAGAAAATCCTATAAAAAAGTAAAATAAGTTAATTATAAATTGATTTATCTAATTTTCCCCTTAGATTAGTTTATTTTACCTATAAACTAATGTATAATCTAAAAATATATCAAATACGTCATGATTTGATAGCCTATTTCGCAACCTTAACATCTCCAAAAAAGTCAATTAGGTCTTATATTTAGGACTGGAGGTAGTATTAAGTTTCAATTAATCTTTTATGAAACTGGAAAGTACACTTTTAATCCTTTTTTTGTTAACATCATACCATTAGTTTCACTTAATAGCAAACAATGATCTCACTAAATATAACGGGTTATTTCATAATTAAATGGAAGATTAAAATGACATATTTTTAAAATATAAGAATAATTGCACTAAAAATTAATTCGAGCATATTTTATCAACATTTTATATTAGAATGACTTAGAATTTTTCATTAAGTGAAGTATATAATTGCTCCCAATTACAAGTTTTTGAAACCGAAAGGATATTAAAAGTGTGCATCCAAATATAAAGGATGAAATTGAAACTTAATGTAACATAAAAACTAAAAGTATATTTTAGTCATTAAACAATAGAACTACTTTCGACTTTGCTATTTATTTGAGAGATCAATGTTGATCTTTTTCTGGAGGGGGGATAAAACATACAAAATATATATATATATATATATATATATATATATATATATATATATATATATATATATAGGTCGAACCAGGTTGACTGTATATTTATTTCTCATGCCCTAGTCGAATCAAATCTGGCCTAATATTTTTTGACAAAACCATAGTAACCTTCAATTTCATAAATTCCATGGGAGAGCAAATCTCACACTCATCGCATGAGAATTTCATCTCATTTGAACATATAACAATTATCTACACCAAGTCTATAATATGAAAGTATATATACATGTATTTAATGTAGAATATACTTTTAAATATAACACCTGCAATCCACTTCATCTTTCACATTCTTAATTTTGTTTTTAAACTCGCTCCTTATTGCTCTGAAAATATTAATCATTTTTAATGACTGGAGTAGTATTCAATAATACAAATAAATAAAACTTATAGTTTAGGAAAGCAAAATATTTCTTTATCAATAAACAATTTGGCCTTTTTTCAATTCATGTGAATTAATTATTTAGTTCTTTTTTTAACAGAAATTAATTATTTAGTTCTTAGAAACAGGATGAAGTAATAAATTAGAAAACGAAGGGTCCACCATCAAAATTATAAAGGTGATAATAGCCTTCGTGCGTGTGGCATTCATTTTGGTTCCGAATCGTACTTTGCTTATTTGAAACAAGGAAAGACTAAAAAGAGGGTGGGTGCCACCAAGGCTTTTATGAGTTAATCTTGCTTTTATTTTACAAACTACTCATAATGAAAGCAAAAGATCATAATCATACATTGCTCATTAACTGCTTCATCTAACTTGCCCACATGTGCACGCCCTGCCTTTCTTTCCTCTCACTATTTTGTCCATATGAGGGATTCGTGATTAATTTTTCACAAAGCTTTAAGAAATAAAGTGTAATGTGATTAATTATCATATTTGAAGTACTCCATCCCCCTAACCACCCAATTTCCTATCATTAGTAACAACAATAAATCGTTGGAGAATTGATCAGAAAAAAGGGGACAAAGAATTCTCAACTAAAACGTGCTTCTTTATTTCTTAACTTATAGAGAGAAGTAACAGTCATTTCCTTTGATGGTATGGTCGTTCAGTCAAAAGAAATATATGTGTAAAAAATATAATTTCTGTCCAAACAGATTCTTTCTTACAGAGATGATTGGTGTGTAATTAAGAATTATGAGTAAGATAAAGTGATGAGATAGACACATAATAAATAATTAAGAATAAATAATCAAAATGCTATTACTATTTCATTTAAAAGAGGGAATTCATGAAATTTATATGATCTAATGTAATTTAGTTTATATTGTAGCCTATATTTCTTGTTATAAGACATCAAGTAAGAGTTCTCATGTGTCAATAAAGATAAGTATGAAACATTAATTTTCTTCAAAAATTCACTCTTACTCTTACTAATACACTAAATTGTAATAGCATATTGATTATTACTCTCGCACACTACACTTATTAAATATAAGCATCCATAGAAAAACAACAATTAATATATAAAAAAAAAAACACCATTAATACTTTTTGAAAACTAACAAGGGCCTTATAAAAAATGATATCAAAAAAATTTATTGGAGTTCCCCGGTATTTATCATAAGAAGTCAATATTTGAATTGCTTTTATCCTTTTAATAAGAGTTTACTAAGGGTTGTCTAAGCATTTAAAGAATTTTTAACATTTTACCCCTAATAAGTTATATCATCTCTGCTCATATTTTTTCAATATTACGTACATTCTCTTTCCTATTTCTTCTTATTATTGATTTATTGTTATATTCCTCTTTCTCACTTGCGTCCATATCAATAAGGGCATTGTTGAAAAAAAATTATTTCATACCTACTTACAGCTATTTTAATTGTTTTGTTAAACCGCATAATTTAGTTATTTAGGAACGATATCTGGGACCAATATGCTCCTATTGATAAGTCAACTTTAACTAATTTTCAAAATATAGAAAAAATGTAGAGTAGTTATATAAGTAAAAATGTCTCCAAATAATTAATCTTTCAAATTCCACATTCATTTAACAATCAATATTACATTCATTTTCTACATTTATCAGCTTTTTTCTCACATCAATAGGGCAGGACTTATAATAAGAAACCGAATTTCTAAACAAAAATATATTTATAAATCGAAACAGGGTGGTAAACAAAAAATGCGAATTTTATTTGGGAGTTAATGAACCAAAAATGTGGGGCCGTGGTCATTAGAAAGAAGTAGGGCCCATAAAGCCTCAATAATTTGTTGCTCGTGAAGGTGCACGTGTGGTGTCCTCTCATGATGATCCTATGATCTAATCGCTTATCATCAACTTCTACTAATGAATCAATTAATTGTTTTCAACCAACACCTATTCCCTCCCTCACCTCTTAATTACTCACTCTCAAAACATTTTTTTGATACATGGCATTCATGCATTAGAGATGTGTTAATGTGGGTCAACTCAGCCCCAAATACTAATAACTCAATAAATTCATTTGTTATAAAATAAAGAAAAAAAATATAGAAGGAGAATATGAAGAAAAAAGAGAAAAGGAAGAATGAATAGTGGAGTAAAAATATTCTAATTCACACACACACATATAGCATTTCTTGGTATATCCAACCCTTTGTGGTATATCTCTATTTATTGGCAAATACACTCAAACAAGAGTTACAATAATATCATAAAGATAGAGGTTGATTTACATTATGACATACTAGTAAGATGTAAATTAGAAATAAAAATCATTAATAAAAAAAGAATTTTGGAAAACAAAGGGTTTATGAACATCCACATGCCACAATATTTATAACAATTCTCAAATTCATGTTTATCTAACTAAAAACCTATTCATTAAAAAATGAATAGGTTTCTAGATTTAGAACCATTCTCAAATTCATGTTTGTCCACTACATTTTCATTTAGTATCTTTATTATTAAAATTGTTTTCAATAGTCGATATATATTGCAACTTTAAAATATTATCATCTATTTATTATTGATTGTATAATATTTTTAAATTGTATTGCAAGGCTTGAAAGGCAAATCTAATAATAGTGATATTAAGTAAAGAAAAAGTGGGGAGGCTTTATATATAGTAGCTAGAGTAGCCCCTGTCTAGTGTTTATTCTGAGAATATCTCAATAATACTAGTTTTTTGTAAATGAAGATAAAACATGTCTCACATTCTTAATTCATTCATAAATGGAATCGCTTTTACAAATGAAATCACTTCTGAATAATACTATTCCAGCTATACTTAATTCATTTTTTTCAACTCAATCTACCCCTGTTTGTTGGGTTGGACCCACAAAACACCATATTTTTTCTTAGACAACTAATAACAACAATATAATATACATATTTTATGTTTATATATATATATATATATATATAACACATGTATGAGGGTTGGGAGTAAATATATATATATACTACTCTCACCTGCATATAAAAGTTAATCATGGTTGACATTTGGTCATGAAAATAAGGTGTTTTTCATTAATGTTTTATAATTGACATTTTCGTTAAATTATTTTGTCTGATTGATGTACACTCCAACGATATATGGCGCATAATATTTTAGAAATAATTACTACTCTTGTCCTTGATACTCCTATTTATATTATGAGTTCAACAACTAAACAATGTGTAGTTTGAGATTTAGTTAAAAACAATAATTATATGAAATAAACTCTTTTCCAACATTGCCCTTAATTATAAACAACGAGGCAAGTATGAGAAAAAAAATAGTAATGAAATGCAGTGTTGGGAAAAATATTCATGAGGAGAGGAGTAATACACAAAAAGTTTATAATTAAATGGTTCATTGCCCTCTCACCAAAAAAAAATGGTTCATTGCCGTTCCTCAGTTCTCCATTAGAAGACAACCATATAAGCTCGTGGGGGTGACGGAGGGTAGCGTAACAGCGACAGTTGAAGTGGATGGCGGTGGATACAGCCTCCGTCTTGTTGGGCCACGTCATCACTCTGGACACCAGCACGTGTTCTTGGCACTTTCAGGTTCCTCTTCTATTTTTTTCTTCCTCTCCATTATTATCCTACATTTCCCCCCATTTCAATGGTGGTACTGTAAACGTCATCCCTCCTACTACAAAAAATGTTACTTAGATAATTCACATAAGTTACAATAAATATCTTGTTTTAACAGGTACAAAAGTGATTTTTTAAATTGAATGTTATTTCTGCTGATAAAAAAAAGAAATTCAATGTTATTTCCTCCAATCCTAAATATATAAGAATTAGATGACGTTTTTTAAAAATTATAAAAAAACTAAATAAATTATTTGTAAGCCGATTTTCTAGAATTTTTCTTTTAACTAATTTATCTGATTTATAAGCTAACTTATACTATACTCCTAAATTAAATGTTCTTAAAGTTGAACTCAACAATTCTGTTCACTTTCTATCAATCACTTTAATGCTTTCATTTTTCCTTTTCAAGACATTGTATGAATCATCTAATCTTGTTAGTATTTAATAGTACTATCATTTTGTCTTGTTATAAAATTTTTCTGCCCAAACTCAACAACTCTGTTGAAGCTCACAAAGTTAAACCTTCTCGAAACTAGCATGTTATATCCAATTTCTTTTTTCACCTTTTACTGATTTAAAATAAATTGAAAGCGCAAGAGATTTATTTCAAATTAAATTGAAAGTGCAAGAGATTTATTTCAAATCCCCTAAGAAAAACTTGCCTCCATTTTCAGTGACCATCTAAAAAACATCGATCTGTTGACCCCACTGCTGTAATCATATTCAATAGTCCCCTAAAAAACATCCACATAGTGGGTTTGAACTTTGAATTGACATATAAAAATATAAAAAAGTGACTTATTTTTAAGTTGATTTATTTTTAAGTTATATAGAAATTAAGTCAGATTGTGTAGTGAGATTTATGTTTAGATTGACTATGAAAAAAGTGACTTATTTTTCTATTTGATTTAAAAACATGTCTAAATATCCTATGTTGAAAATTAAGTTGAATATGAAAATAACAAAAAAGGCATAAATTTTATTGAATAATACACCTAAATTAAACTTTTGAATTATGATGATTTTGAGTGAGAAAATAAAATTAGTTTAGAAAACTAGAATGCAAGAGCCTACTCTTCTGATTCATTTTGATCATTTTTTAAAAACTAATTATTCTTAATTAGATTTTTATCTAATATTTTTATTTAGAAACATATTCTCATGGAGCCTATAAATTCCATGCATACAATTATAACTAGTTTTTTTATAAACCAAGAAATTATAGTTATACCTCATAATCTTTATATATATATATATATATATACACACACACACACACTATCAAATTTATAATTATAAAATAAAAATGTTCTCCATTTATCAAAAAAAAATGTTCTCCATCTCTAATATTCTTTTACCACGAGTTTCACGTTATAAGAAAAATTACCTTAATTGTATAAAAATATATATTAGCTTAAAAGAGGTGTACGTGGCTTTATAATAATACATATAACTTATAAAAAAAGATTATTAGCAAAGAAACATTCCTATATGGTTCAAAAACATTTATGGCTGAACAAAATGCATAATTAGCACTATCTAATACTATACTACACTTGATTGAAAAATAGTACAAATTGGACAAACTAATAATATATATAGATAATTGCGTAGCATGCTAACTGTAATTTGATCTCTAATTTATTTTTCAAATAATAATAATAATATAAATTTTTAGGGGAAAATGCCATTTAAATCCCTCCGAATATACAAAAGGACAATTCAGGAACTCAAACTTTCAAAAGGACCATGAAGGAACTAGGACCTAGTTGACATTTTAAAATTGTGTGAAAAGATAAAATTGCCCTAATCATAAAACAGAAATTACTAACCACCCTTACACCCACCATTTTCAATAGGGTGGTTAGTAATTTCTGTTTTATGATTAGGGCAATTTTATCTTTTCACACAATTTTAAAATGTCAACTAGGTCCTAGTTCCTTCATGGTCCTTTTGGAAGTTTGAGTTCATGAATTGTCCTTTTGTATATTCGGAGGATTTAAATGACATTTTTCCTAAATTTTATATACATACTCATGTGTGTGTGTATATATAGTAAATATAGTACTCATAAAAGAGACTCCAAATTAATATGACAATAATGTTGAGTGCACTTAATATTATTAAAATTAACTCAAATTTTATGACAACTTAAGTTAATAAAGTTAAAATGAGTTAATATTTTGTTAAGAAATGAGAGAGTACATGAACTTATGTAAAGAGTGTTTGAAGAGACACATTGACAGACTGACAGCCGCGTCAGCCTCTCTGCATCATCATGAGTGAAGTTCATTATTAGATTTTTTTTCCCTAAAAAACGTACATTAAGGGCTTTTGGAACAAAACTTTGGTGACACGTGGTACTTCTTTATTGACTAAAACATGAAGTGAATAGTACTATAACGTAATATTTTTTTTTTTGGCCAAAACTATAACGTAATATTTGAACGAATGAACTTTTTCCAAAGAAATTATTCGGCCAACGGAAGAAATTAATAGTTGGGACTTGGGACGTATTTTGCTTAAAAAACGAAAAGAAATAACAGTTCGGTAAGCAGAAAAGGTAGAAATTCGTTTATAAAAAAAGAAAATTCGTTTATAAAAAAAAACGGAAAGGTAGATATTATATGTAATAAGTTGATTCAAATGACATGTTTTATATGAAACAGATTAGCTAAGGACGTAGGGAGTAACAAAACATGAAATTTTTTTCAATCACGTTCACATTTTTTAAAAACAAAACTCATACAAATTCTACAAATTTCTCCACCATCCCCTCTAAATTAGTGGCATCATCAATTAGAAAAAGTTGAACATGCCATTACCTAGAAAGAGTTAAAAATGTGATGCTAAAATATAAAAATGTTAATCTAACAATGAATTATTACATTAGATAAGATAATGTTAAGAGAGGGAAATTTTGGGTTTCAGCGGCATTAGAAGGGAGGCCAATAATTGTAAGAAGTAAGAACCGTGGAGGGGTCAATAATTGCGAGTAAGAAAGTGTTACTCCATTTATTAATAGGAGGTGTGAGTTAATATTCATGAATGTGAGGGAATATGGATAATAATGAGGGAAATGAGCTTTTGTGCATATTATAAGGGAAAAAGGTTAAACAAACAAAAATAACTGAAAAATCAGATTAGTTTAAGAGAAAGTGTACTGTGTGCCCCCCCCCCCCCCCCCCCCCCCTTTCTCATTACTTGCTGCTTCACCCCCTGCCTCGCTGCCTCTGCCACTCCCTTTGTCAGCTTCACATTCACACTCACTGTTCTTATCTTCTCCCACTCACTAAAACATACTGTAGTAAATATTAAATCAATAACAAATTTTAAACTTTTTCATTAAATCATTTTTGCGTTGAAGACTGCGCAAAATACCCCTCTAAACCAGTTTATAAGATCCTTTCAACAATTTTAGGCACCCAAAATAACTTTAAACATCATTATTACGACTTAAAATGTAATTTTATTTTGCAAAAGGCTTTAAAATGTACCTCTATGATACTAATAATAAAACCTATTTGACTTTTTTTAGAAATAAAAATGCAAAAGTAATCATTTTTTGTCAAATATTAACCTCTTTAATTTGTTTATAGGCATCTTTTTTGTTGCTAAAACTAATTTATTTTATTTTAAACTAACATATGATCTAATTACATGCGTCATTATAATTTAAATATATTAAATATAGTGGACTAATTTGCTTCCTTAGTTTCTGCTAAAAAGTAAAGGAGTCTTATATTTAAAAGCGGAGGGTGTAGCATTTTTTAAATTTGACAATATTAAATATCCATGGAATCACATCAGAATAAAATCAACTTATCAACACATAAATGTTATAAAAAAAAATCAACACATAATTATTAAACTGTGAAACAATACATTTACACAAAAACTTTAATGACATAACCACCAATAAGAATAGTAAGCAATGCTCTTAAATACAACAATAATTAAGTTTTATCCAAACTAGATGAAGTCAACTATATAAATCACATGACATTATTGCGCTTCATCAGTAGTCATATGTGGGCGTGTGACGATATATGATTGATCAAAATATATCTAATTAGATAATTGGGCAAAGGTGCAAAAATATGACTAAACTTTACCCTAAGTTGCATTTCTATGACTAAAGTTTCGCAAGGAGCAAAAATACCACCAAACTTGAGATCGAGGTGCAAAACTATGATTTCCGTCAAATATGATGGTGTTGACTGTTAGTCTTCGACATGTAGGATGTTGAGTGTGCAATAATGACCATGTGGCATGCTGAATAGATTTATGTGGGGCCCACATATAATAAAAAACAATTTCCTCCCTCCCTCTTCATCCCTTCCGAACACACCCTTACCCCCCATCAGATCAGGAATTGATTTCAATAACAGAAGGAACCCCATCGTGGACCCCACATAAATCTATTCAGCATGTCACATGGTCATATGTGGGCGTGTGACGATATATGATTGATCAAAATATATCTAATTAGATAATTCGATTAAAAGTTTTCTTCGTTCTCTCGTTCACTCTTTTGATAGGACTTCACATTGTTTTTTTTTTGCTAGAGCCTTAGGTATCCGGTATTCTTTGCGTACCGACTAATCCGGAGTTTGCTCAGGTAGAGCGCGTCAAATATTCAACCCAGAACCTTGAGAGCGGGGAGATGTCTTATCTCTCCTTTTCTAACCATCAAGTCACCGGTCCCTTTACAGGACTTCACATTGTTTGATCAACTATCTTTACTAGTTATCGTATTTGAACCAATACTCCGAAATATTGTTAAAAGATATATAAAAAATAAATTCCAAATTGAAAACCCCAACAATAAATTCAGAATTGAATGGTCAGATAAATCCAAAAAAACGTTGTAGTAGTAATAAAAAAATAGGAGAGATGAATGGCACATGGCATGTGAGCTACACAGCTGTGTCCTCTCTTGACCTTTGATAAATACCCTCCCTCCCTTCCTCCCTACGCCTTTTGACTCTCTCTCTCTCTCTCTCTCTCTCTCTCTCAATCTCTCTCTGAACTCAAACCTCAACTCAAAGCCTCCATGCTTCTTCTCTAATGGCATCCTCATAACAACAACAACAACAAAAGCAAAAGCCCCACCAATCAATCTCTCCCATGTTCAAAATGAAACACCACCTCTTCTCTCTCCTCCTTCTCCTCCTCCTCTCTCTCATTTCCTTTGCCTTCTCTTCCTTCCCTGACTCCCCTCAGCCATTACTCTCCTTCAAGGCCTCTCTCCCCAACCCCTCCCTCCTCTCCAACTGGCTCCCCAACCAAAACCCATGCTCCTTCTCCCATATTACCTGCTCCCAAACAAGCCTTTATTACTCCATTGACCTCAGCTTCATCCCTCTTGTCACCAACTTCACTACACTCTCTCTCACTCTCCTCTCTCTCACCCACCTCCAATCCCTCAACCTCAAACACTCCAATCTCTCTGGCTCCATTATCATCCCCCCACATGACTGTACTGCTTCATTGACCACACTAGATCTCTCTATGAACCAATTATCTGGCTCACTTTCTGATATCTCATATCTTAACTCATGTTCTGGCTTGAAGTCCCTCAATGTTTCACACAATGGGTTTGTGTTTAGTCCAAAAGATTCAGACTTTTTGAAGCTGAAGCTTCAAAGTTTGGATTTTTCATTCAATAGTAATGTCTCTGGTACAAATGTCATGCCTTGGATCTTATCTCCTGGCTGTGATGACTTACAGGTTTTGGCTCTCAGAGGAAATAAAGTCGCTGGTGAAGTTGATTTCTCTAAGTGTCATAAGTTACACCATTTGGACATGTCTGCTAATAATATCTCTGCCATGATGCCTTCATTTGGTGAATGTTCTTCATTGGAATATCTTGATATTTCTGCTAATAAGTATTTTGGTGACATTGGTTTTACTTTAGCTCCGTGTAAAAAGCTCAAACATGTCAATGCTTCATTCAATGGATTCTCCGGTGAGGTTCCGACGTCGTTTCCGGTGGATTCTATCGAGTTTTTGTACCTTGCTGGCAATCGTTTTCGCGGCGAGATACCGGAGAAGCTTTTGGATTTGTGTGGCACTCTTGTGGAGCTTGATCTTTCGATGAATTCGCTCTCCGGTGTGATCCCTCGCGGTTTTACGGCTTGTGATTTGCTGGAATTGTTGGATGTGTCGAAAAATGGATTCTCCGGCGAGCTTCCGGTGGAGATTTTTATGGAGATGAGTAGCTTGAGGAAGCTTGTTCTGTCTTTTAATGGTTTCTCCGGCGAGTTGCCGGAGAATTTGTCGGAATTAATGTTTTTGGAGACATTAGATTTGAGTTCTAATAACTTTTCTGGGGGAATACCTGGAGGGTTATGTGAATCTCCTAGGAATAATTTGCAAGAATTGTTCTTGCAGAATAATAAGCTCACTGGTTTGATTCCAGATACACTTAGTAATTGTTCTCAGCTTGTGTCATTGGATTTGAGTGTGAATTTCTTTAAGGGGTCTATCCCTTCTAGCTTGGGGTCTCTTTCTAAGCTACGTGATTTGATTATGTGGTTTAATCACCTTGAAGGTGAGATACCACAAGAGCTTATGTACATTAAGACCCTTGAGAATTTGATTTTGGACTTCAATGAGCTCACTGGGGGCATTCCTTCTGGCTTAAGGAACTGCACCAATTTGAATTGGATCTCTTTTGCTAATAACAGAATGAGTGGGGAGATTCCTGCTTGGATTGGCGAGCTTTCCAATCTTGCAATCTTGAAGCTGAGCAACAATTCATTCTATGGGAGGATTCCGAAGGAGCTAGGCGATTGTCGCAGTTTGATTTGGTTGGATCTTAATACTAATTCTTTTAATGGCTCAATCCCTCCTGAATTGTTCAAGCAATCTGGCAAAATCTCTTTGGATTTCATTAGTGGGAAGACTTATGCATATGTCAAGAATGATGGCAGTGATGCATGCCATGGAGCTGGGAATTTACTAGAGTTTGCCGGGATTGATTCGAAGCAGTTGAACATAATTTCTACAAGGAATCCTTGTAACTTCACCAGAGTTTATCAGGGTAATCTCGATCCTCATTTTCGTTATAATGGTTCTATCTTATTTTTGGATCTTTCATACAATAAGTTGTCTGGTACTATACCAAAGGAGATTGGAAGCTTGCACTATGCTAATGTATTGAATTTGGGTCACAATAATCTATCTGAAGATATTCCAGAAGAGCTTGGGAATGATATAAAACTGGACATACTTGATCTCTCATGGAATAGGCTTAAAGGACAAATTCCACAGTCCTTGACTGGCCTTTCCATGCTCTCTGAACTTCAACTGTCAAACAACTTGCTATGGGGACCAATTCCTGATTCTGGTCAATTTGTAACCTTTTCAACCAGCAATTTTGTCAATAATACTGGTCTCTGTGGCTACCCTCTTCCTCCATGTGGGGGACCCTCAGGATCAAGTGCAGATGCTATGCATAAAAAATCTCGCCGCAGGCAAGCGTCTCTTGCAGGTAGTTTGGCTATGGGATTACTTTTCTCCCTCTTTTGCATCTTTGGGGTAATTATAATTGTACTTGAGACCAGAAAGAGGAGGAAAAACAAGGAAGCTGCACTAGATGCATATATGGAGAACCATTCTCATTCAGGGAATAACACGAATTGGAAGCTTACAAGTGCCCGCGAAGCACTCAGCATAAACCTTGCAGCATTCGAGAAGCCTATTCGGAAGCTCACATTTGCGGATCTCCTTGAAGCTACTAATGGCTTTCACAATGACAGTCTCATTGGTTCTGGAGGCTTTGGTGATGTCTACAAGGCTCAACTGAAGGATAAAAGTGTTGTGGCTATCAAGAAACTAATACATATTAGTGGTCAAGGTGATAGGGAATTCATGGCTGAAATGGAAACCATTGGGAAAATCAAGCATCGCAACTTGGTTGCGCTTCTTGGTTACTGCAAGGTTGGGGATGAAAGACTCCTAGTTTATGAGTTCATGAAATATGGAAGTCTAGAAGATGTTTTGCACGACCGGAAGAAAGCCGGTGTCAAGCTGAACTGGGCCGTGAGAAGGAAAATCGCCATAGGGGCTGCTAGGGGATTGGCTTTTCTTCACCATAATTGCATCCCACACATCATTCATAGAGATATGAAGTCCAGTAATGTATTGCTTGACGAGAATTTGGAATCTAGAGTCTCCGATTTTGGCATGGCCAGGCTTATGAGTGCTGTGGATACCCATTTAAGTGTCAGCACATTAGCTGGAACCCCTGGATATGTTCCTCCTGAATATTATCAAAGCTTTAGATGCTCCACTAAAGGTGATGTATATAGTTATGGTGTAGTTTTGCTGGAGTTGCTGACGGGGAGGCGCCCGACGGATTCGGTTGATTTTGGTGATAACAATAATCTAGTGGGATGGGTTAAACAACATGTGAAAATGAAAGTGAGTGAAGTGTTTGATCCAGAGCTGTTGAAAGAGGATGCTAGTCTTGAGGGTGAGCTTCAACAACACTTGAAAGTTGCTCTTGCTTGTTTAGATGATCGACCGTGGCGGCGACCAACAATGATTCAAGTCATGGCAATGTTCAAGGAAATCCAAGCTGGCTCAGGCATTGATTCTCAATCCACCATAGACACTGAAGATAATGGAGGCTTTGGTTCAGTTGAAATGGTTAATATGAGCATTAAAGAAGCCCCCTGAAGCATGTACAAGCCAAATGGGAAAACAAGAGTAAGATAGAATTCAATCAAAGAGAGGAAGGAGGAGGAGATGATGTCATCAGCTCCTCAAATTTTTTTCCTTCTTCTATGCAGACTCCTAATTATTTCAGCAACAAGGAAGATGATAAAATTAAAGGGAAAATATGTGCTGTGCTGTGCCTCTCTAGTGTCTATCCTTGGATGTATGTAATCTTTGTTATTTTATACCTTTAAAAGTTGTTTAATTTGTGATAAATTTGTATATAAACAGCTTCAGTTCAGTTCGGTGATTGTTACCATTTTGTGTCTTAAAAAAGTTCAGATGATCCTGAAAGGGGTTTGTTGCGTTTGGCGACCCCATTGATGGTGACCAAGTGAATAGCCTTTTTGCCTTTTGATTTTCTGTTGCATGCTGTTTTGTTTTTTTATCTTTCTCCCAGTTTTTTTCCTTCAACTTTTTTCTCCGGAAATTTTCGCCACTGAATTTACTTTGCAAGTTTTTTGTTGTATAAAATTGCTTTAAATTTTCAAAATGTAGCAATATAGACCTCTATAAAAATATTCCAATTCTTGTTGACAATTGAAAAGTTCATATTGACAATTAATATCTTAACAATTAATGATTAAATTGCTCAATTTTAATATATTTATGGTATAATAGGACAAAATATACTTAAGGGACGAAATTAGTCCTAATAAAAACTTCTTGGGTAAAATTTAGATATCAACCCAAAATATTCTATGGGTGAAAGTGACAAAAATTAGAGTATCAATGGTGCATATATGTACAGAATTAAAATATGAAGAATATATGCCCTCTTTTAAACAGCTGAAATTTATGTCACAAATTAAAAGTGATTACATAAATCACATGCCACTAACATATTTTACAAAAACTTCAAATTTTAGATAAATTATTGAGAAAAACGTATCAATCTATAAGTTCAGTGTTCTTTTTAACCTGTTCTCTATATTCTAATTTTTTTTATTATTCATCATCCGATTTAATCCGGACTCGAGGGATAGGAGTGTTGCCCACATTGGCAAGGTTGTTCCCTCTCCCTAGCGCTTCCCGGGATTCAAACATGCGGTCTCATCTTTACCAGCTCAACCAACTACCCATTGGTCTATGTTCTAATTTCTTAAAAAAACATGAGAAACTTTCCCCAATTTTCACTTTTTTCTTTATTGGCCATTATTGGTTCCATCATATGAAATGCAAAGTTTTGGGTAGAAATAGAAAAGGAAGCCGCCTTAGAAATGTTTTGGTTGTTTATGCTATCATTGTCTTTGAATTTATTACTTGAGTGGACTCAAGGAATTTCAAGTGTGTACGTTTTTTGTTCAATTCCAAAGTCTAACGCTTTTAAATCTCTCTGAACTTATTTTTGAAAAGGAAAAAAAGTTAGGCTGATATGGTTTAAATTTGGATGAGTAATAGTATAAAGAAAAAATAAATGTAAAATGCTAGGTTGAATTTCACGGCATCAAACACATAACGCAACTTTTAAAGACAAGAGATTTGGGACAAGAAAAGAAATAGTGAGGACCAGCTATCAAAAAAAAAAAAAAGAAATAGTGAGGACCAAAAAGTAAATATATTTGGATTGAAATGAGAATGAATACCATAATTACATGTGAGATTAATGATTCAAGAATCTTCTTCATCTTCAACTCTCGAGTCATTTCTTGTTCCTGATCCATAGAAAAGGGAGCAAATCAATGGCATTTTGTCCCTTTTCCATTCGACTTCAAGCTTTGCACGTGACCTCCCCTCCACCATCCCCTAAATATATTACTCCTTTCATATAGTACTACCCGTCCTAAATATAAGACCTAGATAACTTTTTTTTAGAGGTTAAAGTTGCAAAATAGTCTATTAAATCATGACATATTTGATATATTTTTAGATTATCCATTAGTTTAAAAGTAAAATAAACTAGTTTAAGAGAAAAAATCATATAAATCAATTTATAATTAATTTATTTTGCTTTTTTTAGGATTTTTCAAAAAAGTCAATTAGGTCTTATATTTAGGACGCGAGTGAGTATTTAATTATATTAACAAAGCAATGTGCCACCTAGTAGTAGCACACTAGCCACCTAGTGGTAGCCTTCCTCTTTTCCGAAGGAAAAATTGTGAAAATAAATAAATACGATATGATATGACTATAGAAAAGGACAAATAAATATCTTCAACGTTCACAACCCCTATCAATCAATATTCCTTGATAGTAATGAAAATATGGACTCCTTACTTTTTTTTTACCTTTATGGACTCCTCTACTCAACATAAAGGGTTAAGGTGTAAATTCATCGAGTGTAGAATAAAATCTTAGTATTCCCTCCAGCCTTTATTATATGTTACCAATTTATAATTCATATTAAATTTACCACTTCTTCTAATTTTATCTTTTATTAAATGATGTGTTTCACATTTTCAATTTTGAATTTCCATTAATAACAGGGGTAAAGTGGGAAAAACATTTAATGCGACGGTTGACAAAAAATTATAGTTGATTGGTGACTTGTAATAAGAACTAGATGGAGTATTTATTTAGGATTTCGAGATTCAATACAGCCTTAGGAGCACCCAAATATGACTTAATGTAACCTTATGTACTCAATTGACGAAAACATTGTTACCTTTGTATACTTCTAAAGCACATTAAATCACAAAATATTTTTAAATGAATACGAAATTGTTTTAACACTTCTAGGTGGAACTGCACCATAGTTCTATTATAAAATGTAGATTTTAGTTTTACCAAGGCAAACCAAAATGTCTATAAAAAACAATATTTGAGATTGAAGTTAACGCATCCTAAGTTTTTTGTATTGATAGTGATCAATGATTTAATGGAATCAGTATGATTTTCCTTGGAATCAATATAATTTTCATGGCAAAAAGGGGCTCATCAGTATAATTTTAAAATAAAGGAGAAATTCCAAAAATAATGCATCTTGAATTTCATAATCTCATATAAGAGATTTAGACCATTTGGTTAAAGGAAAAATTCTAAGAAAAATACCGCTTGAATTTTATAATCTTATATAAGAGATTTTGACCATTTGATTAAAATTTTGACTAAATGAGTATCAAAATTAAATAGCCTGTTGATCCAAAGAAATTAACAACTCCACATTATTAATTTGAGATTTTGAAATTCAAGTAGTAATTTTTTATTTATCCTAAAATAAATTGTTTATTAGATGAAATTTTTATTTAAAAATAAAAATGAACATTTTTAAAAAAAAGAACTGAAGCTACAAAGTACAAACACGTTTTTGTTTAAGTTGCTTCAGAGTATTTCATGTATTTATTGGCTTCATAATTTAAAAGTTAAAATTCTTCCTTGGTTGATCTCAAAAATATTTTTATTTTTATTTTAATATGCCTCGTGTCATTGCATGGTCTATTGCCTGGGATACAACTCGACTATTGTTGGAAACACAATTTAGTCCGCTAATCTGTCATTTGCAGTTTTGCACTGTCAATGTCCATTCATTCATATATTTATTTATCGAATTGTTTTAAGTGTTAATGACTTGTAATCGTGTGGTTATGAAAGTACGTACATACGGCCCTTGTATTTATTTAATAATAAAGAATCTGAACATTACGATGCAATGTTTCCTCGCCAATTTTGTCCTCTACTTTCCCACTTTGCTTCTTAATTAATTTTTGCGGCAAAATAGGGAATCTTTGATAATAAAATGTCATAAAAATTAGAAATTAGGTTCACGTTTAGCTTTTGTTTATTGTTTTTCAAATGAGTACATAATACTCCCTCCGGTCCCTAATGTAAGAGTTAGCCGTAAAAAAAACGCTTCTTAAGAAAACATGTGAATGTTAGTTGGGTGTCTAGAGTGAATGCTTCTTTTCCAAAATTGCCCATATTTATTATGGTACTTTTAAGAGAGAGAAATACATAAGCATCAATAAATAAGAAAGAGAGTTAGGGGTAAAGTAGGAAAAAATGCATTAAATGAGGAGAGAATATGGGGTGAGCTCTTACATTAAGGACCAAAATCATTCAAATTTTGGCCTCTTACATTAGGGACCGGAGGGAGTATAAATTAATACGAAATGGCCGGTATTTCCGAGTGATTTAATTGGTGATGATCGTTTCAATTAGTTAATGGGTTAGGAAAGGTGTATTAGAAAATTGTGATATGATTGAAGAAATATGAAATATGACTGTGATGTGTTGAATTGAAATATAGTAAAATTAGTGGGTGTGGTGCGTAAGGGAATCGCTTTCCTTCTTATAGACACATACAGACACAAACAAATTGACATTATGAATGAAATCGAATCAAAATTCTGAAAATCTGGGATCAAATTAATTTGTTGAGGTAATGGTTAAAATGCTATTGATTCAAAGAAATACCTATATGAAATTTAATGGATCATACTAAAAAAATAAAAATACCGTACCGTGGACTATTATGTTTTAACTAAGCTCAATAAATGAAAGAAAAATGAAATCAAACAAGTGTTTTTGACTGAACTTATGGAAAAGTAAATTATTTTCATTTTGAAAATGAGTAAGATTGTGTAATAGGATTTATATTTGGATCAGTTGTGAAAAATGACTCACAAATGACTTATTTTTCATAGGTCAAATTGTATGTGTTTGGATTAGTTATGCTTGAACGTATAAAATGAGTAAGAATTTGTGGGATCCACATTATAAGTTTTTTTTATACAACATCATGAGCTACTCATAAGCTGAAAATAAAGTATTTTTTTCTACTTATTAAATAAGTTACTCATTTCAAATAAATCAATTGAAAAATAAGTCCAGACAAACATACTAAAAACATAATATGCTTAAACTACTTTTTGAAAATATGTAGCTTGTTTAAATAAAATAAGTCCAACTAAACACATAAGATCGAAGTTTATCTTCGAGAAACTCTTGATACATAGAACTAACGGATAAAATATTCGGTTTACTAGCTAATTCACTAATCTAATTAGCCGTGTTTTAATGTAAAGATAGAACTCAAGTTATGTTTTTAATGTCATGGGTGGAAGTCACAAATCATTGTCTAAGGAAACAAAAAATCATACCACTGTTGCGGAAAAATCATTATATGTGACAGAATCAATGAATCATACCGTTTGACTCACAATGGTAGCCTCAAGTAAAATAGGACATTGTCAAGTAAAATAGGACATTGTTGGCTTCTTCACTTAACTGTGAAAGCGAAATGCCCCAACGGTAAAGGATCGGATGGCTCTCCCATTCACAATAACACGTGGGGTTGGCCCCATCTTGTCATGTCAAATATTCAACATACTACTATATAAAACTTGAATTTATCGCCCCAATGTTTTTTAAGCCTATTGATAGAAAAGTTTGTTCTTCTTAAGGTTGTAGATTTGATCCGTCTATAAATATGTGATTTTGAGTCTGATTTCAAATAAAGACGATATGAGGCTTTTATACCAAAATGTTATAATTACACAATAAAATAGTAATATGTTATTATTGAATTACAGTCTTTAAAATTAATTCAAATGCTGGAGCAGGGGTCAATTGACAACACTGTCGAGCTCACTTGTTGCTCGAGGCTAAATCATGGGTTACCATATTCTCATGTCTGGGAATAAAGTAGTAAATTTGTTTTGGCAAAAAGATTATTGTCACCATTTATTACATATAGAGCATCTAAATTTAACTCGTCACAATTTAGTACTTAGATTCATTTTATGAGGCGTAATAGTAAGATTCATTTTATCAACACAGTTTGCAAGTGAACTAACCATAAGGACGGAATTGTTAAACCACCAAATTTGATGGACTAAATCGCAAACTAGTTAAACTTTTATAAATGAATCTTTGTGTTGCAAGTTAGAGGATTAAATAACCAATTTTGTTATTGAAATGAAAGGTGGAGGCAAGTGGGACATATGAAAGTATGAAATAATTAAGGCACTTAAATTGAGTGCATTTCTTTCTCATAGACCCACGTGCGCCTCTCGTGGGGTCCACAGTTCATATGGATAAACGTCTCCATTCGACAAACAAAGAAAAAGTGACGGCCCTGATCTTCCCATTATCTTCATTATTCGTTTTCCTCACACCTTCCCATCATCATCATCATCATCATCATCATCATCATCATCATCATCATCATTATTATTATTATTATTATTTTTTTTTATTATTATTATTATTATTATTATTTGGCCAAACAATTATTATTATTATCGATTATTAAATAATTAATGACCACTATTATGATTTCCTTTCCCTTTCCTTATTTGGCCCCCCAAATTATTTCTATTTTCCATGGCAGGATAAAAATAGAAGAAACTTAAAATATACTCCAGTAGTTATTCAAAATTCAAACAACGCATTTCTAAGGGATGGAAAACAACGCATTATGTATCAAAAAGGAAAACAACGCATTAATCATGTTCTAATACATTCACTTTGTTTAATTTAATGTAACTTCGTCTGAGTTGTTTCTGTTTCTATTTTCGGGACCTGCACGCTCACGCTCACGGCTCGAATATACAATTATGATGAGTCTATGACAATAATTTGTTTCGGATTATTACTTGTTCAATTTTAGATTTTTTTTTTCTTTGATAAATCAATTTTAGATTTTTACACATTCAAAATGAGTGTTTATTTATATAACTAATATGCATACACTTAGAGTACATGCTCAAACTCTACCAAATGACATCAAGGACGTGTGAGATTGTTTGTCATGCATGTTTTTCTTTTCGTTGGTGAAAGATGACAAAAAAATAATAATATTCAAATCAAATTTGAATCGTTTAGGATTTACTTAATTTTTCTTTTTATAATTATATAAAGTGAAATTTCCATTTAAACATTAAAATTAAATATACGCCAAAATAAAACAATATCAATATACTCAAATGGTTCAACTATTTAGGTATCAAGTTGATACCCTGTGTATATATAAAAATTGTCACATTAAAGCCATATGTCATCTAACAAACTGGATTGATGATCTAGGCTTAAAATTATTTAAACAACAATAGACTTTATTTTACTACGTTGGTTTGAATACATGAACTATTTATATCGTTATTGTTCTTCATCAATAATTAAATATTTGAATGAATTATTAAATGAAAAGGCTGCTCAATATTTTTTTTTTTGGAAAACATGAGCTCTATAATTTGATTGAGTGTACTTTTACATTCTTATTATTCTCTAATTAATCAGATGATTTCATACAATGCAAAATATTATGCCCTTTTACAAGCTCATCCAAATATTTTTTTCATACACATGCATCTTCAAGCCATCTCAAATATTTATCATTTTTTTCTTTCACTGAGACGCCATTACAACTCAATAGATTCTAAAAACAATTGATATTTAGAAAAATAATGCCAAAAGTTGGTCAAATTGATAATAAGTGGTCTATGAATTTCTAAAAACATGCATGTATGCTGATTTCATTAGGTTTGCTGGGAAGTCAAAATTACACACACATTTTGAGTTGGAAAAAAACAAGTTGAGGATATAAAAAAGAAGAAGTGGAAATTGAAACCACTTTCAAAATATTAAATAGGGAATGCATATACATGTAGAGTTGAAAGCAAAAGGCACAAGTTGGGAGAAGGAAGTGGTTTGGTTGGTGAGTAGTACGAGTATTGAGTAATGGGGGAGAGAGAGACAAAATCAAAAATAAAAAATAATAGGGCAGAGCACATTACAATTGTCTTAATAAATAAATAAAATATTAATTAGAATAGTAGAAAATGCAGATTTAGGGTTCCTCATTCACCGGACAGTCTGCTCCTTAAAACACTCCCTTTGTCTACCAAAAGCACAACTCTCACATTCAAAATAACGCGTCCCCATTTCATTTAAATAATAATTAATAATAATAAACTCTTCTTAGCTACTCCCAATAATTGAATTCTTCAAAAATTATATGAAAAACAACCATATGCTAATTAATTTAATCCCAATAAGCTTAAAAAGAAGATACTACTAAAATACTTAAATCATACACATTGAGAAGAAAATACCTTGAATATTACTCGAAAAAAAGAAAATACCTTGAAATCAGGGTTTGAACGTGCGGGTCACGAGGACCCACGTGGTATCACCCGAAAGAACCGATATGTGGCTTCAACGAAGCTCCATAATGACAAATATATTCATAATAACATTTTAATAATTAATTAACAATAATAAAAATGGGACAGTACACCCTAAGTTTGCTAGTCTTAAGGTTTGTTGCCCATAAAATCGAGGTGGATCCAGCTTTTTTACTTGTGTATTTTAGTGAGCATCCATGCGTCTTGTTTTTTTTTTTAATTTAAGTTTTATTTGTTCAAAGGTTGGGAGGATAATGTTGGATATATTAGGAGGGCTTGTCACGTGCCTTTCTTATCCCAATCTTTTTCATTTTTTGTTAAAATCTGGGGGCTTTGGTCAATGAAATGAGAGTGAGCTCTTCAAGGAAGGCTTTTGTTTAAGGAATCCGTATTCATATAGCAATAATTTATGTATGTGTGGGCACTTCTCGAAAAGAAGGTTGGATTGCAAATGGCATATACCTCTTAAAAATGTTCAGATTCCCTATGGTACCTTCACTTACTACATCTTGTTTTTTACTATACCAAATATTTAATAAAGTTTTTTTTCCATTTAGTTCAGATATAAACGATACCCTTTGTATTTTAGAGTGGTGGTATAATCTCTAAAAATATATAACGACATTTTGTTGTGTTACTTTGTTTTGGGGGAGGGGTATTTATATATTTAGTGTGTTGCACGAAAATTTTATGCTATCGTGAATTTATATCTTCTTTTTATTTTTATAGATTACTTGTTTTAAGTTTGTACTTGCCAAATATACGTTTATGTTGTACTCACATGTGACTATCATAGTGTAAGTGGCATTTTTGATCGAGGTAAAGAAATTTAGATAAAGAAAGACTTGTTTTTTAAAGTTTGAGTTACGTTTATTGCATTTTTCTTATTGTGCCATTTTTTACATTAAAACATAGTTAAAAAATAAAAGGATTATGGTAAAGCATTGCCCAGAACATAATTGATTGGTAAATTTGTGCAACTCACTATGTGACTGAACCGTCAACACTTTTTTTATCTGCTACACAGAATGTATATATACAAGCAAAATTTATTTTATGTATATAAATAAAAGGAATCATTAATGAACATTGAAAATTAATTGATTGCTTTTTCTTAAACTGTAATTGCCAGCTCAAAAATTGTAGTCTTTTTCGGACCTACTTCTGTTAGATTTGGATTCACCATACAGATTATCGATGGGCCAGAGAAACTTTGGATTGTTCTGAGTTGTCCAAAATAATTTGACACTATTATCATCATATTATCATAGTTATTAACTTATTATTGTTATCCACACAGGGGCACGCAAGACACACAAACACACACAATATTATCATAGATGGTGCCGTTAATATATTTTTAATTTCATAAGTTACGAGTTTATAAAGGTGAATCATAGAGTCAGAAAAGTGATGCAAAGAGTAAAATGTCCTCCTCATGAAAAGTGTCCTTCTATAATATATATATATATATATGGTTAAGGTGCATTTTTAGTACTCTAGAATATAGCAAAGTGCACCTAACATAATATACAATATTGTGGTCCATTTGTGGTAACCAAAAATTATTTTCGTTGCTTATTTAGTAACGACGTTAAATAAGTGAAGTTTGACAGTTATGTGTCAAATTTTGACCGTTAAATTGTGGGGTAAATGATCATTTTCAGTACTCTAGAATATAGAAGGGGCATCAAACATAATATACAATATTTAAACATCATAAACAACTAAGCTACACTATTATTCAAAGTGTCAAATAATTAAACACTACAAAGTTATAAAGATCCATAGACTATCATAGTATCATGCATGTATAAACTAATAAGTCATTAGTATTTTACATATATAAAAAATGTAAGCAAAGAATCATAAACTAAACAGGTTGGCCTTACTGAGTTAAAACGGGTTGGTCATACTGGCTCGACACAAATTAAAACGGGTTGGTCATACTGGTTTGACCCAAATTGATGACCCTATGATGTAATAGAAGAAGAGTTACTTCTATCTGATTACATAGTTATAAACTTAAAATAATGTTCGTTAAATTGTCATTTCAATATACATATATTACATCATTATGTCACATTAGATTTTATCTTACAAAAGTGAGTTTTAGCTAACGAATTACTAGATAAGCAATGAAAATAATTTTTAGTTATCACAAATGGACCAAAATACTGTATATTATATTTGGTGCTCCTTCTATATTCTAGAGTACTGAAAATGCTCCTTTACCCCACAATTTAATGGTCAAAATTTGACACATAACGGTCAAACTTAACTTATTTAACGTCGTTACTAAATAAGTCACGAAAATAATTCTTGGTTACCACAAATGGACCACAATATTGTGTATTATGTTAGGTGCACTTTGCTATATTCTAGAGTACTAAAAATGCACTTTAACCCTATATATATATATATATATATATATATATATATATATATATATATATATATATATATATATATATATATATATATATATATATATATATATATATGGATTAAGAACTACTCTTGGAGCAAACTAATTATCCAAATCCAAGGTTTCCAAAAAAGGCAACATACAAAATAGCTTAAATCTACACTTCTCTTTTCAAAAGAAGTTCATTAAAAAACCCACATATATGTACTTAATATAACAGATATATAATTAATTTAGATCAAGAAAATCAATTAAGTTGGTTATTGGCTACAAATATAGGTCAGTGTTAAGAATACTGATTGAGGGGGAAATGTATATTTGGGCCTGAAATAAATAAAAATTTCGCTAAAATTTTGAAATCAAGTTGCATTGAATTGATAAGGCGTACAATTCCTACCAAAAGAATAAGGCCTACAATGATGAAATATCTCTACCCAATCTTTCCATCAAAATAATATTTTTGGCCCAATTCACCTCAAGGAATAGAGTCATGAGCTAGTTTGGATAATTAATGGGCTTTAAATTCTACTTGACTTTGACAGAAGATTAACGGTCCAGGCCTAAAGTAAGACTACCTTTGCATTTCATTTTCTTACATAGATTTTGCTATTAACTCCATGAATATATTTTCTTCCATAAAATACAATTTTATTTTGTTCATCTCCCTTTAGAGATGTTTACTTTTAATGCTAAATGTGATTGCCTCTGACAGGATGAATATACACTTATAAATACTCTCTCTTGTCCTAATCATAAAATCACTTTGTTGTTTTGATAAAAATTAAAACATCTATATTTATCTTTTTCCAAAAAAAAAAGTAGTTTATCTTATTTATAAATTATCTTATAATACAATTGGATGTAAGTTTTATTGAAATTACGTGAAATATTTGGTTTTAGTAATCTCTAAAAAAAAGTCAAAGTGATATTTTATTTAAAACGGAAGGTGATATCTTTTCCATAATATGGTATTGATTGAAGAGGAATGAGAAGCAAATCGCCTTGTGAGTTGTGACCCAATGATACGAGGCTTCTCTATAAGTAGAATATTTGTCATCTCAGGTGTTAGTGAATACTGAATAGTGAATACCCCTTCAAAATTAAAAGGAAAGGAGAGGAAAGAGGCCTGCGGGTTTACGTCTTTAAGATGATGGGCTCACTTTGTTTTTGAGTTATTTTAACCAATAAGAGAAGGCCCATATATGAACTTCATATATTTATCCTTGTTATTTTTTTTTATATTATGCATTTATGCATTATCTTGAGGTCACACACACAGATGTTTTGTTTATGTGGGGTATATACTTTAATTTATAAGATGGAATCATTTTTTTTAAAAAAATTACACTTTCAATAATAATACAGCTAGCTTATATATTTTGCCTCATATTATGTTTATGAAGGCATCCTAACTTTTTTTTCATCAAATTTATTTCTCAATGCTTCAACTTGATTTATTACAAGTAAATTATAAATTCATTTAATTTTTTACAACAAAATAAAAGTAGTGTTTACAAGCCAATTGTTCGGCAATTTTACTAAAAGAAATCACATATATTCTAGTTATATGCATACAGGTGTATATAAAATTACATATATAATATAATTGTTTGAAATAAAAAAAAAAGCTATATAGATGTACAAATACATATTATAGCATAATTGTCTCAACGTTGGATAATGCCAAAAATATACCTAGATATAATCACAGCAATTATTTTTTTTTATAAAAAGGAAATTTTACTGCTGCCAGCCATAAGCCTAAGCTCTTGGATGCTATATATTTAAACCCGGTATTGGCCATGCAGACATATTTGAATATTTCCGTCATAAGAATTTATTAATCCAAGATTGAATCTAATTTTACAATAGGGAAATAATTTACCTATACTTATTGAATTTAACACGCACAAAAATTAAGAAAATATTAAAATGTAAGACGAATATTTGTGACAAAAAATGTAAACGTATTTTTACTTTCAGAGATAAAAGGAACTGATTTAAAAATGCTTGGCCCATTGAAAATATGATTTAGGAATTTCGAAGAAAATTAATTACTTAAAATTATTTGGTAATTGGAAAATATATTTATGTGATATTTTAAGAAAACTAAAATGTGGAATGTTTAATTATATTTCTAATGTGATTGAATCAAGTGAGAGAGTAGGGACAAAGATTCTGGCTGAGGAAGGTCTGTACTCTGTACAATTCACTGTTTTAGATTCGTTTTGGTGCAACCTCTTTTGGCTCTTTCACCTACCCGTGCTCCACACCGGAGAGCACTACACTCGAATTTTAACTTGGGGAAAGTACAATTAGTTCTAAATAAGGGCATTAATCATGGATAGGTGCCAAAAAGTAATCAAATCACACGGAAGTCCCTTAGGACTTGGGTGATATTTGATATTTTTTATTGACAGCTAAAAACAGCTCAAATAATTGTCAATTGGGGGTTAATATTTGACAACTCTTTTATAGCTTAATATTGACAACTTGAGAAAAGGAACTACATTTAGTTGTTAATATCAAGTCATTTGATTGTATACATGTCTTTAGGAATTTCAATACAATTTGATGATTTTTAAGATCTAAAATCTAACTATGATTAATTTCCTTATTTTGAACTTAATTGTGATTCTCCCTTTTAATGCCTGTTGGGCAAAATTTCAAATCTAGGTTTTAAAATCAAGGCAAAAAAACATTCACAACTTTTTCAAAATAGTTGTTTTAACCGAAAACCTAAGTTTGTGGAGGAAAACTTAGGTTTTGTTAGAAGCTATTTTTTTCAACTTTTCAAAAGTTATTCTCTAGAATTTTTTTTTTCAAAATAGTTTTTTAACTTTTTTCCAGAAGCTAGTTTTCAAAAACTATATCCAATACATGCCTTTAACTTCACTACCTGCCTACACACCTGTGCGCACTCATACATTTTTTTTCTCTCAAAAGATATGATTGTAAAGGTAATTACCAACAGTTTGAAGTTATAAGTAAGGAGAATCCTACGACCTCTCACTTGTAAAAAAAACTTTTACATCAATAGGAGACAAGGTTGTTGATTTATGCCTCTTTATATATCCTAACACTAATAGTACTCTACTAGCAATCTATTAGCAAAATGTTATATTCAAATGGGCAAAACTCTTGTATGAATGATTTTTGAGTTAAGGTCGTAGAAAAATATTCATGTGATTGTGGTAACAGTGCATTTAACACCATGTATTATTTTCGATCAAAAAAACACCATGTATAATTATTATTTAGAGCAAAAGTGAAGGACCCCGATTTAGCGGTCAGTGTAGTGTGCCTTGAGCCTAGTCCTTCAAGAAATTTTAGGACCTCAAGGTAAGCGAAAGTTACCCTGGGTATCGTTTTCAAGGAGCCTTATTTAATTCAACTATCCTAGTAAATTAAATGCAATGCAAGATTAAATTTGGATAAAGAAAATATATATTTTTTATTGATTTTTAAATATGATAATGAAGGGTGCAAAACAAATACTCCCTCCGGTCCTTAATATAAGACCTAATTGACTTTTTTGAAAAAGTAAAAAAAAACAAAATAAGTTAATTATAAATTGATTTACCTAATTTTTTCCCTTAAACTAGTTTATTTTACTTATAAACTAATGGATAATCTAAAAATATATCAAATATGTCATGACTTAATAGACTATTTTGCAACCTTAACATCTTCAAAAAAAAGTCATCTAGGTCCTATATTTAGGACCGGAGGTAGTAATATTTTTGTATTTTTGGATAAAAGGGTGAAATGGAAGTGAAGTGCTCTTGAAAATGAATTTCAATGGCAATCATAGCTTTCTAATGATTTTAGGGAGTTTAATGCACTAATTTCCTAATTTACTAAACCTCATGAACTCATGGGTCTAATTACCTAATCAGTGGAACCCCAACTAACTAGAAATTATTAAGCTCTTTAGTGCCTTTGAATTTTCTCTAGGTTTCTTAAAGTATCAAACCTCACTGATTAGACCAAATTTTGTACCTTTAAGCAATTGCAATTGAGCTTAATTAGTGTGATTTAATTGATATATTTGATCATTATTGGCATATTTTATTGCGCATGCTTATTGAAAATTAATTGGTGAATATTAGCCTTATTTCTTGCATTTTTGAGTAACCAAGGGTATTTTGGTCATTTTGACTATTTGATGATATTTTAATGTAGGGGGTCCCACGTGGGCCCCATACACCCTTGGTGGAGCTTCGGTGGAGATAATTTGGGAAGGAGAAAGGCTAGATGACAAGACATGTGACATAAAGCAACAATTACCATTTTTGGTAAAAGGACAAAGGCACTTTTGGAGCATCTTACTAAAAGAGGAAAAAATGGCTCCAAGTTCAAATTCAAATTTGGAGTTGATGGAGAGCTTCATTAAGGGCAGAAAGGGAAGCACAATCACTTGGAGAAAAAGGAGGAACCTTTACAAATGTATGGAGCCGAAATCTAGACTACATTCATCCTCACTTTTCACCAAATACCAAAACTACCCTTCCTTCCCTAACCTTCCATCAATTCGGCCACCTCCCTCTATTACCCATCAAAATATCTTTTGACAACTCATAATCCCACCTTGACAGCTCATTAACTCCCTAAGACAACTCATCATCTAACTAACTCACTTACTTAATCACAACTAACTTCATTTTTGAAATAACTCTTAACTAACTTCTAACACTCACTTTCACTTTCTCTCTCTTCTAACTTTTCTCCCAACTTCTCCTTCATCTTCAACCTCTCGGCCACCTTCCATTTCTTCCATTCCACCATGATTTCTCACGCAAACCTTCATCCTTCCACCATCTCCATGTCCGGCTAGATCGCCTCTCCTTCTTCTCCAAGGAAAAGTGCTTGAAGAACTCAACATTTGGCTTCATATGCTTGTAATTTGCTCTTTTAGGTTTCAAGCTAGATGTATATTTTTGCCTATGTAATGACCTTGATTTAGGCTTGTATAGGTTAGAACACCTTGAATTAGGTGTTTTACTTCATTTTGGCTTGAAATCTCTCTTTTATGTTAAGGACATGAAAACCGAGGCTTAGTTTTTGTAGTTTCATACATGTATGTGTGTGCGATTAGCTCCTCTTGCATTTATGGAATGAATTTGTTTCTTAAGTACTAGATCTAGTGCTTAATGTTGCTTTAGGTATGTTCTTGGCTTGAAAGAGCTTTAGGCTTGATTAAATTAGTTAAACTCTTGTAGATTTCTTTGATTAAAGAGATCTCAAGGATTTAACTAGTTTATATTAAGTGAAACAAGTGTATGAAGTCTAGTTCATCAAAGCACTAAGTACTTGGAGAAGGAGGTGACTTCCTAACTCATTTCTTCACATTTTTTATTCGGTTACTTTTATATTTTAGCAATTTAAATTGTAGTTTGTAGCCTAAACTCAACACTATCAACAACTTTGATAATTTGTGCTAATTTGACCTAAGCAAGTATAATTAACTAAATTGTGGAATCGACCTTGCTCTCACTAGCTACCTAGTAATTAGAGTATAGTTTTATTTGCTTAATTCTTTTAGGCGACAAAAAGAGTTAATTACTCACCAACCGGTAAGTCTAATGCCTAGTCTCATGAACTCATTTAAATAGGCATTATTAATTACCCTAGAGTGTAATTAGTGAGTTGTAATTTATTAGGTTCAATTATAATTTAATTCAATCAAACTATCTATCAATACCATGAATAAATAGAATGACATCAAATAAACCATAAAGAACATATACATGACCATGTATATTGATGAGTACAAATCTCTCATTACAAACCAAAATCACAAATACCCACAATAACAACCAAGTCCAGTCCAATCTCAAAACATAAATGGTAACCTAAACCTAGGCAATCAAAAATATAAAGAGAAAGGAAAGGAATTGGGACTTCCCTTTGTAGGACCAAAGTTCAAGCCACTTCCCATCAACTCCAAGAGTAAGGAGGAACTTTATTGAGGCATGGAAGGAGGAAGGAAGGTGGAAGGTGAAAAGAAAATGTGAGGAAAATGAGAGTGGAGTGGTGGAAGAGATGGAGAGAGCTAGGGTTTTGGGAGCACCCAATCCCCAAAACTTAACTTTCTAACCTAATTTTTACATCTAATATGCATAGGCACTTGAGCTTCATGTTTGGGTTTAAGTTTGGGTCCAAATTGGTGTCAAAATAGTCAAAAAATCAGTGAAAACCGATTTTCAGGATTGTTCGCGACAGGGACCTTTATACAAATTCTGAAAGTTTTGGGCCAGCTTCTGTAATTTTCTTAGGACTGTTCTGAAGCATTTTCAGGATTATGGGCAGATTCTGTAATTTTCTCTAAATGCTCATAATAGCAATTTCAGCTCATTTTCTTCATTTTCTGCAAGGGAAAATTTACAATAACATAATACATTTCATCCCAAAAATTAATCACTTGAGATAAACAATTAAATGTGACGATTATACCCTTATTTGACCCTTTTTACTCAAAATCATTTTTAATTCAATTAAATTATAATCAATGCATTTTAATTCAATATTGCATCTTTGAAATATTAATAACTTCAATTTAACACACTAAAAACATGTAAATCCAAGGATTTGTCAAAAATTAATATGACATTTTAAAGCTGGGGAAAAAATACACATGATTTTTGAAATATCATGGTTACTTTTGCCCCAATTTTGAAGTATCATGAGTACTTTTGCTCCAAAAAAGTTACATGGTGTTTGGTTGATATGTGTGTGCTGGTTAGAGTACTATGCTTGGTTGATATGAAAGTTGAAATATTTGTCATCTTTACACTTGTTATGGATATTTTTGTAATTCCACTACTGATGTTACGTGTTCACATTGGGAACAATGTGACATTTAAGTGTGAGGGTATGAGGGTATCATTGTTCTCTAAAGATTGTCCCCAAGCTTTCATTTTGTAAAATTTTCTAAAAAAAAAAATCCTTTTGCCAATTTTGGGAATGATTTGGACTTGAAATAATTGAATTTGATTAGACTTTAATTTCATCTTCTTTGAATGTAAATGAAAAGGCAAGCTATTTGATTTAGATAAATTACTCTAGTATGTCAAAAAGTCATGTGAGGAATTTGAGCCTTAATTTTATTCTTTCATGAGTGAGTATATCTATTGTAATTTCCCCTCTAGAACTTGTCTTGAATCTTTTTTGACGCTCAAATCTCTTGCATGCACAAAAATGATTAAGGTCTTCGTTTCATTGCCAGTTTAGCTAAATAGTCATCCCTTTTACATTATTTCCATTGCTTAACCCCTTTGAGTCTGCTTCTCTTTTAAAAAGAAAGATTGCATATTTTAGCCTTTGAATTCTTTTAATGCAATTTTTCATCTCTTATCTATTTCTTCCATTATGCTTTGAAAAGTGTTATGCTATATTCATATGAAAAAGGGTGAAGGAATTAGAAAAGGAAAAGGGGAAATATACGTGTTGAAGAAAGGAGAAAAGAAATAGAAGTGAAAAAAAAAGAATAAAGGTGAAAAAAAGTGAAGGTGAAAAAGGAGAAGAAAAAAAAATCACACAAAGTGTGAAAAAAAAAAAAATAAAAAAAAAAGAGAAAAGAAAAAGAAGAAGATGAAAATAAAAAAAAATTGAAGAATTGTGGAGTTCAAAAGAGTCAACCCCTATGTGCTTGTTAATTTATGTGAGTCCTTCATTCTTTACTATAATTGAAATGGTTTAGCACTTTTCAAATATACCTCCATTTCATTGTCATTTCATTATCCTACATTTTTCATTACAACCTTTAAAAGTCCTTTTGATTTGTGTGTGCATTGAGATATAAGAGTGGATATCGAGATGATAAACAAGCGTATGGTAGCTGGATTACATAGATGGAATTGAGTGAAACACAACCCCTATATACTTTGAGAGTAGAGTGTAAACACTTGACCGGTGAGGGACATGCTTTTGTGATTTATCTCTATCAAATTGATTGTCTTATTGCTTGCATTTGGGGATGGTGAGAGAGATTTTTAAGAGGATTCATTTGTTGAGAGTTTGAATTGATTCCAACTTTGTGATGATAAAATCTTGATTTCATTTTTGTGCTAATGTGTTAATAATTTGAAATCTTGAGGACAAGATTTAATGCAAGTGTGGGGGTGTGATGACTCCCCATATTTAGTGGTCTTTAGGAAATATTTTGTTGTATTTGGGGAGTCATTAATTAAATAAAAGATTTTGATGTGAATTGGAAATATATTAATTTGAAATATTATTTGGGAATTGAAATAGGAAACTTGAAACAATAAAAGAAAATATTTTAAAGGGAAGTATCTTATTAATGAGATTATATGATTGAGCTATGGTGATTATTTCCTATTTCCTTTCTTTCTCTTATCATAGGACAATGCAAATTTAGAAACAAAAGAAAAAGGAAAGAATGAGTCTTGGAGTTGGGCTAAATCTTTGGTGACCTAATTAAATAAGGAGGTCACTTATTATAAAAGGGAAGAGAGGAGCATGAGGAAAGGAGACCGAAAATAATTCTTCCCATGCCTAATGACATTCACGCATAAAAAGAAAGAAAGGAAGTGGCTGCAGTGATTAGTTTTCTTGATGGGAAATTTGCATTCTAGTCCCTGGGAAGGGAAATTATTACTGGAAGGTCCCTACACATTCCAAAATAATTATCAAGTCCCTTGGGCCTTTCCTGCAATTATTTGCTTATGTGCAATGACCATTTTGCCCTTATGAAAGCATAAAAACCCAAAACATGCACAAGATAAAATTCACATGGGATGGGAGGGACTAGTCAGGGACTTGCTACCGCGGGTGTGCCTACTTGCTACCGCAGGCTTGAGGACTTGCTACTGAGACGTTAAGTGACCAACATTCCCTCCCAAGTGTCATTCATATCTGAGGGCCCTTTAATTTAGCCAGTGACCACTTTTTGTTATTCCCCCGATATGTGCCACACCATGTTTTTCAAAAACCATTTTATTCACATGGGATGAGAGGGACTAGTCAGGGACTTGCTACCGCGGGTGTGCCTACTTGCTACCGCAGGCTTGGGGACTTGCTACTGTAGTAACAGATCAGCACAACACTCTACTAGTCAGGGACTAGTCAAGTATTTCCCAGTGCAGATGTTCTTCGTAAAACACTCTACAAGTATAGCTTTGCCCACAACTTTGCACTGGGAAATACTTGTAGAGTGTTTTGCTGATCTGTTACTACAGTAGCAAGTCCCCAAGCCTGCTGTAGCAAGTAGGCACACCCGCGGTAGCAAGTCCTTGACTAGTCCCTCTCATCCCATGTGAATAAAATGATTTTTGAAAAACATGGTGTGGCACATATCGGGGGAATAACAAAAAGTGGTCACTCGCTAAATTAAAGGGCCCTCAGATATGAATGACACTTGGGAGGGAATGTTGGTCACTTAACGTCTTAGTAGCAAGTCCCCAAGCCTGCGGTAGCAAGTAGGCACACCCGCGGTAGCAAGTCCCTGACTAGTCCCTCCCATCCCATGTGAATTTTATCTTGTGCATGTTTTGGGTTTTTATGCTTTCATAAGGGCAAAATGGTCATTGCACATAAGAAAATAATTGCAGGAAAGGCCCAAGGGACTTGATAATTATTTTGGAATGTGTAGGGACCTTCCAGTAATAATTTCCCTTCCCAGGGACTAGAATGCAAATTTCCCTTTCTTGATTGGAGTATACACACGCGCGGAACGAAGTCATCAAGCACGCAAAGGAGAGAAGCATATCATGGGGGCAACACTATTCCTTTAGTCATTGCTCTTTCCTCTTGAACTCTTAGTATGTCTTTAGATTTTAATTCATTGTTACCTTGGTTCAAAGACATGTGTAGCTAATTTCTTTTACAACCTAGAGTACTATGAACTTGTTTGTAACTTAGTATTTTATTTCCCACTATTTAGTCATGATTAATTTAATTTAGTTTATTTAATCTTGCTTTTAGTGATTAACTTGTTTAGTGCTTGATCACCATTAGACATGTTTAGGGAATTTAGAATTGGACTCGAAAGAGGGAATTTTAAATAGACCATGGGATTAAATAGTGTAGGATTGGATTTTTAATCTGATTTGCGACTAGGATAGACATATACCTAGAAGCCCTACATAGTCACATTAGAGCGGTACCGGTATTAATTAATTGGCTTAGTAAATTAGTGCAAGACATTGTGTAATTAAACTAGGTAAGGATATAGGTGGAAACCGAAAGACATTTATAGACACTAGTACTCTAGATTAGCTAGTTGGATTAATTCATAATTAATTTAGTGGGAATAAAATCTAGGAAGCAGATAACACTACTACAGATTAAGCCTATACCAGCGCAGCTTTACATGCGCTCATATATGTAGAGCAAAAAACGCATGTACAAAGAGTCTCTACATGCGCTTTAAGCGCATGTAGATATCTCCTCCTCTACATGCTCTTAAAGCGCATGTAGAAGGCAACGTCTAAAGCGCATGTAGATGTACATGCGCTTAAAGCGCATGTAGAGGTATTATCCTCTACATGCGCTTTAAGCGCATGTAGAGGCTCTATTGAAGGGCAAAACATTAAACATGCATAAGTGATCCTCCTCAGAGCTCATAAGGTGTTCCTGCACGTCAACTTAGTGTTTCAAAGCTCCATTTCAACTTTTTGTTGTTACGATAAGGCTTAAACACCCTCTACATGCGCTTAAAGCGCATGTAGAGGCTGTTTATTTGAGAAAGCCTTTACATGCGCTTTAAGCGCATGTAGAGGCTCTACTGAAGGACAAAACATTAAAACATGCATAAGTGATCCTCCTCAGAGCTCATAAGGTGTTCCTGCACGTCAACTTAGTGTTTCAAAGCTCCATTGCAACTTTTTGTAGTTATGATAAGGCTTAAACACCCTCTACATGCGCTTAAAGCGCATGTAGAGGCTGTTTATTTGAGAAAGAGCCTTTACATGCGCTTTAAGCGCATGTAGAGGCTCTACTGAAGGGCAAAACATTAAAACATGCATAAGTGATCCTCCTCAGAGCTCATAAGGTGTTCCTGCACGTCAACTTAGTGTTTCAAAGCTCCATTTCAACTTTTTGTTGTTACGATAAGGCTTAAACACCCTCTACATGCGCTTAAAGCGCATGTAGAGGCTGTTTATTTGAGAAAGCCTTTACATGCGCTTTAAGCGCATGTAGAGGCTCTACTGAAGGGCAAAACATTAAAACATGCATAAGTGATCCTCCTCAGAGCTCATAAGGTGTTCCTGCACGTCAACTTAGTGTTTCAAAGCTCCATTGCAACTTTTTGTAGTTATGATAAGGCTTAAACACCCTCTACATGCGCTTAAAGCGCATGTAGAGGCTGTTTATTTGAGAAAGAGCCTTTACATGCGCTTTAAGCGCATGTAGAGGCTCTACTGAAGGGCAAAACATTAAAACATGCATAAGTGATCCTCCTCAGAGCTCATAAGGTGTTCCTGCACGTCAACTTAGTGTTTCAAGGCCCCATTAACACTTTTTGTTGTTATGATATTGCTTAAACACCCTCTACATGCGCTTACAGCGCATGTAGAGGCTCTACTGAAGGTCAAGACATTAAAACATGCATAAGTGGTCCTCCTCAGAGCTCATAAGGTGTTCCTACACGTCAACTTAGTGTTGCAAATCTAAATTAAAACATGTAGAGGTTTTTATTTGAGAAAGAGACTTTACATGCGCTTAAAGCGCATGTAGAGGTGCTCAAGGAAAAATTATTCTGAAAAACTTGGTAAAGTGCTTGATTTATACAATTTAAATAATATTGATGAAGAAAGTTGATTCAATTTATAAAATGATGAAAAACTTTATAATTCTTAGATAATTAATTTTTAAAACATTATATAACTCAGTGCTTGATATCCTTGATTAATTAGATTATTCAATCTAAATGCTATGATTTAAAATAATATTCAACAGAAACAATTTCACAAATGTGAGGTGTTAATATTATTTTGATGTGAAATATATATATATATATATATATATATATATATATATATAGAACAAAAATTTAGTCTAAGTTCTATGATGTGTTATTGTTTTATTTAAAATTAATATTATCCCCTTTACATGCGCTTAAAGCGCATGTAAAGGATTTTTTTTATAAATTTCTCGCGCCTTTGTCTTATGAGTTCCCTCCCTATATCTGATCACTCTATAGCGCGCTCACAGAGCATGCCTTATGAGCATTCTTCATTCTCATTCTCATTCTCATTCTCTTTTATAAAATGAAACCCTAATGTCATTTCTCATTTCCCTTTCTCATTTCTCATTCACATTCCCTTTCTCACTTCCCTCACTCGAAATCACCATCATCTTCCGCCTCACTCGAAATCCCCACCATCATCTTCTGCCTCACTCGAAATCCCTCTTTCCTCTCTTCTTCATCATCACTCGAAATCCCTCCACCTTCCTTCCAAATATTTTCCCTTCCTTCCAAAAATAAGCTTCTTCATCATCATCATTTTCGCTTATTCTGGTTTGGTTGCGAGACGAACGACGGTTTGGTTTAGAATGGGTAAAAGCTTCAACCTTTCTAGTGTTTCTCGGGCTATGCTTTCATTCTAAAGCATTTCTCATTGTTCCCTTTCTTTTTCTGGTTTCTTTTTCGCCCTATGTGTTTTCCGGCGGTGGTGTCCGATTTCCGGCGGGCGACGTGGCGGTCGGCGGTGGGTGAACCCCAGTGAACCCCAGTGATGTCCGCTTTGTATGTAAGTTGGTTTCTTTAAATATACATTTATGGTGTGGGTTTTGTTATTTGTAAATGCTGAAAGTTTTTTTCCTTTTTTTCTGTTTTGGCCGAAATGATTAGGTTAGGAAGTTAAGTGATTTTTTTTTGTTTCATACCTGTGTGGTTCGAAATGAGTGTTTAAAAAGGGGTTCTTTTAAATGCATGTTGACATATTTTTTTTCTGCATTTCTAAGTGAAATGGCCGATTGGTTTGGTGAAGAATGAAAGAAATTTCAAATTTACATGTGAATCTTTGTTTGGGCTGTAGTTTTCTTTTCAGTTTGATTAAGTATTTGTAGGAAGGAAGAGATGAGAATTAGTTGCAATAATGTATGGGTGTTTAAATGATGTTTGTGGCTGGAATCAAGTTGTTACATGCGAAATGAAAATTTTCTGCACTATTTTGAGTCTGAATTTCTAGTTGGCTGGAATCAGATTGTTAAAGTGGTTTGGTAGAGTACTTATTTGAGTCTGAATTTCTAGTTGGCTAAATTTCCAAGGTTAATTTGCCTTGTTGGTATTTGATCTAGCTAAGGGGCAGCTTGATTTGATTATCTGATCATGTTTGGATTGGCATGAACATCTTGAAACTGTTGTTAATGAAATAGCCTAAACACACCAATATATGAGCAGTACAAGATATAACACAATTGTTAATGAAATAGCCTTGAGATAGATTATTCAAAATGGATTAAAAAAGAAGAGATTAGAATTAGAAATGGAACTAACCAATATATGAGCAGTACAAGATATAACTCATTTGTTAATGATATAACACACCAATATATGGTTCTTCTTGTTCTTTAGCTTTGTTTTAATTTGATTATGATTTCTCTGTTAGATTTTGTGGACATGGTCATTGGTAACCTGACAAATGTGGTCAAAGTGTGTTTAGAAAATACTTCTGAAATGCTCAATGTTCTTAGTTATCTTATGCTGTGCTTGATGTCAATAAAACTGTGATTACTACAGGACATACACAACCCAATGAGGGACAAGATGAGCATATTGCAGACTACAATAATGAGAGGGAGAAAGCAAAGAAATTGGTGAAACGTGGTAGGACGGTGATGAAAGATGTAATTTCACAAAGACATAAGGGGATTAAGTTCAAAGTAACATGGAATGAGGAGAATCAACCAATTGGAAGAGAAAGTAAGTTATTGATCGCCTATATTGGAGTGGTTGTTCGGAACACCGTCCTAATCACATTAAGAGATTGGAGGTATTTTTCCCCTGACATACCAAAAGCTATTTGGAGAGAAATTTTGGTAAGCAACTTTTCTTGCAATTATGTTTAATACAATCTTTTTTTGGATGAGTTATTATGATTACAAATTTATACTTCATTTGTTACAGACTGCCTTTGACTTATCGGACTGTGAGGATGCCAAAGGTTATGTGCTGAAGAAAGCAGCGTCAATGGCCCGATGGTGGCGATCCCATCTAGGCATATACTTTTTGCGCAATGTTGAAGGTGATATTGTTCCCAAGCGTCCAGTAGAATTCTATGATGTGATTACGCAGCAGCAATGGGATGAGTTTGTTGAGATACGATGCTCAGAGGAGTTTCGCGCCGTTAGCGAAAAGAATAGCCAGTCAGCAGGAAGCAATCAATACCCGTATATGCGTGGTAGAAATAAGTATGCTGATTTAGAGCATGAAATGGTACGTTAACATCTTCATTAATGATATAAATGAATGTTCCTATAATTAATTCATGTTAACCTATTTTTCGGTTACAGTTGACTGCTAACCCTAATCGCAAAGTAGATCGCTGCGACTTGTGGTTGGAAGGTCATACAAAGAAGGACGGGACTATACACCATTGAGAAGCAGTACAAGGTCTTGTGGGAATTGTATGCAGACTTGCAAGAACAAGTTAATGAGATTCGATCAGGGCGAGGTCAGGGATCAGGCCATCAATCTCATGCTCCATCGGCTCATGAAAGCCCGGTCATGGAGAACTATAGTTGTACAATGGAAAGTGTCCCCATTCCAGAGGTAATCGTTATGCTTTTCACTTTTAAATATTAATGTTCTTATGAATTGTTACTTCATAATTGAAGGTGTTTCATTCATTTGTAGGGTGATTCTTATTGTCAACTATATTCTGATCTGTCCTTAAATACCCTGGTTGCTCTGGCTTATGTCTTCAATTATGGGAGCAAAACATTGCACAATTCGCCTCTCCCTGCCGGCACGGTGAGGGTGTCCATCCACATCTCTCTTAGAAATAATTCACCGTTGCCGTATCCCATTGATGGAATGAACGTGGTCGTTGACGCAATAGGCTCTTTTGTGGCATGGCCCAAAAAGTGGATGGTTTCTCAATCAGAGGTGATTACTTAGTTAGTTATACTTAATATATAATAGATAAAGAGATTTAATTAGTATGTCTAATTGCTTATTTACTATGTTTTACAGCCCGAAAAAGGACAAAGGAAGGAATTGGGGAAAACAGACCGCCATGATGTCCAGCCACGTTCTGCTATTCCGACTAAACCTCGGAAAAAGAGTTTGAAGGTAACTATTTACTAATGGATTCACATTAGCTAGCACTAATTTTGTAGAAAGAATTATTGACATATTTCTTGAACAGCCAACTCCTACTCCTCGTGACACCCAACCGCATCAGCCGACTCTTACTCGTGTCACCCAACCACATCCCTCTGAATCATTCCGTGTTAAACTAAAGAACTTGACAAAACAACTACCTGATTTTCAACAAATTGAAGTTAAATTGACAAGGACAATTTATTACAAGAGTGTCAGTGAGCACCTAGGTAGTGAAGTAATTATGGATGTGGTTAATCAGGAATGGATTAGTGCGTCAGCGATCAACATATGGATCAAGTATGTAATGTTGAATTTATTTTTATGTTATTGTGGTTTCTTACATTGTCATTTAGTATTTAAATTACAATAATTGTATGTGTTGATATGTTTTTTTGTATAGGTATTTGCATGATGAAATAATTGTGCCAGGGGAAAATGTCAATTTCGCATTCATAGATCCAAATACAACCTCGATGGTGACTGAAACAACTACCTATTGGGATGAAGGTGACGTGAAAGCACGTCTGGGGAGCTCTTCTTCAGATAAAACATTGTTTCTAGCCCCAGTGAATGTAGGGTAAGTTCTTACTCGTTATTAATAATTTTTTTTATTTTCCCAAATTTTACATGTATATAACTGTACTGTTAATCACATTTTAGGAATCATTGGGTTCTCCTTGCATTCAATCCCGTTGCACCAAAGCCTGTGGTGTACTATCTGGATCCTATTAGGTTGGGTAAACCTGAAAATAGACCTTCGTATATGATGTTTATCAATGGGTAATGATTTAACCTTACTAAATTATGTTAACTCATTTATAAATGCCACTCTTACTAATTTTGTTTGTCTCGACTTTAGTGTGATCACTTCTTGTAGGTCTAGTAAAAAAATGAAATACTCCAAAGCATATGACTGGCTCAAAATTCAGGTTAATTATAAATGCTAAAACAATGATTTGAATTATGGACTGTAATCATATAAAAGTCTTTTGACAGATTCGTGGTTTTTTGTTGTAGTGCCCATTCCAACCGAATGATAATGATTGCGGGTATTATGTCATGAAATTTATGAAAGATATTGTCACTCATGATCAACTGGTGGTCCCAGAAAAGGTAAGTTCTGAAATTTTCCATTAATTTAAAACTCTTTTAATTTGTTGACATATTTGCTTGTATGTGTGGATTACTTTTAACTAACTTAAATTTAATTGCTACTTACATGTTTCTGTCCATCCAGTATTATGAAGACTGTCGTTTCGACAGCCTCTCCAAGGCGCAAGTTGGAGAAGTTATTGAAGAATGGAGCAAATTTGTATACCCCATTGTTGAACCTGTTGTTCTTAATCAGCCACCTGCTACTTATTAGTTTTTACTAAGGTATCTTCATATATTACTTGAATAAAAAATTGTGGATTTGTCTTATGAAATTTTGTTATGTAACATGCTTGTTTATTCTATGTAATGCTATTTTGTCATGTAGGTTGATGATATCCCTTTTGGTGTTTTACTTGAGATCATCTTCATTTGTGACGTTGAGGTACATATGATCTTTGCTGCATGTAGTCTTACTTAGGAGGAATTGGTAGTTTTATATTATGACTACTTGAAGGAATTTTCGTTTTGACTTATGATCAATTGTGGCTTGTTTATTAGCTCATCTTTGATATTATACTATTCTTTCATGTAGGTTCATATCGTTTTGATTCTTTGGTGCAAGTGGCAAATATTTTGGTGATGAGGTTGATCTTCTTTTGGTGCAATGGCAGTAGTGCATACATATTTTGGTGATGTTTATATATATTATTAGGTTTTGAATGTAAATGATTCTGGTATATTTTGGTTAAATGATTCTGTTGACATATTTGTATACACCATTGGTGCAGTGGCAAAAAAGTACGTGTATGTGGCAAATGTAAAAAAAGAATATATATAAAAAAAAATATATAGCTCTACATGCGCTTAAAGCGCATGTAGAGGATATACCTCTACATGCGCTTTAAGCGCATGTAGAGGTGTCTCTACATGCGCTTTAAGCGCATGTAGATGTACATGCGCTTAAAGCGCATGTAGAGGATAACACCTCTACATGCGCTTTAAGCGCATGTAGAGGTATTATCCTCTACATGCGCTTTAAGCGCATGTACATCTACATGCGCTTTTAAAAAGCGCATGTAGAGCCTTTACCAGCGCCCCCCTCTACATGCGTTTTATAAGCGTATGTAGAGGCCAAAATAAGCGCATGTAGAGGGGGTAATCTGTGGTAGTGTAAGGGATTAGTGGCTCTAGGTTATTCTTTTGACTCGCGAATTTCTTTTGTGTGAATATTTTGTTTTATTTATTTTCTTAGATCATGGATAATTAAAATCAATTTTCTTGTATTTACTCAACTTGAATGAATATAGGAGATCTAATGCCTAGTTATTGATTGTCTGAGTCTTTGTGGGATCGACCTTGATTTACCACTTTACTAAAATACGATCCGTACACTTACGGATATTTTTATCAAAATTTTGGTAGCATCAGGCGTTATTAACAATAATTTATAATTTGAGAGGTGTTTATTCATGTTAAATTTTACATGTAATCTTTATAATTTTTCCTTTTATTTAATTTCTGATTGTTCAATCATTTTGATTCCGCATAGCTTTACATGCTTCCTAACAAAGAACTTTTGAAAACTTGGAAAAGGTTCTGCATGAAGAATTTTATTAATGAGAATAATTATATATGTATTCTGTATACAGAACCAAAACTCCACATATTCTTATACGCAAATAGTAAATATATGTGTGCATATGTGTATGTATATGTATATATCTTTCTATCTTATTTACAACATGATCAAATAATAAAAGTATAAAATTTCGAATCTTGATATGCAATTGTGAGGGATTATAGTCGCTTACCCCAAGGAACTCCTTAGCTCAACTTTTCATACCTGTAGTCAATCTTATCCCATCTTATATGAGATAAGTGTTGGACCATCAACAAGGTAACATGAAATAAGTAATGAGACAATTCGTATCCTCTTTATTTATAAAAGCAACGACACATAACGCGTGTTGATATATCGCATGCCAATGCAAGGAAATTAATTGCATGCGAGATATGTCATTATATGTGTACTACGTACCTCACAAATATTGTATTTATGTCGATATCACACTAATTCTCTCAAGATATGATACCTATTGACATGCTTTAATTTCGACATAATAAGCACACTGCACAAGCACAAGTGTGTGTATCTAGAAAAAGTTAGGTGACCTTAGTTTGACACGTTATTTGTGAACTTTCTAATTACAAGCATACATATAGGATATGATGATGATATTTTAATTTAAATAGTCACCTTAGGACTATGAGATGTTATTATATGAATTTATTTTTCCATCTTTTAAACTTTAGAGAACGTAACACATAATAATATTTTACTTGGCAAGTAAGTTTTAGTTAATTACTCATATTATATCATACATGTTATATCCTACGTATACACGTTTAGTTGTAATTTGGTGAAAAAAAATGATATGACGAACTAGATTTACCTAATAATTTCTTTAAATATTAATTGAAAGTGATGAAAAAAAATAAGCATGAATAAAGAAGGTATATATAGAATTTGACAAAATATAAACGTTTAGAATTCAAACTTTGCATACACATAAATGCATAACTGTCACTTTAATAATATTGTTCACTTCTTTATCTGTCTCCATTCTCATCTCCACAAATAGCACACCAACTTAGCTAGCCATATGATCTTGTGTATATAATAATGAAGACCAATAATCATTAGATGTAGTTGTTTGTGTACAAAGCTGGCTAGCTTAGGTGGCTAATAAGGTGTGTACTTAAATATTACATATATGGTTACCACAGAAAACTGGTAAGCTTAGGAGGCTGAGAATGTTCAAGATCGTTGGAAGGAGAATGGGCATGCCTTCCTTCATAAGTTGTTATCACCATCCTTGGATCCTCTGCTAGCCTCTCTACTCTCTTCTTCACCCTACAGTTATCTTGTGTGCACCGATAATAGCTCCTACATACGACGTCGTATGCATATACATATTCATATCAACATCATCAGTTATTAAATGTTGTCACACAAAACACGCACGCGCAGAAATTAAGACAATGCAAACATGCATTACAACTATAAAGAGAATTAAGCTGTAATAGGTCTAAATGTAACTTTATATATAACTCATTTTATTTTGGTAGCTAGTCATGCATTAATAATCTTCAAAGTTTGATTAATTATATTTCAATTTTCGAACACATCACGAGATTCATCATCAAGAATAATAAGGAAAAATGGAAAAAAAGACCAAATGATCATATGGCGTGCCCGTAATCATTCTCTAAGGACGCGAAACTCTATAAAGTGCAGCTTCTCTGTTGTATCCATTTGTGTGACCAGATTCTATTGCCAAATTCTAGTACTGTACTGACTAAATAATGAAGCTACTAATTAAGTTTATCAACCATTCTTTCTTTTTTAAATCTGCAACTTTATATCTTTAGACATTAATCACTTCACCCCGGGTCAAACAAATAAAAAGCCACTCAACTTTTGTAAAAACCCCTTTTTGTTATTTATAAGGGTTCCTTTAATTGTTTTGCACCTCCTTAAAGAGGAGGGGGATATATGTACCTAGTAGGGTAGGGTTCCACACCTCAGACGTTCCTCAGCCTATTGCTTGTCAGAATTATTTGTAGGTAGCTCTCCTTATAAACATCAAAGATATCAATTGCATTTGTTATGAGCACAAAGTTTTATTTATTCATTGATATTCGATGCTACTAAGAACTGACTAATCTGATTCATCAGAATGTACGTAGACCCACAATGGGGGAACCTCGCTACCTATAAGTAATTACCGTGATTGCAAACTCAAGACTTGAATTCAAAATCACTAGCTTAAGCTTCAACAAACCAAACTAAATGATCTAATTGCTTGGTGGTCATGAGCACAAGTTCAAAGGCAATGTTTATTTAGTCCAAAAGACTAGGCTATTATGATGGAGAGTCGTTTCTGAACTTATATAAATAAACCACACTTTATTCATAATAAGGCTCGATAGGTGGGACTCATAAAACATTATACACACTCACTGATTTGATATAATAATGAGGCTAATCGTCCCCATATTCTTGAACAAATTAATTTTTTTTAGCAGAGGTACTAGAAAAAGCAAAACACAATGATGATGAACCTAATGAGAGATGGGATGGGAGAGAGAAAACATATGCAGAATCTATGTTGGGATACAACCCAGAGATGTAATAATAGTCAAGTACACACAAGCATATGCCTTTAACTTTATATATATATATTCTTCGTCGCAGTGCAATTCAATAGATATATACACTTATTAATCAAACGAGAAGTAAGAGAATTTTGAATTTTCAAGTGCATTGAGAAATATATGTACCTGGGGTGATGAGTATTCTTGACGACTTTTTGGCCGTACTTCCTCCACTTATAGCCATCATCCAACACATCGACATCGCTGAGTGTCTTAAAGCAAAACCTGGGTTCTCTAACCTTCCTCCTTCCCTTCATTGATCTCTTCATCTTCATTGCTGAAACTCCAAGTTGATGATGATAATCATCATGAACTTGATCTCCTTCACTTCTCTTACCCTCATTCTCTTCTAATCCCCGTGACCTATAATATAAAATCACAATTTATATGCACGCCCACAAAAATCAGCCCTCTCCTTTTAATTATTTATACATATATATGACTATTTCACAAGACTAATTGATTATGTAAAGATTTCATCATTTAACTTATAAACGATTGGAAAAATAAAGCATGTTAACCACACACACACACACGCACACATTTATGTATCTAGGGTTATAAGCACACTAGAGGGGGTGGGGGGTGAGATCTTACCATGGATTAATTAGAGTACTGGATCTATGGAGGGAAAGGAGTTGAGAGATGTCTTGTCTGATTGGCTTGTGAGGTGAAAAAGAAATATGGGTTATTTCAGGTGTTAGATTTGGAGTTGCAGAAGAGACAGCTTCGGATATGGCAAGTGAAGAAGAAGAAGCAGATAAATCACTGAAGGATTTCAAATCTTGTAATTGATTGCTGTTATTAGTAGCCATAGAAAAAGCCGGAAAATTATGATTGAAGCCCATAAGATTCATAGGGAAAGAAGAAAGAAGCCCCATCTGATCCTGATGATAAAACAAGCTCTGGTTCATAACAGCTTGAGACGATGACATCGTTGACGTTAAATATCAATCCCTTTTCTCTGTTTGATGATGATGAAGATATTCTGCTAGCTAGGGCAAGAGGCACAACCGCTGAATTATATATATATGAACACCTCAAACGGAAAGAATATATAACTTGTAACGTCGTGAAAGTGCTTTACCTTTTATTGCTTTGTTTTTCTAAGAGGGAATTTGAAGTTCTCGATTCGCTTGTCTTGTAATATATGATAAACATGTGAAATGGTGGGTAAGGGGTAGGAGAATAAGACTAAGTGGACGAACCAATTAAATTCTAGTTACTTCAATAATAGTAGTCTCATAAAGTAATATGCATTTCATTTGTATCTCTTTTTGCGTTCATTTAATTTGTTACCTGTATTGTTTTATCTGGTCCTACACATTAAAAACACACACACACACACACATTATCTAGTTTGGGAAAAATATAAAATAATTTGTGTGACATTAGATTATATTCCTCTGGTTTTATTTATATGGGAGAGAGAGAAGTTTAATATCATATTTATAAATCATGCCGCTGATATGTTTTGTTAGTAAATTTATAATTTAATCATTATTATATGTTGATTTCGTTTTTATATGATATAGTTGATAACAAGATGTCCATGAGATGTTAAACAGCTTTAGGACCTTCTATGTAGAAGGAATATCCTCCACTTCAATGAGCTCGTTCAAGTTTAACTCTCTATAGGGCAACTGGACAGATTATTATTACTATTATTATTATTACTATTACTATTATTATTATTATTATGCACTTTGGTTTATTTTCTTTAATCATGTTTCATCTTTTAATATGTATTGTAATATCTTTCTTATGTCATAATGAAATTAAATTTTATTAAAAAAAGTATGATATAGGTGATATTAAATAGAGCGAGGTACAGTTGAAAAATTGTCAAATTTTAAAATTAAATTAATGAGTTTAAAGTTTTCTTTATTCTATGTAAAATATATTATAGTGTCTTATAAATAAGATAAGATCACTATTGTATTTTGTAATTACTCAAACAAATTAATTTAAAAATATTTATTTTTGTTGACTCAATTATGAGAGAATTTTTTAATTTCTTATGACTTTTGAATTTTTTTAATTTCTTATGACTTTTGAATTTTTCAACCAAAGCTGGCGGTTTTGGACATATGGGAGTGATGATATATACATGTACTGCAAAAAGCTTGCAAATTCCATGTCCTTCATGGTTAGTGGAATTTTACTGTAGCGTATAGGTCAACAATACACGACAAATAGAGAGAGGGGTGGTGTTACAGAATTGCCCATGAAATTACATAAAATTTCCATGCAGCACAACAGGTCGATCGTGGTTACTGTACAAATGATTATTGAAATGGGGAAAAGTAAAACCTGTTGATGAGTGCTCAATAATAGAAAAGGGAATATACATTTGTGTGTATGTGTATATATAGAAATAGTTATTTTGCAAAGAGTATCAAATATATATAATTAGTTAGAGTAGTTATTATAGTCCGGAGACCCATAAGGGAAGTTTTGCAATATTATATGATAGTGAATGTTGTTGGTTTGGGCATTATAGCGTATAAGTGATATTGTTGGTTCAAAACAAATAATCAGAAACTAGAGTTATAGAGAAGACTCTAAATAATGTAAAAAGGGAAGTTTTACCGAAAAACTATTAAACCAACAATATTATATGATAGTGAATATTGAACTCTTAAGGGATAGCACGAATATAAGATTGAGTGGCAAAGATAGATCGATGAGAATGCTGAGATGGATTTGTGGTCACACGATAACAAATAAGATTCACAATGAACATATTCAAGAAAGAATTGAAGTAGCCTGAGGTGGTTTGAGCATTTTCAAAAAAGACAATTAAATGCACCAATAAAAATAGTTGATCAAATTATGTGAAATCCTCCTAAAAGAGGGAAAAGGAGACCGAAGAAATAAAACTCTTTACTAAATTATCCAATAAGATATTTTGGTCAATAATTTATAACTATGTATGACTATTTATAGAGTACATTAATGTCGTTCAATCCATGTAACTGACCCACCTAGTTGAGGATAAGACTTTGTTATTTTTGTAGTGAGACTAGTTCATATTATGATTCAATTTACTATCAGGTTGTTCACCACAAGATCTTTAAAAGGCAAAGAAAAGAGAGAGCGCGCGGTGAGATATATCACACACACACACACACTCATTTTTGTACACTTTTGAGTTTACCACTTTCTAGGGTTTCTTTTTCTCTTTTGAGTTGTTTAATATAAAGACGGTGACCTCTCTCGGGACAACATGATATGAGAAAGATTTAGTTAATACTTTAATTTGAAGATCGAGCCCGAATTTGATAAATTTATAATGGACATTATATTGTTTTTTTTTTTTTGGCCAACGGACATTAATATAATGAGATCGAAGTCTTACACACACACACATATCAATTTCCTTCAAAAAAATATAATGAGATCGAAGTCTTAAACTCAACAAAAATATCTCCATAATTACAATAACACATGATGAAGAATATAAAATCTATGAATATATATCACTTCTAGCATGGCATCTTCTCTTTATGTCATTATTAGTTAATTAATTTGCAACGCGTTTTCTTGTTTCAACTAATGGTTCTTTAACGGTTAATTAACTGGGGTTATTGTTGAATTAAACTTGAAAGTTTGGGTACATGTGTGGATAATATATTGGCTAGCGCTGAGAATAATGTGTTTATAACTGCTAAATAATGGTATAATTGTTTTATTCTTTAAGCCTTGTCAATCAGAAATTTTTTTTTTGAACTGAATGCCAATCAGAAAATTAATACATAGACAATTGATATGATTATCTATAGCATTCACATACATTAATCTCCCCAATAAAGTGTCCAAATATTTGTAATGTCAACCATTCACCGAAAATGTCATATTAATCAGGTCCCAACTAATGGAAATTAAATCAGATTCATAAAACACTCTTGCAAAAACAATTTATTGTTTCATGCATAAACTGATCATAGATAAATAACTTATTTAAAGATGATTGTATTAATTACACACTTGATTGAGAAATTTGCCCTATTTTTATTTTATTTTAATTAAATATGAATAATGATAATGAAAGAATCTTAGGTGATTATCTGTGCATCGGCGGTGAAGATATGATTACGATGATGTGAAAGAGGCCCAATTGACTTTTATTGCAGCAAAAAAGCTAATCGCCTTTTCTCCCAAACTCTCTTTTCCCTTTTCAACTTTCTTTTAAATCTCTCCATCATCCGTCTAACCCCACTTTCACCCACCTTTTTTCTCTCTCAAATTCCAAAACCACCACCTTGTTACACACTCACACACAAAACACGGTATGCTTGATTATTCGCAGTTAGCAGTAGACCAGCTAGATTATAAATTAAAGCAGATGAACCAAATTTGAATTCTTCGCTTCTTGGAGAATATTAGTTAATGGTGTTTCCAATTGCAGGCAATCACATTAATCAATTCCATATCTAAGTGAAACTGAACAAACTTTACATGTGGGACAAAAAATGGCATATTTGACATTCTCCGAAGGCCTATAAAGATATGCTTAAATGAATTGTGAGTTGAGAGTCATGTCTTTATGGTGAGTAGTTATTATAACTAATTTCTTAATAAGATTTTGTTACATATAAAAAAGAAGCATCTTAATCACGAAATTAGATTGTTTGTATATCTAGTAACATAAAAAGAACGTATGAGTTGTATGATGGATGAAAAGGTTAACTGGGACAATTATGCCTTGTAACTTTATCTCATTTGTTATGTCCAAATTAAATATTTTGTGGACCAACTCGACATATCCAAACCCTGGCCTTTGTTATGTTACAGTGTCTGAGATTTTACCATAATTCTCAATAATAATTACAACGTGTTGCTTTGTACTTTATCATATCGCCTTGTTTATTAAACTGGTGATCAGTTCTCCGATAAAATGATGAACTTGTTTCATTTGCAGAAATTAATGAATGAAATCAAAAGTTGCGATTGATTAAGAGTTACTGTGTATTTGAAATTATAAGAAGATGATTTAATGTTTGATTTATTAGTGAAATTATTATTCATTGAAAAAATAAAATATATTTGCTTGATCTTGATGTGATAAAATATTGCTTCCTCCGTTTTTACATTTAAGACCTAGTTGACATTTCCTAGGAAAATTTATGAAGCCAAGTAAAAGAATCCACTTAATCGTAACATATTTGGTGTATTATTAAATGATATGATAACTTACAAGTCAAATAAACTAATTTAGAAAAAATTCATAGAAACCAATTTATAAGTAATTTATTTATTTTTGTTAGGATTTTCCAAAAAAGTCAAGTCAATTATCATAGTGTTAAAGCCTAAGTGGAAGGAGTATAATATTTATATCTAGAAATGGAAGGAGTATAATATATAGCAGAATGTTTCAAACAGTAATTTTTGTTTATATCTTGAAATGGAAGTAGTAGTATATTTCAAACAGTGTAATAATAGAATGTTTTTGAAATATTAGATTTCAAAGATCATAAGTGTGTGAGTAATTGTATGTATATATGTGTGTGTATAACCAACAAATAGTTAGTCTAGCGGTGTAAAGCCCTACTACTTTAAGGTTTCGGGTTTGAATTTTAGAATTTAGAGGAGACACTTGTGTTTGAAAGAGAGTCATGAACCCGCGAAATTTCAGAAATTGGTTGCTCATATACTTGGTAATGTAAAGGCGTTAATTACAAGTTCATTTATAAAAAAGGCCTATATATATATTTTGTTAATACTTAAAACTCATCTTTAATTGGCTTGACTAGTATGTTATAAAAAAAATTGAAGGTCAATGACAAATCCTTGGATTTAAATGATTTTTATATGCTTAATTTGAGTAATTAACAATTCTAAGATGCAATATTCTCTACTTTTAATTAAACTCAGTCATTAGGGAGGAAAACAAATAAATTATAAAATTAAACAAAAAAAAATGAAAGCTGGCTTTATTATTGTTACATGGCTTTATCATCTTTCCACTTTCAGATAAAAAATGTGAGTTCATGTGGGCACCAAAGCTGGCTTGTATAATGACTATGGGCCATAAAGAGTAAAAGGGGATTTTGAAGACAAAAAGGCCCAAAAGAAAAGAAAGGAGGAGGGGGCTGAGAAGGAGAGGATCATGATCTCCTCTCTTTTGGATAAAAGGCAGAAACGAGCGAGGGGTCCTGGAGCTGCCCTCGCGAAAACATAAGAAAGGAATAAAGGGAGGGGGTGGCGGCAACATACCCCTTCCCCTTTTCTCTTTATTTTCTTTGGGATTTCTCTTATTCCTTTCACCTCTATTCTCTCTATTTTTCCTCCACCTACCCACCATAAGTGCTCATAAATTAGAGCTTGGGGTTTCTAAGTTTTTCTTTATGAGTAACTAAAATTCATCCTTGCTTTTGGGAATGATTTGAAGATAGCTTGAGCTCACATGCTTCAAAGGGGAGTCCCAAATTCCTTCCTTTCTCTTTATGTTTTTGATTGTCTAGATTTAGATTATCATTTATGTTTTGAGATTGGACTGAATTTAGTTGTTATTGAGTTTATTTGTGATTTTGACTTGTAATGAGGGATTTGGACTCAACAATATGTATGGTCATACATATGTTCTTTACAATTCATTAGATATTTCTATTTATTCATGGTATTGGTAGATAGTTTGTTGAATTGAATTGTAATTGAACTTAATGCATTGCAATCAATAATCACACTCTAGGGTAATTAATAATGTCTATTTGAATGGGTTCATGAGACTAGGCATTAGACTTACCGGTTGGTGAGGTTTGGTACTTTAGGAAACTTAGAGAAAACTCAAAGGTGCTAAAGAGCTTAACAATTTCTAATTAGTTGGGGTTCCACTAATTAGGTAATTGGACTCATGGGTTCATGAGGTTTGGTAAATTAGAAAATTAGCATCCTAATTAACTCCCAAAAATCCTTAGAGAGCTATGATAGCCATTGAAATTCATTTCCAAGAGCAACTCACTTCAATTCCACCCTTTTATCCAAAAATACCAAAAATATTTATTTGTTTTGCATCCTTCATTCCATCATTAAAAAAATCAACAAAACATAATTTTTTTTACTCAAATCTATCTTGCATTGCATTTAATTTACTAGGATAGTCTAATTAAACAAGGCTCCTCTGAGAACGATACCCGGGGTAACTTCCGCTTACCTTGAGGTTCTAAAATATTCTTGAAGGACAAGACCCAAGGCACACTACACCGACCGCAAAATCGGTGTCCTTCAGTCAATACAACTTGTAATCTTTGAATTTCTTCTCAATTTTATTTTTGGTCCCTAGATTTGAAATCGATGTTTTTTTATATATGAACTTTAAAATTAGTAGTTTTGGACCTTGAACTTTTGGTTAAAATTCGTCTTGATCCTCTACTTTTACTTAATTTTTTTTGTCCTTGAACTTCAAAAACAAAATGAAAAATGAAGGAGCAATGGTTATATATATGACATAAAGTTCAGGTACTAAAACAAAAAATCTTAAGTTCAGGGATCAAGAGTAAAGTCAAATGACAGTTCATGGACCAAAACCACCTGAAGTTTAGGAACAATAACCAAGATTGAGTAAAAGTTAAACGACTAGAAGTTGTACAAACCCAAAAACTAATAAAAAATGCTACATTAAGAGAAAATCATTTTGTATATAGACGTCGACACACACTCCATCCTATCTTATTTTTAAAAATAAAATTTTGTATAACTAAAAAGGTAAAATAAACCAATAATTCTTAATACATGTTATATGTAAGTAGGTTATAAGTTAACCATGTGTGTGTTGCCAGGTAGTATTTCAAAGTGAGGACACTTTAATATCAAAATTGAGCCTTTACTTCAAGTTCCCTTCTAAAAAAACAAAATTATCAAATAAAGTCGTCATGTGAGGGGTATTTTCAGGTCAAAATAAAGGCGGTGTTATCTCCTGAAGCATCTCTCTCTCTCTCTCTCTCTCTGACGCACAAGTAGTTTTGTTTTTTGCCAACATCAAGTAGTTTCTTTTGGCACACAAGTAGTTTCTTTTTACCCAACATATACATAGAATTAATGGGGGTAATATCTGCAACACTACTGTTATTTTTGTTCCCTCTCTTCCAACAGACTGATGAGAAAGTACACTACAAAAAAAGTCCCTAAATGGGACGCTTACATTTCGGCGGTTGCATGCAAACCGCCGAAATGAGGCAATATATTAGCGCGTTTTTGTTAACCGCTGAACCGGAAATGTCAGTCGACACAATCTTATTTTTTTTTTCAAAAAAAAAAATAGCATCTCGGCGGTTTCAACCGCCGCCGTGCATATTATATTAATTTTTTCCCAAACAAATATGATTAAATTAATGAAATTCAGAACAGCGGTTGGCGACAGCGGTTAGAACCGCCAGAATGCTTTTAATATTTTTTTAAATATATGTCAGAGCAGAATCTGCAGTCGACCGTTGTCAGATTTTAACATTTAAATAACATAGGGGCTGTTAGAAACGCCGATATGCGCCTCGTTATTGCAGTCGACCGTTTACTCCTCGAACGTCACATCGCCTGAGAAAAGTAAGGGCATAATTAATGCCCACACATCAGCGGTTTCAACCGTCGATGTGTTGCGGGCTATATATATCCCCGCCACATTTTCATTTTCAGCGTGCCTTTCCAGCGTGTTTTCTCTCATCTGGCCGACTTCCAGCGTGTTTCTACTACTATATATAGCATGTCTGGTCGTGACAAAGGAAGGGGCATTGCAAGTGATCAGAGCAAGGCGTTTTCAGATTCGGGTGACACTAGTAGTAGTGAAGAGAGTGATTTTGATTTGGACGTGTCTGTTATTCCAGGGTTGTTTACACCGCGCTCTACCGCAATAATGATGATGTACCGATGGATAGGCTGTTTGATGATGCTGATAGGAGTGAAGTGCTAGGTCACCACAATTTAGGCGACAGGAACAATATGGTGGGGCATAATGAGGAAGAGTACTATGAAGAGGGACGTGGGAGCAGAAATGATGATGATGAGGAGAACGTTGATGATGAGGAAGGAAACAATGAGGATGAGGAGGAAGATAAAGAGGAGAGAAGTGTGGTGCCCCCTACTCAAACCACATTTACTCGGGGGATAACATCTACAAGTGGACCTGACTATGAAGTTCGAGTGAAAAGTGAGTAATTTTAATATTAATATATATTTTTTATTTTTTTAATTTACTTTTTATATCACATGCAATTTAATTAATTTATTTTTTACTCTTCACATGATGCAGATTTTCGCGGTGACATGATTTCAAGAAGGCGGTTGACTGTCCAACAGACTCATCACCTTCCTCTGCATGAGAGGGTGTTGCTTGAATATTTCGACGTCACAGGGCAGCCCACCGGACATGTGGGCACCCAACTCAACCGCTTCTGTGGTAGTGTTGGTGCTGATTTTACCTTGTTTTCTATTGATTTGCTTGATTGGAAGAAGGTGCCGGAGCACAAGCGTAACCACGCGTGGTTCAATATTGTCAAAGTAACCATCAATTACTCAATTTTAGTTGTTTAATTATTATTTGTATACGTACTAACATTATGTTTAATTTCTTTTGTTAGAGAAAATTTGAGATTGCAGATAAATATGGTCACGTGATGAACTACGAACTGAAGAAGATAGGGGATGGGTGGAAGACGAAAAGAAATAATTATTTCAACAAAAGGAATCCGAAGGGAGATCGATCTGAAGAGGAGGTTGCTGGAGATGTACCGCCTGGGGTTGATCCTGATCAGTGGGAGAATTTTGTGAAATTCCGTTTCAGCCCGGAAGGCCTGCGGAGGTCTCAGATTGGTAAGAGTCCCGCAGTCAGCAAGATGTTCGTCACACCACTGGCTCCCATTTTGTAGTGATATCACTTGTTGATGATATTCGTTAATATAATTATTGATGAATACCCATTTCTCATAGGTTTTAGGGCATATTATTAGAGGATATTTGGGGAGCCATTTATTATGCTTATTAATTAAGGGCATTTTGAGAGAATTTGAGGAAAAATTGGATAGATAACTGATATGAGTTATTAAAATGATTATTTTGAAGAAAAATATGATTATTTATACACAAATTAAATTTGACTGACATGATTCCCTCACATTTATTCGTGTTTTGGACAGGTAAATATGGATGAGCAAGGAAGAAGGTTGGCCAAAAAAAAAAAGCAAGGAAGAAGGAATATAAAGGAAAATGATAGAGGTCATTTTTGGAAATGTTGAAAATTGCTAAAAAAAAGGTCGTGACATTCCATTAGAAGATCATGCACTGAACAAAAATCCGAAAGATGTATGGTTTCATTTTTATCATATAAATAAACCTAAGGCTAAAATATAATATAGAGAGAGATTCAGCACCATTTTCACACTATAAAACAAAGGAGCCAAAAGCCTGATTGGAGCATACAACCACAAAGTTAGGGCTTGTAAAATTGGAGGTTGAGATGCAAATAAGTGGAGTTTCTCGCCCCACGCTAGTAGATTTGATTCAACCATTATCATCAGGTCAAATATAAAAGACATTTATTGATCGTATGCAAGGTTGTAGTAAAAGTGGTGTAATCTAAATCGATATCAAAGAGCCAATATTTAATTAAAACTACCTAGGGAGCTAGCTAAATGTCTATATACAAAACGAAATGGGTAAAATTAATTATTTTGTTTTTAAGGGTAGAAATGATTGATGTAATGCATGGGATACATATTTGTTGATGTTTAAAATTTAATCAAAATTGTGGAATAATTGAAGTCGTATTAATGAAATGATGTGATACTCTTGGTAATTATTTGGCACTGCAAGTTCAGAGGTCATGACAAGTAATAAAATGATAGGAAAAGTACCGTACTCATGAGGATATGGTTCCAAAACCCGTTCAGTACTATAACATTTTCGCCTACTTTAAGTGATTCAAATATCAAGATTTAAGAGTAACTATTTTAAAAATAAAAAAAATTTTCAACATGTGATTCTTCAAATTCAAGGATAATAAAATGAGATCTAAGATTATTTATCCCCCTTGTATTTTGTAACCTTAAAGGGTCTCTTCTCACAATTGATTTCAATACACACACACATATTTTAACCTAGGGTTCAAGTACACTCGTAAACAGAACTATATCTCAAGTCAAGAACAATCATTTAATTTCATTAATTGTTCAATTTCTTTTTTACAATTAAAAAAATTCGACTTTTAAACTCTAAACTTAATGTGGCAATGCAAGGTCGATAAATATATCTCTATCTTATTAAAAAAATTCATTCATCAAGTAAACTTCAAATTCTTACTCTATTTCACTCAAATTCTACACTTAATCTATATTCCTCTTAGACATCAATCAAGTGAACACAATATATTAATGGTGGTCAAGCACTTAGAAGCATTAGGAGAAGAATGAAATTAAGTAAACATATATATAACATAAATCACAAAAATGAGAGGAATAATCAAGAGTTAATCCATACAAGGGTTGAAAGTAATCCTAGAACAAAAGAATTGAAATATAAAATTTGCAAAATTTAGATTAATGAATGTGATTTTCAAAGGAAAAATGGCTTGGAAGTTAGGTTATCATGGAGAAAAACAAAACTTTTTTATAACAAAATTTTGGGGAATGAATAACTCACACACAATTCAAATGTAGCATTTATATTCGTTATTCATTAGGATGTCTATTCAAGTTTTGGAGTTTGATAATCAAACACTTTTTGTCCGTATAGGTAAGTTTTATACAACTTAATTTAGTTGTGGATATTCTTCCTAAATATCGTTGTTAGAACCACTATTAAATAATACATTAAAGGAATTCACCGCATTAAAATGTAAGCAATTTTGTATGAGAATGTTCTTTATCTGAAAGAACAAAACAAGATTCTTAAACAAAATTGTGAGATTAAATGTGAAATGGTTTTGCTGGCGTTAAGCTGACGGGGTGATGATGTCCAATGAGTGCAGATAATGTGATGAGCGGAAATACCAATATGTCCAGCAAAATCCCTTGGTTTTATTAATCATTTAAATTTAAAATAATCATACTTCATTTTATTAATTTACTATTCTTTTTTTAATTTATTTTTTATAGCTGAAGTAAAAGTGAGAAAGGTAATGAGGTGGCAAGCGACATCATTTCATTTTGTCTCTGCTTATGCTCTCTCATTATGCCCCTCAGATCATTTCCTGATTATCACTCTCACTTTTCTCTTTTTGCTTTTTTGTTTAAATATTTTTTATGTAGGGGAAAAGATACTTTCTTTTATATAGCCCAAATTATACTAATTATTAGATTATTTACTAGTAACAAGGATGCATCTCATAAACCAATCATTTTAAAATCTTTTTTTAAAATTTTTGTATTTGAAATATATTAGGCCATCATTATTCAACTTTCAACTCCTTAATCAAAGAACTGGACCAAAAATGATACATAACTATTGACTAAGGAACAAAAATAGTACATAACTATTCCAAAGTACAAAAATGATACCAGCTTTTACCATATCATCAAAAATGATATTTTCACTACTATGATAATAATATTAGACATGAAATGTTCAAAATGCCCTTATAATTAAATAAACTTTAACCTGCCGGCGATTAATTTATAAGGGTATTTTGGACTTTTCATGTCTAATATTATTGTTATATTAGTGAAAATATCATTTTTGATCACATGGTAAAAGTTGGGTATCATTTTTGTACCTTGGAATAGTTATATACTATTTTTGTTCCTTGGCCAATAGTTATGTATCCTTTTTTGGTCTTCGCCCTTTTATATATTGAGTAATCATAAGTTGCATAAACTAAAAAATATAGTATCATTTTAAAAATTATACAATGATGAGTTTGTGTGTAATTATGTGTTTCATTTCTCTCAGAAAAAGAGATGATAATTTCGCAAAATCTTTATTCTTTTCATTAAGTATTACTTCCTCTTAGCTGTCGAGACAAAGCTTCGAGATACACATAAAACATTTCTGTCATATGCTTGTCTTTAATTAACTTTCTCTTGGAAAAAAGTTACTTTTACTGTAGGGAAAGTGGTCCTTTCATGAATAAAAGCATATTTTGTCTCACTTTTTTATCACGAGAAAATCAAAGCACATTTCGTTAATCCTTCATTTTTAATTAATAACGCGTGTCTCGAAACTAAAAATCAAACAAACCCATCATCAACTTTTTAAGTACATTTTAAAATAAAAATTACTGCAGGGTCTTTCTATATATTTCACAATTAATTTCATTTACGTATGATAAGGTAGTTCCCCCATGCACACACAAAAGTATGAAGATTAACGTACAAAATAAGCCAGTATGCATAATGTTAAAAGAAAAGTGATTAGACATAATTTTAAAATATCAAAATTTAAGACCATTTACGAGTGATTGGAATCAACTCCCATTCATCGATATATTTTATTAAGTAAAACTTATTACAATCTGAATTATTCTGGAATATAACCATATATAATTACCATAAAATAATTAATTACACACACTAATGGACCATAAAAGGATAAGGAATATTTCATGGACATTTGCATATTATCATATTCACATTTTATTATTTTTAATTAGTATTAATTATGATTTACATTTAATAATTTCTGGAATGTTCTAGGAGAAAATCTATATAAAATTGTGTAATTGAATATAAAAGGATAAAAAGGTGTCACAAATTTGTCAGAGGATAAAAGAGTGATTGTTCCTTATTTGGGATAAACATGTTAGTTATTCATGCTCGCTCCGCTAGTAGTTACTTGCATTACTGAATTAATTAATGTAGTTTCAGGGAAGCAAATCTCCTTCTAAGTAGTGAAAAAACAGAAATAGTTAATAACACCACATGAGTGATCGATCGATTATTCCTTCTTGCTGAGTAGTCATCCACATTACTGAAGCAGTTAATGTAGTTTAAGAGAAACAAGTCTCCTTCTAAGTAGTTACAAAATAGAAGTATTTAAACGCACTATTAAAGAAGTTATTCGCGCTCCAGAGTAGCCATTTACATTATTTAAATAATTGATGATCTAGTTTCAGAGAAACAACACTCCTTCTAAGTAGTGAAAAATAGATGTAGTTAATCATACCATGAGAGTGATTATTCGCGTTTCCTTCGTAGTTAACTACGTTAAATTTCTATATCCCAAATAAGGAACAATCTTTATGATAAAAAAAAGGAACAATCTCTTGTGGCAAACAAATCATCAAAGGCTAGCAACTAGAGGAAGGATAGCAAAGTGGAGCCATGAGGATCCGAGATGTAAAATATGTAATCTCTAAGTCGAAAATCAACTTCATGCTTTGTGTGATTGCCCACTAGCAGAAAAAACATGCAGAGAAGAAGGCCTAGCGGTCTTGGGTTCAGTAGCGAGGGAGTTGAACAATGAGTGATAGGTGGCCACCACGTCACGGGTTCGATTCCTGGAAAGGACATTTTGTAGGAGTATGCCTCCATCAAGGTCCTAAGTAGGCGATCTACGACTGGAATGAAGCTGGCCCCATGGAGCCTAATCCCAAGTGGTTGTTGGCTCTTTAGCAAGCGGGAGACGGAGGCGTATGTACTCTCTTACCTGGTCTGTGGCCAAAAAAAAAAGAAGAAAAAACATGGAGAGAAGTGATTCCAATTAATAATAAGGAAGTTAGGAAGTTTCTTTGCGTCAAATTGAGAGGGACCCACGTAAGCAATATGTGGAATTCTATGCTCTAAAACTCCATGTTTTCATTAATTTTGTTTGCAAATAATTCTGACTAGATATATTAATAAGGGGAAAATTATTAATTTATTAGAGTGCCATGGAAGACACATGATTAAAGAGAGGTCTTATAGAGCGGTCAAATTAAATTGAGGTTCTTCGGGCCTGACTTATATCAAGCTTCGAAACCAAATTACACTTTTGTCCTTCTTCCATCTATAAGGGTGTGCTTGGATGGAGGGAAAATGGGAGAGGAGGGAAAATGGGAGAGGAAAATGGGGTGAGAGGAAGTATTTTCCCTTACTTGGATGGGGATAAAATGGGAGAGGCCAGGAAAGAAAAGGGGAGAAAAAAAGTGGGGTGGGCCATCCCCATTTTCCTCCCAAGTTTTTCCTCCTAAAATGGGGGATTATAAGAGAGAGAAAAGTTACCCACCATTGTACAATGACCATGCCCCACCTCACCCACCCATTTTCTTTCCTTTCTATTTTCTCTCATCCATCTAAGCATGATGAAGGATAACATTTTCTCTCCACTTTTCTTTCCTCACCATTTTCTCTCCTCCCATTTTCTTTCTTCTCCCATTTTCCCTCCATCCAAGCACTAAGCCTAAATTGAAAAAAATCTCATCCTTCCATCTAGCTCTCGATAACAAACCTCCTCTGTTGTGGATCTCATCGCTGGTTGTAGTAGTCTTGGACTTTGGCATCAGTGTTGGAATCTACAGGGAGGGAAAGAAATTTAGCCACAGTCGGGAGGAAGGAAGCAAAACTCAATTAATAACAACGTTTAGGCCGCCAATTTATTATTCTAGTGTTATAAAATATTGACTATTAATGGAAGTCCATAATCCCATCTCTTAGAATTTCTTTTAGGATTATTTCCATTCTAAATGCTTAAACCTGATGACCTACCACTAAATGATTTCACTACTACAAATTGTCCCTCTACCAGCGCACCTTTACATGCGCTTAGCAGAAACGCATGTATAGAGGGTCCTTTACATGCTCTTAAAGCGCATGTACAAGTACATGCGCTTTAAGCGCATGTAGAGGCCTTATCTCTACATGCGCTTTAAGCGCATGTAAAGGCACTACTGAAGTGCAAAACATGGAGTCATGCAAAAGAGGTCCTCCTCGGATCTCATAAGGTGTTTCTGCTTGTGGAATTAGTGTTTAAAAGCTCCATTGCCACTTTAAAATGTTCAAACACCCTGTACATGCGCTTAAAGCGCATGTAAAGGGTTTTTATACCTCTACATGCGCTTTATGCGCATGTAGAGCCTCTACATGCGCTTTAAGCGCATGTAGAGGGGTGTAAAATGAAATTTATTTTTTTTTTGATAAAAGTAAAATGAAATTTATAAAAATGGAATTTATAAAAAAAAATATTGAAGAAAAAAAGTTGATTCAATTTTAAAATGATGAAAAACTTGATAATGCTTAGATAATTCAGTTTTGATTTAAAACATTATATAACTCAGTGCTTGATTTCCCTGATTAATCAGATTATTCAATTTAAATGCTATGATTAATAATCAACAGAAATAATTAAGGTTTTTCTGCTTGTGGAATTAGTGTTTAAAAGCTCCATTGTCACTTTAAAATGTTCAAACACCCTGTACATGCGCTTAAAGCGCATGTAAAGGGTTTTTATACCTCTACATGCGCTTAAAGCGCATGTAGAGGGGTGTAAAATGAAATTTATTTTTTTTTTGATAAAAGTAAAATGAAATTTATAAAAATGGAATTTATAAAAATAATTAAGGTTTTTCTGCTTGTGGAATTAGTGTTTAAAAGCTCCATTGCCACTTTAAAATGTTCAAACACCCTGTACATGCGCTTAAAGCGCATGTAAAGGGTTTTTACACCTCTACATGCGCTTTAAGCGCATGTAGAGGGGTGTAACATGAAATTTATTTATTTTAAAATTGAATCAACTTTTTTTCTTCAATATTATTTTTATAAATTCCTTTTTTATAAATTTCATTTTACTTTTATCAAAAAAAAATAAATTTCATTTTACACCCCTCTACATGCGCTTTAAGCGCATGTATATGCTATCTACATGCGCTTAAAGCGCATGTAGAGGGGTGTAAAATGAAATTTATTTTTTTTTTGATAAAAGTAAAATGAAATTTATAAAAATGGAATTTATAAAAATAATATTGAAGAAAAAAAGTTGATTCAATTTTAAAATGATGAAAAACTTGATAATGCTTAGATAATTCAGTTTTGATTTAAAACATTATATAACTCAGTGCTTGATTTCCCTGATTAATCAGATTATTCAATTTAAACGCTATGATTAATATTCAACAGAAATAATGTCACAAATGTGAGATGTTAATATTATTTTGATGTGAACTATATATATATATATATATATATATATATACATATATAGAACAAAAATTTAGTCTAAGTTCTATGATGTGTTATTGTTTTATTAAAAATTAATATTATCCCCTCTACATGCGCTTAAAGCGCATGTAAATGAGTTTAATTATAAATTTCCCGCGCCTTTTTCTTATGAGTTCCCTCCCTATATTTGATCACTCTATAGCGCGCTCACAGAGTATGTAGTAGCATTCCTCATTCTCAAGTTCTAAAATGAAATATGGAACCCTAATAGAAAGAACTCACAATTCCTCCTCGTTGTCGCTTTTGTCACTGTCCATCACTCTATAGCCTTCAACAATTCCACAAGTCCATCACTGTCGCCGGCAGTCGCCTTCGTCCATCACCATTCCTTCGCCATTCCCCATTCCTTCGCCTTCTTCCCCATTCCTTTGCCTTCTTCCCCATTCCTTCGCCATTCCTAACCTCATTCGCCATTCGTAACCTCATTCGCATTCCTAACCTCCGTTCGCCAACCAAGGTTTAATTTTTTTCATCTGGGTTTTTATTGGCTTCGAAAAGTTTCAATTTTTTAGCATGTATCATCAATTTTGTTAATGGTGTTGTTGATTGGTTGTGAAAAGTTTCAATTTTTATTTTGTATCATCAATTTTTTTTAATGGTGTAGTTGATTGTTTGTGAAAAGTTTCAATTTTTCATGATGTTGATGATTTTTCAGAGCTCAGCCTCCTCCAGTTCGGCTCCAGCACCTCCGAGGTCTCTCCCTTGCATGCTATTTTTCTTTCCTTATGTTTTATTTTTCGCTTCTAAATCCTAAATACTGCCTGCTTGTGGATATTGTTGTAAATTGCTGCTAAGATTGGCAAAAGTTTGTTTGAAAGCAAGCATACATTCTTTTCCACTGCTTTTCTTACTGTGATTTTAAGAGTCGGTGGAGATGCTGTACATTATTTTAGTGTTTTAAAATATTTTACAATGTGAGGAAAGCCTTTATGAAGTGGCCTTTGCCGAGTATATGATATAGCTCTGTTAGTTGGGGCTGAAGATGGTGGATTCTTATATCTATCTACCTTGTCAATTCTTAATCCAATGTGGTCTGTTCACATTTTATGTTTTTGTGTTGCTTTAGTTTTCTTTTTGTGTTATTTTTGGCTGATCCTGTTTTGCATCATTGACTTGATACTATGTGACAATCTAATGAGATATGTGTGGTTTGGGCATTTGCGTAGCCTCATTTGTTACCGCATGGTGGAGATATACCACGCAGTAACTTTCAATTTGATTTTGACTTGGAGAGAAAAATCTTGGCAGAAGCTGAAAAGCAAAACCCCAATTTTAGTAAATTTGTTGTGGAAATTTCTCCTGTTCAGAGTGTTGAATCTGCATCCCCAAAGGTATGTTCTTTGTTTTTCAGTGAATCCTCCAACTGATGGGTACGTGCTATATTTCCCTTTTCGCTTCCAAAATTCAAACTTTTTCGTGCCTTTGTTTTCCTTTCTAGATTCTCGAGACTGCTTTCAAGAAGGAGACTGTTGGTCTAGTCACTAGAGAAGAGTATGTTGAGAAGGTAGGTTTTCAAAGTTCAAACCTTTCCTTTTTTTTATTACAACACTTGCTTGCTTTTTTAGTAATGTGCATTTAATTTGTTGTTTAGAGGGTTAATATTTGCAACAAGATAGAGGAGGAAGAGAAGGAGAAGCTTCAGAAGCTCCAGCAAGAGTAAATCCCCTTTTATTTTGCTCTCATATTCACATCATTAAACTGCTTTATCTGTTTTTTTTGTTGCAGTTTTTCCATTACTAGTTACTACCTCTGTTTCTGAATATAAAGTCACTTTCCCTAATTTGATTAGAGTAAGAATTAAGTATGTTAGTTATAGTTAGTTATTATAGATAAGTACTCCCTCCAGTCCTAAATATAAGTCACTGTTGACTTTTTTTCATGATGTTGATGATTTTTCATGAATTTTCTAAGAACTCCATGCTTTCTGCCTTGCTTAGGTTTAGTGTTAGATTTTGCTTTGTCTTAATTTGATTATAATTTCTCTGATTGATCTGTCTTAGCTTTGTTACCCTGTTAACATTTGATTTTTTTGTTTTAACTGAGCAAGAAAGGTTCATTTTTCTGTTAACATATATATGTATGCATAAGTAGGTAGCTTGGTATTTTGTGCTTCATTACATAATTTCTACTGTAGAGATGGAAAACCAAGGTGCTAAATGGCTAGAAACTAACACATCTAATTTGGTATAAGTAGGTAGCTTATGTACTATATATGTAGGCATAAATAATTAATCTCATTGATTGTCTAGAGTGATGTTTTTGCTTTTAAAAAGTTCCTTTTAAGTTTGCCTTTTCTTTTCTTATTACCCAAAACGGTAGTAGACTGTTTAAACTGGAAAAGCCAGTATTGAGCCTAGATATGTTTATTTCGCCATTATTCTTGCAAAAGGTTTAGACAATGTGTTTTCCATGCATAGCAGCTGCATAGAGTGTAATTTACCATCTCACTGCTACTCTCCTTTAGTGGGTCATGGACCGAAAATGGATGCGTTGTGACCGAACTTCAACTGAATATATAGATGGAGTAAAGGAGTTTGTTGAATTTGCTGCTGCTCATGCATGCGATGTTAACAACATTGTGTGCCCTTGTATCCGCTGTTTGAATGGAAAGCGTGTCGATCCCATGGACCTGTTGAATCATTTAATATGTAATGGGATTGATCAATCTTATACAAGATGGACAAAGCACGGTGAGACCGATGAGGTTGAATGTCGTGATCGTGAACATGATGTTAGTAGTGCTTCGAATGATGTCATTGATCAGAGTGACGAGGATTGTCTTGAAGAAATGGTGAGGGTTGTGGGTGAGAAGAACCCAGAAATATTTGAAGAGTTGAAGTGTGATGTAGAGACACCGTTGTATGTCGGATGTAAATACTCAAGATTGCGCGCAGTGGTTAAAATGTACAACTTAAAGGCTCGTTATGGTTGGAGTGATGCAAGTTTCACCGCACTGCTTACCTTTCTGCGGGATGTTTTGCCAAAGGATAATGTACTCCCTTCAAAAACATACGATGCAAAGCAAATTCTCCTCGCTACCGGTTTGAAATATGAGAAGATACATGCATGTCCCAATGATTGCATCTTATACCGGAATGAGTATGTGTCGTTGGATAAGTGTCCGAAGTGCAAAGTCTCTCGATATGGGGAGAATGACAAAAGTCCTGCCAAGGTCTTGAGGTACTTTCCGATAATTCCAAGACTGAAGCGCATGTATAGTAATAAGGACACAGCGAAACGTTTGACATGGCACGAGGATGAGAGGATCAAAGACAACAAGCTTAGACACCCTGCGGATAGCCCCCAATGGAAGAAAATTGATTACATGTACCCAGATTTTAGTGAAGAACCAAGAAACCTGCGATTTGCACTGACAAGGGATGGAATCAATCCGCATGGGGTTCAACGTACTACTTACAGCACATGGCCTGTCATTCTAATGAATTACAACCTCCCCCCAAATTTGATTATGAAACGCAAGTTTATGATGCTTTCGATGCTTATTGGTGGGCCCAGTCAGCCCGGCAATGATATAGATGTGTACTTGGCTCCATTAATAGAAGACTTGAAGCATTTGTCGCATACAGGTGAAAATGTGTTTGATGCTTGCAGTGAAGAAAACTTTACGTTGAGAGCCCTGTTGTTTGGAACAATTAATGATTTCCCAGCTTATGGTAATTTGTCTGGATATAAGGTCAAAGGGTATGGTGCATGCCCTATATGTGAAACTGGTACCCATTCAATTCGGCTGGCTCGGTGTAAGAAAAATGTTTACATGGGGCATCGAAGGTTCTTACCGAGAAACCATCCTTGGAGAAGGTGGAAAAAAAGCTTTCAATGGTAACTCAGAAGAAAGTACTCCACCTCCGATTTTAACAGGGGATGAATTGTTTGAGAAGGTAGAAGTGTTGGAGAACAATTTTGGCAAGCCTAACGCTACAAATGTGGCAGAGAGTGGTTGGAAGAAGAGGTCCATATTCTTCGAACTCCCGTATTGGAAGTCATTATATGTTCGGCATTTTCTTGATGTGATGCATGTGGAGAAAAATATATTTGATAACTTAATTGGCACAATCTTGAATGGTAGGGGAATGAGTAAGGATAGTGTTAAATCGAGATTAGACATGCAAGAGATGGGGATCAGGAAAGAGTTAGCACCTGTTCAAAAGGGAAACTTCACATATTTGCCTCCAGCGGGCTACACCCTTTCTAGAAAGGAGAAAAAAGTGTTCTTTGAGTTTCTCAATGGAATCAAAGTGCCAGAAGGTTATTCCTCAAATGTTAAGAATCTTGTGTCCATGAAAGAGTTGAAGTTGAAAAACCTCAAAACACATGATTGTCACGTCATACTGCAAAATTTCTTACCAGTTGGCATACGAAACATTTTGCCGAAGAAACTGCGGGGCACGATTACTAAGTTGTGTTTGTTTTTTAAGGCCATTTGTTGTAAAGTTGTTGATGTCGAAATGTTGCGTGGTTTGCAAAAGCAGATTGTGCTCATCCTGTGTGAACTCGAAATGTACTTCCCCCCTTCGTTTTTTGATGTTATGGTTCATCTTGCAGTACATTTGGTCAGGGAGGTTCAACTGTGCGGCCCAGTATATTTGAGATGGATGTACCCGGTTGAGCGTTTCATGAAAGTGTTGAAGGGGTATGTCAAAAATAGATATCGACCGGAGGGTTGTATCGCTGAGAGATACATCGTGGATGAAGCAAGTGATTTGTGTGCTGATTACTTATCTAGTGTTGAACCTGTTGGTATGCCAAGGTCTTGTCATGAAGGTCGATCAAAGGGAAAAGGGATTAGGGCAAGCATATTAGTTAACATTTCAAATGTTGACAGAGAGTTAGCTCATTTACATGTTCTCCACAATAGTAGCGAGGTAGAACCTTTTGTTGAAGAGCACAAAAATCTTCTTCGAGTCGCACACGGTGATAGAAATGAAAGTTTGATCACAAGAGAGCACAACAAACATTTCATTGATTGGTTTGATGGACGGATTCGCCGTCAGTTAGAGCTAGACGATGGGTCAGTGTGTGAGAAATTGTACTGGTTGTCATGGAGACCGTCTTTAAAAGCATTTTCTTATACGAGCTATGCAATCAATGGTTACACATTCTACACTAAAGCCCATGTTGAGAAGAGTCGAATGCAGAATAGTGGAGTCACAGTGGTTGGTGAGGGATGACATGTATCCAGTGCAAAAGATACAAATCCAATATATGCAGAGATGGCATACTTTGGGGTGATTGAAAGCATCTTGGAGTTGGATTTCTCTGGTTTAAGATTCCCTGTCTTCAAATGTCAATGGGTTAACAACTCTGGTGGACGACGGATCGATGAGTTTGGATTTGTGTCGGTTGACCTTTCCAAAACTGGATATAAGGAAGACCCCTACATTTTACCATCTCTTGTTACACAGGTGTTTTACATTGCAGATCCTTCGAAGAAGAATTGGTCGATAGTCATGCAATCGAACAGAAATCATGTTGATCCTGTTGATGATGAAAGTACTGAAATAGATATGAATTTTTTGATTGAGAACGAACCTGCATTCTTCACATCAATCTTACAAGAATTTGATGCGCCAGAAAATAGTCTTAACGATGAACCTTTTTATTTAAGACGTGATCATAGAGAAGGCATTTTCATTAACACAAAGAGAAAGCGAAAGCGAGTAGCTGTTATTCGTTTTCAGCAGAGAAAAAGAATACGGGCAAAAAAAATGATTTCTCATGTATGCAATTTTTTGTTTTATTATCATTTTATCATTGTATTTATATTATTGAATTTTTTCTGGTTTTTCTTTCTTACAGGATAATGGAGGGACAAGATCATGACCGGGAAGAGGTGGCACAGCCCAATGAGGGACAAGATGAGCATATTGCAGACTACAATAAAGAGAGGGAGAAAGCAAAGAAATTGGTGAAACGTGGTAGAACGGTGATGAAAGAAGTTATTTCACTAAGACATAAGGGGATTAAGATCAAAGTAAGATGGAATGAGGAGAATCAACCAATTGGCAGAGAAAGTAAGTTATTGATCGCCTATATTGGAGTGATTGTTCGGAACACCGTCCCAATCACATTAAAAGATTGGAGATATTTGTCCCCGGACATAACAAAAGCTATTTGGAGAGAAATTTTGGTAAGCAACTTTCAATGCAATTATGTTTAATACAATCTTTATTTGGATGAGTTATTATGATTACAAGTTTATACTTCATTTGTTACAGACTGCCTTTGACTTATCGGACTGTGAGGAGGCCAAAGGTTATGTGCTGAAGAAAGCAACGTCAATGGCCCGATGGTGGCAATCCCATCTAGGCATATACTTTGTGCGCAATGTTGATGGTGATATTGATCCCAAGCGTCCAGTAGATTTCTATGATGTGATTACGCAGCAGCAATGAGATGAGTTCGTTGAGATGCGATGCTCAGAGGAGTTTCGCGCCGTTAGCGAAAAGAATAGCCAGTCAGCAGGAAGCAACCTATACCCGTATATGCGCGGTAGAAATAAGTATGCTGATTTACAGCATGAAATGGTACGTTAACATCTTCATTAATGATATAAATGAATGTTCCTATAATTAATTCATGTTAACCTATTTTTCGGTTACAGTTGACTGCTGACCCTAATCGCAAAGTAGATCGCCTTGACTTGTGGTTGGAAGGTCATACAAAGAAGGATAGGACTATACACCATGATTCCGTTAAAGCGGCTCGTGATCGAGCAGTAAGTCATTTTCTTAGTTATATTCTCAGTTTCTTATATTGCTTGATACATAACCAACCATTATCATTTCCTTCCTATAGATTGAACTAAAGCAAGGTGCATCAGGAGAAATCCCGTCCCATGGCCAAGATGACTTGCTTGGCCGAACACTTGGCCTCTCAGAAAGTACAGGTCGTGTCAGGGGCATGGGGTTTGGTGTTTTGCCCTCACAATTTTTTAAGGAGAAGCTGAAAAGCCACCAAACGTCCGCACTTGAGAAGCAGTACAAGGCCTTGTACGCATTTTGTGAAAACTTGCAAGAACAAGTTAATGAGATTCGATCAGGGCGAGGTCAGGCATCAGGCCATCAATCTCATGCTCCATGCTCATGAAAGCCTGGTCATGGAGAACTATAGTTGTACAATGGAAAGTGCCCCCATTCCAGAGGTAAGCGTTATGCTTTTTTTACTTTTAAATATTAATGTTTTTATGAAATGTTACTTCATAATTGAAGGTGAACATTCATTTGTAGGGTGAGTCTTATTGTCAACTATATTCTGATCTGTCCTGGAATACTCTGGTTGCTCTGGCTTATGTCTTCAATGATGGGAGCAAAATATTGCACAATTCGCCTCTCCCTGCAGGCACGGTGAGGGTGTCCATCCACATCTCTCTTAGAGATAATTCACCGTTGCCGTATCCCATTGATGGAATGAACGTGGTCGTTGACGCAATAGGTTCTTTTGTGGCATGGCCCAAAAAGTGGATGGTTCTTCAATCAGAGGTGATTACTTAGTTAGTTATAATTAATATATAATAGATAAAGAGATTTAATTAGTATATGTGTAATTACTTAATTACTTACTATGTTTAACAGCCCAAAAAAGGACAAAGGAAGGAATTGGGGAAAACAGACCACCATGATGTCCAGCCACGTTCTGCTATTCCGACTAAACCTCGGAAAAAGAGTTTGAAGGTAACTATTTACTAATGGATTTACATTAGCTAGCACTCATTTTGTAAAAAGACTTATTGACATATTTCTTAAACAGCAAACTCCTACTCCTCATGACACCAGACCGCATCAGCCAACTCCTACTCCTCGTGTCACTCAACCGCATCAGCCAACTCTTACTCGTGTCACCCAACCACATCCCTCTGAATCATTCCGTATTAAACTAAAGAACTTGACAAACCAATTACCTGATTTACAACAAATCGAAGTTAAATTAACAAGGACAATTTATTACAAGAGTGTCACTGAGCTCCTTGGTAGTGAAGTAATTATGGATGTGGTTAATCAGGAATGGATTAGTGCGTCAGCTATCAACATATGAATCAAGTATGTAATGTTGAATTTATTTTTATGTTATTGTGGTTTCTTACATTGTCATTTAGTATTTAAATTACAATAATTGTATGTGTTGATATGTTTTTTTGTATAGGTATTTGCATGATGAAATAATTGTGCCAGGGGACAATGCCAATTTCGCATTCATAGATCCAAATACAACCTCAATGCTGACTGAAACAGCTAGCTATTGGGATGAAGGTGACGTGAAAGCACGTCTGGGAAGCTCTTCTTCAGATAAAACATTGTTTCTAGCCCCAGTGAATGTATCGTAAGTTCTTACTCGTCATTAAATTTTTTTTTTTTTTCAAATTTTACATGTATATAACTGTTAATCACATTTTAGGAATCATTGGGTTCTCCTTGCATTCAATCCCGTTGCACCAAAGTCTGTGGTGTACTATCTGGATCCTATTAGGTCGGGTAAACCTGAAAATAGACCTTCGTATATAAGGTTTATCAATGGGTAATGATTTAACCTTACTAAATTATGTTAACTCATTTATAAATGTCACTCTTACTAATTTTATTTGTCTCGACTTTAGTGTGATCACTTCTTGTAGGTCTAGTAAAAAAATGAAATACTCCAAAGCATATGACTGGCTCAAAATTCAGGTTAATTATACATGCTAAAACAATGATTTGAATTATGGACTGTAATCATATACAAGTCTTTTAACACATTTGTGGTTTTTTTGTTGTAGTGCCCATTCCAACCGAATGATAATGATTGTGGGTATTATGTTATGAAATTTATGAAAGATATTGTCACTCATGATCAACTGGAGGTCCCAGGAAAGGTAAGTTCTGAAATTTTCCATTAATTTAAAACTCTTTTAATTTGTTCACATATTTGCTTGTATGTGTGGATTACTTTTAACTCACTTAAATTTAATTGCTACTGACATGTTTCTATCCACCCAGTATTATGAAGACTGTCGTTTCGACAGCCTCTCCAAGGCGCAAGTTGGAGAAGTTATTGAAGAATGGAGCAAATTTGTCTACCCCATTGTTGAACCTGTTGTTCTTAATCAGCCACCTGCTACTTATTAGGTTTTAGTAAAGTATCTTCATATATTACTTGAATAAAAATTGTGGATTTGTCTTGATGAAATTTTGTTATGAATAACATGCTTGTTTATTCTATGATATTAATGCTATTTTTTCATATAGGTTGATGATATCCGTTTTGGTGCTTTACTTGAGATCATCTTCATTTGTGGCGTTTAGGTACATATGATCTTTTGCTGCATGTAGTCTTACTTAGGAATTGGTAGTTTTATATTATGGACATCCTTGAAGGAATTTTCGTTTTGACTTTTGATCAATTGTGGCTTGTGTACTTAGTTCATCTTTGATATTATATACTATTCTTTCATGTAGGTTCATCATATCTTTTTGATTATTTGGTGCAAGTGGCCTGACAAATATTTTGGTGATGAGTTAGATCTTCTTTTAGTGCAATGGTCGTGCATAATAGTTTTTTGGTTATGAGGTAGCATATATATAAGTGAAAACAAGTTCTGCTGACTTATTGGTTATGAGTAAATGTAAATGTTTCTGGTAATTTTGGTTAAAAATAGCAGTGGCAGAATACACATAAAGGTGCAAATGTACAGAAGAATATATAAAAAAAAAATATATATCTGTACATGCGCTTAAAGCGCATGTAGAGGTAGTATCTCTACATGCGCTTTAAGCGCATGTAGATGTACATGCGCTTAAAGCGCATGTAGAGGTAGTAGCTCTACATGCGCTTTAAGCGCATGTACATGTACATGCGCTTAAAGCGCATGTAGAGGTAGTATCTCTACATGCGCTTTAAGCGCATGTAGATGTACATGCGCTTAAAGCGCATGTAGAGGTAGTAGCTCTACATGCGCTTTAAGCGCATGTACATGTACATGCGCTTAAAGCGCATGTAGAGAAGCGCATGTAGAGCCCCCCCTCTACATGCGCTTTTTAAAAGCGCATGTAGAGCCTTTACCAGCGCCCCCTCTACATGCGCTTATAAGGCGCATGTAAAGGCCAAAATAAGCGCATGTAAATGGGGTAATCTGTGGTAGTGTTTGTATGGAGTTTTCTTATTGTAAATTTCATACATTATTTATTTGTAGCCATATATAGAAACTTCACCATATATATATAGTCCTGTAAATATATTAGAGGTCATGTTCAAAGAATTGTAACACACAAGTGAATGAGAATATTTTGTCGCTTTCTCTCCAATTTCATGTCTTGCTATTCTATCTTCTCCTCTCCGTCTTTCTTCTTTCCCCTAATTTTCAGATGTCAAAACATATATAGTTCCTTTTCATCATAAGATTTTATTGAGTATTGACATGCCTTGTTTATTTCAAAGGCGGCAGGGGAAGGAAGATGCATGATGTATGTGTGACTGAATATTATCTTATGTCTTTAATGTAAAATCTTAATTAGTTTGGTGAATGGTAGTTGCTGGCATATATTTATGCAAGGTTTAATGTCATTAATTATTATAGCTTTATCTTTTTAGTTATTTATCCCTTCAAATCTAAGTTACTTGAAAATTGTACATATATACTAGAAAGTCAAAGGAAAACTCCACCTAACATTCAAACATTGAATTTCAAAATAGTGATTATATCATCTTAAGAGTTAAAAAAATAAAGTTTAAATTATGATTTTACAAAATACTAGTACTAGATATTACTTCTTCCAGATTTATAATATCACACATTTACCTAATTTAATTATATTAAATTTTAGTTAAGTTAATTAAAATTACATAATTACAAATGCACCCTAATCAAATATCTTTATCTCTATATCCCTCTCTTGTTTGTTAATATTAAGGAGTATTGATAGGGATAGTTTTAGGGGAAATGAGAACAATTAAAAATATGTCTTATATTTAGGATCAAGTTCATCTTCAAAAATAAGTCTTATATTTAAAATTAGATAGAACATGTGTTTTAAAATTCTTTGTGTGTAAAGGAGAAATTAACCTTGTTAATTTTTTCGATCAAAGTGGTAAGTAAATACTCCATCCGTTCCTAAATATAAGATCAATTTTGAAATTCAATTTGTTCCTAATTATAAGACCACTTTTTAACTTTTTCCCAACTTTTTCCCAAATTAACCCTAATAATTCTTATCTATAATAACAAGTAAGAGAGGGAAAGTAGTGAGGATAAAGATATTTAGTTGGGATAATTGGCAATATCATGTGTAAATAACTAACTTCCTTAATTTATTTAAATTAGGGAAAATAATCTTATATTTAGAAACAAAGGGAGTATCTATCTTTTGCTCCACGTTTCATGATATACAAATTTTTTGGATATCTTTTTCATTAAATTTTAAAATTGGAAAGTCTCTCACTAACCGTTGTCCTTTTCTTTATTTTTATTATATTAAGAGCTTTATGCTTTTAACATGGCATCTAGGCTGATCCATTACAACAATGTAAATGAATAGGGAGAGGCACACACAAGATCAGGACAAATAGTAAAAAGGCAATCCAAAGTCGAGTCTTAATGGGCCTCAAGCCTCCCATTCGTGTATACCAGCTTATAGGCCCAATTTCATTGTAAAATCAATGCATCTACATCCACATTTATATCAAGGATGTCTGATGTCAATTTATTGATGTAACAAAAATAAAATAAAACTTAAAACAATCTACACTATTTTGTAAAATTATAATTTGGAAAAAAAGAAAATTATAAACAGTGTAATTTATCGTTAAAGTTGTAAACTTGTAATGCCCACAATGATATAGGGGGATGGATTCTCTTGGCTGAACTCACACCTCTCCATCCCCTATTTATCTCACTCACTGTTGCGTTTGTTTTTTTTTTTGGCCGGAAACTGTTGCGTTTGTTTGTTTGTTTGAACTTGTTTGTTATAATAAGCATGTTCCTGCAAATTGATACAAAATTCTTATCACATACTTCATTATCTTTTTTTTTATTACACATACTTCATTATCTTATGCAACGAAAGTAAGTAATAATGAAAAATTATTTTTAAATGTTATAGTAGTTTTGTCCCTGTTCGTTAATGTATGCTCCTTAATTTGTTGTAGCTCATGATAAATTCTTGGCCCCTTATGTCGTGAAAAAATTCCTAATTATACTCCACTCGGTCTGAACGTCATACAAAATACTTAAACTAGTTCATAAGAAAAAAACGCTGAACTCATTAAATTGTTTACAAAATTTAAAACTTTTTAATTCTTTTTTTTATTACAAACTTTTTAATTCTACCATTATTAAATAAAGTCGCATAGGAGAAAGAAAAGTAAAAAAATAACAATTAAAAATGTTTAAACTTTAAAGAGTAGTTTGGCTAATTGAGTACTAATAAACCACTAGACTTTTAGACCAGGGCTGTATTGGCTAATCCATTGAAAAGCATTAAACATAGGTTACTTTATTTTAAGTGGGTTTATAATTTGGGGTAATTAATTACAGGTCCGATCCCTTGTAACTTGTAAGGGACATAATATTGAAAAGCCTCACTAATTAGAGAAATCTAAGTAACAAATTCTGAAGATGTGAGACCTACAGATAATAATAAAAAATTCTCCTCCCTTACCATTTGCAAATTCACCCAGGGAGGGTTTTTGTTTCGAAGATTAAAAGGTTTCTTTCGAAGAGAATCTTTTGGAGCTTCGTGTTGGGTGATTCCGGAGAGACGACACTGCTTGCCGGAATTTGCCCCGGTGGTTGCCGGAATTCTATACTCCGGCGGGAAAGAGGGTGAGAGAGCCGACAGATGAGTTTGGCGGGTGGGAGTGGTGGGGAAGGAGGGGAGATGAAAGAGAATGATATGGGAGGAGAATTTTTTTATTATTATCTATGAGTCTCACATCTTCATAATTTATTAAAGTGAAATCCCCTGGAACTTCACTTTAATTTCTCTAATTAGTAAGAATTTTTCAATATTATATCCCTTACAAGTGACCTGCAATAAATTACCCCTTATAATTTAAGTGGCCGGGTTCACAATTTGGTGTCATAAATGTAACACATATAAGACTAGATTATTATAACTTACAAACTAACAACTTTTGAGCCTCCGATAATAACTTAATAAACATGTCATAACAAATTTGTGGGACTTGAGATCGATTTTGTGATTATGTGGGACATTATTTGATCTTAATTAAGTTCTTTATATACTATTGTTAAAATAATCATTTGCAAAGCTCGGGCTCATTTATTATATTCGTTTGATCCCTTTATTAGCTTGCATAAATGTAATCATTTTCAAGTCTCGGCATATACACCTTTTTTTGTTTGATAACATATGTTATTTCATCAAATTAGGGAATATTGAGATACAAAGTATAAAATAAATGGTCTTCCACAAAAAGAACACAAAAGGTAATGGATATAAACCTTAAAAATTAGATAACATAAACATAAATAGGAGAAAAGTCATCACCACTAAGAATCATAGCGTCCTCATCATTCCATCGTCATAATTTGTAGGCAGAAAAAAAAACTATCATCAACATTAAAATCATTGTGAGTAGTGGTTGTTCGAAACATCTTCCTCGAAAGATTTACACATCTTATCAGCAATAAACCAACTAAATTGGTTTTTGAAAATCTCCATGAGCATATATTATGAAAACAAAATTGTTAGAATCTTAAGTTTTGATGAGGACTAAAATATGAAAGAATAGGCCAAGTACTTAGAAAGCAATAGGTTAACATAGGATCCCAAGTAAGAGTGCAACCGGATGTGGATTTACTTCCGGATAGACTAGGACTTGCACACGCGGATAAATGTTTCATCCCCCAGCGGCAGCGAGTAACTCACTAGGGATTTAACTTAGTCCATGAACGCTAGATATACAAAAGCTTAAGACTAAGCTATGATTCAACCGGAAGTGAAATTGCTTCCTGTTAGACTTAGACTGGCGCAGACTGATAGAACAGATATAACCCTAAGCGTCAGTGAGTTTACCACGTCAAGTGAAAGTGCTTCCGATAGCTTAGTGACTAGCGCTGACTGTTGGAATGTAATACACTGAGCGAGAGTAAGTGATAGTGAGCTAAATCCTTCATCAAGTGGAATTACTTCCGGATGTAGAAGTGCTTCCGGATACACCTTAGACTTAGGGAACACCCACTGCATGTGACTATGTGCTTATATTGCTAAACTAACGTTCAAGTGCAGCACACTAAGTAAGGTTGCTTCCGGATGTGATTTTGCTTCCGCAAGCAATCAGAATGTCAGAACGTTCAGAGATGCAGTGTCAGAATGCTTTTGTCAGAGCAGAGGTGTCAGGACTACTTTTCAGAGATAAAGCAAGTCAACCCTGCTATGCATTGATGAAGCATTTATTGGGCAAACGGTAACATGGGAAAAACGGCCATATTCAAACGGCTAGCCCACCTACCAAGAGTTCAAAATATTTGAAGACTATTTAAGGGAGCTCAACTTCATTTATGAAGTAATCAATTATCTTCGAATATTCTTGAGAGAAGTTAGAGCGAGAAACTAAGAACATCTTCAAGCATTCAAAGCTGCCCAGAAAAGTGAAGAGCATTTAACACTTTGAGTGATCTTTTCATCTACTTATTCTGTACTCATAGTAGTTAAGTCTCTTCCTGTTATAAGAGCATTGATTGTACTTAAGTGTGTAACACCATCCGTTCTTTGAGAGAACTTAGTCAGAAAAATCCTTTAAGTGTAAAGGTTAACCCCTTGCTTGGTGTGAGGGGGAACTAGTTAGAAAGGTTACAAGTGAGCCTGTGTAAAACTTGTGGTTGTAAGGTTGCAAGTGATCCCGTGCAAAACTTGCGGTTGTAAGGTTTCAGGTGAACCCGTTTTTAAAACCTGAGATATAGTGGAACTCGGCCTGGGTGGTTGAGGACTGGACGTAGGTCAGGTAGACTGAACCAGTATAACTCTTGTGTTTTTTCATTCTAGCGTTTATTTTTGAAGCACAATTCACCCCCCCTCTTGTGCATCCATTACTTTCATTTGGTATCAGAGCAAGGTCTTTCTCACTTGATTCCAACGAATCAGAAAGTAAAAGATCCAGTAATGGATAGAGACTATTCTCTACCAGATGTCTCTGTTCAACCCAATAAGCCCCCAGGCTTCGATGGGTACAACTATCCATTCTGGAAGTTCAGAATGGAGACTTATATCAAGTCAAGTAACATCAGACTCTGGGACGTAATAGAACGAGGGGATCAAACTCCACTAGATGAGGATGGATTTGCAAAGGTGAGAGCCAGATACACTCCTGAGGACTATGCCCTAGTCCAACTGAACCATCGAGCCATGCACTACATCTAGTGTGCTCTCAGCCCCAAAGAGTTTCACAGGATCAGCCACCACAAAAATGCTAAAGATATGTGGGAGGCTCTTGAGGCTGCTCACTCTGGAACCAGGGGAGTAAAAGCGAGACGTGTTGAAATGCTGGTGGAAGAATTTCACAAGTTCGCCATGCTAAGTCCCACCGAGCCTATCAGAGAGCTGGAGCTCAGGTTCACCCATCTCATCAACAATTTGGCCTCGCTGGGTAAGGATATTCCTGAAAGAGAGCAAGTAAGCAAGATCCTAAAGATCTTGAAGGGTGACTGGATCACCAAAGTAACTATCTTGCAAGAAGTGCAAGGAGAATCAACCAGCTCCATCACCGCACTATTTGGCTCTCTTGCTGAATATGAACCTACCTTGCTGGCTATGAGAGCTCCTCAAGCCTCATCCAAGAACAAGAACCTTGCTCTCGTTGCTCCCAGCAAGGAGATCAATGATGATGATGAGGATGATGAGGAGGAGATGGACGATGAGGAGATGACTATGATGGTGAGGAAATTCAGGAAATTCTTCAGAAAGAAAGGAGGCTATCAGAGAGGTGATTCCAGCCAGAAGAAGGGATACAAGAAAGAAAAGGTCCCTGTGTGTTTTGAATGCAAGAAGCCTGGTCACTTCAAGGCTGAGTGTCCCAGCCTGCAGAGGTCAAAAGGCAAAGACAAAAGAAAGGCCTTTGTCTCCTCCATTTGGGTAAATAGCTCAGATGAGGAAGCAAGTGATGAAGAAAAAGTTGCCAACCTCTGCCTGGTAGCCAGAGAAGATGATGAAGAAGCATCTTCAGATCTTGACCTCACCAACAAAGATCATGAGGTAACTCTTTCTGAACTACAAGAGGCTTACAATGAGGTTCATGAAGAATTCTCTAGACTATGTAAAGCCTATAAAGTGTTGAAAACCAAAAAGGAATCACTTGAGTCCAAGGTGGGCTCACTAAGTGAGGAACTAGCGGAAGCTAGAAGACTTCCGGTAGTGGATGGTCAGGGTTCTCCCCAAGTAGAACCCAACGCCCCAACACTTGAGAGCTGCCCTAATTGCAGCAAAATCTCAGCTGAAAATAACAAGCTGCAAAATGCCCTGCAGAAGTTTACCAATGGTTCAGAAATGTTAAATATAATCTTAATGAATCAAAGGGCATATAGGGATAGAACTGGCTTAGGATATACCCCTAGAGGGAAAAGGTGGGTAGAACCAAAAGTAAAGCCCTACTTAAAGTTCTTCCATAAAGCTACTAGTCATAGCTCCTCACCCTTTAACTTCTGTAATTACTGCAACAGGAAAGGACACTCCACGTCCACCTGTAATGCCAAGAAGCATGGAGCTAATAGCTCTTACAAATGGGTTCCTAAAGGAACCAAGGCTACAAAGGATCCTCCACCTGCAAAGGAAACCAAGAAAGGACAAGGATCCCGAGCCTGGAATCATTCCACAGGGAAAACCCAAGAGCCTAGAGCCAGCACTAGGCCAGAGGCTCCAACTGATCATAAGCCCAAGGTTAAGCCCAATACTAGACCAAGGGCACTAAACACTAATGACAGAGGACCCAAGAGAGGTTGGGTACCTAAGGTTGCTTGATTATTTCAGGTGTGTCTCAAGGCATCCAAGAACAGAAAATGGTACATCGATAGCGGATGCTCGAGACATATGACTGGAGACAGAGACAAGTTTAAATCTCTGGTGATCAAAGATGGAGCCACAGTGACCTTTGGAGGAAATCAAAGTGGTAAGATCACCGGAGTTGGAGAAGTTGGACCAGTCAAAGATGTCTATCTAGTGGACGGTCTCTGTCACAACCTGCTGAGCGTGAGCCAGAGCACGGACAAAGGAAATTGGGTAATATTTGATTCAAATGAGTGCATAATAGTTGATAAGCAGGACCTGAATATAGATAAGGCCAACTTAAAATGCAAGCTTAAGGCAAACAGAAATGGGAACCTATATACTTTAGACTTATGTCAACAGCTAGAAGAAAAATGTTTAATATCTAGTGATGAGAATAGATGGCTTTGGCATAAGAGGTTAGCTCATGTCAATTTTACTCAACTGGATATGCTAATTAAAAATGAGCTAGCTATAGGTATTCCCTCTTTTAAAGTTAAGCATGATTTTATTTGTGAATCCTGCCAACGAGGGAAGCAAACAAAGTCCTCGTTTAAAACCAAGAAGAGAGTCTCCACCAGCAGGCCCTTGGAATTAATCCACATGGATTTAGTTGGGCCAGCGAGAGTAAAGAGCTTGGGTGGAAACCTGTATGCTCTAGTAGTGGTGGATGACTATTCAAGGTTCACTTGGACTATGTTTCTTGCCTCTAAGCAAGATGCTTTTGATGCTTTTGTTGTCCTGGCTAAGAAAGTGCAGAATGAGAGAGAGCTCAAAATCACAGCCATAAGGACAGACCATGGAGGAGAATTTGAGAACCATAGCTTCTCTGAGCTATGTGAACAAAATGGCATAGAACACAACTTCTCAGCTCCTAGGACTCCTCAACAGAACGGAGTTGTCGAGAGAAAGAACAGGGTTCTGACAGAGATGGCTAGAAGCATGCTCAATGAGAAAGAGGTTTCTCAAGTGTTCTGGGCGGACGCTATGAGCACTGCTTGCTATATCTCTAACAGAGCCTATGTTCGTAAGGGCTTGGACAAGACTCCTTACGAGCTATACAAAGGGAGAAAGCCCAACATCAGCCACCTCAGAATCTTTGGATCAAAGTGCTATGTGCATAACAATGGAAAGGTAAATTTGGGTAAGTTTGATCCAAAAGCTGATGTAGGTATATTCATAGGATATTCCCTTAGGAGTAAAGCATATAGAATATACAACATGAAAACTCAAACTGTAGAAGAATCCATGCATGTTGTATTTGATGAAACTCCTACGTGGGGACAATCCACAGAGGATGATGGAATACTCAATCTTCCAAAACTACCATCATCTTCCTCACCACCAAAAGAAACACCAACAAACAATCCCAAAGAAGAAGATGAACCCAGTGATGAACCTGGAGTGCAACCAGTGCCTGAGGAGGCACAGGTGCCAATAGCTAGGAGACATCACAGGGATCATCCTCTTGATCAAGTGCTTGGTGATGTTTCTTCTGGTGTCAGAACCAGAAGACAAGTTCAAAATGAAGTTGAGTTTGGAGCATTCTTATCTCAAATCGAACCAACTTCAGTTGAACAAGCTCTTGAGAACTGCGACTGGATTATTGTCATGCAGGAAGAGCTAAATCAATTTGAGAGAAGTCAAGTTTGGGAACTAGTCCCAAGGCCGTCTCATCAATCCATAGTAGGGACCAAGTGGGTCTTCAAAAACAAGCTAGATGAGACAGGTCAAATCACAAGAAACAAAGCCAGACTAGTAGCAAAAGGATATAACCAAGAAGAAGGCATTGACTATGAAGAAACTTTTGCTCCAGTTGCTAGACTCGAAGCAATAAGAATTCTTCTAGCCTTTGCATCCATGAAAGGCTTTAGGTTATATCAAATGGATGTAAAGAGTGCATTTCTTAATGGTTATATTAAAGAAGAGGTATATGTAGAACAACCTCCTGGCTTTGAGGACCATAAGCACCCCAAACATGTATATAGACTAAAGAAAGCTTTATATGGCCTGAAACAAGCTCCTCGAGCTTGGTATGAGAGACTCAGCAGCTTTTTGCTGGGCAAGGGTTTCTCAAGGGGCAAATTAGATAATACACTGTTTATCCTTCACAAAGATAGAGATATGTTAATTGTCCAAATTTATGTTGATGATATTATATTTGGGGCAACTAACGAAAAGCTTTGTGAAGATTTCTCTAAGACTATGCAGGGTGAATTTGAGATGTCAATGATGGGAGAACTAACGTTCTTCCTAGGCCTGCAAATCAAACAGAAGAAAAATGGAATCTTCATCTCCCAAGCTAAGTATTGCAGAGAGCTACTCAAAAAGTTTGGGATGGATGAGTGCAAGGAGTATGATACTCCTATGAGCACCACTGCCCCAATCGATGCTGACGCAAAGGGTAAATCTGTCAGCCTGCCCATGTATAGAGGAATGATCGATTCCCTCTTATACTTAACAGCCAGCAGGCCTGACATTCAATTTAGTGTTGGCATGTGTGCTAGATTTCAAGCCAACCCCAAGGAATCACATCTAACATGTGTTAAATGTATCTTGAGATATCTTGAGGGAACACAAGAACTTGGTCTTTGGTATCCCAGAGGTAACCAAGAGTTCTTGTGGGCTTACTCTGACTCTGACCATGCAGGTTATAAAACAGATAGAAAGAGCACCAGTGGACAATGCGCCTTCCTTGGTGGTTGTCTGGTGTCTTGGGCCAGTAAAAAGCAAACTTGTGTGTCCTTGTCATCCACTGAGGCAGAATACATTGCTGCAGCAAGTTGTTGTGCTCAAGTGCTGTGGCTGAAGAACCAACTAAGAGATCTTGGCTTGGAGTTCCCTGAGGCACCTATTCTCTGTGACAACACAAGCACTATCAGCCTCGCCAAGAATCTGGTTCAGCACACAAGGACAAAGCACATTGATGTCAGACATCACTTCATCAGAGATCATGTTCAAAAGAAGGATGTCAAGGTGCAGTTTGTCCCCACACAACAACAGCTTGCTGACATCTTCACCAAGCCTCTGGGGGTTGAGCAGTTTACTTACATAAGAGGGGATTTGGGGATGGTAAACCCAAATGAGGTGTAACTTCTATTTATTATACTTGGTTATTTTAAAAATTACAAGAATACTAACTTAGGCATCGGAGTGCCAATATATGTTTTTGCAGGTACTCAATGTTAAATCTTAAGCAAGTGCAACCGGAAGCAAAACCACTTCCGGATGAACACTCACTGACACTGGATGATCAAGTCAAGAGAGCGCCAGTGCCAGCCCAAGGGACACGTCCTTCAGAAAACGTTTCAACTCCCTCAATGAGACGTTATGACTTCTCTGATAAGATGAAGCGACACGTGTCATCAGGTGTGTCGTTCCAACTTTAAATTGTTTACGTTACCCAATGTGTGAAAATCTGAAGAGACATGACCATTTTACCCTTGATAACTTTACCTATAAATAGGGTGTCATTTTTCACTTTCACTTTTTACTTGCATCACTTTCACTCTCACCATTTTCTCTAAAATTCTCTTCATCTTCTTCATCGTGTTCTTCATTTTCTTTCGCACAACTCTTCGCATTTCACCCCTTTTACCACAAAATTCATACAAAAATGGCCGGATCTCATGAATCCAACCCAGTTACACAGAAAACCTCTTCATCCAAAAAACACAAGTCAAAATCTGGGAAATCTAGGCATGGACATTCTGGGAAATCTGGGCATCGTGAAGAACTTCGCGATGAACATCAAGAACACCATGAAGGTTCTGGGAAGAATACACAAGGGCAGGTTGAACAAGTCCAGAATCAGCCTGGAACTTATGGTCAAGTGGTAGAGCAGCCAGAGGCTTCTGAGCATGAGAAAGCGAGGGAAGCCAAGAGGAAGGGCAAGAAGGTTCAGTTTGCTGAAGAACCTTCATCCAAGAGGCAGAGGGTTGAGGAGGATGACCCTACAATCTACAGAGATGGGGCCTTGGAGCCTGTTGCCTCCAAGTTTGAGACAATCAAGCCTTACTTCAACAACGGGTTGTTCATCGATCTGAAGAAGATTGATGATCTAGGGTTTGCCCATCTGCGTCCTTACCTCGAGAAATACATGCCCTGGCTGGGGATCAACCAGAGCTACAACATCAATGTCCTGCGGGTGTTCTGTCAATCCCTCACTGGGAAGGTTAAGTATAAAAAGGTCGATGGGAAGGAACAGATCCGCAGACTCTCCTTCACTGCCACAGTCAGAGGGAGAACCTTCAGCTTCACCTAGAGGGACATAAATGCTCTAATGGGGATTACAGACGAAGGGATGAATGAGTGGCTGTACCCTGAATCACTCAAATACACCAAGGATCAGCTCGAGCAGTTGTATGGTACCCCTGGGAAGAAGGTGTCCCAGATGTCTGACTCCAACAGACTTCTGTACTACATCTACTCCAGGCTAATGACAAGGTTGGATTCCTTCCCTACCCCACCATCCTTGCCTTCCTCCTTGAGAAGAAACTGATCAAGGCAACATCTGACTTGGAGGAAGACAATGTCAAGTGTGCTCCTGTGGGAGCCACCAACATCGCGAAGATGGACATCAAGTATATCAAGCCTGCTAAGCCCACTCGCTCAGGATCACAGGCCGAGAGTGCCTCTCAGACTTCAGTCCCCTCCACATCTGGTGCTGGGGATCAAGAGGTGGACTCCCATGCTGGACCAAGCCGTGCTACAAGAGTGCCAGCCTCTGTGAGAGCCTTTGCGGAGGAAGTTAAGGAAGAGCTTCTCTTCAGGCTACCTGACTCCTTGGTAGGGCCTCTCCGTGCTGAGTGCGATACTGGCTTCCAGCAGCAAGGGGAGCGCATCCAGCGGCTCGAGGACAGAGTGGGACAGATCGAGAATCATCTTGCCAGGGTGGACGCAAAACTAGACCTCATCCTCCAGCACCTACAAATTCCCCAACCATCACAAGGTAATCTACCACCTCCTCCTCCTCCTCAAAACCCCCCTCCACCTCCTAATCACCCTCAACTTCCCCCTCCTCCTCCACCTAACACTCAACAACCTCAACCACCACCACAAAATGACCAGCAACCCCCACCATCACCAACCAATGACCACCAATCCCAACCTTCACCTACCCATGACCAGCAAACCCAAGACTCACCCCAACACTCTCCACGCCAATCCCCACTAAACTCTCCATCTACACCTCCTTCATCCATTCTCACACGACCTGGAGCCCCCACACGCTCTCCACTCCGCTTCTCCAACGAACCTTTCCCCCATTCTAATCCTATCAACCCCAACTCTCGACCAAGATCCAACCCCTTGGCCGAGCAACTTGGTTTTCACACTGCCATTCACCCTCTCAGCCAAATATATATAAGAGACTATCCTCGCCTTCAACCACTCTCAGATGACCATTTACCATTTACCCCAGCCTCCACCAACTACCAAGAATACTCCTCCACTCATCCCTACGAAGGTCTCTTTGTCACCCCCAACTGATTCCCCGACACTACCTCATCCCCAGAAATTACCCAACCTACCTCCTCCCCAGAGACCTCACCCCAAAAACCTCCACCCTCCTCTTCCTCAACTCCATCCCTGGCCCTCACCCTCTTTGATGATGCCAAAAGGGGGAGAGATGTGATGTCCACTCTGCGCCTGTCCATGAGTACAAGGGATGCCCTCAGCCAGCCAGCATTATGGATTGATGAAGATATAGCAGCAGCCCTTCGCCGTGCTATGGAATCTCAAAGGCTGGGTGGTGCAGAAAGCCTTATAAGAGGAGAGGCCATCCAGTTCATGCAGCAGAAGAGAACGGCTAAGCAAGGACCACATTTGGAGATGGTTGTCTTTGGGCAGAATGAACAATCCTCACAACCTGAGTCATCATCCGAGCCTCCTCCAACTAAAACAAGTAGAAAGATTGTTGAGGAGATCATGATGAAGTGGGGACTGAAGAGACCTAACCATCCTCCCATTGTGATAGCCAAGCCTGTTCCTGCATCCTCTGGGCAAGCGTCTGAGAGTTCTTCATCTGAGCGATCATCTGCCCCTCCTCCCTCATCTGAGCCAGCAGTCAGAGTCAGTGAGCCCAGAAAGAAGGCCGTTGCTAGAAAACGTGCCAAGAAGATAATTGCCTCCACTGAATCTGATGAGACTGAGGAAGAGACTCCATCTGACCTACCTGAGCAAGGAACTTCATCTGCCCAGGTTGAGCGAGAAACTCCAGTGGTTCAAGCAGTTCCAATTCTGAAGGAAGTCAAGTTGGAAATTGAAGACATGACTCCTGAGGAATTTGAAAAGTTTGGATTCACAGACAAGCTATCTTTTGGTCAGATGGCCTGCCTCGATGCCGACAGAGCAAGTGCCATGCCCACTCCTCCAATTAGAAAGAGCAAAGGGAAGAGTAAAGGGAAAGGGAAAAGGAAAGCCCAGGTAGTTGAGGAGGATCCCAACTTCCCTGTATGGAACGTGAAAATCCGGGCTGTTCACTATCCCAATGGAGAGGTCACCTACTTCGACGATGCTACAGGGTTCCCTGGGTATGAAGAAGTAGAGAACATGAAAATGGCATTTGAGGAGTCTATTGAATCAGAGAGGCTCAGAAGGGAAAGAGATGAAGAAGAGCTCCAGCAGATCATTGCCCAGATAGATCAGAATGTTCATGAGGCCGAGTTAGCCAAACTCCAGAAAGAGAATGAAGAGAGGCAGAGAGAAAGGGAGAGGAAAAAGAGACACAACCTATAGACCCCATCCTACCCCACACCTTTTAACTTAGAATTTTTTTTATATACTTCTCATGCATAACTCATTCTTGCAGTATATGTTCATATTCCTTTATATTCTTTGATTACTTGTATATGTTTATTACTTGTATACTCTAACTTGTAATTCTTGTTTATCAATGAAATATTTCTAAGTTATTTGTGCCTTATCTATTGCTTTTATCTCTCTTCTAATTCTTTCATAAGAACTTAATCGATATAACTAGGTTTGTCATCATCAAAAAGGGGGAGAATGTTAGAATCTTAAGTTTTGATGAGGACTAAAATATGAAAGAATAGGCCAAGTACTTAGAAAGCAATAGGTTAACATAGGATCCCAAGTAAGAGTGCAACCGGATGTGGATTTACTTCCGGATAGACTAGGACTTGCACACGCGGATAAATGTTTCATCCCCCAGCGGCAGCGAGTAACTCACTAGGGATTTAACTTAGTCCATGAACGCTAGATATACAAAAGCTTAAGACTAAGCTATGATTCAACCGGAAGTGAAATTGCTTCCTGTTAGACTTAGACTGGCGCAGACTGATAGAACAGATATAACCCTAAGCGTCAGTGAGTTTACCACGTCAAGTGAAAGTGCTTCCGATAGCTTAGTGACTAGCGCTGACTGTTGGAATGTAATACACTGAGCGAGAGTAAGTGATAGTGAGCTAAATCCTTCATCAAGTGGAATTACTTCCGGATGTAGAAGTGCTTCCGGATACACCTTAGACTTAGGGAACACCCACTGCATGTGACTATGTGCTTATATTGCTAAACTAACGTTCAAGTGCAGCACACTAAGTAAGGTTGCTTCCGGATGTGATTTTGCTTCCGCAAGCTATCAGAATGTCAGAACGTTCAGAGATGCAGTGTCAGAATGCTTTTGTCAGAGCAGAGGTGTCAGGACTACTTTTCAGAGATAAAGCAAGTCAACCCTGCTATGCATTGATGAAGTATTTATTGGGCAAACGGTAACATGGGAAAAACGGCCATATTCAAACGGCTAGCCCACCTACCAAGAGTTCAAAATGTTTGAAGACTATATAAGGGAGCTCAACTTCATTTATGAAGTAATCAATTATCTTCGAATATTCTTGAGAGAAGTTAGAGCGAGAAACTAAGAACATCTTCAAGCATTCAAAGCTGCCCAGAAAAGTGAAGAGCATTTAACACTTTGAGTGATCTTTTCATCTACTTATTCTGTACTCATAGTAGTTAAGTCTCTTCCTGTTATAAGAGCATTGATTGTACTTAAGTGTGTAACACCATCCGTTCTTTGAGAGAACTTAGTCAGAAAAATCCTTTAAGTGTAAAGGTTAACCCCTTGCTTGGTGTGAGGGGGAGCTAGTTAGAAAGGTTACAAGTGAGCCTGTGTAAAACTTGTGGTTGTAAGGTTGCAAGTGATCCCGTGCAAAACTTGCGGTTGTAAGGTTTCAGGTGAACCCGTTTTTAAAACCTGAGATATAGTGGAACTCGGCCTGGGTGGTTGAGGACTGGACGTAGGTCAGGTAGACCGAACCAGTATAACTCTTGTGTTGTTTCATTCGAGCGTTTATTTTTGAAGCACAATTCACCCCCCTCTTGTGCATCCATTACTTTCAAAAATATCTCACGAACACAAAATATTAAAATTGGTAGAAGAAACTTTTATCAAACCAATTTATTACCGATACAGAGAAAAACAATATAACCATATGAATTGAAAAAACATGAAATAAAAGATTGTCGCAAAAGATGGACATTTTCTTCGTCAATCAGATCCGGGGAGGGAGATACCATGAAAAAATCTTAATGATGAGAGAAGAGTTCCCACAACCTTAAAAGTTAGAGGGAAAGAGGAGAGAAAGGCCAGGGCTGGTCCTAACCTATGCTCTACATTGTGGCTATGTATACCTTCACATTTTATGGTTTGCACATTCAATTTTAATCTCAAACTAACAACTTGGAGATTGAAATCACTGACAAGCTCAATTCATGCTATAAAATTGACAAAATTCGCAAGAATGAATTAAGCTGTCTAAATTATGTTGAGTTGAGCTAAATTATGGATGGACTTTTGTGCTATTATTTATCAGTTATCACTAGTTGACTTTTCTACTGCTAAACTATTTTAAATGTGTCCATAATGACAAGTTGGCCACAAATAGGTGGCACTGGTGATGTTTATGTTTTAAAATTTTTAGACAAAATTATCCTTACCATTTAAAGCGTGACATTCAATTAAAATCCATCATACAACCGTTTTCCATGAGAGAGAAAGAATCAACTCTATTGTTATAAAAAACACGAATCAACTTAGCAGCGCAGAATGTTTGGTTAAGACCATTTTCAATGAGGTAGGTCCCGGATTGTATTTTACACTCACCAGTGACCCACAGACATTTTTTATAAATAATTAATGTAACCAATTTTCTTAATTTATTTACATCAAATCAGTCACACATTTTAATTTATATCAACATAGGAGATTATTATGTAGACTTTTTTGCTTTCTTAACAAATCAGTCAAACACATTTTTTTTGATACTCAAACACATTTTATTTTATATCAACCATGGGAGATGGAGATTGTATTGACATTTTTTAAGGTGAGGGATCAAATTTACCTTTTATATATATTTATATTTTTGAAAAGTTCACCACACACCATTTTGAAAAAGTGGTTTAACAACACCTATATACAATTACGGAATGGTTTAAGTGATATCTACATATAAAATAATTGTTAAATATCAAGTCATTTAAATCCTCTGAACTGTCATTAAGTTTGAGTTGTGGGACCCACTCAAATGCGATGCTTTACTTTATTTATATGTTTTTATTTGAGGAAAGACCATGGTTGAGCACATAAAAAGTGCAATAGGTCTTTGAAACACATTCTACAAACATTTTATAGGTCATGTATAACCTTAATTTTCTTAAATGTTTTTATTCTTTTCTTCAAGATTGTAGTTAAATTAGTGAGTACATATGTTGCGTTTTGATTGTATATTAATTTTGAGTGGGCCTACTACATAACAGTAGCTTTGGAGAATTCAATGGATCTGACTTTCAAGAGTTACTGTACTTTAATGTATATAGGTATCTTTGAATCGTTTCGTAATGTTTATAGGTATTTTTAAACCAACTTTTTAATATGATGAACACATAAAAAGTGCAATAGGTCTTTGAAATACATTCTACAAACATTTTACAGGTCATGTATAACCTTAATTTTCTTAAATGTTTGTATTCTTTTCTTTAAGATTGTAGTTAAATTAGTGAGTACATATGTTGCGTTTTGATTGTATATTAATTTTGAGTGGGCCTACTACATAACAGTAGCTTTGGAGAATTCAATGGGTCTGACTTTCAAGAGTTACTGTACTTTAATGTATATAGGTATCTTTGAATCGTTTCGTAATGTTTATAGGTATTTTTAAATCACCTTTTTAATATGATGCCAGGTGAATTTTTCATAAATATATATGAGTATATTTAACCTTTTACCCCTTTTTTCAAAAAAAGTCCACCATACTATTTTTAACATATAAACATTGTGGGATAAAAGCTAAAGCTTTAGATATTATAAATGTAACATACATTTACAGAAATAATAAAGTGTATATTCACTTTTGCACCCATAAAAGTTTTACGATGATGGGTACCAACTTTTGGTATAAATTGGTAGTACATTTTTTCACCTTGACCCTAAATTCAAACACTATAGTATTTTATTTTACATTCTTAATCTCTTAAATGCCAACCTTGTCTTGAATTTAGAATTCGAAAGAATGCTTTCAAACAGTAGTGTCTCAAATAAGTTGACTCAAATATTAATATACATGTACATATAAAAAAAAGTATATAGATTATTTCTTGGGGTGAAGGTTTTATTTTAGGGAAAATGAGTCGCTTAATCCTTTAGTTTTAACTCAGTTATAACTTATCGTTTAACTATGTCTTAGTACAACTTAGTTTATGAACTTTTGACTTGCCTTTAGTCCTTTACTCATTCCCTTGTTTTTTTACTTTTTTTTTATGTTGGTATCTTACAATTCATGCTGAAGTATCATAAATAGCAATAAACTAGTACAAATAAGCTCGAATCATGATCTTCCTCCAAATCTAGTTGAGCTCTGGCGCTTAGTTCCTCAAAACCCAGTATGTAATGCACCAACCATCCACAAAACCAACCATAACCACAATATTAATAAAAAATGACATATAGTTATCTCATAGTAGTTCAAAAACCATGGCTCGCCCAATTCCAATCATTTTAGCTTTCAAATATGCTCAACAACAATATGGATAATTCCTTCATTAATAATCTCACAAAAAATTTGATACAAAATAAACATTTCACAATTATGTAACAATGTCAATATCTCATATGAATTTTCTGAATTATGCTATAATGTCAATATGTCCAATGAATTGTAAAAAATGTTGGATCAATATATCATCACTTGATAGTAATTCAATGTATTCAGTTAATATTTAGTATTTAAATGTATGATAAGAATTTAAAATATTTCAGAATTTTTTTAATATATAGTCGATAGTCCTTGAACTGATTCTAAGTTGGCCTATTTAATCCTTAATCTAATATCCTTAGTGTTGTAAAAGCCGAACCAAAAGGCGAGCCGGAAAAAGATTCAGGTTATGGTTTAACATGGTTGAATCGTTTAGACCAATGATTGAATAGGTAACCGTTGAGCCAAAATGTGATGGACCAGTTCGACTGTCCGATCCGGTCTTTACAGGTCTAACCGTCCAGTCCGGTCCTTACAAGACTGCCTTGAAAAGAAGTACAGAAGAAACAAGGAAAGAGAAATAGAGATGCAATGCAATGCAATGCAACAACGTGATTGGATGACTAACCGCAAGTCCGCAAGAGCGAGAAGGGCCTTCAAGGAATTGCCTGAAAGCAACCCAACAAAAAAAAAAAAATCATATTTTTGCAGAAAGTAGATCAAACACAATACAATTGAGACAAAGAATTAACCGAGTCAATTTACCATTTTGCCCCTCCCTCCGTCTTCCTCTTCTTCTTCTTCAGTTTCCCTCCTTACAAATTTCCCTTCAGCTTTACCGGAAACTTCGTCACTGTGCATATACACAAAAATTTGAGTCCCATAAACAAAAGTCCCTACCATTTCGAACATACCTACGATGGTTCCAATCTCTTAAATAACGTCTCAGGTGTAAAATCGAATTTCAATTCTTTCTTCTTCTTATTATTTGTTCGTTTTTAATTTAAGCTTTGCTATGTTGCTTTGTGATTTTGTGAGCTCATGATAATTCTGCGATTCTTGATTCCTGATTGGTGATTCAGTTATTTGTTTGCAAAATGAAGAAAATAAAACGCACAATAGGCTTAGCTTTTAGCTCTTATTGTTATGTTGATGAAATTAATATCACAGTGAGCCTGATTTCTTTGCAATTTCACTGCATATGCAAAATTATTAGGTTAATTGGAATTTTTTTCGTTATTGAGTCCTTTAAAATCTTCTGCTGTTGCATTTGTGCGTGGTCTGAGTGTTTGTTGAAGGAGTTGAATTTGCTTAATAATGTGAAAATGTGAGGATTTGTTAATTAGTTTCTCTTTTTATTGTTGAATATGTGCTGTGGTTGACTCAGATGGGTGGAATGGAGTTTTCAATGGGCAGTGATGATCCTGCTGTACTTCAGTTGCACAAATGGGGGTCCTCTGAAGATAAACTCGATCTTTCGGAGTTTCATGAAGCATTTCTTTCTCCTACAAGGCAGACCTTGCTTTTGCTTTCGCATCAGCATGAAGCTCTTTTGCTTCCTCTGATGACGGGTGATTATGGCTCTCCTTTGCATAGTTACAGTTTGGTCAAATTTGAATGTCTGGATAATGGTGTTTGTGTGAAGAGCCCTTGCGGATTTCTATGATTGGTTATAATAATTTGTTCTGATGTATGCATATATTTTGTTCTCTTTCAGGTGACTTACATGGCAGTGATTCAAAAAGCAGCCGCGATCGTTGTAGCGATCACAGTTCAGGTTTATCGACTGATTGCTCTCAGGACTTAATGAGATCTAGTGGATCAGGTCTGGTGAATGATTTGCCTTGTACTTCAGGATCCGATATTCAGGTTGACTCTTTTCATGCTGAAACTGAATGTTCAAGATCTGGTAGTTATTCTTTCATTAGTGATGTGAACTCATTAGCTTGGGGTCTGTGTGGGGAAAGCTATGATCAGCATGGTGATGCTTCATTTAGAGAACTTTTATTTGTGTCTGGAAGATGTGGTGTGACAGTCCATGCTTTTCGTAAACTGAGTAAATCTAGAGGCATGGATCACGCTGCATTAGAGGGTCACTTTGGGAAAGGCAGATGGTATGACTGGGGGCCTCAAAACATGAAAGTGGATAAATCTTGCTGCCTTCACCATGAATTCTCTGCAGCTCAGGATGTAGATGGAACTGGTGGAGATGGTGAGATGCATCATAATCATTGTGAAGTTGTTGGGGATGCTTATGGAAGCTCTCCTACTAAAAAATGGCTAAAATCGTTCTTCATTGGGGTTGAAACTATTGCATGTGATGGTACAGCCTGGACTAAGTTCCCAGAGAGTGCAGAATGTCCTTCCTCTGCAGAGGTGATTTCATTCAACATATTTAATGTAAATCAGCCTTGTGACTTCTGTTATAAAGAAAAGCATGCCCAAAATACAGAGAATTCATTAGAAGATGACTCTGACCATCAACGGTTGCATTTGTGTGGAGCAGATACTGCATCTGAAGTTTTGTCCAGTTTATTCGGTGTTGAGATAAATAGGTGCTACAAATGCCTGAAAGTGTTTTCCAGTGCATCATATAACTTGGTAGGATTTATTTTTACGTCAACAGATTTGATGTCTGCCAATACTGGTGGTGTAGATAAAAGAGAAAAGAAAAGTTTGCTTCTTGTTGCCCGTTTAGACAATAGGGGTATTAAGTGGGTTTCATTGGTGAAGCCTGATGAAAGAGTAAATATAGAACTGACCATTGAGTGGGTAGATTTCCAGTTTTCTGACAATCTGCTTGTTTGTCTTAACTCTTCTGGCTTCATTGTCCTTTATGACGCAATATCTGGTGAGTTTGTGACACATTTAGATGTTGCACAGGCTTGTGGCCTTGATCCTCATTCTGATTTGCGGGGGCTAGAAAGGCTTCCCTTAACAAGTGATGTAGAAGTTAATCAAGTATATGATAAGGCTAAATTGTCTGATCCAAATAGTGTTCCTTCTAGGAGGTCATACAAAAGGTTAGTTGTTGCTTCACATACCTCCGTTTTAGCTGTGGTTGATGAAAATGGGGTGATCTATGTGATATGCCTAGGTGATTATATGCCAAAAAAGAATTCTCTATATGAGAAGTTGCTTCCATATTATCAGCAATTTGGACTGGGAATTTTGTTCAATTGGGGAGTCTGTGGTTCTGATATAAGCCATCAAATGAGAAACTCTAATTTCTCAAGCTTTTTCCGTGACAATAATTCTGTTGGTAATGTGCCTCAAAACATTGATGACTCTACCTTTCAAGGAACGGGAGACTTTAATGATTCATATTCAAGTGGCTTTTCTGCTGCTTCTAGAGTATCTGATGACCGCAAACATTGTACTTCTGGAATGGAGTCACATATTATGAGAAAGATCTTCCTTCCTAATTTCAGATCCAGTGATGATTATTCTATTTGCTTTTCTCCTTTGGGAATCACTTGTCTATCTAAAAAGCATAATGTGAATAATAAAAAATCTTCTGAGCTTGTTCATTTTAATCTGTTAGTGAAATCAGCTATGTATGACGACAATTACTTAAATAGTGGATGTAATGTGTACCCACTCAATGGAAAGGAAGAGATAGTTATTGGAGAAGCACTTGGTTGCGCATTCCAAGGCTCTTTTTATATTGTCAGAGAAGATGGTCTATCTGTGTATCTTCCATCCCTTTCATTGACATCAAATATCTTTCCTGTTGAATACAATGGATATCACCAATCAAATAAGAATACATGGATTTCACGTCCAGTAAAAGGCAATGTGGAAATGAAAGAACCAGTAGTAAGGTGTAGTCCTTGGAAAATTGAAATTCTGGACCGAGTTCTTCTGTATGAAAGCACTGAAGAGGCAGATCGCTTGTGTTTGGAAAATGGTGAGTGTTTCCAAGATGCATTATTATTTAAAAGCTACCAATTGTAATTTCACATAAAAATTTTGGTAGCATCACTTTCTTATCATGGGATTCAATAGCTCATCTTGTTTATATGTTCCTAATTATGTATCACTCCCTTTGATCCTTTTTATTAGACAATTCTGGGAGGATTCTTTTGGTCTTGTTTATAAAAAAAAATTTGTGAGGACATTCAATAAAATTTTTCCCTTTTGCCCTCATTAAAAAGCAGTATTTTTTAATGAGATCAATTATCAAAAAGCCACTAGTCAATTCTTGAGTGATGTTATTTTGGGCAAAAAGTTTGCATTTGTAACAAATATAAATACAATTAAGGTTAACAGCATTTTTTTGGCAAGAAAAAATGTTAACTGCATCTTTTGCATCTTGAGGATTATCTTTTCGTCTTTTATGAAAAGGACATGTGGGAGTATTTGAGATGTGTTCATATAATTGACAAATAAAAAATGTGGAGGATAAGAAAAACACCCTAAGAAATGTCCAAAAGTAACTGCTATAAGGCTTGTTTTGATTCACTTATGGAGTTTTTGAGAATAAAAGTTAAACAATGCTCTTAGAGAATAGATTTTATGGAATAGCTTATAAAATTATTGAAAAAATAGCTTGGCAAAATAACTATTCTGGAAAAGTTATAAATGTTTGTTTGGTTTAACTGAAACTTAGGGTTTGGATGTATAAAGCTATTCTGGAAAAGCCTTGGGGTGTTTGTCTATTTAATTTTGAAAGCTAGGTTTGGGCCCAAATAGTCACTTATAAGGAAAAGGAACGAGTTTGTCAGTAACAGAATTTTTCATCCCTCTTAGTATATTTGATAAATTATCTTCCTACATAAAGGTGATAAAACCAGTCCTATCCATGAAAAATCTGAGTATGAATTATTCTTGAAATTACAATTGTTTTATCCGACAAAACATGCCAGATATCAGCTTATCCTGCTGGTTGCGGCAAAGTTCGTTTGTGTTGGGAGGGTGGGGAGAGGCATTGTTGCCCCAATTTTTCTTTTATTCTTATTTCTTTATCATTAACAGGTTTTCTCTTTGTATGGCGAAAATTCTTGTTTCTTAAGTGCTCCAAAATTTTTCTGTTAGCTGTGATTTGCTACATTTTTTCCTGCCAAAAGCTTTTATCAACTCTCAACTTGGGTTTTGGTGTGTCAGGAAGTCATTGAACCGGGTTAATTAGTGGATGTAACATGAATATTTTTTGCCATCATTCTCACTTGAACTGCTGTTATTCCATTTTCCAGAATCGCAGCTTTTAGTTGTTTACCCTATGTTGTGTTCATGATGGAAATATACATTAATTTTCCATTTAGTTCTGAAGTCATATGATTTTACTTGATTTGGAATGGATTGATTACCATGCTACTTTTGGATTTCGTAAGGTCATATTTGAAGTGCAAACATGATTTATTTTATTGCTTTGATCAGGATGGGACTTAAAAATTGCTCGCATCCGTCAATTACAAATAGCATTGGACCACTTGAAATTTGATGAAATAGAGAGGTAAGCTTAAAGTTAGCTATTGCATGCTCTACTTAAATTTCATTGATAGCAGTCTTTTAGTTGAATGAATCTTGCACTAGTGTTTGAGGGACGTCGTTCATGGTATATCTATCCCGAGGGTAATATGACTGGGAAGTTTGTTCTGTATCCTTACAAAGAGATATATTTCCTTAAGTATAATTACATAAAGGAAACACCAATCTCATCGCAAGACTTGTCTTCTAAGATCGAATAGCTGTGTTGGTCTTATTTGACGTTATGATGCAATGATAAAAGCATGGTGTCTTGTATATTTGTCGTGTGTATTGATTTTTGAGGATTTGTGCATATTTGCAATTGTCTTGGATGGATTATTTTGGTTTATTGCCAGTCTTATATGAGATGCATTATTTTGAGGGGTTTTTATTATTTAGGCTTTTATGGCAAATATTATCTAGGGCTAAAGTGCACAAATGACTATGTAATTGTCAAGAAGGTGCTGAAATGACCATGTAAAATTTTTTGGAGCAAAACTGCCCATCGAATTTCAAAATTGGGGCAAAAATGTCAGTTAATTTTTTAACATTTTTACGCATCATCTTCTGCCGATTCATCTCTCACTAAAATATGTGGCAGACTTATGTATTTATTTTCCCATGTGTGATGATGATGCGACAGCGGATGATGAGTGAAAAAGTCAAAAAATTAACTGTGATGAGCATTTTTGCTCCAAAAAATTTTACATGGTCATTTTGCACTTTTGTGACAATTATGTGGCCATTTTTGCACTTTAGCCCTATTATCTAATGAAATTCACTTTCCAGTTTTATTGTTTAACAGATCTCTGGAAATGCTTGTGGATGTGAATATTGCAGATGAAGGTATTGTGAGATTGCTTTTTGCTGCTGTTCATCTTATGCTTAAGAAAAGTGGCAATGATAGTGAAATTTCTGCTGCTTCAAGGTAAGACCTCTTCTTTCCTTCTGTCTCTTTGTTGTATTTTTGAGATCTTGAGCATGTTGAAAGAAAATGATAACATGATATCTGCTATGTGGGGAAAAAATATGCCCATTCGTAGATGCATGGACAAGCATGCGCTTGCTTGCATTGACATATAGAGGGGAAAATGGATATTTGATTTGAATGCTCAAAACATTTACTTCTATCACGATTTTCTTGAGCTGAAGAGGCTTGTGTTTAGCTTCTGGCTTGCTTATTTGGATAGTTATATTATTGATATCAATAATATTATTGTTATTTTTGCTTTTGAAGAACATAAAACATTTTCCACTGAGTACTTTTCAGTTCAAGAATGTAATAGATGTTATTCTTATTTTGGAATCTGCAACAGGAAGAACTGTTGCAATCAACATACTACTTTATTTATCAATAACAGTAGTTGATAACTTCATGTAAATGGAGTAATTGACACTCCTAAATGTGCATCTGTGACAGCCGCAATTCTTTGTGAATCTATTTATAAATTCTTTTTGTTCACCGTGAAATGTACTACAAATTGTTCAAAAAAGGCATGCTAATAGCATTAAAATGGAAGAACGGCATGTAACATCAAAATGGCTGATGCTTTATTACAACCGAGTAATTAAAAAACTGTTTTTTCAACCCCCAAAGCAATGTTTTGAGTTCAAATCTTGATGGAAGAAAACTAAAGTGGGGGAACTTACTTCCCAATCTGGGAATGACTTCGCTCAAATATAGATTAGTTGGTAGGCTTGGATATCGGATGGTTTGTCACAAAACAAGAAGGTGGTTGAATCTAGTGACTTTGTATTTATGCTGCTGGCATGGTTTGTCACAAGGAATACTGAAGTTAGAAAATATTAAAACATTCCATCCGATGGTTAACTAAACTTACTTTTGAGTATAATTCTAGAATTGTTGATTGAATCCCTTTCTAAAATGGCCCTGAGTTATATTTATTTGACTTCAAGAAGGGAATTTCTATAAGAAAACATCTGAGCATCACTGGATCATATATGTCCTGCTTGAACATTCTTTGTTTTGAAAGTTCAAGGCAAACATGCATATCTTTTTGGAACAAATGAATGCATATCTATAGCATACATTTGTTTTAATTCCCAGCGATTTTGTACAACATTTATGATTTTTGGTGATGAGATTGCATCTTTATGCTATTTACTCGGCTATGTTAGTGGGTCTTTATTGTCCTATTGGATTCCTTGTGCCTTTTCCCTGTGTCAGCAGCAATAATCATGATAAAGAGAAGGAAATAATTCCTTATGACAAAAGCTGCAGATATCATGCCTAACCAATTTTTTTCCTGTTAGACTCTGGATTAGTAGATATTTATGTTGTTGACATCTTTAGGCTGCTTGCATTGGCTTCTTGCTTTGCAACCAAGATGCTGCGTAAATATGGGTTGCTGCAACATAAGAGGGATTCATTCATGATGGAGGGGTTTAACCAGACTGGATTACTTTCTCTTCCTCCAATTGAACCAGATAATCTACATAATGATGTGGATTTTGCTCAAAAACTTCGTGAGATGGCTCATTTCTTGGAGATAATACGAAATCTGCAATGCAAGCTTAAGTCAAAATTTCAAAGGGCCTATCAAGGATTGGTATGACGCACTAAAGTTCTGCTTTATAGAGTACTACTTGTCTTGTTGGCATTGTTTTTGGTGATATGTTAATTAAATCCTTACTGACAGTTTTTGTCAAAAACAGGTTGATAGTGGGGACAAGTCACCTTTAATGAGTGCAAACATGTTGCAGGAGGATTCTCCACTTTTGTTTCTTCCATCAGGTTCAGTGACGTTGGATCTTTTGAACCAACATGAAAACTCTTTTCCTCTACCTGCATCAGGTAGTGATGATGCTGAGAATCTTGCTTTGATGCCTGTGGATTTTAAGTCACGTACGGAAAAATTTAGCGAAGCACCTTCTTTTGTTCCTTCGCAAGGAATCACAGAAAAGAAGATTTTGCCAGTGGAAAATCCTAAAGATATGATAGCTCGTTGGAAGATTGATAATTTAGACCTTAAGACAGTGGTTAAAGATGCACTACTCTCTGGCCGTCTTCCTTTGGCAGTTCTTCAATTGCATCTTCATCGTTCGGAAGATTTGGCCACTGACAAAGATCCTTATGATACATTTACTGAAGTTCGTGAAATTGGCAGAGCTATTGCTTATGAACTATTTATGAAGGTAATTTACTGTGTATACTGGCTTATTTGTCATATTAAAATAGAAATGAGTTACTGGATATGAGAAATGATTTTCTTCAAAATACATTCTGTGATATAACAGGGTGAAATTGAACTTGCTGTGGCAACACTCCAAAGACTTGGAGAGAACATTGAATCCTGTCTCAAGCAACTGTTGTTTGGCACAGTTAGTAGATCTCTTCGAGCACAGGTTGCTGAAGAAATGAAGCGATATGGTTATTTAGGACCATATGAATGGAAGGTTTTAGAAGAGATGTCACTCATTGAGGTATGTAGAATTTGCTTATATCATATTGCGTCAAATATGGTGTGGTTTAAGATCTTGCCATAGGAATTTCCATGAGCTAAGACTTGTAAGCTTGTGTTTTTTGTGCATGTATCTGAGAAGAGTCTCTATCCCAGCAGTAGCTTCTGGAAAACGTATCATTGCCGGCTGAATGAAACCAGTCTTCCTTCAATCTCTGTTTTGCCAGTGGAAAATAGATTATTGCTCTATGGCAATTTTATTATTGAGTGTGGGGAGATAGATGGAATTGTCTTGGATTCATGGATAAATATGAGTGAAACTTCCTCTGCTCTGGAAGTGGATGAAGATGGTGCTCATGTTGGGTATTGGAGTGCTGCTGCTGTCTGGTTTGATGCCTGGGATAAAAAAACTGTTGATCGTGTAAGTTACTTCCCAACCCCCCCCCCCCCCCCAATGTGTGTATGAGTGTTATTGTTGATGCTATGAAACTCAGACCAAACTCATTGGTTCAATTGGGAACCTATGTCTAGTCCAGTCTAAAATACTCACCAAATATCTAAGACAAAAACCTATGAACTGGACCAATATGAACTACATAAGTGTCTTCCTCTACATGCAAGTTACCTTTTTTTTGTCTTTTTTTTCTTTTTGAACTTTGTCCATTTTCTTGTTGATTTCATGGACATATTTCTTTAAGTATGGACATAGGTATACTCTCTTCCAACCATTTATCTATATTTTTATTTCAAATGATATATTTTTAATTTAGTTGTTATTTGCCTCTCAAATGTGGCTTGATGGGTAAATCTACCAAGAACCATAACTTTTTCTTTTTTGTTGATTCCTTATGTGTTTTCTATTATCTATGATTTTCCAACTATTTATTTATATTTTTTAACAATATATTTTTAGTTTAGTTGTTATTTACCTCAAAATACTTGATGTCCATATTTTATCTCTTAAAAATATGAACAAAGACTTTAAAACAACTAAATTTAAAACAATCGAGATATACTTTTCGACAGTATTAAAATATATTATTTTGATTGTCACTTGTTTGACCACAGTAATAGTTTATTCGGTTTCCATAACATTGGTCTGTGTTAGGCTGTTATTGTTGATTCTTGTCAACAGTGATTAACTCCTATTTTGTGACACTGGGTTGTTTTGTGTGCAAATTGTCTTGGGTAAAGGTGCAAAATTATACATGGTAAATTAAGAAAGGGGCACCCAGCATCATGGTAATTTTGAGGGTGCAAAAATATACATGGTAAACTATAATGGGGCACCTCACCATCTTTGTTCTTCACTCCCATGGTGCTGGGTGCCCTTTTTACAATTTACCATATATTTTTGGTCCTTTTACAATTTAAGATGTATATTTTTGCCTTATTTTGGTTTATCATGTATATTTTTGCACCCTCAAAATTATCATGATGCTAGGTGCCTCTTTTACAATTTACCATGTATATATTTGCACCTTTGCCCAATTGTCTTTTCATTTGAAATTGAAGGAAAGATGTGAAGAAAGTGGTGGTACCGGTTAGTTTTTGTAGATGGTTGATCTCTTATGATGTACACTTTTTTTATGAATTTTGATGTATAAAATCTCCTGGATGTGCAGGGAGCAACATATTTATGCTGTTTAGAAATCTGCATTTTACATGCTTTCTTAATGCAGAAGACCTCTGATCTAACTTTTTTTTTTAATGTTTGAGTGCTCTACTTGTATTTGTATAGCATTTCTTTGTGTATGCACATGCATTTATTATTTGAACCTTACATAATTTCTGAAGGCAGATGTCTTGTATTTTTCCATCATACGAGTACTTTACTTCTCTTATCCATATATCTCTTATGCAGATGATATTGGGTCAATCTTCTTCTTCAGACTTTTCTTTGCTGTGGGAATCAGAGCTTGAATACCATGCCTGCCGCAATAACTGGAAAGAAGTCTCTAGATTGCTGGACCTGATTCCTGCTTCTGTTCTATCTGCTGGAAGCCTTCAACTCAGTTTGGATGCTTTACATCCTACTTCGACTTTAGGATTTAATATGAAGCCTTCTAACTATGGAAATTTCTTATGCTCTCTTGAAGAGTTGGATTCTGTATGCATGGAAGTTTCAGATGTCCAAATTTATAAATTTTCTCCCAATATGTGTTCTGTGTGGTTGAGGATGTTCATGCAGGAGAAGCTTGCTAAAAGATTTATCTTTCTGAAGGAATATTGGGAAGGGACAATGGAGATTGTATCGCTTTTGGCTCGTTCAGGCTTCATATCAGGCAGAGATGAGAGGAGGACATTGAAGGATGATTGTTTGGAAACTTCATCTGATAAAGGTGGAACGCTACAGGCTTTGCATAAAGTGATTGTACATCATTGTGCACAATATAACTTGCCAAATCTTCTGGACCTTTACCTTGACCGACATGGTTTAGTTTTGGATAATGATTCACTTTGCTCAATACAGGAATCTGCAGTAAGTTCCTGTTCATTGAAACTTATTGTTCTTCATTTAACATGTTCGGATTGTGATAATTTGTACTTGGTCTTTACATTCCAAGTCACTCTTCTGTTAGATTCAAAATCTTCGGGATTTTTTTTTTTTTGCATGTTTGGGGGGGGGGGCACATTTCGTTCTCTAACTTCACAAAAGATTGCTCAGCGGTAAGCTCGCTTGCTGTGGGGCCTAAGGTTGTAGATTCACATCAGACTCTATGTATACATGGGTAAGACTGCCTAATATATTCTTTTTCCCAGCACCCCGCCAAGTGAGGTCTCTGACTGGGTTGGCCCTCATGTGGCCCTCTAACCCCTAATGCTCTTAGTAAAACAATGCAGATATTGAAATTTTAAATATTGACAAAACATTTTCAAATTCTGATATATTAGGTTTAATTTTTGCAAATATTTCTGGCTCAAATTATCAGGTGACAACTTTTGAAGGGATCTGACTTTTTCATAGAAAGTGACTTTTTCAAAATGAAAATGACTTTTTCATTTTGACCTCTTGTTAATTGTCTTTTTCATCATTTTTTACTCGGTATATTTCATCTCTCTTTTGACCCCCTTCATAAAATCTCCCACTTAACCCCCTTCATAAATAAGGGTGTTGTAAGAAATTAAGTTGCATTTCTTACATATTTATTGTCTCAAACCATTTTTAACCAACCTTTTGGTTTGTTTTAGTTTTTTTACCTTATTTTTGAACATATGGATGGGAACAAAACAAATCATATGGATAAAAGAAATCATTAGTTGGGACTAACGGTGTTGGGGTCATAGGACTGAGAAAGATATTTTATAAAATTAAGGGACTAAAGTTTGGAGAGAACCAAAGGTGCACTTTTACCTTTTGTCCATGATAATAGTTATGCAAGTCATTGACAATTGGATTTATTAGTTTAAACCATAAACTTTGCACTACATATTTTGTCCATGACAATAGTTATGCAAGCAAAAAAAATAGAAATTGTATCTGTATTTGTTAGATCATGGGATTTGAAATAATTGTGGAGCCACTGTTCTGATCTGTTATCATTTGGGGAACGGCGTAATCTTTATTAAATGATAGATCCGCTCTCAATTCCAGAGTTGATGCTGGGACTGCATGCTACTGCTCCATTCAGTGTATTTGTTTATATGTTCTTGCACTTGTACAACTGAGAGTATACATTTTGTGAATTACAATAATTATAAAAAACTATTGTCAGTGTTTTCTTTGCGGGAAGTCATTCTCCAATCTGTCAGTATTATAGAGAAATTTATTCTTCTGGCTTCTGTCTGTTGATTGCTTGTTTTATAATATTGCCATTTTGACAGGTTGACTGTCAATGGACCAGATGGCTACTCTTATCTAGAGTTAAGGGACATGAATATGAGACCTCACTTGCCAATGCTCGTGAAATAATGTCACGTCATTCTGTTCCTAGAAGTGACCTCAGTGTTCTGGAGCTGGATGAAATAATCCGTACTGTCGATGACATTGCTGAAGGAGGGGGTGAAATGGCAGCTCTGGCAACCCTGATGCATGCTGCTGTTCCAATTCAAAGTTGCTTGAATAGTGGTGGTGTAAATAGGCATACTAATTCCTCTTCTCAGTGCAGCTTGGAGAATCTTAAGCCAACTCTTCAGCGGTTTCCCACACTGTGGCGCACACTGTTAGGAGCATCTCTTGGAGAAGATACATCGAGTTCATTGGTCCCTAAAGCAAAGATGGGTTAGCAATTATCCCTGATTATTGCTTGGAGTACTTAGGCATATATTTTGGGTCGTATTTTTTCTAATGAACAATTTGATTTTCAATTTGGCTACGCAGCTTTATCAAACTATCTAAGTTGGCGTGATCAAATTTTCTTCTCCACTGGACATGATACTTCACTTCTGCAGATGCTTCCGTGCTGGTTTCCTAAGGCTGTGCGACGATTGATGCAACTTTATGTCCAGGTTTGCTTTGTTTTCTTCCTGAAATGATTGTATTCCTGCATGTGCTATTGTTACTTTCAGTTTTTTTCTTAATTAAATTCAAAGTAATTTGTTTGTTGTTTTAAAGACTAGGGCGAAGACCCAAAAATGATACATAACTATTGGCCAAGGAACAAAAATAGTACATAACTATTTGAAGGTACAAAAATGATAACTAACTTTTACCATGTGATCAAAAATGATATTTTAACTAATACGACAATAATATTAGACATGAAATGTCCAAAATGCCCTTATAGTCAAATAAAATTTTACCGGGTGGCGATTAATTTATAAGGGCATTTTGGACTTTTCATGTCTAATATTTTGTCATATTAGTGAAAATATCATTTTTGATCACATGGTAAAAGATGAGTATCATTTTTGTACCTTGGAATAGTTATGTACTATTTTTGTTCCTTGGCTAATAGTTGTGTATCATTTTTGGGTCTTCGCCCGAAAGACTATGCTTAAGATGTATTGTTATGACAACTTTGCTGATCTTTCATTTTCTACTTCTGTTTGTTTATTTTAGGCGCCTCCTCCTGCATATATTTAAATACAAGCTGTTACATGGTCATACTAATACTTAGTTACATATTTATGCTCCTTAGCTGCTGCTGCTGCTTTATTTTAGCTTACCCTGTAAAATTTTAACCCTTTGCTTTTAACTAGTTTGCCTGCTGTTTCTTAATACTCAGCATACAATTTATAGGGATGATGAACACTAATTCTATGCATGTACACATTCCAAGTAATGTAACTTTCATGATGTTACAGGGTCCTCTGGGATGCCAATCACTTTCAGGATTTCCCCCTGGGGAGACTGTGTTACATAGAGACATTGATTTATTTATAGATGGTGATGTTCATACTGAGATAAGTGCCATCTCCTGGGAAGCAACTATCCAAAGACACATTGAAGAAGAACTATATAACTCTGTATTTGAGGTATGGTAAATCTATTTGATCCCTTTTTCTTTTATGTTTTATTTTTAAAGGGGGATTTCTTTCCATCCCCTCTCTACTATTTGTGTCATGTGTTTCTTTCTCTGACTCTAAGGTAGTCTGGTTTTCCATGTAACTTATATTATCTATCCTAGGTATGTCCTAGTTTTTCGCAATTGTACACCAGGGCCTCCCTTGGTTTATGCCTTGGAACCACCAAGTTTAGTCCCTTTCACAGCAATTGTCCTAGTTTTTTGGCTCTTTGGTGTTTATATTATTCTCTCTTTTTGTTCCTTAATTTTTTTTTTTTTCTTATATGCATTCTCTTCTACTTTTTTATAAAAAAATATTAGGAAACAGGGCTTCGGCTTGAGCACCATTTGCATCGTGGGCGTGCGCTGGCTGCTTTCAACCAGATTCTTATCAATAGAGTTCAACAATTAAAGCCAGGAGGGGGAGCTGGTGCTTCAACTAATAGGCAAACAAACACTCAATCTGATGTTCAGACGCTTCTTTCACCACTTTCTCAGAGTGAAGAAGACCTCCTTTTGCCGGTGAGGACTGCTTTATTTTTTAGTGAAACACTTGGCCAGAGCCCAGAGTACTGTTTGACTTTTGTATGCATATGGAATGAGAAGTGAATCTTGAAACATAAAAACACTTTAAGAGGGCATGTAACAATTGTGTATGGATTTAAAAATTTTTGTGGTTGAATTTTCAGATTTTGCCCCTTGCTGTTATGCATTTTGAGGATGCTATGCTGGTTGCTTCGTGTGCTTTTCTTCTGGAGCTATGTGGTTTGTCTGCTAGTATGTTGCATGTTGATATTGCTGTACTAAAGCGTATTTCTTCTTTCTACAAGTCAAGTGAACGCAATGACAGTCTAAGACAATTGTCACCTAAGGGCTCTGTTTTCCATGCTATATCCCATGACGATGATGTAACAAATTCTCTTGCTCAAGCTTTAGCTGATGAATATTTGCACAAGGATTCTCTTGGAATTTCTAATAAAGCTGGAAGTTCAAGCAAACGGCCTGGTCGAGCCCTTATACTGGTTCTACACCACTTGGAAAAGGCAAGTATTCCAAGAGCTGTTGACGGAAATTCTTGTGGATCTTGGGTTTTGAGTGGTAATGGTGATGGATTTGAGTTAAGGTCTCAACAGAAGATTGCTAGTGAACACTGGAGTTTGGTTACAAATTTTTGTAGGATGCATATGCTTCCATTAAGTACCAAGTACCTAGCGATGCTAGCTAGAGATAATGACTGGGTATGCCTTTTCTTCTTTTATTTTTATTCTAGAAAATGGTTATTATTAAGACAAGTCTTAACCATATGTTGTGTGTTGCTTGTATCAGATTGGATTCTTGTCTGAAGCTCAGGTCGGGGGATATTCATATGAAGCAGTATTCCAAGTGGTGAGTATTGTTTAGTATTCTAATTTTCTTGATAAGTTTAAGATGTGTAAATCAGTTTAAATGATATCACTCCACTTTCTAAACTATTTGTTGCCTATGTCAGGCATCTAAGGAATTCAGTGATCCACGACTCCGGCTTCATATGTTGACGGTTTTGAGAGGAATGCAATTGAAGAAAAAGGCAAGTTCTTCATGCTCAGATACTCTAGAGAAAGGCAGTGAGACAACCTTTCCTGATGAAAATATGTGCATTCCTGTGGAGCTCTTTCGAATACTAGCAGAGTGTGAAAATAAAAGAAATCCTGGAGAGGTTCTCTTGATGAAAGCTAAAGAACTCTGCTGGTCGATATTGGCAATGATTGCTTCATGCTTCCCTGATGTCTCTCCATTGTCATGCCTTGCAGTTTGGTTGGAAATTACTGCAGCAAGGTGACTAGAACTCTCTTTATATAAATGATGTGTTAATGATTGAGTTTTGTTTAGCATTCAATCTTCTGAAGTATTGGGCATTAGAGTGTTTATATAATAAACTCACAAAGATACAATGTTTCAATCACTTAAACTTACTCATCGGCTTGTATTTGCTTCTTGTTTCATGAACAGAGAAACTTCTTCTATCAAAGTGAACGACATTGCTTCTCAGATTGCAGATAATGTTGGAGCTGCTGTAGATGCAGCCAATGGCCTGCCAGCAGGGGATAGAATACTTACATTTCATTATAACAGGAGGAGTCCTAAACGTCGACGGTTAATAGCACCTATTTCAATAAACTCCTCAGCCTCTGCAATCTCTGACATCTCAAGTTCTTCTAAGGGTGACAAAAAAATTGATTCCACGGGTATATCAAGTGAGGAAAAGAAAAAAGATGAAAATTCTGCATCTACCAATGTTCCAAGTGATTCTGGTGAAGGTCTTGCATCTCTCTCTAAGATGGTTGCAGTGCTTTGTGAGCAACAGTTATTTTTACCTTTGCTAAGGGCATTTGAGATGTTCCTTCCATCTTGTCCCCTGTTACCATTCATTCGTGCTCTTCAGGTATGTGGGCTGAATGAAATTCATCTTTTTTTAGGTTGGTTGTACTGCTTTCTTTATGGAGTTGTTGCTAAGTGCTGTCAAAATGATTTCATGTATTTTAGATCCTGCATCTGTTAATGGTGTTGAAAATGGCATTCTTCTTTATATAATTGTTAAACCTTGGAGGAAGATGTACTGTTTGCAGTGCAGCATGTTATAAGTTTATATATATAGATATAGAAATTTGCCTTTGTGCCTTTTTGCTTGGGTTTTTTATGGCAAGTGCTTTGTCATAATTTAATGTTGAATTACTAAGTTCATGGGATTGTAGTGGCAGTCGTTTGCCACATTCCATATAAAGATCAGCCTTCAATTTCATTCTGATAAGTACAGCATGGTATTTAAGCTTGTGGCTTGTATCATATGTTTAACCTTAACTTAGCCAAGCTATGGCTACCCAAGTCAAGGAATAAGCCTCACATGAAGATGCTGCATTGACCAGAATTTTTTTTTCTCCATGGCATGGAAGCATGTCTTTGTGGTTTAGTGCCATGGAAAACATGAAGGGAGAGGGACCCTTCAATGTGTCCAGGCGATTCCGGTCAGCCAACATTCAGTTGGCTGCCATCCTTTTCCACACTGCCTTATGTAGCTATCCTGCAACTAGCACGTGCATTACATCTTCTAAAAAATATCATCATTTTGATCAAGTTTCATGTCATTGTTCAATTTTATTTCAGCTTCAATTTAAATAACACTGAATTGGATATATTTATTTTTCAGGCATTTTCTCAGATGCGCTTATCTGAAGCTTCAGCACATTTGGGCTCCTTCTCTCTTAGGATTAAGGAAGAACCAACATACTTACATGCTAATGTAGGAAGAGAAGGGCAAATTGGCACGTCATGGATCAGTTCTACTGCTTCAAAAGCTGCTGATGCTGTGCTTTCAACTTGCCCCTCTCCTTACGAAAAAAGATGCTTATTGCAACTTCTTGCTGCTACTGACTTTGGGGATGGTGGATATGCATCGGCATTCTATAGAAAATGCTATTGGAAAACTAATTTAGCCGAGCCTTTACTTTGTAAGGATGATGAGCTGCAATTAGGAAATGAAACTTTAGATGATGTTTCACTCTTGTATGCATTAGAAAAGAATAGGCGCTGGGAGCAGGCAAGGAACTGGGCCAGACAATTGGAGGCCAGTGGTGGACATTTAAAATCCTCTATGAATCATGTCACTGAATCTCAGGTAAAGCTTTCAGCCTGTTTTTGACAGAAAATTCTTGTCTGTAGCTTCAGTTGAGGCAAAATTTTGAAGGCATATGCAAAGCTGTAATGAGTAAACTTGTTTAGATGCCTATAACATTTATTGATTCTTTAATTTTTGAAGCTGATATGACATCATGTGTGTCATCTATCTGCTTTGCCTATATTTTCTGCAGATTAGGAAAATCTTGATCTGTCTAATCTCATCTACCTAAAACTACTTTACAATGGTGAACAAATATATCACTGTTGCATCTTAATAATGAAACCTCAAGAGGTAGTTAGGAGATTCCAAATCTTTGGAAGTTATGTATCGTGTATTTATTAAATGCTTAGGCACTATGTTTTCCCTATCTGATTGTATTATTGGTCAGAATCGTGGAATTCCTTATGATGCTATGAAATTATTCTCTTTTTGGTTCTTGCAGACTTTCAATTTAAGAGTTTTGTAGAAATAGATCTCTTAGGTTCCCTGATAATGACTTGCTTGACTCTATGATGCTTGTTTTGTTATCATTAAAAAATTAGAAGTTTGGTAATTGCTTGATAAACTTTAGCTGAATATAGTGCAATGGTAATTCTAATTGCCAATTTGGCACACTCATGTGTTATTTGATTGTTTTTTTTTTTTTTGTTAATCACCGCCCGGTTTAATCTGGACTCGAGGGGTATTAGTGTTGCCCACATAGGCAAGGTTGTCTACTCTCCCAATGAGAGCACTTCCCGGGATTCGAACACGTGTTCTCATCCTTAGGGTTATAGCTCACTTACCAGCTCAACCAACTACCCATTGATTATTTGATTGTGTTTATTTTAGAGAACTAGATATTGCTTGTTTTAAATTTGTTTTTACGAGCATTTGGCAATTCTCCAAAAGTTTTGAATTTTTATTTTATAAGCCTTTACTGTAAATTTAGAATCCGGTCTCTATAAATAAATGTTGAGTGTATTCTCCAGCATTTTTTTGCCATATATTTTCCAGTAATCCATGTATTGCATTCATGTCTTGTAATATCAGTAATAATATTCTGAACACATCTGATAAGCTTTTTATTATTTTATTTCAAATGTTAGGCTGAATCTATGGTTACTGAATGGAAGGAGTTCCTTTGGGATGTCCCAGAGGAGAGATCTGCTCTGTGGGCCCACTGCCACACTTTGTTCATCAGATATTCCTTCCCTGCTCTTCAAGTGCGTATGGTCTATAGTGGAGTTAATGTTATATGAATCATGTATGTTACTTTGCTTTATTGTAAGTTATCTTTTCCATGATGATGGCAGGCTGGGTTATTTTTCCTTAAACACGCAGAAGCAGTTGAGGGAGATGTTCCAGCAAGGGAGCTTCATGAACTTTTGTTGCTTTCTCTTCAATGGCTTAGTGGGATGATAAGCCTATCTAACCCGTATGGAATATGTCCAGAATTATTTGTTTAATCTTGAGATAACATATTTACTTATATGTATTCTTAAAAAATTTCAGAGTCTGCCCGTTGCACCTTCTGCGTGAAATTGAGACAAAAGTATGGCTTTTAGCAGTGGAGTCAGAGACTCAGATGAAGAGTGAAGGAGATTTCACCATTACCACCAGGGATACTGTTAACAAGAACGATACCAATATTATTGATCGAACTGCAAGTATAATTGCAAAGATGGACAACCATATAAATACAATGAGGAATAGAACTGTGGAAAATAACCAAATTTCTTACAAGAATCAAACATTTGATGCTGGGTTTACCGGAAATACAAAGGCAAAAAGAAGGGCGAAAGGATACTTGCCTTCAAGACGCCAACCTCTGGAATCAGCGGATTCTGATGATGGCTCTAGTCCTTTGAGTTTTAAAAATGAGTTGCAGTTGCAAGGAGAAAACTTAAAGGTAGAAATGTCTTTTTCTAAGTGGGAAGAAAGGATTGGAGCAGCAGAGCTAGAAAAGGCTGTGCTTTCTTTGCTAGAATGTGGGCAAATAACTGCTGCCAAGCAACTGCAGTATAAGCTGTCTCCAGGACAAATACCATCTGAATTCAGACTTGTTGATGCAGCCTTGAAGCTTGCCGCTATCTCAACTCCTCCTTGCAATGTATCCATGTCAATGCTTGATGAAGAAGTGCTTTCTGTTTTGCAGTCATATAATATACTGAGAGACCATCATAATATTGATCCTCTACAGGTTAGCTCCCATATTCTTAGTTTTCCTGTTTTGTGGTATATTTTAGGATGCTAGGTAGTGTTTATTTCTTTATCATTGATGAGATCTGTGTGTGAAATGTGAATACTGTTTTGTAAACATCTGATGCTAGATTTTGGAGAGTTTGGTGGCCATTTTTCCTGAAGGAAGTGGACGAGGGCTATGCAAGAGAATATTAGCAGTTATAAAAGCTGCAAACAAGTTGGGCGTCTTGTTTTTTGAGGCATTCAACAAGCAACCAATTGAACTATTACAGCTGCTTTCTCTTAAAGCACAAGAATCATTTGAGGAGGCTACCCTCCTGGTACAGACTCATCTAATGCCAGCTGCAAGTATTGCTCAAATACTGGCAGAATCTTTCCTAAAGGTTTTTTCTTCATCTTTCTTTGTTTCTTTATATTATCTAGTGTTATTTTCATTGGCATGGCATGGTAAATGTTTTATATTTTTCCATGGATGGGTTTGTTAAGGTTCACTTACAGGCTGAGTTGGGAATCTGAATTGGCCAATGAAGTTATCCAATTTGTTACTTGGTGTCTATAGTGTTTTTTTTTTTGTATTACTTGACATTTTGGTTCTACTGATGCTGCATTAAGTAAATCTTTCCTAACTAGCACTTATTTTCTGAATATGTGCTTTATATACAATATCCAGGGGTTGCTGGCTGCTCATCGTGGAGGCTACATGGATTCTCAAAAGGACGAGGAAGGGCCGGCTCCTCTGCTGTGGAGGTTTTCAGATTTCTTTAAATGGGCTGAATTATGCCCCTCTGAACCTGAAATTGGGCATGCTTTAATGCGCTTGGTGATTACTGGTCAAGAAATTCCACACGCCTGTGAGGTATCATGTCATTAGTTGTTAGTTATACATGTTTATCCTCACACATTGTACGTTTATATATGCATACCTGCACACTTTGAAAGCATTGGTTCACATGATCATTTTACTCCAGACTGTCCTCTTTATAATTTTCTTGGCCAAAACTCCAGAGTTCTTGCTGATATGAGGATGAACTTTACTATCTCACTTTGTTATGCCCTCTTGTGTATATGATCCCCAAGTGAAGAATCTTTTGACTTTAGTTTAGGCGTTTAGTGCAATGTAATCAGTTACCAGGCCCTTCTTTTGCATTGCTGTTGTTTTTTTCGTCTTCATTGTTTAAAGAGTTATCTTTAAAAAGGCGTGACTATTTGAGACATCAATCTTTGTGATTTCGCTAGACTCTATCTCCTTGTGTTGTAGCTAAAGATGTTTTTCTTCCATGTAAATGGCATTACAGGTTGAGCTTCTTATTCTATCTCACCATTTCTACAAATCATCCTCTTGCCTAGATGGAGTTGATGTTCTTGTCGCCCTTGCTGCAACCAGGATTGACTCTTATGTGTCTGAGGGTGATTTTCCATGTTTGGCTCGCCTAATAACAGGAGTTGGAAACTTCCATGCTCTTAATTTTATTCTTGGTATTCTTATAGAAAATGGTCAGTTGGATCTTCTTCTTCAGAAGTTTTCTGCCTCTGCAGCCATAAATACGGGCACCGCAGAGGCTATCAGAGGATTTAGAATGGCTGTTCTTATATCGCTAAAGCATTTCAACCCTAATGACCTTGATGCATTTGCTATGGTATGTTTATTATTTGTTATTTATAGTGTTATGCTATTGGCAAGTTTGTCTATAGTAGCTTGTAGAGCAGTATATAGACAAAATGGTGCTGCTGGGATACAATTTATTATCTGCAACAAGAACTTCGATTATTTAAAAAATGAACCTCCTTATTTCAATTATTGTGGGCTGCCACATTGTCCATAGTTCAAGTTAATGAGTAGGGCAGCTTACTAGAATATTCATATTATGGTATATAGATAAGTCTAGAAGGGCCGACTTGGCTCAACAGCAAGTTCGCTTGCCGTGGGTCCTGAGGTCATGAGTTTGAATCAATCACTTTGCAAAAAGCAGGGGTTAGGCTGCCTAATATATTTCCTTTCCCAGCACTCTCACCAAGTGAGGATTAGAACTGGGTTAACCCTTTTTATATAGATTACTCTAGTTTCAAGCATGTTTGTTAGCCATTGAGTTCAATTTTGGAAAGCTTTTTTATTTATGGGTCACTGAAATGGTCTAGCAAATGCACTTAATATACCAAAATTATCTGTACATGACGTTGCATGTTCTATATATACATATTATAACTTTTAAACATAGAAATGGCCCAAAAGTGGACAAATTTAATTTGCGGTTTTGGCTGAGGTTAAAAATTTGTTCTCATCTATCCTCATGTTTATTTCTCTGTTCCTTCAGCTATTGAATGGTAAACATATTGAAATTGGGACAATCTCTGAAATAGTTATATTAATATGTGGTATTTTCTATTGATCAACTTTTATGTTCTTCACAGGTGTACAACCATTTTGACATGAAGCATGAGACAGCTGCACTTTTAGAGTCACGTGCAGAGCAATCATATGACCAGTGGATCCATCGGTATTACAAGTATCAGAGCGGGGACATACTGGATGCCATGCGGTATTTCATTGAAGCTGCTGAAGTTTACTCTTCCATTGATGCCGGCAATAAAACACGCAAGGCTTGTGCTCAGGCTTCCCTACTGTCTCTTCAAATTCGAATGCCAGATTTTCAGTGGCTTTATCTGTCAGAAACAAATGCTAGAAGAGCATTGGTCGAGCAATCTCAATTTCAGGAGGCTTTAATTATAGCCGAAGCTTATGGCCTGAACCAGCCGGGTGAGTGGGCATTGGTACTCTGGAATCAGATGCTCAAACCTGAAGTAATGGAAGAGTTTGTCGCCGAATTTGTCGCCATTTTACCTCTTCCACCTTCTATGCTAATTGAAGTGGCTAGATTCTATAGAACTGAAGTGGCTGCAAGAGGGGACCAATCTCAATTCTCAGTTTGGCTCAGTGGAGGAGGGTTACCTGCTGATTGGGCCAAGTATTTAGGAAGATCATTCAGGTGCTTACTGAAGAGGACTAGGGATTTGAGGTTGCGGGCACAGTTGAGTACAGTGGCAACTGGATTTGGGGACGTGGTTAATGCATGCATGAAGGAAATGGATAAGGTACCTGACAATGCAGCGCCGTTAGTGCTGAAGAAAGGTCATGGTGGAGCTTACCTTCCTTTAATGTGAGACAGTTTCTACCATAAGTCATGGCATCTATTATGCTTTATGATGAGGGTCAACTTTGTCAAACTCAAAAGTCGCTGTAGACATTGACCTGCCGGCGCAAAGAGCTGAAATAGACTTGTCGTTGCAAGTGACAGTGATGGGTTTTGATAGTTGGTCGGGTTAGTTTGCTGTTGATAATTTGGGAAGCTGAGTTATGGGACCAGCCAAATCCCTAGTGGTTATTTATTAGGTCAATTATCTATTTCATTTTAGATGGGTTGATTTTTCATCTTTCTTTCTTTCTCCCTCTCGCTTTTTATATGGGTTGGGGGAGGGAAGTTATACAGAGTAGTCTCTCGCTGTCTGTGTGTGTCTGTATTCTATTTGTTGATTATTGATTGCTATCAGTTTTTTGAGGTTAGTAGAATCAGGAATGTCCCATTATTTCCTCCATATTTTTTCTCCTCGGAGGTGTAAAGTTGTTCATGATTTCATGTACATTATAAGATCCAATTTCTCACGTGTTGTCTATAATGCATAATGGTTTTGATTTGTACTCTGGTCACCGATGTGTATTGGCACGGTTTCTTTGCTAGTATCTCTCTTTAGTATCAGTAGGTAAACTGCTCAAGATAATAGTTGTCAAGATAATAGTTGAAAGTTTATTGGTTCAGTATTGTGATAGTATAAAAGGGTCAATTGGTTCTACTCCCCACTTTGTGAGGGTGCTGGGGAAGAAAATATATTAGACAGTCTAATTTCTGCTTTTTTCCAAGTGGCTAATTTGAATTCACAACCTCATACCCCACAGGCAAGCTTACCATTGAGCTTATTGATTCAGTATTGTGATCGTACAAGTATTGATATTAATGTATTGAACATTTGATCCCAAAGAAGAAGAGTGTTTTGTACGCATTTCTAATTACTTGTTGAAAGAAAACTCAACAAATAGTTCCTTCTCAACGTGTTCATTAAATAAATATGAAATTTTCCAGTTATTATTAATGATGCACCGTTCATAGTAGGAAAAAAAGTACAATGACAACATTTTATGATATTCCCTCTATTTTTAAATATAAAACATATTAATTATTTTGATTAAATTATGGGTGTTAATTTAGTTAGTCAAAAATAACATGATACTCCCTCTGTTCCTAAATATAAGATCACTTTGGGGAAGTGGATAAGTTCCTAAATATAAGATCACTTCCTATTTTATCTCAAGTTTTGCCCAAACTACCCTTATACTCCCTCTTTTCATTGAAAACTCCTCCTCCTTTTAAAGTTAAGTAATTGAGGGGATCTTGGGATGATCATGTAATTTTATTGTCTTCCTTCATCTCCCCAAATTAACCAAAGTGATCTTATATTTAGGAACGGAGGGAGTATCATCAAAACACTCAAATACCCTGCAATTATTCCCATCTTCCTCTCTCAGTTTGATTATTATAGAGGAGTATTAGTTGAGTTACTTTGGAGAAATATTGAGGAAAATTAGAAAGATGGTTTATCTTTCGGAACAATTTGAGCTCCTCAAATATATCTTATCTTAATATTTAGATACGGGAATGTTAAAATTTTAAATTTAACCACTGCCATTTTTAAAAATAAAAAAACTACCCGTAAACTAAGTTGCTTTCCATATTTGATAGGAGAAAATGGGCATAGGACTGGATGATATCCTTGTTACACTTATTGTTGATCTATAATCTCGCCACCACCAATAGGACAAATAACATAGTCATTTCCTCGCCATTATTGCTTTGGTGTTATACTTCACTATACAAAAACATTGCTTCATAACTGCTTATACATCTCTCTTAACTTGAATTAATGTTTACCTATCCTAATTGAACCCATAACAAGCACAATTACAAAAGCAATTTTTTGGATAAATACTGGATCGATTCATATCAAAAAAAATTTCAGCAGTACAATAGGTTATCCTCCTTCATCATGTCCCAATCTATGGATGTTAGGTTGAAATTGTTCAAGAATACAAAAAGGTGCTATCAAAATTATGAGTCAACTTGACTACTAGATGGTCAGCATCCGACATAAGCTCTCTTGAGCTGCACAAAATTAGGACCCGCCATTCCATATCAAAATTGATGGCACTTCACATCAAGTGAATCAATCATTCCTTTCCAATTCATCAAGCTATCTATGTCTCTTCATGGTCAGGCCAATGTCACAAACATAAATAAGAAGGAAACTAAAAGCCCTCCAAAATACTCAACTCCTTTAAGCATCCCTCCACCATTATCTATTGCCACTACTTCTATAGGGAACAAACAAGTCCCATTTGATGGATCATCTTTCACAACAACAGCCATCCCATCAAAATCACAAGCCGCATCTTGTTGATCTCTAGCTTGATAATATTGGTTAAAAGCATAAGAAACTCTACGCTTCAAATCCATATTCATGCAAGAACAATTAGGCCCTAATGTTGTACAATCTGTATTTTCACAAGCATACTCTAATCTGTCTATCAATTCATCCTCATCCCACTCTCTATCACTCCTCAACACACACCATTGTGGATCCAAATACTCAACTCCTTTTGCTCCCACAGGCATAACATCTTGTCCTTTACCTGAAAAATCTATGTGAAACTTAGGCTTTCCATCAGAGTAAAAAAGCCCCCAATGTCTCTCAAAATTCCCTGGATCAATACTCTTCATATCTTCATCAAAAAGAGAAAACAAATACATCTCAATAGCTCCATCCCTTAAAGGTGTCCCTTTTTTATTGGCCATCTTTTTTAGTAACCCCTTATAAAATCTTTGTGCATTAGTAGGGTTTCCATTACCACTTTCATCACCATCCGTTGGCCACCCTACTTCACCAACCTGGATTTTCAAATCAGGAAAGCCTATTTTCTTCAATGCATATATCAAAGTGTCAAAATTTGCATCGAACACATTAGTGTATTCAAGATTGTTGTCAACAATTGGTTGGGCACTATCATCAAAAAAGGCAAAGTTTTGAGGGAAACCTTTGACTAGGTAGAGACTAAGAAAAGGATAAATATTAACCATGAAGGGTGCATTGTTGTTGTTAAGGAATGTAACTATCTTTTTCATTTCATCAACGATGTCATCTCTGAATTTTCCATCTGAGGGTTTGTTGGAAAAAGATTCGTACACGTCAGCATTCATGGGTGTAACTACTTTCACTTTGTCTCCATGGCCAGCTTTTTGTATAGCGTTTTGGATGTTCACCATGGCTGGATATGTTAGCTCTATGAAACTTCCGTTGTAACTTGTGAGGAATGCTTCATTTCCAACGGCTACGTATCTGAAATGAGAATTGAAAACAAGATTCCATGTTAGACATATTTTTTTAAATATTTAGCTGAAGAGTACGTGGTGTAAGCATCATACATAAATTATGGAGTCACATTATGAGTCATTGAGTGTGCCTATGGAGTTATATGAAATCAATCTTGTTTTTCCTAATATAAAAATTGGATAGTTCTTTTTTTTTTTTAAATCACAAACAATTCCTTACAAGGAAATCAATCACGAGGAGCTTGAAAACATGAAAGTTAATTGGATTGTATTGATTCCCTGTGGACTTGGTGAGACATTTGCTAGTATGTCATATGACTTACTGGGTAACTTTTGTTTATTTGATCAACCTTCATCTACTCATATTTATAACCAGTTTGATGGTGGGTGATGAAGGAAAGTAGATAGGTCTGATCCTCTATACTCTTTTTGATGTGGTATAATTTTGTACATATTGAATGCCACACATGAATATAGTTTTCACCGAAAAATAACACATTCATAATGATAATCCCCACACAATCTAATAAGATAGTTACTAATCATAACCAAATGTATTTATTTTAGAAAACTGAAAATGATGTTGTTTTAGACTTAATAAGAGAAGAAATAAATATAAAACCTAACTATGCTAGCTACTTCATCCAAAACCCTTAACATGGTTGATTAGGGGATTAATTTATCACTTATAGTTTAACTTGACGACTTGAATTTAGTTTCAATATCATGTCCAAAAATCTCATTATAAGATCCATGAATCACCTACGGGTCCCAAGTACCAAAAATGCAAAATATGCTTCTAAAATGCAATATCAAAAATACCCTTAATTTTTAGCAAATAAACCACCCTCAACCATGGATGCTGGCTATAAAAGCTCAGTCACCAACAATAGAGCCATTGATGCTGGTCTTTGGAGCCTCATGCCACCATTACCAGCGACTGTGGATGATGCTCTAGCGACTAGTGGTTTTTAGGGATATCGTGATGGGGCACTTTTTGTTGCGAAAAATCAAGGGTATTATTTGAAGTTACATTTGAAAATATGTTTCATTTTCAGGGATTTGGAGATTGTGAGTAGTTTGTACATTTCAAGTGTTTTTTTTTTAATTTTTTGGGTGGATTATATTATGGCCAAGTGTGGGATATGAGAGTAATTCTCCTATATATTACATAAAAGGTATATATAGAAGCTAAGTCATAGAAATAATCCATACTTGATATTGACATCATTATCACGTAGCTGCCGCGTAAGATTATCCCTGACCCACTTATTAGCATCATATTCACTATCAGCAAGGTCTTCCAATTGATCATTTGGAATACCCAAAATGACCTCTATATCCGTCCCACCAAATGCACTCACTGTCCAATAATCTGCATCAAACAGCTTCACCTTCTTTATCCCATTACTCTTCAACATTTGTACCACAATTGCTGGGTCCAATGGATGAGAACACAAGGCTCCCCAATTCACACCAAGGCTTGATATTGATGATGATGAAGATGATGAGGGTGGAGGCGGCGGCGGCGGCGACGACCGTGGTGATGGTGATGATGATGATTCTCCACATTGGCAATATATTGCCAATATAATAACAAAAAATACATTTGCCAGAAACCACAAGTTCCTCATCATGAACAACAATGTGGTTTCTGGCAAAACAAATAAAGAAGAGAACAAAATGATTAGTTTTGAGTTAGATTATGTTATAGATGGGCTCTTTTTGGGAATAACTAATTGAAATTTTGCTATATAGGCAACATCTGAGAGAAATGTGGTTTTTTGGACACGTCTTGAGTTTTAGTCATATAAAACTGTCTTAATAAAGCATACAGGAGTGGGATATGAGTAGACGCTTCATTCATTTACTAATAATAGTTACCTTTGAAGAAAAATTACTTGTCAACTTTGATTTAATAATTTGACAGGTGTTGAATAATACTTTTAGCCCCTAAACTTTCTCTCATCACCCACTAAATATACATATTCATCATAATTGTACTGTGAAATCTGTCGTTGAACAGCTTGTGTGACCAAAATAACTGTGACTCTTAAAATTATATGCGCACGGGTTTTTCTTGACAACTAGAATTTTCTTCCATGAGTGGTGTGCAAGATCATCATTAACACAATAAATGGTCCAAAAAGCTCAACACAATAGAAACACGTTGATTTTATTTTTTTTCATTGAGAAGGTAAAAATTATTGAGTTGACATAATTGGTATACAAGATAACTCATTTTAAAATATTATATTCAGAGGCTTTCCCTTGCATTAAACAAAACCCCTTACCAATTTTTTTCTTTTTTCTTTATTGCCAACCCATTTTTTTCTCTTTTAATATTCAGTTTGCTGCAACTTCTGAATCTTTCTTTTATGCCAGAAAAACTTCTAAAGCTTTTAGTTATAGAAAAAACGACTCGAGAAAGCGAGAAGCAGTATTGCGGAAAATCTATTAAAAAATACTCCCTCTTAAGGTCTAAATGACTTTTTCTATAAAATCTCTAAAAAAGCAAAATAAGTCAATGATAAATTGATTTACCTAATTTTTTCCCTTAAACTAGTTTAGTTTACCTATAAACTAATGGATAATCTACAAATATATCAAATATGTCATCATTTAATAACTTATTTCACAAGCTTAATCTCTCCAAAAAAATCAATTAGATCCTATATTATATTTAGGACCGGAGGTAGTATATCGCATCATGTTCTTCATTCAACATTATAAAGCGAATTGTTTATTGCATCGACATCCTAAATAATAACATTATATAGTAACTAATTATATTTCAGAATTTTTTTTAGCCAGTTATATTTCAAAGGGAATTAATTAAAAAGACAAATAAAAACTCCTGAATGCCTAAAAGGCAAATCGGGTGCCTAAATTCTAAAAAGAAATGTCACAGACACCTAATTGACGTTAGTGAATGTGAGTAAATGACTCAAAATGCCCTTGAAAAATTAGGTAAACAGTCTATAAATTAAATCATACTCCGGTCCTAAATATAAGACCTAATTGACTTTTTTTAGAAAATTCTTAAAAAACCAAAATAAGTTAATTATAAATTGATTTACCTTAGACTAGTTTATTTTACCTATAAACTAATGGATAATCTAAAAATATATCAAATATGTCATCATTTAATAACCTATATCGCAACCTTAATCTCTCCAAAAAAGTCAATTAGGTCCTATATTTAGGACCAGAGGTAATAATTGTTATGAAACAGACAAGTGCATACACGTTTTCCAATAAATTTTCAAAATTCTCGTGGTTGTAATGCTTTATTTTGAAATTTGAATAATAAAAAATGTTATAATGGCTTGGTACTTGACTATAAAAGTCTTTCGCTCAAAATATCATGCACTAGAAGAATATAATTGTAAATCATGTGGTTGTCATTTTTAATATGTGAATGTGATACTTGTATTTTAAATTTTGATCGAAAAATTAGAAATACAGGAAAACATATTAAATTTTCTCTGAAAAATTTAACTCGCCTATTAAACAACCCATTTAATTTGAATTTAGATAAGTTGGGGTTTAATTTTTGCTAAATGGGATGATATGGATTGTGGTTCCCAATTCACCAATTGTTCGCCAATAATTATTTCCCTCACTTTCTTACTTATTTGTTGTTTATTACCACCTTCGTTCATTATCATGAAATGAGGTGTGCTCATAAAAAGGCTAAAGAGGTGAAATCACACCTATTAAAAAAGTAGTTGAAGGGATAAATAATTAAATATGTTTGAAATAAACTTATTATGTCACTATAGAATTACCAATTTTGTAATAAAAAAAGAATTACCGATTTACCGACAACATCATATCACTCCCTAAATATTTTTCTTTATTTTCTAAAGAAAATAGATATTGAATTTCTTTTAGATACATTTATTTCTCAAAATTTATTTATAATTATTTTTAATTTTTTAATGGCACTCATAAGTCCTCATTTAATTTCATTATTCCTAATCCAATTTGGGCGTTACACCCACCCCACATCAAATTTTTTTGGATAAGGTGAGCAAGTTTTACTTGACATGTGACAAAAGATAAGGGGAGATTAACATGTTTGATACCATTAGATGTTCGAGTAGTATCAAACTAAAGGCTTCTTCTTTATTTTTTGAAAAAAATAACGATTTAACATATCAATTTCTTTATCACTCACCGTCACACTTGCCTCTTCTTCTTCATCATCATCAAATCCTTCCTCCCTATATATTTGGTTCTTTCATTCTTTGCTTCCTTTGTTGTAGGACCCTCCATTCTTAGATAGTTGTTCTTGTGAAGTGGAATCACAACATAAATATATACTATTGTCTGTAGTTATTATGAAGGACAACTTACTCCTATGCCTAAGATGAATGTTGGAGATGTGATGGAGGCTCCCCAAGTTAGAGTCACAGAAGCTGCAGAGAAGGTGCGATAGCTGTTTCCTTAATAACTTGGTTTAGATAACCTGATGTATTTCTTAATATACTCGTGCATTTATGCGGTAAGAGATTTCAGGATCAACCTAGAACAGATCTTCCACGTCTGCTTGTACATCTGCTTGAAAGACACCCAGAGAAGATCTTCCATTACATTGGTGTCTCCTTTGGGCTATCATTAGACATATTTCGCTTTTGGAGTACAAAGCTTAAATTTTATCCCTTCTACATCAGCAATGATCCAGTTAAGATTAATTGATAATTTTCTTCAGCAATGAACTAGGGATTGCATATTTATTTTGAACTGACTTTTATTTGTTTCCCGAATGAATAGATTGTGACTAATGAGCATTCATGTATGGTCCTGAAACCTTTGAAGAATGATGAAATTGAAGCTGATGGATCAGATCAATTGGGCTTTTTTCGTCCATTTTACCTTGGTGGGTTTCCAAAACTCTAATATTATCATACATTCCACATCTATGGTGCATTCTTTTTGTACTGATAATTCACTTGATATTTTGTAGATTTTAGACAAAGATTTTATTGGCGTCTGGCTACCAGTTTCCGTGAAATGGAATGCAAGCTTGCTATGAGGTTAGAAATTCCGTATTTGGTTAGACGATTCTGCCATTTCTCATACTTGATGTTGATGCTTTTCTCCTCTTTTTTTGTTGACATTACAATTTCAGTGTTTTCGCTCCAAAAATGGACTTCAATGAGTCAGAAACTGCCGAAAACACTGAAGTTAGATGTTTATCACCTATTCAAATGCAGCGTCTAGAGCATTATGTGCGCTATGATGATATTCGTGCTGACTTTGATCTAGTAAGATCTTCCTCTTGAAAATCAATTCGTGAATAAATTCAATATTAAGGCTGGCATAAATCTGAAATGAGTGTGATCTCATCTTTCTCTTGCAAATCTCAGATCTTGTTCGTACCCTGGCAGAACTGTACTTCCAAGAAAAGCTTCCGGTCAAGTTGAGTGAAGAGCAGACAGAGATCTTACTCTGCATGTGTCTGTAGAGGTGTGACTTTCCGTATGTTGCGGTGTATTTCTTAATCTAATGTCAAAGAGTTTTTGGATTTTCCTCATAATCTATAGTTTTGTTCAATTCCCATAATTTTCAAGTAATTTTATTCACTTACAGCATCAACTGAAGTTGGAAAGACATGAAATAGTGTCTGAATTCAGAAAGATTATGAAGAAGTTCTACAACTATCTACATCAAGTGTCCATCGCATGACAAGTGGTGTATACAAAGTTGCTCTCATAGTATAAGATGGAATTGTTTAGGGATTTATTAGTCCGAGTATCCAATGTATTGACACTGATTTTGGTGAGAGCATGTGATAGAAGGACGTGACCGGATCGACTAGAAGACAAGAGAATAGTAACCAGATGATCGATGGGAAGAAGAGTACCTGTCTCTTACAACCCTAGCCATAAGACGCCACAAGGATGATCAACCCTTGATAAGTCGATGATCGATGGGAAGAAGAGTACTCGTCTCTTACAACCCTAAGACGCCACAGGGATGATCAACCCTTGATAAGTCTAGCCACAAGACGCCACAAGGATAATTAATCCAAGTCTAGTATTCTCATAAGAATACATGCGAGCAGAGCTCACACAAGATAAACAAAATTTCTCAATTTATTCCATTATTTTCTTCTTAATTTAGTACAAGGTAAAGCCTATTTATAGGCAACAATAGAATACTCTAGAAAAAAAACCTAATAATTGGTGCATTAATGATAATTGACAATTTGAATTGCACCTTCCTAAAAAAACAAGATGACTCTTTCTTGAAGGAAAAGTCAGCTTTTCAAAATAGGAAAACATAAAAAATAAAATCCAATACATTCAATGACCTAATGCCTTATTTTATGGAAATAAAATAAAAATACTAAAATTAAATGCAATCATATATGATGCTTATTAACTTGGCCAACAAGTCACTCTTGCATATCTCTAAATGAGTAATTTCTTCAGTATGGACACCACATGGGCCTTTGACATCTTCTTGTTGGGCTTCTAATATTGTGACCACCTTTATTGGATCTTTTAGCATGTTGGTCTTCCATCCTATTATTGTCCATGACATGATCTTCATCAGCATGTGTTGTCTATTTCAAATGAGAGTAGTTAGATAGCCTGAAGAACTTGCACTAAAACACCTGCAGAAATGGAAATTCCAACCACATGTTGGATGAAAAGCAGAAGTTCTGATGGTTCCAGTTAGTGTTGCGCCGAATTTCTGGCTGAGTAGTCAATTAGATTGTACCTCATAGGAAGCAGAAAATACTTGATCCAGACTATATTGGAATTGAACATGTGTGGAATTCAGTCTATTATCACTATCTGAAAAGAAAATTGAGACGATTTTTATTGCATAAATATTTGTTTGATAAATGATTTATTGAAAGTTTATGATATATTAGTTAAGAATATTGAGCATAATACAATAACAACAGAGTCTCAACATCCTTAAAGCCATATTGACGCAAACAAGCCACATACATTTTGCTTACACATCTGGTATGCATTTTATGAGTTATAACTGCATTCGCCTAATTTTGATCTGGCATAGCTTCATCTTTAAACATTGGATAACTAACAGAAAGAGTAGCTGTGATAACATAGAATATTTACATTATTTTGGAGCCAACCACGTGTCATGGCATTTCGTTTGCATGGATATAATGTTTCTTCAGGTGTTGTATTTTCTTTAACTCTGTTTAATTGCCAAGGGATCAAAGATAAAGTAACTAAATTTTATCACTCTGTCCATTTCAAGAGCACTTAATAGGTTTTAAGAAGACAAATTCCTCAAAACCCTCCAAGGTTATTTTAAGGATCTTGATTCTACTTTGGAGTTACACAAAACTTCACATATAATTTACATTTAAATGATCCAATTTTTATAATCATTTTTATAAAAGGATACTATCAGGGGAGTGAACTTTTGAATGGGGAGGCGTCTAGGAATTTTTTTTTATTGGATAACAAAAGTTAGAGTTTGACTCTTCATTTGTTTTTATATACAGGTGGATTTGATTTTTACCCAAATTACAAATCTTACATATAATCTAAATTGAAATTATGAGATTACTTAAACTACAATGACAACTTAGCATGAGTCAACTTTCATATAGAGAAGGTATCCAAGGGAAACTTGGTTTTTTAGGCGGGTGGGGGATTAAGATGGGAGGTTGAGACTTGGGGGTGGAGTTGGACTTTTCTTTAGTTTTTATACACGAGTGATCAGTTTCTCAATGCGATTACACAACCCGCAAGGCAACTTAGTGGTTTGCATGGCATATGAAGGAATAGCCAACAAAACTTACTTTGCTAGTGTGATACGACCTGCTAAAGAAAGGGATTTAGTAGCCCATCCGGAAAGTTTTTTCTTGACATTATCCTCAATATAAAGATAAGTATCATTCTGAAATCTGCTATGTAGTATCAGCACGCCAAGATACTTCCCCAAAGTCATCAGTCTCATTAAATCTCAATGTATCACATATCCAATCACGAGATGAACTATTGACATGGGAGGAAAAGAAAATATTGGATTTTTGGTTACTAACCTTGTGCCCAGAGAGCTTAGGCAAAAATCATCCAGAACAACTTTAATAAGATTAGCTTGGGCCATAGAAGTTGAACTAAAAAGCACCAGGTCATCAGCAAAGAATAAATGAGATAAATGTGGTCCTGATCAACCCAAGGAAATCAGAGACCATCTCTGTTCAGCAACTCTCTTCATAATGACTTGGGAAAGTCTTTCCATGCATAACACAAAAATATAAGGAGACAGGGGATCACCCTATCTTATCCCTCTCAAAGGGAGAAATTCATCAGTTTTGTCACCATTACAAAGAACTTGCATACTGCATGAAGAAATACATAACATAGTAACTCTTATAAATCTGCTAGGCAGCTGTGCATCAACAAGAGTATCTTCAATAATATTATTAGTGATTTTGCGTCCCGCAATGAAGCTAAATTGGTTAGGTAAGATGAGCCGTGGAGGAGAGGCTTCAGACGATTAGGCAAAACTTTGGTAATAATCTTGTAGATTACCATACACAAACTAATAGGCCTGAATTCCTTTAGTCTCTCAAGATTAGTAACTTTTGGAATGAGAGTGATGAGAGTTTTATTAATTTCTGAAATCACATATTGATTATATATTAAAATAGAAAATTCCGACGGAATTCTAACAAGTTTTTGTGATTCTTCATGCAAAATCTAGGGTATGAGTTGTTCTAAGAATTCTCCTTATATTTTTACTTTTCTAATTAGGGTTAAAAAAGTCTTTCTGATACATTTTCTATTTATTTTATTTAGGTTTCAAAATGTTTATATTAATATGTATAAAAAAATATTTATATTAATGAATTTCATTTTTATCTCCACCCTAACAAACAAATTTCTAAAAGACCAATTCTAATACAATTCTATTTCCATTTCCACCATTCCATTCTAGAAAAGGGGAGTAAGAATATATTTTTATTCTTATTTCAACGTGTTAAATAAGAATTATTCAAACTACAGGACCGGGTTCACTTGTTTATCATGTAATTTATTTCCTACTTTTGCTCCATTCACTATGACTGTCAATTACTTGTTTAAGGGACAATAGTACTTACCACCAACGTCAACCAGTTAGCTTCCTTCATTAAAGTTTTTTAAAGCAAATATGTGATTATCTAATTATTGAACATATTATACAATAAAAATGTAACAAATACTAATGAATGAGTACATTGATTGCACAATGCTTTTTTAATCATGTTCTCAGATTTTTTTCATTTTTGTTTCTTTATCAAACTCATATGTTTTGTTGAGAGTATGATTTTTTAATCAGAATATTTTGATAGAAAGTGTACATTCCACCTTATTTATACAGTTAATTTATCATATTAATTGGAAAAAAATATTTAGTATCCAAATGTAGAGGTGGTGTTAGTGGTAGTTATTTTTTGGGCAAAGTGTTAGTGGATGTGTGGGTAGTTTCATAAGTTACGTTCAGTTGGTGCTGGTGTCAAAAGTAGGAATAGTAGGAGAAATAGTATGTTATCCAAATAGTTTATGATTAAAAATAAATAAAGAAAACTATGAGAAGTAAGATAGAAAAATAATTTAAAAGGTCATGAAAAAAATTAATTTTCATCATTTTAAAGGAAATAAAGGAGAGAATTTATAGGAGATATCTAAGGAGAGATTATAAATGAGGGAGAAATCTTAACAACGCACTAAAGAATCAAATGTCAGTTTTATTTGGAGAGAGAATGTGCTTATATGCATGTTTTTTGTAAAAGAATTTATAGGAGATAATTAAGGAGATTATAATTGTGTTACCCCAGGCTCGTTGGCCTGGATTTTAAATTGGCCCAGTACAGAAGAAGCCCAACAGACGCTGAGTCAACTAATTGGAAGTTGTGGGCGAGCATAAATATGAGAGAGGGTGCACGTGGAACGAGGAATACGAAAGGTTAAAGGAAAGAACTGTTAGGAGAAATAAGTGAGACCACTTAGACTATATAAGATAGGTCCATTTAGGATTTAGGGTACGGAATATCTGAGAGCAGGACTAGAATCACTTTTTACTTTCTTATATTGAGAGATTCCTTGTATTCGGCTATTCATCTTGTACTCTGATTATCCAATTCAATAAAGTTTGTCAGGTTCTATCCATTAATATTTGTTTATACTTTACTGTTACAGTTCATATTTCATAGTATCTCAGTTATTCCTCATTATTTATCATATCTTTGTTTTATCTTTACTATCTCCAGTTCATAATCCTTGATTATTATAATTATTTACGATGAATCCCATATTACTTATTTAGACGAATCCAGCTTACATGCTTAAGTATTCTAGATCAGGTTCATACCTCAAAATTAATAATCACTGTTTTATTCATATATGTCACTGGATAATTATTGTTTGAATCATAGTATATCTATTTTATTAAAGCTATTTAGATTATACAAAATCTAGGTAACATAATAATTTAGAGAGAAATCATAAAGGATGTAATAAAGAATTATATGTTAGTTTGTTTTTGCTAAAAATAGATGGAGAGAGAATGCGTTGGGTATGGAGAAACATTAAATCTCCCAGGCCAGCTATCTCACCCTTTGAGGTGTCTACAAATCAGCGGGGATTAGTCTCTCACTTGTCGAGTGAGGGGATACCTTGATCATGTATCAAAAAAAGAATGCGATTTTTTGCAGTTATTATTTTTTCTAAAAATGGGTGGAGTGAGTGGGTGGTTACGTGAGATGGAGAGAGATATAGTGCTTACGTGACTTCTTAGAATTCTTGCTTTTATCCCTCCCTTTATATATAAGATATAAGACATTATTCTCACATCTATGCGTCACAAACCTTGATTTTAAGGAATTAAATTTAAATATATTAATAATTCATCATCATCATCAACATAAACTTTATCCCAATTAAATGGGGTCAGCTACATGGTCATTGTGCTCTATCAATATTCATGCTTGGAGGTAAACATTTCATCAAAAGATCTCTTTGGTCTTCCTCTCCTTCTTTTGCAGTGATTCCATACCCTTTGATCAATTATTCTTACTGTTCATCCACTTCTTTTCTTTGAACCTTTTGTTTCTTTATATGTCTTCTCCCATGATAGTATGATAGCCCTTATGAAGTACCAAACAATGACATATTGATAGAAACAATGCGTGTGTCCATGCTCAATAGATTCGACATATTTTTATGTTGGCTGCCGAAGCCTAACACAACCCTACTCCTTTATCCGGACTAGGGACCGTCTATAAATATAGGCGGAATATTCCGTGGACACACAGTCACACGAGGGTAAATAACCAAGCGTGACACGAAATCACGAAAACAAACGTTATATAATAATGATCCAAAATAATATAATAGATCCAATAAAATAGATCCAAACACTAATAATAATGAAGCTTGCACAAATAATAACAATAAAATAAAACAACAAAACATAAAACAATGATCACAATATGATAAAATAATAAAACAATACAATAAAACCATAAAACAAAACAACAACAATGCTCAACAATAAAATAAATAAAATAAATAAATAAATAACAAATAAATAAATGAATAAATAAATAAATAACAAATAAATAAATAAATAAATGACAAATAAATAAATGAATAAATAAATAAATAAATAAATAACAATATACAATAAAATAAAACAACAACAATATTCATAATAAAATAAAACAATAATTAATAAAAGTGAGCAGTAAGAGCAATCTCAAGATCAACGGAAACAACAAAACTTACTGCCGTTTTCTCGGGCCCATGCTCGAAATTTTCGCGATTTTAACGGGAAAAAAAAGACGGGGTCAGAAACACAATTTTCGCAAAATGACTGGCCCAAGCTGCTATTTTCTGAGGCCATGCTCGAAATTTTTGCAATTTTAACGGAAAAAAATAATAATAATAAAAAATAAATAAATCAATAATTAAATAAAAACTAGTAAAAAAAACTGGGTCAAAACTGTAATTTCCGCAAAAGTAGGAGAACGGGTCAAAAACTACAATTTCCACAAAAAAATAATAATAATAACAGAAAATAAGTAAAATGTAACTGCCAAAATTGTAATTTTCGAAAAAGTAGAAGAACGGGTCAAAAACTGTAAGTTTCGCAAAAAAAAAGGTCAAAACTATAATTTCCGCAAAAGTAGGAGAACAGGTTAAAAAACTGCAATTTCTGAAAAATAAAAATTTAAAAAAAAGGTCAAAACTGTAATTTCCGCAAAAGTAGGAGAACGGGTCAAAAAACTGCAATTTCCGAAAAATAAAAAAAAACAAAAAATAAAAAAAATTGTAAAATAATAATAAAATATATATAATAAATAAATAAATAAATGTAACTGTAAATAATTAATATAATGAAATGATTGATTGATTAATAAAAAAGCAAGAAAATGGGATGATAATTGATATCTTACTAAATTATAATTGTAATGTAATTGTAAATTTGTAATTGTAATTGAGTAAAAGTCTAAAACCCTAAATTAATGCGAGTGAGTATCCCCTTTCCTTTTTAAACCTCACCCCACCATCAGCCATCAGCCGCTCTGTCTCACTTTTGTTCTCCCATCGTCACTAAAGAGTAAAACACAGTCCAAGGACTGGTGACCTAATGGTTAGAAAGGTGAGATAAGACATCTCTCCGCGTCTTGGGTTCAATACTTGGTGCGCCCTTCCCGAGCAAACTCCGGATTAGTTGGCACTCAAAGAGTGTCGGATACCGGAGGCTCTAAGAAAGAGTAAAACACAGTCTCCTTCACCTTCACCGGATTCATTCGAACATCCATCCATCTCCTCTGTTAGAGTAAAACACAGTCTTCCTTCCTCAAATCGTTGCCTTATCTACTCCTATTTTCGTTCACTTAATGCTTGACGCTCTGTTAGATTGATTGCTTGTGAGATGCTAATCACAACCAGTTAGTTAATTGTTTGCTTGCATAGCAGAGAATAGCAGAGCATAATATAATGAGGAAGAAAGTAGATGAGCGTATCAGGACTCTTATTGAGAATGGCGTTCAACAGAGACATCGTTCCATGTTCGTCATTATCGGTGACAAGTCTCACAGTCAGGTATAACTCTATTTATTTATTTATTTATTGCCACACGCTTATTTATCTTTTTGTATTTAAAGTTTGGTGGTAGTTTTTGATATTCAACTGCAATGGCCTCCTGAATTGCATTACTTCAGGCTTCATATAAAGTGAAGCAAATGGGTATTCATACAATTTGAGTTTTGAAACTAGCCTCCTATCCTATCCCTGCAGATTGTTAATCTTCACTACATGCTTAGCAAAGCCCAAATCAAATCCAGGCCAACTGCTTTGTGGTGTTATAAGGACACACTTGAATATAGCAGGTTCATTCGTTTTACACTCATCAATGTCCTTGCCGTGTTACTTTATTTTAAAGGAACTTGCGCCAATTTGATCAACATGTCCATGAATGTAGCCATAAGAAGAAACGCGCAAAGCAGATCAAAAAGTTGTTGCAGAGGGGTCTATTGGATCCTGAGAGAGTGGATCAGTTTTTACTCTTTTTAGAAAGCGGTGGATTAACTTATTGTTTATATAAGGATTCAGAAAGAATTCTTGGTAATACCTTTGGAATGTGCATACTTCAGGTACCTCACTACTCTTGTTCTTTCCTAGTTACGTTACTGCGCCCCTATCAAAGCAACTTCACCATCTTCTTCTCTCATTGCAGGACTTTGAGGCTTTGACACCTAATCTCCTTGCTAGGACAATTGAAACAGTGGAGGGAGGTGGGCTCATTGTGTTCCTACTTCGTTCTCTATCCTCTTTGACTAGCTTGTACACTATGGTGATGGTATGATCATATATTCATCCTATTTATTTTTCACCAGCTTTGATAATCATTTGGTTTTTGAGTATCATAATTAGTTTGCACCAGTTTTTAACTCATCTCTGTTTATAATTATTCGGTACTTTTGCTCATGAGCATCTACAAGCCGGAATTTGATTCAAATCCCACGTGACATGCCCCTCTGTTTCTTTTGCTCGGTGTCTTTTGGTGCCTTGTGCCGTTGACTGCTGTGTGTGCATAAAATCTTAGACCTTAAGTTTCTCATAGTGTAGCGAAGTAACACTGATTTCCCGTTGACAGGCCTTTGGATGGTTCATTCCCTTTATCCTCTCATCCCCCTTTCCCCTTCTTGAAAGCAAGCATTCCATTGAAATTATACATTTCAGCGTGCTCTTTTTTAAAGCAGGGCACCTTACCATTCTTATGTTAAAAGTCTTTTTAAGAGAAATTTGCCTGCATTTACTAATTGTAGGATGTTCATGATCGCTTTCGAACTGAATCCCACTCAGAGGCTGCTGGGCGCTTTAATGAGCGCTTCTTACTGTCGCTTGCTTCATGCAAGGCGTGTGTAGTAATAGATGATGAACTGAACATATTGCCGATTTCATCTCACGTGAAGTCTATTATCCCTGTGCCCTCTAAGGAGGTAAGATCACAGCATTCTTTCCCTATTTCACTTTCTTGGGAGTTGGGCTTGCCAGGGTCATTGCAGTGAATGTCTTGCTAATGTGTATCTGTGTCATGTTTTTGGAAAAAAACCTTTCTTTTATTATTATCTGTAAGTTATTGAGAAGCACAATTTTTTTGGTTAAATGTATCTAATTTTGGTTAATCTTTTTAAAATATATGATGTGAACGGTTCTCTTAAACTTTTTAAGTGTACTTAGAAGGTGTTTGGAAGCCACATTCAGCGCCTACAGAATTCCTTCTAGAAAGCAAGTTCTTTGGAAGCTGTCTGGGTAGGAAAAATTATACTCTTTTGAAAGCCTTTCCAGAAATTTGAAAATCCATGGCAAAGTCATTTTGAAATAATGAATGTAGAAGCTTCTCTTACCGTTTTATATGTCAGTTTGGCATATGTATTTTTACCATTGGAAACCAAACACAATTCTTCATGGGCCTATTATTATTGATAATATATCATATTTTTGTATATTATTGGCACAGCTTTGCGCATACATGTTTGTTTTTATTTGATTTGCAAATAATTATTTTTTTCATCTTCATATTTGAAATGCCAATCTAACTGATCCGTCATCATTATTATTGTTTTGTTTATGAGTATCAAAAGCAGTCATCCAGAGATGTAAATGGTCTTGTTTATTCTCCTCTTCCCCTTGTGTACAAGGATGTGAAGCTAGTGGTGCAACATATTTGTTTTTTTAGTTCTAAAAATTCTGTCTCGTGCTCCAGGATTCTGAGAGAGTCTTGGAATCAGAACAAGAACTGAAAAGCCTGAAAGGACAGTTAAATGAAGATTTTCCAGTTGGTCCATTGATCAGAAAATGCAGCACACTGGTTCAGGTAGGAATGTTCTAACGATAGTTAGGGCTTGTGATCAATTTAAGCCCCTATGTAGTGGATGTGCGTGGCTGTTTTTTTTATTAAATTATTAAATTATTAATGTATGACTGAACAGGGAAAGGAAGTCAATGCAGTTGATGTCATGCTAATGTGTCTGTTATATGTATTTGGAAAATCCTGTCTGTTATTTTTATCTTTTAGTTATTGAGAAGTACAAAACATTCTTGGTTAAATATATGTTAATCTTGGTTAATCTTTCAAAAACTTTATGATGTGAACAGTTCTCTTTCTCCCTTAAGTGTACTTAGATGGTGTTTGGAAGCCACATTCAGCACCCATAAAATCTAGAAAGCAAGTCTTTGAAAGCTTTTCTAGGAGGCAAATTTTATACTCTTTTGAAAGCCTGATCAAACTTAAAAGCCATGACAGAGTCAGTTTGGAAAAATGCAAGAAGAAGCTGCTCTTACCGTTTTGAAAGACAGTTTGGCAAATATATTTTTACTATCTGGAATCCAAAACAGTTTTTCATGGATATATTGTTATTGATAATGGATAATTTGTCCTGTTTCTGTAACTATTATAGCAGAGCTTTAAACATATACTTCCTCTTGTCCTAAATATAAGAGACATCATGTAAAAGTTAAAGTAAATAAATGCTTGTTTTCTATTTATGCCCTTATTTATTAGTTAATGCAAGGAGGGGAGAGAAAATGTGTATAATAAATGAGTAAGGGTAAAAATGGAAAATTTTGTTAAAGCTACCCAATATAAATGACTGCAACATGCTTTTACCAAGAGAGTATGTTTTTTTATATAATTTTCAAATAATTGGCTCAACGGTAAGCTCGCTTGTCGTGGGGTCTAAGCTCATGGGTTTGAACCAGCTACTATGCAAAAAGTAGGGGTTGGGCTTGCTAGTATATTCCCTTCCCCAGTACCCTCACCAAGTGGGGATTAGAATTGGGTTGACCCTTTTTTTTATATTTCAAAAATAGACATCCAGAGATGGATTTATTTTCGTTTATTCTCCTCTGCACCTTGTGTACAAGGATGTGAAGCTGATGTTGGAACTTATTTGATTTTGAAGTTTAAAAAATTGTGTATCGTGTTGCAGGACTCTAAAGGACAATCAGAATCAGAACAGGAACTGAAAAGCCTGAAAGAACAATTAAATGAAGATTTTCCAGTTGGTCCATTGATCGGGAAGTGCTGCACATTGGATCAGGTAGGAAAGATCTACTCACATTGGATAAGTTTGAGCCCTCTATGTAGTAGATGTGTGTGGCGGTTTTATATTAACTATGTATGACTGAACAGGGAAAGGCAATCATCACATTTCTGGATGCAATTTTAGATAAGACACCCCGTAATATTGTTGCCTTGTTGGCTGCCCGTGGCCGTGGTAAATCAGCTGCCCTTGGTTTATCGATTGCTGGAGCTATTGCTGTTGGGTAATGTACTTCCATACTTTTAAATATGAATGCACACACCCACACATTTATATCTGGTAGCTCTGCTAATCATATTTGGATCTCATGAAAATTATCAACCTTTTGAGGGTTCTGCTAATCATATTTGGATGTCATGAAAAATATCGACCTTTTGAGGGATCTGTGTGATTTTGCATAAATAAGCCAGCTTTTATTGCTTCAATTTCTTTAGATATATATTCATCCTTGTTTTTTCTTGGATTTGGAAGATCTCCCATCGTTCCTCATAATGGTATTTCTTCCCTCTTCTCTCTAATAATATTTCTTATTTGATTGTGTTCATTTTTAATTTGTAGTTATTCAAATATTTTCGTGACCGCACCCAGCCCTGAGAACTTGAAGACCTTGTTTGAATTTGTTTGCAAAGGTTTTCAAACACTTGAATATAAGGTACACATTTTCTCCCATCATTGATAGTTATTTTTAGTATTGCTTCATTACAAGATGCTTTAGTTGGAAATGTTCTGGGATAAGTGATGGGTCAGTGTGTCCTTGGTAAAGATTATGGTAAATTCTTTAAGCATATGGCTTAATTAATTGAAAAAGGTGAAGGTGCAATTCAATCTTGAAAAAGGTGCAAGTTTTTCAAGGCGAAACTTTGCCATGACAGTTAAAATACTAGCGTTGACCATTTAAAAATTGCTGTTTGATGGCAATGGGAAAAAATCACTGTTTTCGTAGCTTCAGGGAAACTCCTCGAAACATTACCAGATTCCCAGCTCTTGAGTGGTTATTTCCTGGACAAAATTGCATCTTAACCCATCGGAAACTTCTTGCCTTATAGCCATGTTGAGTTATCTTCTGTTACAAGCATTTAATACATAAACCTATTATGGTCCATTTCATGCACAGTAATGAAATTGGAATATTTCACGTGATAGCCATACCCTTGCTGTACCCCATGTTATGTTTTGCTATGTTGATGTTCCTTAAGTAAAGAAATCTATGAAATAAATCTCATCTTATTGGTGTTTCTGTACTTTTTTCTCAATTGCTTGCAAGAAACTGACTAGAGTTATTGTTCATATTTAAATTCAATTAAATCAAGTCTAGATGAAGTCTTTCACTTCATATTCCTACAAGCTATTTATAATATTTGAATTGATTCTCTGAAATTGTTGCTTGGCTTTGTATGCTTGCCATAGATTGGCCCTGTCTTTCTCATTCTCTCTTGTGCTCCTCTGTTTTGTGCATATATATCTGTTGAATCCTTTCTAAACAAATAAATGAGAACCACCAGTTAAACAAGATTCCAGTCCATTTTCAATCTGTTCTGTTTGTGTCTATAGTGGAGCATATTCTAAATGCTACTTGTTTTGTTAACAGGAACATCTTGATTACAATGTGGTGAAAAGTACAGATCCTGAGTTCAAGAGAGCTACAGTAAAGATAAATATTTATAAGCAGCATAGACAAACAATCGAGGTAAAATTACTTCTACTATTTTTTTCGAACTTACGAAACTTAAAAGGCCATTGACGTGTTAATAATAAACCTGTTCATGTGAGTGTATTTGAAAAACTATTTCCTTCTTAATTTCTTGCAGTACATACTTCCACATGAGGTTGCAAAGCTTTCTGTAGTTGACCTTTTGGTTATTGATGAAGCAGCTGCTATTCCACTGCCTGTTGTGAAGTCTTTGCTTGGCCCGTATTTGGTCTTCCTATCATCTACTGTGAATGGGTATGTGTTTGGTGAATTCTAAAAGCATTTTTAACATATTCGTTATCATTTTGCTGTATTAATTTTTCTTCTCTTTTAAAAGTCAAGTTTGATGTGTCTTAATAGTGTTATATATGGCTCTTGATGTGGTTAAATTACTGAAAAACTTTTTTTTTTAATATCCATGTAAAGCTATGAAGGCACAGGACGCTCATTATCTCTAAAACTTCTTCAACAATTGGAACAGCAAAGTCATGTGTCAACAAAGCATGCAGAAGGCGCTACTTCTGGTACTTAGGCCCTTGACTTTTTAGAAGTCAATTTGTTTGAGCAATATACAAGCCATGTGCTGTTCAAGATGGAAAGACAATCAAATTGGGTTATGATGCTAATGTTTTTTAATTTTAATGATTTATTTGATCATGATATGCAGCTCTTGAGATCCCTGGGTGTAGATGTTTTTGTATTATTTTTGACAATTCCATTAAATTTTGAATGCCTTCTTTTAGGTCGGTTGTTTAAGAAGATAGAACTGAGTGAATCCATCAGATATGCCAGTGGGGATCCAATTGAAGGTTGGCTCAATGGTTTACTTTGCCTAGATGTTGCAAATGCCATCCCGTATCTTAGCAGGTTATCCCAGGCTTTCCCTTACGGTGATTGTATAAGATTATTTTTTTAAAAAAAATTAATATCTCTTTGGACTCTTTTTCTTCTTGTATTCAGGTTACCTCATCCCAGCGAGTGTGACTTATACTATGTTAATCGGGACACTCTTTTTTCTTATCATAAAGATAGTGAAATGTTCTTGCAGGTAAAATCATACCACTGAATTCAGTAAAGATTATCACTTATATGTTGTACTAAGTAGTATTTGCTTCTTGCAGCGAATGATGGCCTTATATGTTTCCTCTCATTACAAGAATTCTCCAAATGATCTGCAACTGATGGCAGACGCCCCTGCCCACCACTTATTTGTTCTCCTTGGTATACTGGGTTTTAGGTTCTAGTTATTCTTCTTGGGCTATTGTTGGTGAAAAGTACTTACCTACTATTAGAGTTCTACGTCATTTGTGTTCTACCCAATCAAAATGTAACATCTACCCTAAATAGTAACCATCATCCTATTTTTCAGATTTTATTTCTTTTTTTTTTCAGCTAAAGAAAGGATGACAGTTACTATTAAAATTAGGCTAGGTGTTTCACATTCTTATTGGGTAGAACACAAAAGAGGTGGTACTCTTAGAAGTTGCATGTATTTCTCATTGTTGGTAGGACTGAAAAATTGTGTCTATAAAATAGACGTGTAGAAAATGATTATTAATTCCACCATAGTTACAGGGGAATCCCAACCTTGCTTCTCTTTATCGTTGCTTTGGTTATGTCTGTTTCAATAAGCTTGAGTTCTCGTGTACTTCTAATGGGGTTTGTGTTATAGGTCCTGTTGACGAGTCAAAGAATCAACTTCCTGATATCTTTTGTGCCATCCAGGTTTGTATCTTTGATATTAAGTCATCTTCTGTTCTCTTAGCTTTGATTGCTGTCTCTTTTCTGACAGAATTTGATTTATCAATTCTTATGCTCTCTCTCTTGGCTCTTTTCATATGTTGGTGTTGAGAGCATTTTTTGTTTTTTTAATTATAAGAAAGGGCTAACCTAGTTCTGGTTCCCACTTGGTGAGGGTACTGGGTAAGGGAATATACTAGGCAACCTTATTGCTGGAGGCTTATTCAAACCAACAACCTTAGACCCTACGGCAAGTGAACTTACCGTTGAGCCAAACCGGCCCTTCTGATTTTTTTAACTATAAAAGAATAAATTTAATTAGGAAGAGAAGGAATAATTAAAAGAATGAGGTCATTTGGGTAGTGGGTATTAATGAAACTTTAATTATTATTGCATAATAAGTCTCCTAAATCTTTCCGTATCTGCCTAGGCGATCACTTACAGTGTCCTCACTCTTGTTCCTTGTGAAGTTCATTTACATTATTTCACATTAAGTCCAGTCTTTCTCTTGCTCCTGCTCTAGCTCTAGTCTCTGAATTTTAGAAGTTACTCTAAGTCCAAAGTACTAGGATTGACCAAAGTCTTTTCAAGCATGAAAATGTAATTATCTAGACTTTCTACCTTAAGTCATTTGCTGATAAAATCTTGCAGATAGTTTTATCGATTACCATATTATGCTTGCCAAATAAATGCGGCTTTAGTTTTTTTTGTGAAAGGTGGAAAGCTGTTGTTTTGGTGCTTATCAAATATCTTTATAAGATTCGTAAAACTTCTGCGTTTGATTTGCATGATACGTCTCTGCACTTAGTTTTCCCTAACAAGACTGATGATTGCATGGCCTAATAAAAGTACTTAGGTGGTGCCAGCTTGTGTAATTTCCTTTATTTGTTATGCTTCAGCTTTATTTTCATGATTTATTGTCCTTGCTAATTATCCATTTAGCCACCTTCCCTTTTGTGACTTTGCACTTTGTCATTTTCATTTATAGGTCTGCCTTGAGGGGCAGATATCTCGTCAGTCAGCAATTAAAAGTTTGAGTGAAGGTCATCAACCTCCTGGAGATCAAATACCTTGGAAATTTTGTGAGCAATTTCGAGACACTGTTTTTCCCTCACTTTCAGGGGCTCGCATTGTGCGTATTGCTACCCACCCAAGTTGCACGAGGGTAACTTCTTTTCTATGGCTGTTTGGCTAATTATTCTGTGTAACCAACTTCTGCCTATGTGCTTTAGCCTCATCCTCTAACCCATCACTTTTTCATTCATTGCAGCTTGGATATGGGTCACAAGCAGTCAATCTTTTAATACGGTGAGGGCATAGTTGGATCTTTCATTCTCTGTTTCCATTGCTGTTGGACCCTCCGTTCATGGATAGTTGCAACACACCCTCTTTATATGTGTGAAGTTGATTTAAAGCATTTATATTTTATTATTGTCTGCAGTTATTATGAAGGACAGCTTACTCCAATCTCGGAGATGGATGTTGAAGATGTAGTGGAGGCTCCCCGAGTTAAAGTTACAGAAGCTGCAGAAAAGGTGCAATAGTTGTTTTATGAATAATTTGTTTAGATAACCTGATATATTTCTCAATAGTCAACTAAAATACTCACTCGTGTATTTATACTGTACAAGTAATTTTAGGATCAACCTTCCATATCTTTACATGTTTTGTCAATACTGATTTTTCTTTTCCTTATACTAACGTGATCAAAGGCCTCTCTGCTTCAAGAAAATATAAGACCTAGAACAGATCTTCCGCATCTGCTTGTACATCTGCGTGAAAGACGCCCAGAAAAACTCCATTACATTGGTGTCTCCTTTGGGCTAACTTTAGACATTTTTCGCTTTTGGAGGATTAAGCATAAATTTTATCCCTTCTACATCAGCCAGATTCCAGTTAAGATTAATTGATATTTTTTCTTCAGCAATGGGGTTTTTGGGTAATGCATATTTATTCTTAAATTGACTGTTATCTTTTCCCAACTGAATAGAATACTGTGACTGGTGAGCATTCATGTATGGTCCTGAAACCTTTGAACAATGATGAAATTGAAGCTGATGGATCAGATGAATTGGGCTTTTTTGGTCCATTTTACCATAGTGGGTTCCCTCCCTAAACTTTGATATTATGATGAGTTCCACATCTATGGTGCATTCTGTTTTTACTGATAATTTACTCGATATTTTGTAGTTTTTAGACAAAAATTTTGTAAACGTCTGGCTTCCAGTTTCAAAGAAATGGAGTGCTTGCTTGCTATGAGGTTAGAAATTCCATATTTAGTTATATGATGTTCTCCACTTTCTCGGTTGACATTACATTGCCTGTTTTTTTATCAAGTATAATTAGTAATTTCCCGTGGGGAATCTTGCCTGCTTTAACATTTAAAACTGGTTCCCATGGGGTTTTTCCTAAGTTAAATTGAAATTTTTATTACTAATATTTTATAGTGTGAAGAAAGGAAATGTTTTTTTTCAATACTCAAACTAGTATTTGATATTTTTTATTTTTCAAGCATTACAATTTGAATGTTGTTCTGTTTGACCTGAATTTTGGCTTATCAGTGGTAGCCTGAGTTTCTCTCAGAAGGCAGGGGTTACCACTTACCTGCTTAGTACATCCGTTTATCATATTTTGAAACTGGTCCTATATTCAATGTCTTGTTGCTTTTCTTTCTAGTGTTTTTCTCATTGCAATAATAAATTTTCAGTGTTTTAGCTCCAAAAACTGAATTCAAGGAGTCAGACACTGCAAAAAAAACATCTTTGGGGTCAGCTAGAAAATATTTATCAGCACATGATATGGAGCTTCTAGAGGCTTATGTTGACAATCTTGTTGACTTCTATACGGTAAGATCTTCAATTGTGGATGCAATCATTGTTGACATTGCTCAACGGTTATTAAAATTAATACATATGTGCTACACACGCAAGCATGTAATGTGTGTGCATGCAACTATAATTAAGTTCAGCTTGGTGATTCATATAGTATATAACTTAAGGAAATTGATTTCATTTCAACAATCTATCAGATAAGGTGAATATGATCAGTGATCATGCCTAGTAGATTGTTTTTTCTCATTTGATTTTGCATGATGTACTTGGATATGAGAAAATTGTATTATATTATGTGATATGACATGACTCCAAGTGGTCTCATCTTTCTCTTACAGATCTCAGATTTTGTTCCTGACCTTGCACATATGTACTTCCAAGAAGAGCTTCCGGTCAACTTGAGCCTTGTCCAGGCTTCTGTCTTACTCTGCATAGGTCTGCAGAATAAGAACTTTCCGTATGTTGAGGTGTGCTTCTTAACCTAATGTGGAAGAATTTTTAGATTTTCCTCGCAATCTGAAGTTTTCCATGATTTATTGTCATATAGTTCACCACATATGTCTCAGTCTGTATTTTATTGTTTGATCTGGTCTGTTAGGAATTCCTGGTCTTAAATTCTATTCAAGTAGTTTCATGATGTCAAACATTAAAAAGAAAATATTGTTTGTTTTCTTACAGGCTCAATTGAAGTTGGAAAGACAACAAATATTGTCTCAATTCAGGAAGGTTATGAAGAAGTTCTACAACTATCTACATTGCCTTGAATCCAAGGAGATTGAGTCAACCTTGCCTCGATTGAAAGAAGTAAGTTAACTGGTAGTAGTATACTTTAGCACTTGATACGATATAATGGTATCATGTTGACTCATGTAGCCAACACCACTTACGTCATTGGCATAATTGTGGTGTGTTTTGTACAAAAACATGAATTATTATGTTGCCTTTTTCCTAGCAATAGTGCGAGCATTTGTGTCAGTGAATTCATACTTATTTTTCACCTCTTTTTTACAAAAGATGTTTTATCTTTGACCTTAGATTGTAATGAAACCCCATAGTGTTTCTTTGGAAGAAGATCTCAACAATGCAGCTAAACAAGTCGAGGTGTGTGTGTATTCATTCCTTCACACCTTTCTTTTCCTAGTCTGAGATTTCAACACCATCCCTTGTTTCCAAGAATAGCTCTAACTTGCATGACTTTTCACCTTTATAGGAGGACATGAAGGCAAAATCAGAAGGGCCCTACACTCCTGAATCACTCCAATGTTATGCTATTGCAAATGGGGAAGCTGATTTTGAGAATGCTTTGCGAAAAGGAGAAATACCCACAGGTGGTATAGTTACTGTAAAATCCGGCCGGAGTGACATGAAGACTGGAAAAGATAAGAGTAGTCATAAGGTTGTCAAAAGGAGTAAAGATAGACATGATAAATCCAGCAAGAGGATAAGAATTTGAATATAATATGGGAAACATAATAGCCAAAACCATCGTGACATAATTAGTCATGGAAAATTTTGATCCAAAACTTAGAGCACTCATAAATGTTGATACATTTCCCAGCAATGGATGAAAATGATACCAGGAAGCATCCGATTTGATGGATTGGATTTGGCTCTTTTGGTCTTCAGGGTGGAGTGGAATCTTCAAAGTTGATGTTAAATTATCTAATTTGTTTTTATTTTTTTAAAAAATACTCCCTCCGTTCTTAAATGTAAGATCACTTTGGTTAATTTGGGGAGATTAAGGAAGACAATAAAATTACATGATCTTCCCAAAATCCCCTCAATTACTTAACTTTAAAAGGAGGAGGGGTTTTCAATGAAAAGAGGAAGTATAAGGGTAGTTTGGGCAAAACTTGAGATAAAATAGAAAGTGATCTTATATTTAGGAACTTATTCACTTCCCCAAAGTGATCTTATATTTAGGAACGGAGGGAGTATTGTATTTATTGCTGCATTTGGCGCGATACTACATCTTTTGTGTTGGACAAGAGATTACAGTTATGTTAAGCTTAAGTTAGTTCATATTTTTACACAATCTACTTTATTACAGATTAAGCTATTTTCACAAATCGAACTCCGAATGAAAAGAATTGAACCTAACATATTGCACCATACTACAATTATGTACAACCGTTATTGCTGATTAAGATGATTTTGGTAAGGACGTTAAAAAGTTCATGCCAAGAGGATTAACTGTATTTTCATTATATTTTGAGCATATTGATCAATTATTTGGTGCAATTCATAATATTGAACTGGGTAACATAAAAGCCCGATGGCCGGCCCGTCCTGAAGTTTATTTGTTCTTAGGATACATTGGCTCGGGACCATAACAATTAAAATATGACCGAACTCGACCAATGGGTGGGACTAGACATAGGCATATGTTGCTGGACCAACAGCCCGACCCAGCCTAGAGATATATTATTTTTATGAAATAATATTTTATTTTTCCCAATTTTAAAACACATCATATAATATTTCTCTTCCACCCATTCTCTCTTCCACTCCACCATCTTCCACTAATTCTTCATGGAGTTTGAGGTGTAGTCACCTTTGGTTGTATTTCTCTTCCACCCATTCTCTCTTCCACTCCACCATCAATTGATTTTAGAGAAATATCGAGATAGAACTCTCGCGCGATGCACGTGATATTTAACTTCTCAAGAAACTAAAATAAATAATTATTGCAATGAAATAATTTAAAACCTTGCAAGTGCAAGAGATAATTAAGCAAGATTGAACTTCAAACAAAGCAATGAACGAAGTAATGTAGGAATAATTATAATTCAAACTGCATATTTAACCATTTACTGATTCAAAAAAATGATTATAACTGCTAATAATGTTGAACCTTAACCATGTATATATCTATATTAAGATACACTCCACACAGAGTATAGCATGCAAAACATTAATGAGATGTTATATCAATCAATCTTTCCAAGTTTGTATTCTAACTCATTATTTACTCAATATATTCATATATTTCATTTTATTTTAGAGAAATAATTAAAATGAGAGAAGAATGTGAAAAAATACAATTGATTCTATTTCAATTGACAAGAACTGAAGTGGAAAACTAATTCGTCTCAAAATAACTAAAACATTGAGTAAAAATTGAAACAGACAACAATGTTGCCATCAAAATTGCCAACTCATGCTACAAATGCATTCATATAACATTATACAACAATAGCTGTTGGTAAATTACGCTACTACTTTCGAAATATCTGCTCATAAAAGTCATTGAACTGTGAAAAGAAGTAAAATAAAAATTCATAGTATTGGACTGTGAAAAGCTCATTTATTATTATTCTTTTTCAATCTTTACCTTTTATTTTTTTTCGTTTAGAATCTTTCCCTTTATTTAATTTTTATTTACTTACTTTTATTTTAGCTTTAGGTATTTTCGTGTTATCTGTATCTTATTATTTATTTTTTCTTCATTATTGTCTTATTTTAGTATTATCATATCATTTTTGTCATTTTCAGTATTATTTGATTTTAGTGTTATCATTCTTCTCATTTTAGTCATTATCATTCTTGGCCTTTTCATCATTATCATTCTTCATTATTGTTTATTGTTCTCATTTTTGTCATCTTTTTATTTTTACATATTCAATTATTTGTGTGTGTGTATTCCAACTACTTTGTTTTATTTTGTCACTTTCATATAATATATATTATAGTATATTAATTATTTGTGTTGTCAATCGTTCTTTATCAAAACCTTAAAAAATTTAATTTTATTATTTGATTTTTTTGGTAAGAAATACTCCGCCTATATTTATAGTCGGTCCCTAATCCGAATAAAGGAGTAGGGTTGCGTTAGGCCTTGACAACCAACATAAAAATATGTCGAATATTCTTAACATGGATACACGAATTTTTGATAACAATAGGTCATTGCATAGTAATGTGTTACTAGTTGAACAAGGGGTGCCACATTCTATTGAGGGAAGGTGGATGAAGAAAGTAGTTTAAGATAGTAAGATTAGATTTAGCACTTGGAATATTGGAACCTTGAAAGACAAATCTTGGGAGGTTGTGGGAGTGATGAGGGATAGAAAGATCAATATTCTCAAGAAATAACGAACGAAGATCAATTAGAGAAATAACGAGATAAAACTCTCGCGCGATGCACGTGATATTTAACTTCTCAAGAAACTAAAACAAATAATTATTGCAATGCAATAATTTAAAACCTTGCAAGTGCAAGAGATAATTAAGCAAGATTGAACTTCAAACAAAGCAATGAACGAAGTAATGTAGGAATAATTATAATTCAAACTGCATATTTAACCATTTACTGATTCAAAAAAATGATTATAACTGCCAATAATGTTGAACCTTAGCCATGTATATATCTATATTAAGATACACTCCACACAGAGTATAGCATGCAAAGCATTAATGAGATGTTATATCAATCAATCTTTCCAAGTTTGTATTCTAACTCATTATTTACTCAATATATTCATATATTTCATTTTATTTTAGAGAAATAATTAAAATGAGAGAAGAATGTGAAAAAATACAATTGATTCTATTTCAATTGACAAGAACTGAAGTGGAAAACTAATTCGTCTCAAAATAACTAAAACATTGAGGAAAAATTGAAACAGACAACAATGTTGCCATCAAAATTGCCAACTCATGCCACAAATGCATTCATATAACATTATACAACAATAGCTGTTGGTAAATTACACTACTACTTTCGAAATATCTGCTCATAAAAGTCATTGAACTGTGAAAAGAAGTAAAATAAAAATTCATATTATTGAACTGTGAAAAGCTCATTTATTATTATCTGAGTTCGTTTGCAAAGGTCTTCAAGCTCTTGGATACAAGGTACCTTTAAGCTTCACTATGTTCTTGTTGCTTCAAGGCCTATTATATTCCATGTCATGCACAATAATGAAATTTAAATATTGCACGTGATAGCTATATCCTTGGTGTATCTGGTGTGATATTTTGCTATGTTAATGTCCATGTCTTCTATATATTCCTGCAGATTTCTTGTTTTATGAGTCATTGAGTTCACCTTTCTATATCATTCCAATTCTCTTTTCTTTATTCCATTGAAGAAGAGTGTAATTTTCTGATTCAGTGATTATACACACACACACACATTTGAAGTGTTTTATTTCCATCCGTTTTAGTCAGTTCCCATCATGTATTTGGTGTGATATTTTGCTATGTTAATGTCCATGTCTCTTGTATATTTTTGTTCATTGCTTTTCAGAAAATGACTAAAGCTATTGTTCATATTTGAATCAAGTCTAGATGAAGTCTTTCACTAGATGAAAGCTATTTATGATATTTAACAAAAGATCGAGTAATTAAAAATCATTGCACAGAATGGGTTAGAGAGAGAAAGACTCCCTTCTCTCTACCCGCCAAGACCAGTCTTGCTCGCTTTGTAAGGCATAAGCGGGGTCTAACCCAAGACCAATCTTGCTCGCATTGTAAGGCATCAATGGAGGACATTACTCATGTATTTAGAGATTGCACGGCAGGAAATGGTGTCTAGAGAAAAATCCTACCACAGGATATGCTAACAAATTTTCTCAGAATGGTATCCTCAGATTGGTTGAGAGTCATTCTAGAAAAATCTAACTTACATTCCACATAGAAAATGGGCATATGTATCACCCTCTAGAAACTTTGGCACATCCGAAGTCTCAGAATTTTTGAATGAGCACCACACAATAGATACCATCTTACCTCGAATTAGCATTTTACTTAGATCCATCGAGAAGTGTTTTGGCGGCAGTCTGATGTAAATGGCGGAAGTTTGCCTTGTAAATCATTATTTTGAGTTAATATAATTATCCACTTTACCTTAAGAAAAGCTATTTATGATATTTGAATTGGTTCTATAAAATTTGCTTGGCCTTGTACCCTTGCCATGTGTATTGTCTATGTCTTTGTCATTTATGTGCTTCTCCGTTTTCTGTACATTTATTGTATCATTTGTAAATATTGTGTGTTATGTTAACAGGTACGTCAGGATTATAAAATTGTCAAAAGCATTAATCCTCGGTATAAATACCCTATAGAGAGAATTGAGATCTTCAAGTGGTATAAACAAACAGTTCAGGTATGTATGAAAATGAAAAAGTTATTGTTAAGAGTGAACTTATCAATCTAGTGAGTGTACATGAAAAACCATTTCTCTCAATTTTTTTGCAGTACATACTTCCACATGAGCATGCAAAGCTTTATCAACCTGAACTTCTAATTATTGAAGATTCAGCTGATATTTCATCGTCTGTTTTGAAGTGTTTATTGGGTCCATATTTTGTCTTCTTATCATCTGTAAATGGGTATGTCGTTACTTGATCTGTCTTAATAGTGTTATATTTGGCTTCTGATGTGATTCAATTACTGAAAAAAATAATTTTCTGTTTACCCATGCAAAGTTCTGAAGGTACACTCCTGCAGCAATTGGAAGAGCAAAGTAGCGTGTCTAGTATTGCAAAAGGCGCTACTTCTGGTACTTATGCTCTTAACTTTTGAGAAGTCAAGTTATTTAAGCAATATGCAGACCATGTGTTATTCAAAATGAAAGGACAATCACATTAGGCCATGACACTTACAATTTATGGATTTTAAATATTCATTTGGTCATGATATGCAGCTCTGTTGAGGTCCCTGGGTGTAGATGTGCTTCTATAATTTTTGACATCCCCATTAAATTTTTAATGTTTTTTTTCAGGTCCTTTGTTTAAGAAGATAGAACTGAGGGAATATATCAGACATTCCAGTGGTTTAGATGTTGAAAATGCAATCCTTCATCTTAGCAGGTTATTTTAATCTTTTCCCCCATTCTGCCTATGTGAGAAGATATTTTTTTTAAAAAAAAGTAATCCCTATTTGGCCTCTTTTTTCTGTATTCAGGTTACATCCCAGTGAGTGTGAGCTGTACTATGTTAATCGAGCCACACTTTTCTCTGATGAGAAAGACAGTAAAATGTTTCTGCAGGTAAAGCCATAATAATATTGATGCGAGTAAGGTTATTAGGTAAATGTTTTACTAAGTAATGTTTGCTTCTTGCAGCGGTTCATGGACTTATATGCAGCCTCTCATTACAGGAATTCTCCAAATGATCTGCTTCAACTTATGGCTGATACTCCTACACACCACTTATTTGTTCTCCTTGGTATATTATTACTTTTGTTTTCTCTTCTTACGTAAGCATGACTTATGCTGAACTTCTAATGAGTTTGTGTTATAGGTCCTGTTGGCGAGTCAAAGAATCAGCTTCCTGATGATATCTTATGCGTCATCCAGGTTTGTATCTTTTACATTGTCATCTTCGGCTCCCTTAGAGAGAATCTGATATTCAAATCTTATGGTCTCTTTCCAATCTCTTTCAATATCTGAATAAGACATTTCTGACACTGTTATGTTACACTTTGTCATTTTCATTAAAGGTCTGCCTTGAGGGGCAGATATCTCCTCAGCCATCTTTGAAAAGTTTGCGTGAAGGTCATCAACCTTTTGGAGGCCGGATACCTTGGAAATTGTGTGAGCAATTTCGAAAGACTGTTTTTCCCACACTTTTAGGGGCTCGCATTGTGCGTATTGCTACCCACCCAAGTTGCATGAGGGTAACTTTTTTACTTGGGCAGTTTGGTTAATTATTCTGTTTAACCAACTTCTCCCTATGTGCTTTAGCCTCATCCTCTAACTCCCTACTCTTCTCTCTCTTCACAGCTTGGATACGTGTCACAAGCAGTCGAGCTTTTAGTACGGTGAGGGCATAGTTGATTCTTTCATTCTTTGTTTCCTTTGCTTTAGGACCCTCCATTCTTGGATAGTTGCTGAACACCCTCTTTGTACATTTGAAGTGGAATCAGAGTATAAATATATACTATTGTCTGCAGTTATTATGAAGGACAACTTACTCCTATCCCTGAGATGGGTGTTGAAGATGAAGTGGAGGCTCCCCAAGTTAGAGATACAGAAGCTGCAGAGAAGGTGTGATAGTTGTTTCCTTAATAACTTGGTTTAGATAACCTGATGTATTTCTCAATGTTTTAGTATAATACTCATGCATTCATACTGCAAGAGATTTCAGGATCAACCTAGAACAGATCTTCCATGTCTGCTTGTACATCTGCGTGAAAGACACCCAGAGAAGCTCCATTACATTGGTGTCTTCTTTGAGCTAACATTAGACCATTTTGACTTTTGGAGGACGAAGCTTAAATTTTATCCCTTCTCATCAGCTATGAACCAGTTAAGATTAATTGACAATTTTTCTTTGGCTCTGAACTGGGGACTGCATATTTATTCTTAAACTGACTGTTATTTATTTCCCGACTGAATAGATTGTGACTGGTGAGCATTCATGTTTGGTCCTGAAACCTTTGAACAATGATGAAATTGAAGCAGATGGATCAGATCAATTGGGCTTTTTTGGTCCATTTTACCATGGTGGGTTTCCAAAACTCTGATATTATGATGCATTCCACATTTTTGGTGCATTCTGTTTGTACTGATAATTCATTTGATGTTTTGTAGATTTTAGAGTAAGATTTTCTCAGCTTCTGCGTTCCAGTTTCCGCCAAATGGAATGCAAGCTTGCTATGAGGTTAGGAATTCCATTTTTGGTTAGATGATTCTCGCATTTCTCACTCTTGATGTTGATGCTTTTCTTCTCTTTATTTTGTTTTTTTGTTTTTGATTAAACTTCTCTTTTTTTGTTGACATTACAATTTTCAGTGTTCTTGCTCCAAAAATGGACTTCAACGAGTTACAAACTGCAGAAAACACCGATGAACGTTTATCAAGACGTTTCTCACATAATAAAATGCTTCGTCTAGAGCATTTTGTGCGCTATGATGATATTCGTGCTGACTATTATATGGTAAATCTTCCACTTGAAAATCAATTCGTGAATAAATTCAATATTAAGGCTGGCATAAATCTGAAATGAGTGTGATCTCATCTTTCTCTTGCAGATCTCAGATCTTGTTCGTACCCTGGCAGAACTGTACTTCCAAGAAAAGCTTCCGGTCAAGTTGAGTCTTGAGCAGACTTCTATCTTATTCTGCATGGGTCTGCAGATGGGTGACTTTCCGCGTGTTGAGGTGTGTTTCTTAATCTAATGTCGAAGAGTTTTTGAATTTTCCTTATAATCTACAGTTTTGTTCAATTCCCATAATTTTCAAATAATTTTATTCTCTTACAGGATCAATTGAACTTGCAAGAACAAAAAATATTGTCTGAATTCAAAAAGATTATGAGGAAGTTCTACAAGTATATACATCAACATTGAATTGAAGTTTGTGTGTTTGGTGGGGTTGTGAGTTAGTTGATGTGGGAATGAATATGGGAGTGTTGGGTTTTGAAGGGAGTGACAATGGCGATTGAAAACATGTTGGAAACAAAGAGCGGAGGGAGAAAAGTGGGTTCAGGTGTTTTGAGAAAAATATGAAAAATTAATAGCGTCCAAGTGTCCATCAGGTCAACATTGCCATATATAAATGATAAATCTATGCATCTTTTGTGTAGTTATATTTTTTTTCGTAATCATGATCCGGTAGTCTAGCTAGCGGCTATTAAGAACTGATTAATTTCGAGTAGGAATGTTGTCCATGTACATAAATTTGTCATCTCTCCAAATGAGAGCACCCTCAAATTCAAACATGCATTTTTAACTTATTTACTTTTTTAACTTGAGAGAAATTAAGATGCAAAATTAGTCATTTCTAAGATGTCTATTTTTCCTTAAAATTAATTTGTCTTGCACATAAATCCTAATAACATGTGTCATTTATTTTTACTTAGTAATCTTATTTACTTCCTTAACTTCAATGGAAAAAAGTTAAAGGAGTATTGAATTTACGACTATAGGGAGTAAAATAAAACTAGCCACCGTAAATTTTCAATTGGACAACTCTGCCACCCATAAATTGAATGGGTCAAAACCGTACATTGTAAATAAAAATGAGACAAATTTAACCAGCCGTTAAGTAGAGGCAAACAGACGTTAATTTAAGCGTGGGTCCCACATTCATTAAATGATGTGGCATGACACTCAGCAGAGTAATGATATGGGAGAATTTCATTTAAGGACCTCAGTAGTACTTTAATGTAAAAGAAGGACCGAAAAATTCTGAAACTTCAATTAGGGAATTCGGGGACAAAATGAAATTAATTAGGGAAGTAAAAAGACCCTATTAACCTCATTTAAATTCCTCTCCCTCCCTCCTCCACCCCCGCCAGTGCCACCTCCCCAGCTTGCCCATCTACTCCGCCTCCCTCCTCCTCCTCTTTAAGTGTCTAATAAAATATATTATTGCAGCTCATGAATGCTTAGTTTTTTGTATAATCTTAGCTGAAATTAGGCTATCATTTGGACTTTTAGTTGTTGAATATGGTGTAGAGTTTCTTCTTTTTAATTCCATTCCCTAAACATTAACATTAAATGAAGTGCAATAATTGATTTTAATCTTGAATGTATGCTTGTATAATGTTTATATTCGCTGGAAATGTTGTTAGGTACGTGTGCTGTTAAAAACTTTGGTTTGCTAATGTCACTTACCAACTTGATTTTCTCTTTTCACCTTCTGGATTTAGGGTGTTACTATGTTCTTGGTGATTTGTATAAGGTGATTAAAAGTATTATGATTGATAATTACTATTAGGCAATAGTGAAACAGTAGAGTACTCTAGGCATCAGGAGGGTCGTACCCCTATGCCAAATATTCACAGTAAACCCTACAGGTACAAAATGCCTCCATTAATTAACGAATATATCGTTAATAGTGGTTGATATAGAAGAGGCAAGATCCAACAAGAGGTTAGAAAGAGGAGGATATTATTAGAGGTTTGCAAAAATTTCCCGTCCATCCCATCCTGCCCGTCCCGTACCGTCCCGTGGCCTTTTGGGACGGGAAATTTTAGTCCTGATTTTTTCCAAGACGGGACAAGGGACAGGGTATCCCGATCCTGTCCCTTCCTGAATGTATATATTTAATATTAAAAAAAATCCCTGATTGATTATATTATAATATGCATATTTGTGGCTTGACAAAAAGTTTTCAACTTTACTCCTCTGCTTCCCTTGGCTTGTAACAGCAATTTGTGGATTTTTTTCATTTTTTCTAATGATGTTTTTATATAATTTGGGTTCGTTACTGTTATTGTAAGAGGAGTGCTTTAAATTGTTCCTTTCCTTTTGCTATGCCCGTAGGTACACTTGATTTGTGTGTGCATGTGTGTGTTCTAAATAAAGCTTCCTAACAAAGCTTGCTCTTCCATTTTGCCTTTGTTTGTATTTTATTTTACTTCATTTATTTCTAATTTGATCTTCTCCATCTTCTTTAGTTACCTTAGATCTAATGGAAAAATAATTTTAAAAAATAGGGAATATCCCGTCCCGTCCCGATCACGGGATGAAAACACCGTCCCAAGCCATTTTCAGGACGAGACACGGGACAGGGGTGTCCCGATCCTGTCCCATCCCGTAAACAGCCCTAGACATCCATATCTTTCATTTCACATTAGTGAAATAATTAAAAATGAGGGAAGAATGTGAAAAAAAAAACAAAACACAATTTGTTCTATTTCAATTGACAAGAATTGAAGTGGAAAACTAATTCGTCTCAAAATAACTCTAAAAATTGAGGAAAATTGAAAAGGACAACAATGTTGCCATTAAAATTGCCAACTCGCGCTACAAAGGCATTCAAATAACAGTATAAACCGATAGTTGTTGGTAAATTACGTTACAACTTTCGAAATATCTGCTTATAAAAATCATTGAACTGTAAAAAATGGCAAAATAAAAATGTCATAAACTAATAATTTATATTCGTCTTATACAATAATAGGACCGACACAAAACCAACAGAACATTAATTTTGATAAATAAAAAATAATACTACTACAGAAAAAGGTAGACAATACAGCACATGAACTGTTCCCAGCTATGTTGCAATTCGGGTAGAAGTTTAGATATAAAGAGCTGGAGTCAAAAAATACTTGCACCTCAAGAAACCGCTGGAATTCACTCATAATATTTAAACCACACCAAAATCCAAAGCGAATGGTAGTAAGATCTGAGTGTGGCACTAAAGTGTGAACTATATACATCATAAAAGTGACTGAAATGCTGAATTTTTCAATTTCAAGCCTCATTTTGCATTGAAACCATCTAAATTCAACAGAGTGAATTCTTATGATTGAGAAAAAGCACAGAAGGATGCTGCTCTCTACTTCCTGTGAGAATATTGAGCTCCAAATTCTTTTTGAAACTGTTCTCTGGATGTTTCTTTGGCTGTTAAGACAACATCATCAAGAAATCCTCTCTGTGGAAACTCCTCGGGCACTAAGGCTCGATATATCTCAAACTGCTGTGCAGCTTCCTTCTTTTTATCTAGAAGACTGTATATAATGCCCTGCCATAATTATTCACATAATAGATTCTTTCATAACCAGAGAAAGTAGACATTCCCCAGTTACTAACATAATGTCATTCAACAGAAGAGTATAATATATAAGAACCAAATTCAAACAACAAGATTAGGTTTTTAGGTGCAGAAATAGGATAGATTTTATATCAACTTGTGAGAATATTCTGTAATTATTGTAAATATTCTTGCTGATTATGTAGGCTCTTATTAGGCTTTATGAGTTATCATTAGCATTAATTAGGGATTATTATCCTGTCTTCCTTCTAGCCTATAAGTAGGCTCTTGTACATCAACCTTGAGAATAAGAAAATACATTTTCTCTCTATCTTCACAAATATGTCCATGATTATCCACATGGTATCAGAGCAGGTGCTCAAAAGTAGTCAAATTAGTGATTAGGGTTTCATAGTCATGGAACTTCCCTTTCAAATGTTAGGGCAGAAATTGTGCGCGTTGATCGGAGCTGTTCTGGATGTCACCGCCTGGCCCATCGGAGAGAGGAAGGTCCGCGCGGAAGAACCCCGAAGTTTCGCCGTCTCCGGCGGCGCGTGTGAGCCCCACGCGCCGGCGAACATCCCGGCGGCAGTATTTCAGGCGGTTTCGTCCGCCGTGTTCGCAGCTTCATTTCCGGCAAGTCTCTGGTCTCAAATGGCAGATCCGAGGTCGGGTGCATTATTTTCCAGAATGGGTAGTGTCTTCATGGTTGAGAATCTTGCTGTCCAAATGCTCTGGTTCTTGATTAGTACCTACCTTGGAAGCTTATTTGCAATTGGAGTTTCAGAAACTATGAAGATGGTGATTGCAAACCTCTTAGTCAATGCTGCCATGTGTTTCCTGAGTTTGGTAGTAAGGAGGGCAATTCATTCATCGACCGAAACCAGTGTTGCAGTGGAAACTATATCGTTAACGTTTGTGGCAAAACGGGGTAACTTTCTCCAAGCCTTGAAAACTTCTCAGAATCGGCAGGTGTGGATTGTTGATTCTGGTGCCTCTGATCACATGACTGACAATCACAAGTTGTTCACTTCTTACATCCCGTGTGCCGGCAACATGAAAGTGAAAATTGCTAATGGTTCACTCGCTTCTATTGCTGGGAAAGGGAGCATTAAAATTTCAGAGTATCACTCTGGAATCTGTTTTACATGTGCCGAAATTAGCGTGCAGCTTACTATCTGTCAGTCAGTTGACAAAGCAATCAAATTGTTCTGCTAATTTTTTGCCTACTCATTGTGTGTTTCAGGATCTATCATCGGGGATGGTGTTTGGTCATGCTAAGGAATGCGAGGGACTTTACTTCCTTGACGACGCCAGAGTGAGTCACCAACCTATCAGAAGGGTATGTAACACAATCTCTAAAAATGAAGATATTATGTTGTTGCACAAGAGAATGGGTCACCCTAATTTCCATTATTTATCCCGTATGTTTCCAACTATTAGCCCACCATCAAACCTTGATATGAAATGTGAAATCTGTGAATTGGCCAAACACCACCGGTCATCATATCCTAGAGCTCCATATATTCCTACCAAACCATTCACTACCATTCATAGTGATTTATGGGGACCTTCCCGCAACCCAAACCGTACCAAAGCAAGGGGGTTTATTACTTTCATAGATGATCATACTCGTGTTTGTTGGGTTTATCTGTTGAAGGACAAGTCTGAGGCACCAAATGCTTTCATGAGTTTCTATGCTATGATTAAAAATCAATTTACAAGTATCAAAGTTTTACATTCTGACAATGGCACTGAGTATTTTAACCGAACTTTGAGTGATTTTCTCCAAACTCATAGTATTATTCATAGAAGTTCGTGTGTTCATACCCCTCAACAAAATGGGATTGCTGAAAGGAAAAATAGACACATCTTGGAAGTCACTAGGGCTCTTATGATCACTTCAAATGTACCAAAGTTTTATTGGGGAAATGTCATTTTAATTGTCACCCACCTCATCACCCGAATGCCAAATAAGGTGATATCTTTTGAAACTCCACTCAAAATGTTACAAAGTATCTTTCCTACCACTCACCTTGAATCAAATCTTCCCTTTCGTGTCTTTGGTTGTACTGCCTTTGTTCATGCTCATCCAAATAACAAATTTGATCCTCGTGCAGTGAAATGTATGGGTATTTACCCCTAAGTATATGGCTGATGGTACTCTTGACAAGTTAAAAACACGACTTGTGGCAAGAGGTTTCACTCAGACTTATGGTCTAGACTACCAAGAGACGTTTGCACTAGTGGCAAAATTGAATACTATCCGAGTTTTATTGTCTGTAGCAGCTAACTTGGACTGGCCACTTCATCAGATGGACATTAAGAATGCCTTCTTGAATGGAGAGCTTAAAGAAGAAGTTTACATGACTGTACCTCCTGGTTTTGAGGAGGGAAGAGGTGATAAGGTTTGCAAGTTAAAGAAGTCTCTCTATGGCCTGAAACAGTCTCCTAGGGCTTGGTTTGACAGGTTTTCAAAGGTCCTGAAAGTTGAAGGCTACAAACAGTGTTTATCAGATCATACTATGTTTGTCAAAACAGAGGGAAGAAGAAGATGTATCCTTATTGTGTATGTTGATGATATAATTCTTACAGGAGATCATATTGATGAAATGTCTAGGATAAAACTTGCGCTTGGCAAGGAATTTGAAGTCAAAGACCTAGGGAATCTGAAGTACTTTCTTGGAATGGAAGTTGCAAGATCAAGGAAAGGAGTTTATGTGTCCCAAAGGAAGTATATATTGGATCTCCTCGAAGAGACAGGCATGTTGGGGTGTAGTCCTGAACCAACTCCTATTGTACCTCCTAAAAAAAAGAAGAAGCCTAGAGAAGAGGGGGATTCAGAAGAGGACGATCTTGATGATGATGCTGAAGCTAAAAAGGAAGATAAAGAGCTAGAAGAGCCAGTGGATAAAGAAAGATATCAAAGACTTGTTGGGAAGCTAATTTATCTTTCCCACACAAGACCTGATATAGCGTTTGCAGTGTTGCTAGTCAATATATGAGTGATCCAAGAAAGAAGCATATGGATGCTGCGTACAGGATCTTGAGGTATCTAAAAGGTATTCCCGGGAAAGGTTTGTTCTTCCGGAAACAAGAACGAAGATCGATTGAAGTTTACACTGATGCAAGTTGGGGAGGAACAAATCCTGACCGAAGATCTACTTCTGGTTATTGCTCCTTTGTATGGGGGAATTTAGTAACTTGGAAGAGTCAGAAACAGAGGGTTGTGTCAAAAAGCAGTGCTGAAGCTGAATTAAGGGCGTTGGCTCAAGGAATAATGGAGGAAATGTGGCTAAAACGTGTTCTTTGCGAGATACAGGTCCAAGTGGATTTGCCACTCAAACTCTATTGTGACAATAAGGCAGCTATAAGCATGGCCTTAAATCCTGTTCAGCACGAGAGGTCAAAGCATGTGGAGATAGACAGACATTTCATCAGAGAAAAAGTTGAAGAAGGGACCATATGTTTGATCTTTCTTCCGACAAACCTTCAAGCGGCTGATGTACTAACGAAGGCGCTACTCAAACCTGCATTTGATAATTGTATAAGCAAGTTGGACATGATCGACATATATGATCCAACTTGAGGGGGAGTGTGAGAATATTCTGTAATTATTGTAAATATTCTTGCTGATTATGTAGGCTCTTATTAGGCTTTATGAGTTATCATTAGCATTAATTAAGGATTATTATCCTGTCTTCCTTCTAGCCTATAAGTAGGCTCTTGTACATCAACCTTGAGAATAAGAAAATACATTTTCTCTATCTTCACAAATATGTCCATGATTATCCACACAACTCAATGCAAGAACCCTTAAACATGAAACATTTAAAGCCTAAACATTATGGTGGGACTGACCTGCCCAAGTTTCTAAGCTAACATATGTTGGTCGAGAGTAGTTTTTCCTTTCAAGGTTCCAATAGGTTAACAAATGTATCAAAAGTTAAAAAGGGGTAGTTCTGACCACTGGAATAAGAAAATCAACCAGTAAATAATAAAACAAAGAATGTAAAAATACTTTTTAAGGTTGAATGCAAAATACACTGACAGACTTTAGACACATATAAAAGCAAAAGCATCCAAGAATCCTCATGACCCCAAGGACCACTCTTATCCAACAAACATGCCAACTGCAATAAGCTGATTTTGATTGACATTCCTTTATGGTCATATAAAATAAAAAATTCAAATCGATGGAATTAACTTATGGAATTCAAGACTTTACCTATATCTTTCTGTAGCGAGTAGCCTTACAACCCTATATCTTTGAAATGGTGTAAGAACTAGTACAGTTAATGATATATTTCTCCTTCCAGGCAAGATTCAATTGCTAACTAGTGTGCCAGACATAAAGATGAATTATGTGAGCCCAATTGTTTATAGTATAGTTAAATATTTTTCTTTTATATATGCTCTTCAATAATCCATACAAATTCCTCCCATCCGACAACAACAGAGATAACTTGCATGTTGAGACAAACTCACTTGGCAAAGGTAAGGTCTGAAATCCCGAGGATCTTCATCAACTAATTCTTGAAACATCTTTAATCCCTCCTCCAAGTCTCCCTGCAAAGAAGACAAATGGTATTTTAATCAAACCATTACTCTAGCAGATACAGTTAGAAGTTTGTGCATGATTGTAATTTGGTAACAAGAAATGATAATTAATGCCAATATTGAACAAAATCAAAACAGCAACACCATCAGCTAAGGACCTAAAAAATCATTATAAATAAAAGTTCACCTTTGCAACACGCATTTGTGCTATTAAGATTCTTATATTTCTCTCTTCTGTAACTCTTTTTTCTCGGCATGCTAATTCCAAAGCCTCATTCAACATTTCAAAGACCGCTGGACCTTCATGTTTTTTGTGCATCACAATAGCCAAACCCTGTGAAACATAACAAGTGGCACTTGTCTTAACCATAACAAGAAAGCATAGCTAATCAACTAAGAAACATGTTGTAATCAATAAATGAAGATATGAGACATAAATATCCTATTAAATATGTGTGTATTAAAAACACATTCCAAGAAAAGTTTAACCATCCAGTTCCAAAATATTTACTCACTGAATTGCAAATTCTGCATGAACTTATAACCTGTAGTATACATATCGGTTGAAGATCAGTCATCCTACAAGGTGAAGAAAGATTCAGGTGTTCCTCACATAATAAGAGTTAATTTCTATGCTAGCTAGTAGCTGATAATATATCAACAGCAAACATTCAAACCAAAATCATAAAATAAAGATATGGTTATATTTTTAGAAATCTCTTGATTCTAATACTCCCCCTGGTCGTAAATATAGATGGTCTTGGTCAAATTTTTCTAATTTTTGCCCATTTTTTACAAAATTACCCTCATTGACCCCATCATCAATAATCAAGTAAGGGATGGGAAGGAGAGTTAAGTAATATGATTGGAATATCCTGATAAAATCATGTTCTATCAACTAACTGAACTAACATCCTCAATCCAATAATCAACTAAATAGGGAGAGTTTGTTCCAATATATGTAGCAGTGTCAGCATATCAATGGCAGGCTAAAACGAAGATTTTCCACCTTTCAAATTACAAAGAAATTCAAAAGAGGGTGACAAAATCTTACTCACATGCAGGGCTCTAATCAAGAGAGGCCTCTCCTTCAAGATATCATTGAACAATCTTTTAGCAGTACTCAAGTGTCCCATAGTCTCATAACAAAGTGCAAGCAAAAGCCTCCATTCAACCTCATGAGGCTGAGCATCAATCAAATTCTCCACATACTTCACAGCCTCCTTTGCCTTCCCCATCCTTATCTTCTTAAACAACACCACCTTCAAAGCCTCCACATTTCTGGGATCACTCTCCACAGCCTTCTCACACATTTCTTCCTCCTCACTCTTCTCCTCCATAACTGAGCCAGAAGCACCAAAGGGTACAGCCAAAGCTACTTTTATGTTGAAACAGCCGACCAAAATAAAGGACCCCACAAGTAAAAAAACGATCTTTTTGAAAATACATGGTGGGGTGGAGGAGGGAACAATGGTGTTGTTCAACTTGGAGGGAAGGTGGGAGGATTTGAAGGTGAAGGGGTTGGGAAAAAGAAGAGGTTGAATATGTTTGGAGGGGTTGTGAGTTAGATGATGTGGGAATGAAGATGGGAGAGTGTTGGTGTTGAAGAGGAATTTGGGATGGAGAGGTTGTGGTTTGAAGGAAGAGACAGTGGCGATTGAGAACATGTTGAAAACAGAGCAAAGAGAGAGAAGAGGTGGGTTCAGGACAGGGTTTAAGAAAATTAAGAGCGTCCAAGTGTTCAACAAGTCAACATTACCAGGTACTCCCTACTCCAATCCTAAAAATAAGATCTAGTTGACTTTTTTTTGGAGATGTTAAAGTTATAAAATATGTTATTAAATTATGACATATATCAAATATATACCTATAAATCTTGTGGCTCATTCCTCATTGGTCCACTTGTCTTATCTTCATTGGTTGTTTTTTCCACTTGCCTTGTGTCCATTGGTTGTTTTTTCCCAATTAAACCTTAGTCCAATGTTTGTAGTCTTTTATGTAGTCTAATAGTCTTTCACAACTTTGGTGCTGTGTGATATTTTGTATGTGTGCATTTAGGATGCCTTCGTGGAGTTCACCGTACGTGGTATATTTTGGTTTCGCGCTCCCCCAAGTGTCATTAAGTGTGATGCTTCGTTCTCAATTTCCACCCCATGTCCACTAATTAATGAAGGTTTTGTAATTTCCACCCCATGTTTTCATTAAGGTTTTGTTTAAATCTGCGCCTCTTTTTTCTAATTACAGCTCCCTGTCAATAATTACATAAGCTTTTCATATCTCCTAATATGTATTATAACTACATATTTTTAAAAACTATGACACCTCGTGAATTTTAGTTTAATACTCCCTCCGGTCCCTAATGTAAGAGCTAACCGTCAAAAAAACGCTTCTTAAGAAAACATGTGAATGTTAGTTGGATGTCTGGAATTAATGCTTTTTTTCCAAAATTGCCCATATTTATTATGGTACTTTTAAGAGAGAGAAATATATAAGCATTAATAAATATGAAAGAGGGTTAGGGGTAAAGTAGGAAAAAATGCATTAAATGAGGAGAGAATATGGGGTCAGCTCTTACGTTAGGGACCAAAACCATTCAAATTTTGGGCTCTTACATTAGGGACCGGAGGGAGTATATTTTACAATGATATATAGGTATATATTTGATTTATCCCCCTTCATTTCATTAATTAATATACAATGATATATTGGTATATATAAAAATATAGATTTATTACTGTGATTTTTGCATATTATTATTACCTCTAACCATATACTTTACACACAAAAAATTGAGGGTAACCTCCCTCCTCCTGACTTCTCATTCTCTTCTATCATCTACACCTAAAAAAATTTATTTTAATTTTAGGTTCAATTTTTTGTTTGGTTTAATTTTATCACTAGATTCTACATACAATTAACATTTTGAAAACTGAACATTTTTTCTATACTATATCAGAATATCACTAATCAAATATATACCTATAATTCTTATGGTTGATTACTTATTAGTCCACTTTTCATGAGTCTATTGGTTGATTTTTAGAAGTAAACTTTAGTCATGTCCTATTAATCTTATATGATGTGTCATTTTATGCCATTTAATTTTTTTAATGGGACCAATTTCCTTCTTAGAACGCAACCATCAGAATTGAGAAGGCAAGTGATTAATTATTTCTCATGTTCCAATGCGCACCGTGACTCATCATTCTCTTCTCTCTATCTTATTTTCTTTCACGCTCCATCTCTCTCACTTCACCATCTTCAGAACTCTACTCTCTCACTCCTTTTCTTTCCTTCCAAGACCCTCTTCCCTTTCCTGCTAACTCCCTTCTCGTGTTCTCCATCTTCCACACAGACCATTCCGACGCCGCTTTATTTTGGTTTTCTTTTTCCTGTTTTATTTTGTTTTTGTCTATTTTTTATATAATGCGTATGCATGTGGCTTGGGCAGGTTAAGGTTGTTGCTGGATGCCATTGAGAAGAAGGCTATGTTTGGGCAAAACAACCTACTGTAATGTGATTAATGTCTCAGTTTCTTCAATTCAACTTATTATACAATTATTTAACTCTCATGCACCTTCATTCATCTACTACTAAGATTTTATGAATGATTTAATATGTTGATATAGCTTTGTGTAAATATGATATTAAGTACATGCTATTGCTCATCTGCAGGATTGGATTCACATTACTCTGATGTTGGGCCTGACAGAAATGCCATAATAAAGGTAACTAACTAACTAACTAACTAACTAACTAACTAACTAACTATATATATATATAGCTGACTTATCTTGGCATTTTCAGAGGATAAATGAATGTTTTGTTGCTACATCATATACTATTATGAAATATCTAATATGAGCATAAACCTAATAGTTTTAAAATGATTTTATCAATTTACTTTATGAATTGTTTGCTAACACAGCGTTGCCAAAATTATATTTTTAATCAGGATAACTACAAATAATTTTGTGCTAGATGTTTGTTTTTGAGCATGTATTTTTTGGTGTCTTGCTCATCCCTTTTCACACAAAGTCAAATGTTTGGCAATATATTTTTTGGTGTATTTTTTGGCCCTTTTCCCGCTCATTTTGGGGAAGCATGTTTTACATATTGTTTGAAATACAAGGTTCATGCTGATAAAAAAAATACAAGGTTCATGATTTTGCGTTGTAGTTACTGAGGATGTGGAGCTTGCTTTAGCAAAATAGGCCCTACCAAGCTTATTGGAAGGTATTTTTAAAGCCTTAATAGTTACTTTTTCCTTTATGTTTTGTGTGCGCATATATAGTATAACTCATTGATTTAAAACTAAGAAGAATATGGAATAAATTAATATTCTGGTTCATAATATTGTTGCCTTAATTTTTGCTTAAAGCTTGAGTTGATATGACTCATTCATCATATTTCTAACTTAATATGACTCAACCTCTAAAAATTGTTAAATCTGATTTAATTCTTGGAAATTCATTTGTGATGTAAAATAGTGAAGTAGTATTATGCAAGTTATTTTTCATCGCCTCAGCGTACATTTTTTCCATAATTTTTTTTCTGCATTTATTACATTTTTTCCATAATTTTTTTTCTGCATTTATTAGCTTGGAATGACCAATCACATCTTGTACTTCTCCCCCCATCTCTATTATCACCCTTCTCTTTCCCTTACATATTTCCCTTTCTAGATACGAAGATATGAAGAAACCTCAAATGGAGCACTAATATTTATAATTCAAGAAGAGGCACAAGAAGAACACAAATGGTGTTGTTTCTATGGATACTAGCGACCTCTCTGTTTATTGGTATTTCTTGGAATGGCTAAAGCTAGAAATTGCACCCAAACATTATATTAAATTGTTGGATCAACATATTCATATCCCATCTTTGTTGTTGGTATGATTAACTAATGTAAATTTGATGCCTATTATAGTGTTGTGTCTGATGATAATTAATTGCATCTGTTGTTTTGACATTTTGTTTGGTTTTGTTTTTGGAGCTCCCCTTCGATCTCGATGCAACTAAAACCCTTCAAGCAATAGTCTCTTGATTTACAATTGATCTTCCCGTTTCTGAGGTTGTTTTTATTTTTTTTAAACTTTTGTTTGCTTTTGTGGTTCTATTACACAATAATTAGAACCCCTTAGAATTACCTCAGTATTGTAGGTTTCTTCAATGTTATCACTATGTCAGGATGATCATTTAATTTGTTTCTCTCCCTTTTAATTTATATTTTACTTGAGGATTTTACCACTTTTATTTTTATAATCAATTAATCTTGAGGATATATAATATATTATTCCATTCTCAACATCTCAAATGTTGTGTTGTCTTTTAATGAAAGTGGAGAGTAACTGGGTGAAATAAAAAGTTTAAAGGGGCAAAAAGATGAACATAGAAAACTCCATTTATTTGTTAGGTAAATTGAAGAATAATTTTTTTGTTATCATTACAAAGAGGCTTAATATTGCTATGTTATGAAATGCCACATGTTACAACCGTGTTCCAAAATAAAAAATTAATATTTATATTTATTAAGTAATAAAGTTTCATAATAAGCAAAAGTTTTTGCTCTTCCAACAAATGTTCCACTATCTTAGGGAAGATGTGAGAATAATTATAAATCAAATGGTTTATTATCTTTATTTTTCTATAACTTAAATTATCTTTCAGATGAGGCTATAATTGGGGAAATTTGGCTTTTTTGGAGGTTTTGATGGGATTCGAAATTAAGTTTGACTTTTCTTATATGTTATATACAAGCGAATTTGATTCTTGGCAAATTTTAAAAAACTACATGTAATCTAAATTGAAATCAATTGAAAAGATTAACTACAATCTAAATTTAGTCCATATAAACTTTTGGGTGGAACAGGTGTCCCAGGGGGTTGGATGAGGGGGAGATTAGGGATGAAGTTTGAGACTTCTTTTACTTTTATAGATGGGGAGCGAGTTTGATTATTGCGTAAATTAAAAATATACTATGTAATCTAAGCACACACACACATTATAAAATAGTGTTACCGTTATATGAATAATTTTATATTTAAAAAATAAAAAAATTGCTTGATGATACTTATAATAGTTATAACTTGTGAATGAGAACGACATTTCAGAAAATCCAACATCAATTTATTGGGATTAAATATCATTTTGGCTAATAAACTATTTCAAGAGTATCAATTTGGTCAACGAACAATTAAATGTCTTATTCTGACCAATAAACAAAATAATTGTTCATTTTGGTCAATGAATTACTGAAAAATACTTAAAAATATTCTTCACACACATAAATGAGTTTTTTCAACACAGAAATGAGGAGGTCTGTCTTCATTCCTTGGGTTTGGATTGCATGAGATTACTTAATTTTTTTATGACAAGGTTTGTGTTATTATGTCTTATATTTAGGACCAGACAGAGTAATAATATATATGTCACATTTTTCAACTTCTTAATCCCCGTGCAACGCACGGGGGTTGTGTTGCTAGTTTGATATATTTCTAGATTAGTAATTAGTTTATAGGTTAAATAAATTAGTTTAGTAAAAAATTAGGTAAATCAATTTATAATTGACTTATTTTGCTTGTTTAGGATTTTCCAAAAAAGTCAACTAGGTCTTATATTTTTAGGACTGGAGGGAGTATAAATCTACGGCTCTTTTGTGTAGTTATGTTTTTTTCCTTAATCACCACACACTCGGTAATCCAACACAGATTGGTAACCAACTAATTTGGACTTTCAGGGTTAGGAGTGTTGCTGACATAGTTAAGGTTGTCTTCTCTTCTAATGAGAGCATTTCTCATTATTCAAACACATATTCTCATCTCTACAAGGGTAGTAACTCGCTTATCATTTCAACTACATATTGATTTTTGTGTAGTTATTTTTGTGTGCATAAACAACTTCCTTTATGTTTCCCTTGGCAATTGGCATCGTCACTGTCAGATTTCATCCACAGGTCAAGTAGTCAAGAAGGGCGAAGGATTGAAGAATGGAAGTGAAGAGAGGTACAGTATCTGTGACGGGTGAGCAACTCATCAAAGAGAATATTAATTCAACATGGCCTAAGATTTTTCTTTTCAATGAAATATTTTCTGAGGAAATTACTTTTAACTAAATTTTGTTATATTCATTGTGTTAAGGTTCTCTTATTATATGTAGTCATAATCATAATACATCTTATTTTTTAAATATCATCTTATAATTATACGTCTATAAATATATTGCTTCATCCATTCCTTTATACAAGAGTTAACCTTTTTCTTTCAAAGCAATGAAGGAAGATAAATAACACACTTAGTCATAGATATGTGGCTTATTATTATTTTATATGTAAGTTTATATACTTCAAATAAATTAGTATGAACAAACATTAAGCCAAGTCAATTCTAAAAAATCCACTTATTCATATATTCAGACATGGAGGGAGTATTTGAGAGCTAGATATAATTTTTTTTTTGAACACAATTCAGACCAAACACAACAGCAAAACCAACTAACGTGGTTGACAAGCTGAAGTGCGAATATCCTACTTATATACTCACACACACAAGAGCTAGATATAATTGAAATATGGAATTTGACTTTTTGAAATTACCCCTCAGAAACATTGTATTTACTCCTTCAAAAATGTGTTAATATGTTCTTTTTAATGGATAATATGTGTGTTTTGGAGTAAAAACGGGGAATACACAAACAAACAAACAAACGCACTGTAGAATTATAAGATAATGCTTCTTATAAACATCAAATTATTGTGCAATCAAACCATTAAATTTCCACATTCTCCCTCAAATTTTAGTTGGCGGATTCAAGTAAAATTAATGGTCTTGATTGGAAGACAGTAGATTTTAGAAAAAGGTATGCCACTGGTTATAGAGATTGGTGCCAGACCTTACAAAATTGATGATAAGCACCAAATGACTCAAATATTTGAAGAATACGACTAAATAAAAAATCTGCAAATATTGTTCATCAATTTACTCAGGGTCTCAGGCGACCTCGAAAATTATGTTACGATTTTTAATTTCATAGAAACATCAAGACATGCACTCAAAAGAATGCGGTTACAATGGATTTGATTAATCCTCCGTTTCTAAGAAAATCCAATCGATGAGGTTAGAATACAGGCTTAATAGTTTGATGATGAACTCTTTTGTTCAGGCAATTTTTTTTTCTCAGATTTTGTTTAGGCAATTGAACTGCAATTAAAAAAAAGTACTCCACAGCATCGCTTATTTCTAAATGAAATTGAAATTGATATGGGAAGCTGACCCTAGTCATGGAAGCTTTCTTTATACAAAGTACATGAGCTCGAATCCAATCTCCAGAGTAGGGAACAAAAAATGCCATAAAAGTGAAGGGGAAAATTTCAAGGTTGATAACTCCAATTTAAAGATGCGGGAATGTTAAATAACTCATCAACAGCCATTCAAGTGTTGCGCTCCCAAATTGGTGTCTACTTATTGAAGAAACGCGAAAGCATTCATCATCATCCAAGTTATGTAAACATTGTGCGAAAAAATTGCCTTAAATGAAGTTTCTGATGTCCAAGTTTTTGACTTCCACCTTCTCCTCATCTTTGAATTCCTCCCTGGGATGGCAACATCACAAAGTCAAAAAACGAGTCTAGGATGGTAAAACAAAAATCAGATAGCATGTCCCTCCTCCAACAACTCAAGTAGCCACTGTTATGTTTCAAAATTATACAAATTCTTAAATAATGTACCAACTAAGCCCAGGGAAAGGGCTCAATCTGTCATGCACCTCTTGAGATTTGGAACTCAAAACATCAAGAAAACAAATTGAGATAGATAACTTGTGAAATTTATCATGAGAATTAGCATGAGTACTACCTCTTCTCTTGAGTCTCCATTGCCTCAAGAGCATCTTTCTTCAGCTCCTCTAGTTGTGCTTTGGCAACGTTGAGTTCTAGCTCCTCCTCATGCTTTGGTAGATCTTCCTTCCTAATGCCAATTCTATGATCCCCCACCACCCAAATTTCGGGTTAGAAAAAAAAAAACAGAGAATATGGTGAGGACAGTAGTGAAACCTAGCCACTCAATCATTTCTAGATAAATGGTATTTGAACTTAAGAATTGGCAGCCCAAAAATCCAGAGCAAATGGCCAGCAAAAAAAAAATAAATAAAATTTCACAAAACAAAGTGATAATTTCCATTATTTAGCTGAAGTAGAGAGACATTTTCCTTCTAACAAGAATATGGGTGTCACTTAATCACCAGTGCAAAGTACCAAAATAAAGACAATAGGGGTCTGGCTCACTTTTTATTAATCTTCTCAAACTCAGCCGTGAGAAGAGCCATTCCTTTCTTATCATCCCTCATCAGAGGTTTCTTCAGTTCATTTTCAACTTTGTCCAATGCTTCAATCATCATGGCCTCTGCACCAATGACATCTTGAATGCCGCTCCTGCAAAATAATATTTACATTAATATTCTGCAAAGTGTGAAGTGAATGGGCTCACTTTTCAATGTCTTGTGCCTGAAGTATATATCTAAATTCATGTGAGCCCAAAGTAAAAGAGGATACTGATTTCAGAAAACAGCAAATTTTACAGAAACACTGTACATTTTTTCAGTGGTAAATGAACATTGGAATCAAGCAAAGTTTATAAACAGATTTTTTTGGGGAGCGAGGGGTGCCAATTCAAAAAGATGAGAACAAACTATGAAGCAAAAATGGACACCTAAGTTAAAGATTGCAAATGGTCACATACTTAATTCTGATCTCCTTCAAAGTCAAAAGATAAGTCCGAGCATCAGGAATGTCTTGTGTTTCAAGTTGAATTGTGTGTTTGATACGTTGAGCTTCAGAGAACAGACCTAACCTGCACATTAAGCAAGAGATTATATGCATGAAATAGTTACAATATAAAAGAAAAGAACAACAAAGTTTACAAGATTACTGGAAGAGCATAGAAAAACAAGATTAAAACAAAGCAGAAGCTCACTTCTCTCTAATTGTTTTCATGATCTTTGCATAATTTGAAACTGCAGCTGGATTATCTGGATCAATAGTGATCTTCTCTTTCCTTAATATTCCAATTGCTGCTTCAAATTTTGTCTTCACCTCCGTAAAGGCACTTTTCAACATCTCTTTTACATTCAATTCAAAGAAAAATATTAGAAAATCATATCCCAGAAAAGTCCATCAAACTTCAAATTCAAATTACATAACTGTTTTTGTTATCTAAAGCGAATTAACAATCAACCGATAACTAAAAGTACTGGATTAAATAATGGAGCAGATAATACGGATACATTCAGATCAAAATTCAAAAAAATATATTATTAATGCTGCAGAAAATGGAGATGATTAGAGATCCATGCTAGTGCCAGCATATGCATGGATGCTAATCATAAGACTAACTTACCAGGGATGACATCAAATTTATAATAAATGCATAAATGAGACAAGCATACACAAAATTACTCACGGTCTCCCTTGAAGACAGGAGGACTGGCTTCTTTGGCAAAGTGACGGACTGAAATGGCATGCTCCTTTTGTACGAGTATTTGACTAGCATAAACCTATACAAAGAGAAGAAAAATGGACAGATGAGTAAAAATTCAGCAGCAAGACTGCCATAAATATTATCATTCCAAGAAATGTGCAGAAAGTGCACATATGTAAACCCATCCGTTTTGAATTCACAAAAACCGACCAATGTGTCAAGCCTCTATTGGCAAACGCATATCAGATTAAACCAAAGCAATGAAAATGCATTTTTATTTTCATAATTAGTTGTAAGAAATATTTAGATGAAAAATACACCTCGGTCACACCAATTTTTTTCCATTGGCACATAATTTATTCAATAAGATTTGTATTCAAAAGACTCCAAAACTGTTGTGATTTGAGAGATCATCTCAATGTATATCACACGACGGCGACAACCATGATCAGAAATCAAAAAGTCACTATGTTATATACTCTTCTTCAAGCTCCACTCAAGACAAGCATACCATTTAACTGCATGAATACCATTTAACTGTAACAATCAATAGAATGAAGACACATCGGGCAGTGACTCCCAGAATACAAGCCACGAATTGTGAAAGGAAAAGATGTGTGTGTGTGTGTGTGTGTGTGTGTGTGTGTATTGTTATGAGTCCTAAAATCTAGTGAACACCAAGAGTGGAGCCTCACTTTTAACCATTTTTACAGTGATCAAATACAGCTTCACATACTTCACAGTCATTAACAACCTATTCCAGTCACCAATTCATCATCACACCTATCGTCATTTCATATTCGAGAAATAGCCTATCGATGATTATTATGATTATTTTATCTAAACAACACAAGTGCGTTAACCTTACTCCATTAAGCTAAATGAGGAACTTCATAGCAAAGCTAAGCAGATCGCGAATCCAATAAAACAAATTGATTACACATAAAATGCAGATTATTGCGGGAATCATGAATAAATAAGGAAAAGAATGAGTTAGTGAAAGAAATTGGTTGATTGAGATATGGCGAAGGATGAGTGGAAAAAGTGAAAGCGAAATTAAGATCGAAAAAGGAATTGAGAGAATGAGAAATGCAAACCAGTTTAGATTTGGGAAGGAGACGAGAAGCGAGAGCCATGGTGAGTGTTGTGATGTGTTGTGTTTAGGGCTTCTTGCATTCGCTAGTGATGAATGAAATGAAACGCTAGCTTTGGAACTGCCTTTTCCTCAGCAGTACCTCCTCCTTACATCTCGGCCCTCCCTTATCATCTCATGCTTCCATCCAACGGCTGTGGGGAAATCATGCCAATTACAATTCTTTTTTTTTCGGCCATTAGACACATCAACATACATGACCCATGCTCATCCAAGTTCAACTTACCTCAACTACTTCACCTCAATTACATCCAGTAAGCTAATAAGAATTAGACACATGTCCAACTAACCCACACCATTTTCTCCTTCTTTTCTCTCTCCTCCATGTGTTAGTTGTGTATGGGGTTAGTTAGACATGTGTCAAATTCTTATTGAGTATTGGATGTAATTGAGGTCAAGTACTTGAGATAAGTTTTTTCCTTACAATAACACTACACCTAAAATGATAATTGAAAGTAACTAAATGTGGAATATTAAATGTGTAAAATATTGTTTTCAATTAACAATATATGAATATAAGAGCTCGTTAGCTTTTTAAAAGATATTAAGAAAGCAAAAAATAGCTAAGTTAATCATAACCTATTTAATAGTAGTATTAGTTTATGAGCTAAATAAACTTGTTAGAAAGAAGAAAATTTTATATGATTTCTTAAAAAAAGTCAAGTAAGGAAGTAACGAGTAATTATCTTATTGCAACCACTTAGAAATTCATTTTTTTTACCGGAAGATGAAATACATCGATACTAATCAATCAATGATTTTGGATGTTAATAGCAAATCATCGTGATGATATTATTATAAACAAACTCCAATGGCGTAAAGTGAATTTAATAAAAATACAAAAGCTAAAATTGCTCTTATTTAAAAGATTAAATGATTAGGCGTTTGCCTCTTCACTCACCGAAAAAAAAAAAATTAAATGATTGATGCTACTTTGCCCATCAAAGTACTGTGCTCAACGATGAATAAACTCCATTGTTTCAATTGTACCTTCACCCCCAAAAAATACTAGAATGAATAGATATTCTGTTAATCTGTTTAGTTTGAGGAAATGCTCATGACTGAGCATTACCAAATGGAACATATACAAGCCTGGAAATAACATAACCATATTTAATATATCCTCTTGACAATTCATCCAAATGAAATTCAATTTATTATAAAATGTTATTATACAATCTAAGTATAGATAAACCAATCACTATCGTCTAATGTATGTGTTTGTAATTTTACATTTCTGCAGCAAACGATTTGCCACATCCACAGGTTTGAGTAGCATTAGGATTTTTAAAAGAGAAGCCTCCACCAATAAGAGCATCGCTGTAATCCAATTGCATGCCATACAAAAAGAGTAAGCTCTTGGGATCACATACTGCAAAAAAAAGATGTAGTTAAGAAACATTTTACAAATGAAAATACTGCTTTATCAATGTATAATAAAACCAAACTCTATTGTAGAACAAGCAAAGCCCACAATAATTTAGCTTCCTTCGTGATTTGAGTAAACAATCGAGAAGCAGTAAATCTGACGAGTCGCTCACTAGTCACTACAAATGAAATTCATTGATGAATATTATTATTCATCAATAGGAGTATTCATCAATGAATTTCTCGCAATTCTATAATCCTCTTATCCTATTTATAAATCATTTCCAGCATATTTCACACAAAACAAAGAAACACCTTACACTACATTAATTCTATCTTAATATTCATCAACTATTCAACTTTATTCCTTTTAAATATATATTATACTCAATGAGAACAAAGTCAACACAATAACAAACAATGGATACATTTGTTCAATAAAATGAAAAATTTTATGATATAACTTATAAATAAGACCAGAAAACCATTCCCTCTCCTTCCTATAAATAGCACCCTTCTATATGTATACGGTGAGGCAATCTGCATGAATGGTTGCAATCTAGTCTGTAGACCCAATGTAAGATACAAATGAGTGAAATTAATGTGAATAATAATTAAGTTCCCAGTTTGATCATTGGCATTAGAGCTGTCAAAACGGGCCGGGCCGGCCCTTAAGGGCCAAGCCCTTAAGGGTCAGGGCTAAACGGGCCAAGCCCATCAGGGTTTTTTTCCAAAAAAACCTCTGTTTTCTAAAGCCCGGCCCTAGAGCAATTGGGCCAGGGTCGGCCCTCAGGGCTTCGGCCCATATAAAAAATTTAAAATTTCAACCACATACTACACAAATTTTAACTTTTAATAAGCAAGTATACTACATAAAACTCAAGTATTAATATAAATAAACTAAAACATTAATAAGGAAATAAAAAAACATTCAAATACTAATAATCCACAAGACACAATTACAACTCATAAAAAAATCACAATAAATATCATTCGGCAACATTTGATTGTGCTTGGCTATGAGTTGCCTCCTCATCTTCTCCACTGACAAAAATATCAAGTTTTTTCATTTCTTCTTTACACCATAAGCATTATCATCTCCATCATTTGCAAAAAAAAAACGTAGCTAATAATAAATTGTCTTTTTTGATCAAAAAAAATAATAAATTGTCTTTCAAGCATATTTGAATCTATTAGCAAATAATTAATTGTCCTTCAAGCATATTTGATAAAAAACTCACAATTATATTTAAATTCATGCAATTAATTTCTTGTGCAAATAAAAACCTGAACATTAATTAGATGGATGCAACTTGGCACATTTGGTCCATTACACTATTACAAACTTACATTGAGACTAAGGACTTTGAGAGTGAACACCTCTATTTTTATTTTTTTTAGTTTAGGAAAAAGGGTCGGGCCTAACAGGGTCGGCCCTCAGCCCGGCCCTCAAAAGCCCTAGCCCTTAAGGGTCGGCCCTTCAGGGCCTACACCCCTATTTTCCCCTCTAAATCCCAAGCCCGGCCCTACAGGGCTTAAGCAAAAACGGGCCGGCCCTACGGGCTCGGCCCATATTGACGGCTCTAATTGGCATTATAGCTTGTATTCAGTCTTTGAGAGGAAGTCAATTCCAACTAACCCTTCCTTTATTCATCAAGAGCAATAGGCCTAACCAATGGAAGTGATGCAAGAGCAATTTCGAGTGCTACCGTTGCTATTCTAATTCTGTCACAGACACTAAAAGATTCAGCATGGAAAGCTTAAAGATCAAGTAGAGGACCGAGCTATAAAATTCAGTATCAGCTTCAGAAGTTCATTCATAAAGTAAACAATGAATCAGCTTTAAGCAAGCAGTGACAAAAGCGTTAACCAACATTTCCTAGTTATAACTGAATCTGGGACAATTTAATACAGACCAAAAAGTCGGCCCTACTATTCCACACTATAAGGTAAAACAAGAATTGGAAAAGGTAGATACCTTCTGTCAAAGTCAAAATCATCACTGCGAAAAAATATTTCTAAAAATATCTTTGATGGATTGATTATAAATCACAAATAAACAAATGAAGTAAATTTTTATGTCACTTGAAATCTGTATCCTGGAAGATCAGTTAATTTCTAGAAGAGAAAATGTTTCATTCCAAATGTAGACGCAATGGCACTCAAAAAGAAACAATCTAATATTGTAACCAAAAACAAAGAAACAATCTAATAAGCACGCATATACCAGTGCATTCAGCCCAACAAATATCAGATGAACTACAATAACAAGGATATATAGGTCTTACCAATAACGAAACCATTGTATTCAATAAAGGAATCATCGGCTCTTGCATTAGCCTTGTCCTCAAAATCCATTGTGTATGACATGCCAGAGCAACCACCTTGTTTAACACCAATCCTTAAACATAAATCTTGGTTGCGCTCAGACCTCATTTTGTTCAAATGTGTCAGTGCATTATCCGTAAGAGAAATTGCAGGTGCCAATCCTTCTGGTGTTGGTGCAGCTGTTATATATAAGGAGAAAAGACTGTTATTGGCCTAACGGTCAAATGGAAATACACACACAGAAACTCAGAAAAGACTGTTATGATGAATTTTATTTTTAAACTACTGAATTCAACTCAAAAAATACACACACAGAAACTCAGAAAACTAGCCTGTATTATAGGGTATTCCACATTTTGTCAAGTAGACAACAAGACTACTAAATTGGTTTTATGAGGGAAAAATCCGTGTCAGAAAATGTGACAACAAACTTGCACTGCAAAAGATCTTTGTGTTTTCCCATTTAAGTGTAGATTAGAATTTGCTGTACTATGATAGGGCAAGCTCTGTATTAAAGCAAAAATGAGAAGGAGGAAAAGGATACATATTGAAAATGTGTATGAAGACCTACAGAATAGTTTGTTACATTATCAACTTTCATCCTATCTTTCTTCACTCCTGCCACTACACAAACCTTTGAATAACTGCTTAATATTGATCAAGGCTTTAACCTTGTAAAGAACCTTGGACTTGTGATCAACCAGTTATGCTCAACCAGCCGCCAGTTAGGAAATCAAGTAATAAATGCGTAAAAGTACTCATTCCTCTATCTAATATCAACAAAGCTCTAATAAATGAAGAGGAACCGAAAAAACTTTATCCTCGCAACACTTTCCGCAATGTGAGAAACCCTTTAAATGGAACAAAAAAAAATCCATCACCAACACAACGAAACATCTAAACAATACATGAGCATGTCAGAGGCCAACAATGGAAAACAAAGAACATTTCTAGATTAGCTACCCCTAAAAAAGATTATTCTTTTATTGACCATGCCCCCCAAAAAAAAGATTAAGCATATAAAATTCCACACATAACCATTAAAAGATTAATTGCACAACACAGAATGACACGAACTAATTGACTAAGCATAAAAAAACCAATTAAGGTAAAAAAAATCTATAATTCTTCGAAGATGTACCAACTGAACACATAAGGCATAAAGTAAGCATACTCTTAAATTACAGTACTTAGTTGACTTTTTGAAGAATACTGAGATAAGGAAGCTCAATGATTAGATTATAAATGTATTTACCTAATTATTCTTCTAAAAACTAGTTAATTTGGCATATAAGCTAACATATAATCTAATCATATGCCAAAATACATTAGGAATAAGTGGGTCATAGCTCCTCAATTTCTCCAAAAACAAAATCAAGTGCGCAGAGTGAGTAAAATTAAACATAGGGAATACAAGGAAAGGGGAGAATAGAAAGGGTAAAGTACCTGGAAGTTGAACACATCGAATCGAAAAAGATTTCCTGTTTGGTGGTGAAAATCGAAAAGAAAGAGAATTTGGAGAAAGCGCGACGGGAGAGAAGTGATTGGGGAGGACACGTAAGCGTAGAAGTTGGGGAGAGTAGGAAGTAATTGCAGAGAAGGCCATTGAAGAAGGAGAGGAAGCTAGTTTTGTTTTTGCGTGCCTTGGTGGAATTGGAAATGACGAACTATATAAATAAAATAAAAGATAGGAGTATATATTTTTTTTTTATCAGAAAGATAGGAGTATATAAAAAGTCTAAAACGTGGGATTTTTTATGGGAAATTAATTGTTAGCCGCTAAAATTCAAGGTTTCTTGTATGTGGTTAGATCAACTCCTAATCCGACGGTGGAGATACATCCATTTGTTTTCTCCCTTTTCATTTTATTTGTTCGGTAAATCCAAGGTTGGGATTTTATCAAAACTAGTACAGAACCCGCGCTATGCGCGGGATAAATGGATTTCATATATGAATGATAAAATATGATATCAATAATTGACAATTATTGTACAATCAATAAATAATTCTAATACAAGATTTACCAAATTATATAATATTTTTTCGTACACAAAATTAGAAGTTTTGTTTGTTGGTTTTCCATCAACAATTATTCTGCCAAGTTAGCCGCAGAAGATCCCAACAATGTCGGGACAAGACGTTCTAATCTATGAACAAAAAAGCATGAACAAACTGGGATTTTTTTCATGTTTGAAATATTAATTGAGAAATATAAAATATGGCCTAATGACTTACTCATTGTCTAGAGAAATTTCATTGTGTACTATGCATTGTTCAATGTCACCACTACTTATAACTTCCTAATAACATCTACATAAAAAATTGTTTAGTAATGTGAATAAGTAGAGGCTAATTATTTTAGTTTGTTATGTTGAAATTTTTGTTTTTATTTTGGGGGCTGACATACCCTTTTTCAATAGGTGAATATGAAGTAGGTTTAATAAATGTTTGAAATAGGAAAAAAAATTAACGGCTAAAATTTTATGATATAATATAAGAAAATTAACGGTCATTCCCTATCATAATGTGTTTGCAATCTTCACAAAAATTAATATCATAGTCGCATGGTAATAGATACAAACATACAAATGAAGAGAAGTGAAATAAAATACATTTCTAAATAAATTCCATTCCATGATAATATCAAACAGATGTACTTCCACATGGAAAAGATCAATTGCACAATGGTTCTTTTGAGTTTAGATTAGTCAAGTATGCCACAACTCTTCCCAATGACCATAAAATGCAGCCTAAGGATTGATGGACTTCGTTCCCAAGTCCAAAACATGTTAGATTTATCTGTCTCTTTGCCAATTAAAGCATATATGCTATGTTCTATTCATCACATTCATTATCAAGTTATGTATGTTATTAATTGATTATTTAACATTTATCAACTTGATTCATGGGTTCTCTTTACATGATTGATTAATTTAATATTATTATTCATATGTCACTTGGCAGTACAAATTTGATAAACATTATGCTGTTTTGTAATATAAATACAAAAAAGCAAAGAGAAAGGAACGGGAAAGCTAAGCTGAAAATGGCCATGGATACAAGTAATGAATCTTTTGATCTGTTTTCTGCAGAGTTGAACAGATGAAGGCAGTGGAACGTTTAGAGGAGAGCAGTTTCCTTGACAACATGTTTGACACAAAGGCTACTATCTTTCAGATAAGATTGCTGAACAACACACTTGTTGATGACTTTTTTTGATCGGGTTTTTTTTTTTATCACGACACTTGTTGATGACTTGAACACACCATTTCGGCTGGATTCAGAAATTGCCAAAGCTAGTTCCCATAATTTGCAACATAATTCCATTTCCAAGCATGTCTACAAAAGTTTGGATGCTATATTAGCTAATGTTAACATCAATAAATCAAAATGGAACCAAGTGGTATTATTATGTTGGGTTATGCTTAGATCTCCACTTGGTTTCTGCCAAATCTTTCCAAAATCCTAGTCCATATCTTTTGGTCCAAGTTTGTACAGTAATAGGTTCCACACGTTGCCTTTTGAGACTACAATATGTTACAGCTTATAAACCATCCTGCAACTCTTCCTCACCTACCACAATTTACAACATCAACTAATTTCAGAAACCATTCATTTCCATTTTCTCCATCATTACCTTTTTTGGCTTGACAACCCTTCAAGTTAGGCACATGCCAGAAGTAATTTTTCACTGAATAAAACAATCAAAGCAAGATGCTTTTCAGCAGATGACATTGTACATCCACAAAATAAAACCATTACAAACATAAACAGAATCACTCAACAGAAGTCTCAAATAGGAACTAAAAGCCTACAGTTCAAAGTTGTATGTATTCAATGTTCATCAAAGCTTAGCATTGTGTCTCCTAGTTTCCCTGAGACTACAAATTTTCCAAAAATTCTAAAAGTATGAATTTTTTGTATTTATATAAAATAATAGAAATTCTTCCGATTTACTTCAAACAATGTCAAATGCCATGCGCATTGATAACTTATAGAAGCTCGTCCAATTCACTGCAAAAATAGTCAATGCTACACACATTGACAATTTATTTATATCGCAGCAATCTTTTCGTCTTGGCACAAAGTAATGCATACATTTAATTCAATATTAATAGGATGTCATATATCCTTTTACACCATTTCAATCAGAATATAGCAAAAAAGAATGAAGCACAACAAAAGAGGCCATTTAATTTCCCCTCTTCTCAGAAGGAACGTGTACAGACTTGTTTGACAGAAGAGGAAAGAAATGGGCATCGTGCTAACAGTTGCAAGAAATTTAAACCAAAAATGAAATTAATAAATAAAATTAAAATTTCTGGCAACTACCAATCAATGTAATCAATGTAATTAGAAAACGGAAGCGAGATAAGTGGCAACTACGCCACCACCAATCAAGTTTAAATGATAGTAAATTAATTTTAAAATAAACACAATAAGCAAACAATACCAAATAATCCCAGATTGATAACGGTCAACACCCTCATCTGGATCAATTGGAGTCGGCTTCTTCTTCGATAAAGCATCCAAGTCGTCTTCCTCATCCGCCTTTCCGCTGGACAATGTACAAACGTGTTTCAAACACAGTTTAGAACTGGGCGGCCAACCATGTGCAAAATGGTTGAATGTTTCCAACCATTTTTAAACAATTAGTCGTCCAAAAAAATCAAAATTCCCGTGAATGCACCACGTCTTTGATGTTGGTGAGTGGAGATCTGATTCCATCAGAGTTGATTTCGTCTGAATCGAATATTGAATAGAAAAAGTTCCTTGAAGCTTCTTTGTATTTTTCGTTGGTATTCTTTGTCGGCACAAATTAGTAGTTTAAGAATGTATACAAAAACTGAAAATGGAGAGTGGGAAACGCGGGGTGGTTGAAAAAGAGTGTAAGAAGAGAAGAGAAAGGAAAAAATGAGATAAGAAGAGAGAATATTGGACAGGCGTCAAAAGATTTTTTTGGGTTTGTGATTTCGATTTCTCGGTGGAGGAGACAGGGGAGGGCAGTTTTTTTTTATCTTACTGAAAGAGGGAGTTATAAGATAAGAAGAAAAGAAACAGTTAGTTGGGAGAGAAGGGACACGTGGCAGGTATTAAAACAGTGGAAGAGGACAGGTGTCAAGCATTGGTTCTGTCAAGCCCAATAGGAGTACAAGGTTTAGGAGCAGTCCCATGGCCCAACTTTACGGGTCTGGTCCAAATAGGCCCAGGCTGCCGCTTAGTATTGTCTGTTTGACAAATTTGTTACAACCTAGTTTTCAAAATCAAGATCAAGGTTTCAGTTAAAAAAAAAAAAAATCGAGATCAAGGTTATGAGAAAAAAAAAATCAAGATAAGTAAACACTCTCATCTTTATCAGAATAGTTTTTTTTGTTAAAATTTAGCTTTTAATTAAGTTATACAAACATTCAGAGCTTCATACAAACACTATAAATTTAGGTTTTGATAGTTCTTTTACCTGAAAACCAAAGTTTGGAGCAGAAAAATTAGGTTTTTTCAGAAGCTATTTATTCATCTTTCTCAGAAGTTATGCTCCAAAATCAATTATCCAAAAGAGTTTTTCAGCTTTTTTCTAAGAAACTATTTTGTGAAAGCTATTTCCAAACGACCCTATATTTTAGTAAGGTATTATTTGTTCCTCTCACTAGCCGATGTGAGAACTCATTACCCTTAAACGGTTTGCAAATCCCCTTCTTAATGTTAACTCAGTCTTAAAACTATTAGATGTGATGAAGGGTACAAAGTGGACAAGTTTGATAACAAAACCCTAAGATATTACATGCCCCACCATTTTAATGTGTGGGGAGAATTTGGTAAAGGATTACTTCCTGGCTCTTAAACACTAACTTACTTTTGTTTAAAAATCATAAGATATACAAAAGTAAATAAATATCTTACATATAATCTAATAATATATTAGTACAAAATATGATATAATTAAGTATTTTATTTAATTTCTTTAATCTCACTAAAAAGCCCTTATATCTAGTAATGGATTGACTAATTTATACTGTTTAAGTTAATGTTAGAGGCAATGTGAATTACACTAAAAAAAACTACTATACAATCAAACGTAAATCTCAATAGCGATTTTAGAGAAAAAAATTGCATACAGACTCGACTTTTGAGTTACTAGTTACTACTATATGACTATCATCTCATATACGCTATTTTAAAGCTATGGTTCATTCAGAGACAACATTCTTACGAAGCACAAGAAACCCCAAAAGTGCGCAAAAAATTATTTTCCGTAAGACAAAATTCTTTTAATATATTATTTTACCTTCTACAATAGTCACTTTTAAAATTAACAGTAATTCAAACAAATTGAATTAGACTCTCACAAATATTGTCTTCGTTGATTTGTATGTATCAAGCTTTTATTTGGATTCGTTACATTCATGTGTCAATTTTTAATTTGTTTCCCAAAATCTTATTGTTAATCAAGGTCACGTGTGTCTGTGTGTGTATGAAGATTTCACGAAAAAGTGATTGTTTTAGTTCAGTAAAACTTCACGAAAAAACTATTGTTTTAGTTGACTAAATATATTCAAAAAAACATCAATAAAGGGGAAAAATGAAAAATTTTAGGTGTTTTAGTTTACTTTAAAAAAAATCATGAAAAGAAAAAGGCCAGGAAAAGTATGAATTCAGGCTCGTCCATCGATTATTTGAATCCTAGCATGCGCAAATAGGGCTACGTTGCTCTGCTTCTGAAGCTGATTCAGGGATGATTCCCGGAACATATCTGCAAACATATGAACATGCATAACATATATGTATATTATATACACACACAAAACTAAGAAATCAACAAGAAAGAAAAAAAATCGCAAACCATCATATCCCATCCTTAATACTCCCTCCGGTCCTAAATATAAGACCTAATTGACTTTTTCTAGAAAATCTTTAAAAAAGCAAAATAAGTTAATTATAAACTGATTTACCTAAATTTTTTCCTTAAACTAGTTTATGTTACCTATAAACTAATGGATAATCTAAAAATATATCAAATATGTCATCATTTAATAACCTACTCTCTCCGGTCCTAAATATAAGACCTAATTGACTTTTTTAGAAAATCCTATAAAAAAGAAAAATAAGTTAATTATAAATTGATTTACCTAATTTTTTCCCTTAGATTAGTTTATTTTACCTATAAACTAATGTATAATATAAAAATATATAAAATATGTCATGATTTAATAGCCTATTTCGCAACCTTAACCTCTCCAAAAAAAGTCAATTAGGTCTTATATTTAGGACCGGAGCTAGGTAGTATTTCGCAACCTTAATCTCTCCAAAAAAATCAATTAAGTCCTATATTTAAGACCGGAGGTAGTATGTGCTTGAGCGACTACTCTTGATATTAAAGAAATAAAGTAAACTATGTAATTACAGTATAATTATTATATGTTTCTCTAAAATAATTATGTGCATCATTATGTTATTTAATTTCTTGAATCTCCCTATATTAGTTTATTGAGTCTTATTATATGCAGCACAAGAGTAGTAAAAGTGAGGGATGAGATTGGATATTGTGCTTACATGTCTTCTTGGTGTTCACTTTCAAGTGCAATTTTAGCAACACATAAGAATGCATCTTCAACATTGTAATTCTCTTTGGCAGAGGTTTGAAAGTATGGTATGTTCCCCCTACCCTCACACCATTCTTTCACCCTTTCTTTAGCAACCTGCATGAAAATAGATACCAACACGAGTTCACTTCATTCTGGTCCAGAACAATTTTTTTTACCAAATGGTCCAGAACAATCTCATATCTTAAAATTATATAAAGTATTTAATTCTATATGAGTTAATCAAAACTAGACAGGTTATCAAATCCGTTGACTCTGAATGTGATTATTCATGACCAATAATGATTCAATTATAGTTCAATGAGAGATCAATATTCTAATCACATAATTAAAATTACAAGATTTAATTGCATACAAATATTTAAAGTAATCTCTCCTTATATAGCTAGCATAAACTCTTAAAGTCTTACCGTCAAATTTTGGCCTTTATGCAGATCAATTTTATTTCCGAGTACTACAAAAGGAAACGCTTTTGGGTTATGCAGATCTGCCTGAGATGGAAATACCAAATTCAATCACTAAAATCAGCTTGATTTCATATAAATGCATGTTTTCTATAAAATACAACTACAATTGAGGGGGCAGACAAAACTTAGTGGAAGTAAATAAATGAGGAGATAAACAAAGAATTTTTAGGTGATTTTTTTTTATTTCCAACCAATTACGTTCACAATCATTGTACTTACACATCTTAATAATTTTAGCAACTTTTGAAGGAAAATTTATAGTTCTGTCACGTAAATTTTAACGAAAACTGCGAAAACTGTTTTTTCATTCATAGTTAAGCGAAAAATTGTAAAGGATATACACTCCACAAATCACAATCTTTATTATGTTTTTTTGGGATGCCAAAACTTCCATTATAGTAACTTTTTAATTAATTAGTATACTTATGATAATCGCGTAACCTTACTTAGGGTTAGGGGTGTATGTGAATAATCCCAAAAAATCATTCTAATAATGCTTTATGAGACAATAATTGTATTATATAGTTATCTCATAGTGCAAAATAATTGAAATAAGCTAAACCAAAAGCAACACATGAGATGTAAAAATTCGTGTTTAAGGTTATTCATAAAAAATGTCAAATGTTATCATTTTAATATCTTAATTATAATGCCCTCGCATTTTTTTAAAATATACACTTATTCTTGCTCAAGTAGTATATAATTCGGTGGTCAAACCAATCATAAATAAAATATTATAGTTCAAACAAATAAATATTTAAATTGTAATAAATGGTAACATGTGGTAAAAAAAAAGATACAAGACTTGGGAAAGAGAATTAATACCCTATAGTTTTCAAAACACGCAGGCTTCTACATTTTCTTTTGCTTAATTATAAAAACAGATTTCTGAACTTTTAGTTGCATATAATCTCTATGACCTTTTGAAAATTCAAACTAAGACTCCTAACGTTTTATGTTTTGACTTTAAACTCCTATCATTAAAATTTCCATTAAAGTTAATGGCTTTATCTTATTCAACCGTTTTACATTTTTTTGTATAATATATCATTTGAATAACTATTTACATTTAATATAAATAATAGGAGCATTGAGTATATTATAAATAAATGAACACATGACCAAATAAATATTTTACATGTATTTTTAAGTATTTCGTATTTTTAAGGAATTCTATTTATGAAATTTATGGTCAAGAAAATATTTTAATCCCTTTTTTGAATACTTTTTATTTTTAAATATTAAAAATAATTAAAATTAAATTTTCAAGTGTGAAGGGTTATTTTAAGAATGAAATGGTATACAATAAAAAAATAAAATTGTAAGTGAAAAAATCTGTTTAACTTTAACCCGCAAGGAAGTTAAAAGTCAAAATATTAAATAATGTCATTACTTGGTGCTTAATTTACACTTTCAAAGGTCAGGCAGGATGGATGTTATTATGTGCAATTGCCTCAAAGTTTAAGGGAAGTTTACTTTTTTTTTGGCCAACAAGGGAAGTTTACCATAACTTATCCTTTTATAATTTATGATTTTTAGAATGCCCATGTGTGATATATGTATGCATACATATGTTTTACTTATTTGATGATTATTTTGCTACCCTAAAGTAGTATATTCAGCCTCATCTTTAATTTAACCATGACCATATGACACATAGATATTATTCCTCTAGATCAATGAATTATTGTCTCTTTTTATCTCTTATGAATGTTTGGTCATTGGATCGATTCAATCCAAAAATAATGGAAGAAAGTAGCTGTCATATTAAATAGAGCCTCCATTACAGACTTGCCATGGCCATTCATTCATATTGAAATTATCAATCGAATGGTCATACTAACAAATTGAGAAAACATTAACTTAGACAAAAAACACAAAAGAGAGAGATCCGGGAATTGATGCACAAACCTGTTTAGAGAACTCTTCATGCCACGTGTTAAGTGTGTCAAAGGTTCTAGGCACATTCACATCATACACCAGCACACAACAATCAGCTCCTCTGTAAAATGCACTCCCTAAACTATGAAACTTTTCTTGCCCTGCTGTGTCCCATATCTGCACCTCAAAACATTTTACAATCACAACTTTTATAACTTTTTTTTACCTCTGTGATAAATGAGGGTCAAGTAAATAAATCTACCCAAGGAAAATGGTATGCAAAATGTAATCCTTTTTACATCATATATACAAAGTCAACTAAATATCTGATTTAGCCATTTCCATCAAAATTACATCTATGGAATCTACTTTCATGCGATTATACTAGTGGCATTATATCAAATTCGTCAAAGATCATATTGAAATAAGAAACCCTTTTGTGCGTTTGGGACATAATATACATCTCATATTGGAGTATATGTTTACTTTGAAGAGCATAAAATTACTTAAAATAAGCTAAGCCGAACCATCAACACAAACAATGCAACTCACCTGCAACGTGACCATTTTGTCTTCAACTTGAATTTCCTTTGTAACAAAATCTGCTCCTATCGTGGATTTGTAATGCTCACTGTACTTCTTGTATACATATCTGAATTTTTGCAGTTATATGTTTCACATTGCCAACAATATAATGTCAAATTATTCAATCGTTTCAGGATTCCGTTTAAACAAAAATTGAAATTTTAAATGCGGAAGATAAGCAGAAAAAATTTGATCTGATACGATCATACGAATATAAGATAAGTGTATAAAAAAGTCAAACTAAAATTTATTGTTGCCGAGAGAAAAGCAAGAATCAAATCAAAATAAGAAAAAATAATTCAAATTTCACTCTTAGATGTAAAGATGGATACTGATTCATCAGAGACGTCTTCCCAACCCTGCAAAAAAAAAAAGTCAAAACAATGAAAAAAGAAAAAAAAAACCTATATTAGTTCGCATGATCATCCAATAATAAGTGATCTCTGTTCAGTTCTGAGAATAGAAGGAAATTAAGATGAAATACAATGAAAATAATAAAAATCAAATAAGAGACATACCCACAATCACCGAGGAGGATGACCTTAAGCAACGTTCTTTTTCTTCTCTGAGAAGTATCCATGAAGAAGAAGAAATATTCCTTGCTTTATCTTTTATTGTAAAATGATCAAGAGGTTATGATCATGTTCTTCGATGTTGTTCTTGATCCTTCTTTGTATTTTTGTTAGTCTAATTGATTGGATCCATCGACCTCTCTTCTCTGTTTTTGGGAGTAATTGACCCTTTTTATGTGTATTTGAATATAATGATGAAGATGATGAGAACCAGAACAACGTTCTAATGCCAGCTAGACATTATTATTTCTTACACATTTTAAAATAGGTCAAGAGTATTTTTTTTTTACAAAAAAACTGAGTTTTCGTTGTCGTTAACGTAACTAAATAAGTGTGGTGGCCCCTAGGCCAACTTGGACTCCTCCAAACATTCGTACTTGGCTCTTATAGCTCGATCTGAATCAATTCGGCCCCAAATACAACAAAATATACTATAATTTAGGGCAAAAGCGCTGATCTAATAATTAACTATTTCAATTTGGGCAAAAATAATAAATGACTGTTTCGCGGTGCATAAATAATAATCAACTTTGTGACCCGGTGCAAAAATAATAAAACCGGTACTAGATGTAAATTTATAGTTTTGTGGAACCTTTCTGATATTGTTTTCTAAAATAAAAATACATTTTTACCTCTCACAATTAAAACTCAACCATTCTTCCTTCCGCCCTTCATCTTCCCATGCTAATTAGTATCAGCAAGGTTTTGATTGGGAGGGGCAAAAATGTATTTTTCACTTTGAAAATAATATCAGAAAGGTTCCACAAAACTATAAATTAACATTTAGTACCGGTTTTATTATTTTTGCACCGGGTCACAAAGTTAGTTATTATTTATGCACCGCGAAACAGTCATTTATTATTTTTGCCCAAATTAAAATAGTTAATTATCATATCAACGCTTTTGCCCTATAAAATTTAAAGAATAAATATAATAATGTAAAGTTCACATTGATTCACTGTTGGATGGAGGCTGAAATATCATGGGAAAATGACAATAAAATGCCACTTGAATTTCACTTGGACAAAATGGGGTCTCCAATTGCAACTTGGACAAATAAGGGTAAGTCCCATATTTGTCCAAATGAAATTTAAGCCAAATGACAAAACAGCCCTTCACTTACATAAGACAAAACCGAAACTACCCCCATGTACCTCTGCTTCTTCATCGAGCTTCAACCAAGTGTGTGCCCTAGCGTCCCCTGTACCTCCTCTTCTCTGTCGACTCCCCTGTACCTCCTCTTCTCCGTCGATTCAAGAAAGTCTGTGCCCTAGCTCCCTTGTACCTCCTCTTCTTCGTCCAACGCAAGCCAAGAGTGTGTTTCTCCATTATTCATCAACCAAATCTTCTACCTTTCGCAAAGCCGCTAAGCTCCCTTGTACCTCCTCTTCTTCCTCCGTTGTACCTTTCGCAAAGCTCCCCTGTACCTCCTTCTCTTCCCCATCTTTTGCAAAGCCGCTGCCACCGTTTTGAGGACGAGGTAAGTCTTGTACTCGGGATTCTAATTATTTTATCACATTTCTCCAAAAGCTTCTCTGATTTTTTATGATGCTATCTTATGGGATTTAAATATTAGGCAATATAGATTGCAACAACAAGTTAGGGTATGGGTTAGAGGTTTTCAAAGTATGACCTTCGGAAGTTTTGTGTTTATTCTAATATCCTTAGTTAGTGGCTCCTTAGTTAGTGGCCAAAAAGAACCTTCAGAGGTTCTCATGTAGCTCCTTAGTTAGTGGCCAAAAAGAAATAGAGCTCCCAAGTTCAAACTATTTGCTGAAAATGTCCTCAAATTTCAAGATACCATCCAAAGAAAGAAAAACTCATTTTACTACAACACTAGCACAATTACTTGTCATGTTTGAACACTTTTATGCCCAGTGAAATTATGCTAAATCTATCTATGTTGACAGAAAGAAAAGAACTGCTCATTAGTCCATTCGTGAATTTGGTCAAAACTTTATATATATGGTATTACTGAACATGATGGTATAATATGGTTCATATAAAGAGTCTACTTGAGTGTCCTGAAGTTGAGTATTGATTGTAAATTTGGAGTTATGTATGCTTTGATGGACAACAACCATAAAAATTAAAATTATATAAACATAGCATCTTACTCTTGATGGTAATATGGTTTCATTCTTGATGCATATTGTGGTTTGGTTGAATGTTGATGAATTCTTTCTCTTGTGGTGGGCGCTTTGTGTGTCCCACTTGCTTTGCATTGAAAATAATAAGTTTTCATGAGGGTTATGTGGCACGTTTTAATGGGCTGTTGTTATTTGTTATGTTATTTGTTAAACAAATATTTGTCTTTTCATCACAGTTGTGCCTATGCTTCCTCCTTACTTCCTCTGCTGCAAATGCTTTATCCCATATCTTCGGTTTGTAGGCTATATCTGGTGTAGTATAGGATTGGCTTTTGATTTCAATTTCAAAAAAATTGAATGAGAATCCTGTCCCTTCTCTCTCTTTTTCCTTCAGGTTTGTGTGTCTTAGAATCTGCATTGTGTCTTTGTTTTATGTTGTTCTGTGTTGATTATTGTTCATTGATTGATCAAATCAAGAGTTTCAATCTGTCTGATTATTTTCTGATTTATTTGCTCCTGTGGATGTGGTCTGGGCATAGCTGCCAAGGTTTTTATGAGTGATTTAATGATGTAGTGTTTACATCATTATTAGCATTGGGTCAAACTTATGAAAAAGTTGGTTGTTTGGTCACTTGGGTTGTTTCCATGGTGATTAGATAGTTTTGTTGCCAAATATAATTGTGAGTTATTACATTTTCTGGTTTAAAGTCTTGTTTCACTTGTTGCATAATATTGAGGATTTGTTGTGGTCATTTCAGATGGAAGATCAAGAGCAGAATGGTTACTTGCTATTTAAAAAAGAACAAGCCAATAAGTTAAAGGAGAAGGGAATCAAAGTGACAAGTATCGATGACCATAACGTGGAAATGTCAATAGCATGGAGTGCTCTCAGCGAGGAAGAAAAGAAGTCTTATGCTATGAGGGTAAAGGTGGCAAGACCCGAGAAGGTGAGAACAAGCAAGAAAGCTGCTTTTGAGACCCATTTTTCTCTGCCTCAATTTACCCCATTGATGTGCTACATCAATCAGCAGAAGGAGCTGAAGGAGAGAGTACACAGATTAGGCTTCGGAAATCTTCTAGACATTCAGTGCAGTAAACTCGCTCGTGACTTTATCGTGGCTGTGCTTAGAGCTTATGACCCCCCCATGAATGTGCTTAGAATAAGGGGAAAAACTAAGGGTATTGAAGCGGAAGATGTAGCACGATGGCTAAGAGTCCCTTTTAAAGGTCAACAAGTGCGAGAGGATTTGAGTGATAATGATGAGGAGTTGCAGAAGATGTTCTCGAGGTATAAGAACGTGCCATATGCCAGGCTTGTGGAAGAAATAAAAGAAGGAAAGGCGACTGGCGTTGAGTTTGACGAATTATTTATGTTGTGCATGCTCGGCACGTTTTTAGCTCCCACAGCAAGCCACACGGTGGCGAGGAAGTTACTGAAGGTGGTATTGTGTACAAAAGAAAATGTTAAATCTTTTGATTGGGCAGCATATGTTGCGAAGAAGTTGCAAATGGCATTGAGTAATTATGTAAAGGCTTACAGAGAAAACAAGGAAGCATGCCCGTTTGTAGGAGGATGTCTATACTTTTTGTTGGTATGTACTTGACTTATTTTGTCTTGTATAGAGTATTGTGAGATGAGAGTAATTTCATATTTTATGTTGGCATCGCAGGTCTTGTTCGGTGAGGAATTTCGTTTGGAGAAGGACAAGATAGCTATCGACAATGCTGTTGTGTATTGGACTGATGATAAGGTGCAAGAAATGGTCAGTTTGGAGAAGGACAGCAATATCGGCTTTCTATTTGGAGAGACAAGTAATGGCGGCAAGGAGAAGGAGAAGGAGGTGCCAAAAAGGGACGATGAAACAAACCAAAATGCTGTGGCTTATCTCAATCCTGTAAGCTTTTGCACTTGTTGATTGTCTATTGGATACATATTAATCTATCTAACTTCATTTCACATGTTTAAAATTCTGTTATTAGTAAATATTGATATTGTATACATGGCATTGGTCCATATGTTATTAGTGATATGATGTAATCTTGCTTTTATGTAGGTGCTTAAAGGCTTTCGCACAAAGCTAGTTGAGCTGGTTAACAACGACCATACAAGGCTGCAGAAAATGCTCCAAGAAAAGATTGAGGAAAGTCGAAAACAATTGGTGCATTGCATTGATGCTGAGTTAGTTAAATTGCAGTACAACTTGGAGCATCAGCAAAAACAATCAGAAAAGGCCTCTGAACATACTGTTGGAACCGAATCTGAAGTTGCATGTCCTAAAGGTGCATGTACTGGTTTTGCACCATGTACCACAAGTGGGCAGCACCATGTTGCAGTAAATGAGCCTGAAAAAAATAAATGTCCAGGCTGAAGAACAAGAGTTGGAAGAAAATTGCAGTCATGATTTGGGAGAAAACCGTGAGGCCATGGTGCCTCCCTTGAGAAGGTCTCATAGGGAAAAGAGACCAAAAAACATGTCCCCGTGGGTCATCACACAGGCAGCAAAAAGGCAAAAAGACAAGTAATGGCGGCAAGGAGAAGGAGAAGGAGGTGCCAAAAAGGGACGATGAAACAAACCAAAATGCTGTGGCTTATCTCAATCCTGTAAGCTTTTGCACTTGTTGATTGTCTATTGGATACATATTAATCTATCTAACTTCATTTCACATGTTTAAAATTCTGTTATTAGTAAATATTGATATTGTATACATGGCATTGGTCCATATGTTATTAGTGATATGATGTAATCTTGCTTTTATGTAGGTGCTTAAAGGCTTTCGCACAAAGCTAGTTGAGCTGGTTAACAACGACCATACAAGGCTGCAGAAAATGCTCCAAGAAAAGATTGAGGAAAGTCGAAAACAATTGGTGCATTGCATTGATGCTGAGTTAGTTAAATTGCAGTACAACTTGGAGCATCAGCAAAAACAATCAGAAAAGGCCTCTGAACATACTGTTGGAACCGAATCTGAAGTTGCATGTCCTAAAGGTGCATGTACTGGTTTTGCACCATGTACCACAAGTGGGCAGCACCATGTTGCAGTAAATGAGCCTGAAAAAAATAAATGTCCAGGCTGAAGAACAAGAGTTGGAAGAAAATTGCAGTCATGATTTGGGAGAAAACCGTGAGGCCATGGTGCCTCCCTTGAGAAGGTCTCATAGGGAAAAGAGACCAAAAAACATGTCCCCGTGGGTCATCACACAGGCAGCAAAAAGGCAAAGGAAGAAGGATGAGGCGGATGATGATGACATAAAAGCATTTTATAATATCATAGACAAAACTTGCACAAGTGCCGAAGCTAATGCGTAAGTAGCGAAACTTTGGCTGTTAGAAAGTTAGAATTATGATTTTGTGTATTACACATGTGTCTTAATGTTTCGCACTTGATTTTACAGGAATTGGTTAATATTCTTGATGAGGAGCTAACCAGAGGCCAGTTGAAGTGCCTGGGAAGGCGGGGGAGAATGAGCAATCGGGTTGTATCTCTAATTTGTAAGCTGCAAATGGAAGATATGAAGCAAGTTGGGGATATTACAAGGCACATATTTACCCCAGACTTCATGGTAGGGGGATGGTGATGTCGTATAGATTTTAGGCGTGCTAATTATAATCATAACATTGTTTTGCTTTGTTTTCAGAGCATAATTCAGAGCAACTCTACAGGATGGACCCCAGAGGGCAGAAAGAATGAACTGCTACCTCAATATGTTCAGCACAATATTGCCGAGTGTGATTTTTTGATAGGGCCTGCACTCGTGGGCGATCACTGGATATGCTTTGTTCTTGATACAAGAACAGGGTTCGCTTACGTGCTGGACTCATCAAAGCCCAACTGGACTCTCTCAAGGTCAAGGAAATTGAACGACCATCAACGCGTTTATACTGAGGCAGTTGATGCGTTTGTAAGTATTGTATTGTTGTAATTTTGTGGATTATAAAACTATAACTGATTGGGCTGTATCTCGAACGAATTTTTGTGGTGTCTAGCGGACTGCTTTCTACGGGATTATGGATTTCCTCAAGCCAAATTCAGGCATTAAGAAGATCACCTTGGAGGAAGTTGTTTTCCCCCCAGTACCTCAACAAACTAACTTGTGTGTGCATATTGAATTGCTGTTAGTTTAATAGTCATGATGATCAGCAGAGAATTAATTGATTATGTACTGTGACTTCATGGTAGGTTTGACTGTGGAGTGCTTGTGGTCATGCTGATGAACACTTGGCAGCCACACCGGGAAATCTCTTACAGTGCTGCCGAGGTTGCTACCACGAGGATGCAATTAATGTGGTGGATGGTCAATCATCAATTAAATGTTAATAAACTTGATGCACTAGCCTTGATACATCCAAAAGTGGTAGCTGAAGAAGGGGTAGCCGAAGAAGTGGTAGCTACTTCAGAGGCAGAGATGAATGTTTCCTAAGACCAGCCAAAATCACAAAGAATTAAGCATACTGCTAGGAAGAACGTTCACTATGTGAGGCGCAGCACAAGACCACACTCCTAGATGTTATGAATGTTTTCCATTCCTCTTTTGTGTATTTAAGGATGCTTGAATAGGTTGATCACTTTAACGTTACATGAAGCAAACAAGTAAATGTTTTGGATGTTTTTCATTCCTCTTTTGTGTATTTACTGCCTGAGTATCGCGATTTACTACCGAGTATAACTCTATTTACTACCACAGTATCGCCTTTAACTGGCACGTTTTACCTTGCTTGCCCCCTTTCACTAACTAGTAGCCTGGAAACAAGAGGAAAACAAGAGGGATATTTACTGCCCGAGTATCGCGATTTACTACCTCGTATAACTCTAGTTACTACCACAGTATCGCCATTAACTGGCACGTTTTACCTTGCTTGCCCCCTTTCACTAACTAGTAGCCTGGAAACAAGAGGAAAACAAGAGGGATATTTACTGCCCGAGTATCGCGATATACTACCGAGTATAACTCTATTTACTACCACAGTATCGCCTTTAACTGGCACGTTTTACCTTGCTTGCCCCCTTTCACTAACTAGTAGCCTGGAAACAAGAGGAAAACAAGAGGGATATTTACTGCCCGAGTATCGCGATTTACTACCGAGTATAACTCTAGTTACTACCACAGTATCGCCATTAACTGGCACGTTTTACCTTGCTTGCCCCCTTTCACTAACTAGTAGCCTGGAAACAAGAGGGATATTTACTGCCCGAGTATCGCGATTTACTACCGAGTATAACTCTATTTACTACCACAGTATCGCCATTAACTGAACAACAAACCTGTTACTGCAACAGTAGTAATTATGAACACTGATAAACAATTAAGGTATGACATCATATAATGGCTATCAACATCAAGATCTTGATTGTACATGTTTTCCATCGCAGTATTGAAGTCACTATCAAGCCTTGCATATGCAATAGCATCAAACAAGTGTTGTCCCTCGTCTCTCATTTGACCACTGACTTTCCTTTGCCCTCTATTTAACTTCAGCATCTCAGATGTAAAGTTTTCCTTCACATGTCTGTAACAGAAGGCATGTCTTGCATCTCCAAACACCTGTTGTACTCCATGAATGATTGACTTGTGACGGTCAGACACAATCACTATCTCTTTCTCACCAACTATCTTCTTTATCTTCTCTAAAAACCATGTCCAATCCTCATTTGTCTCAGCCGGGACAATGGCAATTGCAACGGGCAGCAACTCATTGTCCGCATCATACCCAGAAGCCGCGAGCAAAGTTCCCTGATAAGGGCCACTCAAGTGAGTTCCGTCAATGTATAGCACAGGTCTTGCACCTGCAAGAAATCCATGAATGCAGCATCCATATGCAATAAAGGCACACTCAAATGTGTTGTCTGGAGTTGCCTTGTATTCTGCCACTGTTCCGTTGTCTGTCTCCTTCAAGCGTTCACATATCCATGGTATCATCATGTAAGACTGTGAAGGACTACCTTGTATTTCCTCCAGCGCTTTTTCCTTTGCCCGGTACGCTTGCTTATATGTCAGCTTCACCCCATACTCTCTTGACAAAGTTGTCATTAGTTCCTTAGGCTTCTTATCTATGTGATCCCTCACCTCATCAATTATTATTGTTGAAGTTCGCCTGGCTGTTGCACTATGTCTCATTCCAAGCATGTCTTGACCATTGTGAATATGATCATTTTTGAACTTTGTCACACGCATGAAAGGTCCACCTTGCCCAACTTGTTTGGCATTGATCCTCCATGGACAACCCACAACTTTGCATCTCACATACATCTTGCGGAACGAATTTTTTGAAAAATGGTACTCAAAATCATGTGCGATGCTAAACTTGTGCAATGCATCCTTGAATGCATCGACATGTGCAAATGTTTGATTTACACCAAGCAATACATCCTTCCACTTACTACTGTTCCTGTCTGGCACTGGTGTTGCTGCAATTTCTACTCCACATGGCAGCATTTGAGTGTGTCTCACATTGCCGCTAGAAGTTCCAGGAGTTCCATCTCCTTTGCCAAATTGAGATGCATTCATATCAAACATTGATCCTGGAAGTGTCAACAGCTCATCCACCCTGTATGCATGAACATCAGTTTAGAAAAGCAACTAACTATAGTAGTATAACAATTAACCACTTTGAATGAAGAATTAAATTCTTACTTACATTAATGTATCGTCCATTTCTGCTGCATAGTTATCCCTGGATTTTGTTGCCACATACACATGTGCACAATTGTCATTATATCGAAACAAATTTTCAAGTTCATCATCATTGATCAAGTCCACTAACACTTTTTCATCAAACTTCATTGTATATTTCATCTCACATACCATCTCATCTATGTTGAATCATTCCCCTATCAAACCCTTCAATTCTTCAAATGTAACCCCTTGTTGTAAACCTTTAGACCTGATATTGCCACCAAAATATTTATCTCCACCTTCAACATTCTTTTCAAAATTCCCCCCAACATGAAAATAGCACATGAGTGACTTTGAATGTGTCATCCTACAAGCTAACCTACATAAGAACAATCAAAGATTAATCAAAATATGTGTTCTTATACACTTATATTTCTGTAGCTCCAATTATGATTCAACAGATTCACATGTTTCATTAACTATTATGGTACATGTATTAACTGTCCAAGTATCAAGATTAACTATAATGTGTGGCGAGTTCTGGTAACTACTCCAGAATCACGATTAACTACTTATGCTAACGTTATTTACTACCATATCTGAGTCCACCTACTGTGATACATTTTCAGCGGGAACTCAACTGTCTAATAACGAAAACAACAGAGTCTTCATCTTTCCCATGCAACAGAGACCATTCCTACTCCCTTGAATCACCCATATCATCTATCATCATCCAAAGGAGTTCAAACTAAAAGAGATATATAATTTTTATCTATATCATTCATATAAATCAACTTTCCAACTTTATATTATCATCACTCTTTAACCCATGATCAAGAAAAAAGCAAACTTTAAACCATTTATCAACATTGAAGAAGACCCAACAAAATAATGAACCAAAATATCATTTTTCACCACATACTTAAAGGGAGAATACCATCTTGATCAAAATAATATGTAAAGTTTCTACCTTTTTCTCCTTCACAAGCTTCACCTTGGCTAAAATGGCTTCATTCCTCCCACTGACTTGCAAGGAATGCAGAAAAGCTTCCAACTTGTGTTTAAGTGTGTTATCTTGATCACAATAATACCCAAAGTTCCCACCTTTTTCACCTTTTCAAGCGTCACGAAGGAAAGCAAGAAGAAGATGATGAAGCCCTTCTCTTCTCAGCCACGCAAGAACAAAAGAGAAGAAGAATATGTTAATTAAATGGGTGGCTTCATTTTGTTTTATGTATGGGAAGGGTGGTTTTGTCATTTGGCTTCAATTTCATTTGGACAAATAGGGGACTGACCCTTATTTGTCCAAATTGCACCCTTATTTGTCCAAGTTGCAATTGGAGACCCCATTTTGTCCAAGTGAAATTCAAGTGGCATTTTATTGTCATTTTCCCAAATATCATCAATCGTATATATTTGGTATATTTTCCAGGTGTGATCTAACCTTCTAACATTTTTTGAAGGAAAAAAATTGACCTCTAATTTAGGCATACCTACCCCCCATTAGTTGATGTTACTTCACAATAACCTTATCTATACAGTGGGGGCACACTTGCACAATAATTGGTATCACACCAATAATTATTACTACCAAATGTAAATATAGTTTAATTTAATTTCCATTTACTTTACACCCTAAATTTATAAAAGTCTTTTCAATTTAATCAAAGTGTTAACCTATAGAAATTTATTATGTTCTGAATTCAATGTAATTTCCATCCTAAGTTTAATTTTCATTATTATGAGCACATTTATCGTACAATGCTTTAATTGAAATTGATATATTTTGTTGCATGATTTGTATGATAAATTGTGTTGCAGTATTTGATATAACGAGTAGATAAATTCAGAAATTTTCTCTTTGTTGTGTAAGACAAAGAAGAAGAAAAAACGAAGCCAAAATCAAAATAGAAGAACAATAATTTATTTGGACAGGATGCCACGACCACCACAAATAGGTGTCGAGGTGACCAAACACTCAAGATGTCTTGGCCATCGCAAATAGATGCCGAGGTGCCTAAGACAGCCCTAAAAGGGGTATCAAGGCTACCAGAGAAAAATTAAAGTGACATATTTTAATAATTAGAAAATAAAATTAGGGCTATTTAAAAAGGAGGACATGTATAAAACAAAAATATACATACATATTTATATACGGTGTTTGAGACGATAAGATTGGGGAGAAAATGACTACTGAGAGAGAAAGATCATAAGTTTATTTCGTATCAGCTTTCTCTTATAAGCATAAGTTTTATTCAACTTGAGTAAAAGTATGATCAAATTAATTAAACTGAAATAGATTATACATAGTCGTCCTTGTGGGAACAATATTTTTACTACTTGCGTTTTGTGCACTCTTGGGCAAACACATAGTAATTCTATATTAGACCTAATCAATAAGGTTTCTTCAACTCAAGAGTTTAATTAAACTCTTCAATTCCAGGGAATAACTTTAATTTTAGGGTGTGATCCTTTTAAGGAATTGTGCTTTTTACATTTTTGGTGTTTCCATTAAGAGGATAATGATATGATTGATGGGGTGATTTTAGAAAATCCAACATTTATTAGTCACATATAACTAACTTGCCTAATTATTTTAATAATAATAACAATAGAATAATAATAATAATATAAACATCCAACTTCTTTATTTAAGATTTAGAGGACATACTTCGTGTTATAATTATCTTCCTCAATTTTTATCTTCACACTTAATTTTATTAATCAACTTTTCTTGTAAATAATCCTGAAGTTCTAGAGATATTTGTAATCTGTATCCTCTGTCTTTTGACCATACTCTAAAGATTCCGTGCAATCAGCTTATAAACAAGAATATTGAAACTTTCCATGAAAACTAAATATTAAAAATTAAAGGAGAACAACTTGACAAATAGCTAGCTTCAATCTAAAGAATATTTAGAAATAAAAAATAGCTTCCATAAAAAATATTGTAAGCTAAATATTGCAATATGTTAGAGCTCTAATAACGCAATATTTATTTTTAATTAAAAATTATTTTGATAAAATAAAAGGAAAATGCACTTATTTCATGTGTGTGTTTGTTAATAATTATCTAAACATATATGTTCCTTCATATCATATTTTCCAAAATTTGAGAGAAGGGTAACGAAAATAAAAAAAACATGGTTTTGATTTTGAAGTATAAATGATTCAGTATGAATGTATGCCCCCTCTATTTGTTAAGAAAACTCCCATAATCCTATCATGAACAAATATTGATCCAAAAAGGTTTAACACTTAAGCTCGTGCTAAAGCATCCAATGCTAAATGCTTATGCTTTTCTTTTGAATTCAATATTTTCAACTTATGCTTTTTTTAATACTATCGACTACCAAACATTTTTTGTTTTATATTTATTTGATTTGTGTTGCTTATGTATCAGAGCTATAGATTGACATTAATGGTTTAAGTTTTTTATTTTGTAAAATAAACAAAAAATATGTAAACTTTCCGTACTTACAATATATAAATTATTTAACAAATAAACAATTAAGATTAGCGGGAGATTCTAGAAAAATCCACTTAAATTAATCAAAATCTAAATCAATAAGTCTACACTTTGGACAAACTCCTAATAATAATTAAACCAAGATAACCCAATAGGAATTTCATAATGATTTTAAATAACAATGATATTAACCCTTTGTTTAAAAAGGAAAGAGAAAGCGTTACTTGTTCGTGTAGGTCTTGTTCAAATAAATCGACATACTTGAGAGGCATTCATGGATGCGGCCAGAGGATGGATGAGCTCAAGAAGATACTCCCTTCAATCCTAAATATAAGATTACTCTTAGATTTCAATTTGTTCTTAAATATAAGTAACTTTCTAATTTTTCTCAATTTTTTCCAAATAAACCTTAATATAATAATCCTTATCTATAATAAACAAGTAAGAGTGGAAGAGTGAGAATAAAAGTATATGGTTAGGGTAGATTTGTAATATCATGTGTTAATAATTAACTTAATTAGCATTCTTAATCTAATCAAATTAATAAAGTGATCTTATATTTAAGATGGAAGGGAGTATGTCATACTAATTGATCATATGCCATGAGTCCTTCAACATTGGAAGACAAGCGTTGTTTAAATTGGAAATACCTAAATAGCTTTTGTGAAGAAATTGCTTCAAGGACTTTTTGTTACATAATTCGAAGTTATTTTTTTTATCTCATCCTTATAAATAATCTCAATATGTACAAGTGACAACATTAGAATTTTGATACAATATCTTTAGCCCCAAGAGCTTTCAGAAAGGAAACGTTAGGGTCCGTGCTAGTATAATGTCAAAAGTGGAAGTAACGATTATAAGAAATGATTCCAATATGATATATTTATTTAATTAAATTGATTAAATTAAGGATGTTCATTATATTAGTTAATACTCCTTCCGGTCCTAAATATAGGACCTAGTTGACTTTTTTGGAGATGTTAAGGTTACAAAATATGTTATTAAATTATGACATATTTAATACTCCCTCCGGTCCTAAATATAAGACCTAATTGACTTTTTCTAGAAAATCCTTAAAAAAGCAAAATAAGTTAATTAGAAATTGATTTACCTAATTTTTTTCCCTTAAACTAGTTTATTTTACCTATAAACTAATGGATAATCTAAAAATATATCAAATATGTCATCATTTAATAACCTATTTCGCAACCTTAATCTCTCCAAAAAAAAGTCAATTAGGTCCTATATTTAGGACCGGAGGTAGTATATTTTTAGATCAGCCATTAGTTTATAGGTTAATTAACTAATTTAAGAAAAAGAATTAGGTAAATCAATTTATAATTAACTTATTTTGCTTTTTTAGGATTTTCCAAAAAAAGTCAACTAAGTCTTATATTTAGGACCGGAGGGACAATAATAATAACTTTTTAAAACATCACAACTATCTTATTTGTTCATCCACTTTACTTTCTTATTTGATTATTGTTTATCGACAATCACTTGGGGTAAATATTTGAAAAAATTGCCAAAATATTAGAATTATATCATATATTTAGGACTAAGATCAACTACCATAGGTCATATATCAAGGACATAAAATATATAGAATTTATTAGGTAGATCTGCTCATATAAAACTACTATTATTTAAAATGTTAGTGAGAGGTACCCTGAAACTTGAGTAGCTAGTCGCCGAGATACCTAATACTATCTAAAATAAAAGGCACCTAGTGTCATTTAATCGTTGCCTTTTTCGTTTCCAATAAAGGGATATTATTGTTGTCATTTGACAATAAAACCATGAAATAACTAAAAAGGATTTGTTATTTAAAGTGCAGGCCTTCAATTGGGTCTTTCCCCTTAAGACTAACCTTAACCAGTGAGGTAATAGCTCTCTATCAATTCAGATCTCTCAAGAGCTTTCTTTTAACTCTTTGGCTTTTAATTCTTCTACTTGATTATTTGCCTTCTTCTGCTGCCAATCACATCAAAGACTAAATCCTGACCCCCTGGTCCCTCCGAAAGAAAGATAACATCATACTTTATGTGTGTTTGCTTGTAAATATAGGACAAGTTCATTCAAATCTGTCATGCCATATACATATTTTCTTTGATAAGGTGCTGCTTCAATCATTTCATTGATTTAACGAAAAGTTTCATATCACTTCCTTTCATATGATGAGATAAAGAGCTGCTCTTCGAAGTATCGTTTATTGTGATCTCTACACAGCTCAAATCAATCCCTAGTTCTCCTTTCATTACATTTCGAGGTGATGTTGTGGATACTGTCATCTCTAAAGTGCTTTAATCCTTCAACAACTTCACTCGTGTTCATTAAGGGCCAATAATTAACACTCTGATTTTATGAATTCTCTTATTCCAAATTTTGATCAATTATGTTTTACCTTCATTTGATAGTTGTCATTTTGTAGAGGCGGCAAAGGCACGAAGTTTTCTTTGAGAGGGGTGGGCTTTAGTTTGTCACTAGCGTAGTAATAATGGGCCTATTATGAACTAATTGGCGAACTTGTTGGTTGGTCAGCACTAGTAAGAAATCATGTGTTCTCCAAGGTTTTTAAAGTCAGTTCAAAAAAAAGGTTTTAAAAGTCAGTTCAAAAAAAAGGTTTTAAAAGTCGGACTGGATGTTGAGATGAAAATATGAGCAGTTTCATGGTTCAAATGGTTGAAACGATTGGCCATCAGTCGGACCGCTGGAAGGATGACGTAATAATTTAATTAAAAAAAATAAATATACAAATATAGTTAGAAGGGGTCATCGGTGGGATATCATATCAGTTAATAGAAAAATTCATTTTTTTTCTAGGGTACTCACTAGGAAAACATGAAGTCAGGAGGGAGTTGAGTCCAAAATATAGGTGCTTTTTTCAGACCCACCATAAGATTCTTATATACTCGGCCAGTCTTCAGTCCCGATACTACAGTTGTCCTATACTGATCCATAACATCTTAAAAGGAGAGGCAACCCAAATTATTTGTCAATCCATTATTTTTACCTGCTGACGACCCAAACAATTAATGAAAGTTATCATTATTAGGCATCAGCCTTAATTTGAAAATAATATGAACATAACTATATCTTTACCTTTCCAACTAACAATCCATTTAAACATTAAACTTCAAGTCTAACATGGTTTATCGAAGTTCCACATTTAAATTATCTCTCTCAAGTATAATTTAAATATTTAAACAATTTATATGTTGGCCAATCAAATGGAAGTATTAGAGACAAGATAACCAACACAAAATTATCATTTCTTTAGAAATAAAAGAGGTAATAAATATGTCACAATCCATTCGATGATTTAAAATAATCCTAACACAAACTTACTAAATAGACATCATTGTAACCTTTTGAGATCAGCACAATAATTCCAGAGTTGAACGCCAAACAGAAATCAAGAGAGAATGTTAAGGAGAACTGAATCAGTAACAAAGGAATGAAGGAGCATCTCCTGAAGGAAAAGACCCAGCCACCTGCGCCTCTAATTCTCGCTTTCTCCTCCACTCTCAGTCACCTCCTTTTGGCTGTCAAGACGGCGTCAAAAACATATTCAATGAGTGGTGCCGTCCTCACTTCTATTAGCCTCCCTGATTCTAAATGTTTAGGTTTCTAATGCATTATCTTTGGATCAAACTAAGGTTGACTTCTTAATTTTTCAGATGGCCCACACCACATATAATAATAAGAGTAATAATAATTATACTAACTATTAGTATTGATCTTTTCTTTTTTTTCCTTTGCTAAAATATTTTTTGACTTAAAACACAAACAAAACATTTTTTACAAATCCCCAAAATATGAACTAATTAAATTGATATCCTATCAAAATCTTTAACAAAATCCCTTACTTAAAGATTGACGGCTCCCAAAATATTCTAAAATATATATCAAATGCAATTAAAAATGGGGAATAAAGTAATTAGGAGTAAATATAAAATGTCGTAATGAATTAATTTCTATCATTGATAGATCACGTCCTGGTTCATATATAGCTGTGTGGAAAGGAATTGTTAGAAGGATATATATTTCTAGGTAACCAAACATATGGGTAAGGAGAGGGAGGGAGAAGTAGTTCACTGGAATCATGAAAAATATGGATGATTTTCTATTAAATCATCATATAATATTTTGAAAGCTGAAAATTCCAGAGCAAATCTTTTGTAATAGAACATAATTTGGAAGTTGGGATTACATCATGGCCTCATGGATGTAAATATTTTCTCTGGGTTGCTCTACTTGATATAGGTTACTTTAATTAATCATGATTTGTAAGATAAAGTTCATACATGTATTGCATGATTGTCTTGAAGTTAAATCTATCTGGATTTTAATTGTTAAACGTAGTTTTAGGGGTTAAGGTGCATTATTTTTAGTACTTTAGAATATAGCGAATTGCACCAAACATAATATACAATATTCTGATCCCTTTGTGATAATTAAAAATTATTTTCGTTGCTTATTTAGTAATGACGTTAAAAAAATTCAAGTTTAACCGTTTGATGTCAAATTTTGACCGTTAAATGGTGGGGTAAAACTGTAAAAAGGAGCATTTGTAGTACTATAAAATATAGTAAGGAGCACCAAACATAATATACAATATTTAAACACCATAAAACATTAAATCACAATATTATTCTAAGTGTCAAATAATTAAAAGATCTAAAGATCCATAGACTATTCTAGTATCATGCATGTATAAACAGATAAGTCATTAGTATTTTACATGTATAAAAAAGTAAGCAAAAAATCATAAACTAAACAAATAGTTAAGGAACAAACCATCATAAACAAATAATTAAAAGGGGAAAACAGGTATACGCCGGCCCACAAACCCTTTGTCCTTAAGGTCTAGCCCTTATAGGCCTACATCCCATTTTCCCTATAAATCCCAAGTTTGACCTTTCTCGGTTTTGAGTTAAAATGGGTTGACCCTATGGGCTTGACCCAAATTAATGACTCCATGATGTAATAGAAGAAGAGTTACTTCTATCTTATTATATAGTTATTTCGACATATATATATATATATATATATATATATATATATATATATATATTACATTATTATGCCACATCAGATTTTTTCTTACAGAATTGAGTTTTAACTAATGAGTTACTAGATATGCAATGAAAGTAATTCTTGGTTACTACAAATGGACTAAAATATTGTATATTATGTTTGGTGCTCCTTTCTATATTATAGAGTACTAAAAATGCTCATTTACCTCATCATGTAAAAGTCAAACTTTGACACATAACGGTCAAACTTGACTTATTTAACTTCGTTACTAAATAAGCAACGAAAATAATTCTTGGTTATCAAAAATGGACCACAATATTGTATATTATGTTGGGTATTCTTTAACATATTCTAGAGTACTAAAAATGCACCTTAATCCTAGTTTTAGACTTAGATTTTTTCCAATTGTAGCCTGACCTTGGTGTTATATAAATCTCAATCTCAATGACAATGAGGGGCAGTGTGATGGGCCTTTGAAGAAGTTCTTTGTTGTTGTGTGTTGGCTAGTCTGGAAGTGGTGCAATTTTAAAAGTCTTTAATGATGATATCAACTCAGGTATACTACATGACCTCATTTAAAGACTAAAGTCATATTGTCTAGTAATTTTAGTGCAGCGTATATAGGAGCTGAATCATTCTGAAATCTAAGGTATCAAAGCAGCAAATGAGGATTAAATTAAACCAAATTACGGAGGGAATGATGGGTGATTATCACCATTGATGCATTACTCCCACAAGAGAGGTAAGCCGTGATGTGGAGGAAATACTAAAGATGATAGAAGTAATCACATTGAAACTTTTATATATACTAAATAGCATAGAAATAATGATCTTAATATATACGAAATAAAATTTAATCCTTGAAAGTCATATATGTTAGAGTTAGAGTGGTTGGTTGATTTTTAACACTTAATAGCTTTGGAACTAACATACTTGCTAAAGGTGTTTTTTATAGGGCTAATAAGTTTCATTTAGTTACAGACTTACAGTAGATACTTTTCGTTTGTTTATATCTTATATTGTAGAGTAGATTTTCTTGCTTTAATTTCGTTTTTATAAAAAAAGTTTGTAAATTTGATAAAAGGAAATTGACAAATGTGAAGAAAAAGAGAGTGACGACGTCGAAGTGATAATTTAGTCAACATGCATTACATCTCGCAGCTTATACTGCCCAACTTGTTTCTTTCCGATTACATTTTTCCCTCTGTGGATTATTTTCCAACTTCGGTTCGTTTGTTTCCAATTTTATACAAGTCAAAATTAGATTAAATTTCAAAGTAAACAATTCTCATAGCTATTTGCCTCTTTATTTTTAAGATATATAGAGTGCTTTTTTTATCACACAAAATTGATGCAATTCTTTAATTTATTTTTGATTGACTGGGTTGGGAAGATTAGAAATTAAATAAATCAGTTAACTGTGACACATTTTACATGAATTCTCAAAAACGTGTGTGTGTGTATTATTGGACTGTACAAAAATTTATAAGTCGACATGTTAGCATGAAAGAATGATAAATATAGTAAATAGTTTGAACAAATTCAATTACTTTTCTTGGACCTCTAACGTCAAATTAGTTAGTGATGAACTGTGTTATATATTAAAAATCGAAGATATTTTCTCCTATCCTAATGGCATGTGTTATATATATATAGTAGTGTAATTATCACTTCTTATTTTACAAAAAATGTTAAAATAATATTATTTTTAGTATTAAAAGGAGTAGTTACCTAAAACAAATATTAGTCAAAGTCTTAAAAGTTAGGCTCGTTTAATATTGTTGGCATGTGCCAGTTATTTAGGTCAACTTCACTTTCTTTTTGGCTTCCTCAGGGTATCTATACCCGTGTATCAAGTGAGATCAATCTCTCATTATTCTGAAGTCTCATATAGGGGTAGACAGCTGGCTTGTGAATTTGCTCCATTTACAAGAGTTAGGGATCGAACTTCCAACCATTTGTTTAAGGGACGAGAGTACTTATTAACACTCACGTCAACCCGTCAGGTTAACTTCACTTTCTAGTAAGTGGTAAACTAGTAAAGGGAAACACTAATTCATTCGTCACCCCTTCCCCTTCCTGGGATCAAATACCAAAATGGAAACATAAAGCGAGTATTTATTTTCAACTCATCACTTTCTCAATAAGTTGTTATTTCCATCGATAATGGATCAATGTTCAGCCGTAGAAACTTCATATCCTATAAAAATAATTTTATAAAACCAACAAATAACAGAAAATGAGTATAACAATTTTCAATAATATAATCTTGAATCTAAAAACTCATATTTATATGTTTTATTAGAATACTTAATGTTTTTTGACTATTGTCCTATGTCGTTATGACTTATGAATTATATATTTCAATCATTTAAAGTTGATTTAACTATATAGTTGGCCAAAAAAAGTTGATTTAACTATATATAGATAAGAAACTCGGGGAAACGGATAGTAAGGGAAGGAGAGGGAATCAACCTGAGGTGTGTGGTTGAGTGGCAATGACTCATTCACCCTTAACCAATTGTCTGGGGTTAATTCGATTCTTGGCGTTGGGTATGGAGAAACATTAAATCTCTCAGGCCAGCTGTCCCACCCTTTAAGGTGCCTACAAATCAGCGGGGATTAGTCTCTCACTTGTCGAGTGAGGGGATACCTTGATCATGGATCAAAAAAAAGGGAAGGAGAGGGAATCTCTTCACCACTGTTGCAGGGATCAGACAGAACTAAATATAAAACTAAAAATAAATCAGAACACTAAATGAAATTATTAAGTAAGACTTTTAATTAATAATCGATTCAAATATTTAAGGGAAAATGTCATTTAAATCCCTCCGAATATACAAAAGGACAATTCAGGAACCTAAACTTCCAAAAGGACTATGAAGGAACTCGGACCTAGTTGACATTTTAAATTTGTGTGAAAGGACAAAATTACCCCTATCATTAAACAAAAATTACTTCTCACCCTAACACCCCATTTCCTCTTCTCCATGCACGCATGAAGTTCTGTCGTTAAAGCCCGAAGTTCGCATTGTTAAAGCCCGAAGTTCTGTCGTTAATCGTGGAAGTTCAAATGGGGTGAATGGAGAAGAGGAAATGGGGTGTTAACAATGTGAAGTAATTTTTGAACTTCCACGATTAACGACAGAACTTCGGGCTTTAGCAATGCGAACTTCCGGTTTTAACGACAGAACTTCATGCGTGGATCCCCTGAGGAAATGGGGTGTTAGAGTGGGAAGTAATAGGGTGGGAAGTAATTTTTGTTTAATGATGGGGGTAATTTTGTCCTTTGACACAAATTTGAAATGTCAACTAGGTCCGAGTTCCTTCATGGTCCTTTTGGAAGTTTAGGTTCCTGAATTGTCCTTTTGTATATTCGAAGGGATTTAAATGACATTTTCCCAATATTTAATTGTATATTGATAAAGTACACAATGACACAGTATTCTGTTCTAAACACATTTTGTTTGTGAGTAATTAAGGTTACTACTTCATTATATTGTTACTGTACATGTATATATACAGCATGTTTAAATATAATAGACAAAATCATATTACATTATTAGACATATGGTAAGATTATTTAAAAATTCCAACGTCAATTAAAACATTTCTTACAAGTCCAAGTAGAGTTTGTTAGATTTTAAAGTCTTCCCAACAAATACTTGTCATTATTTTTTATAAAAGGCAGAATGATATATATATATATATATATATATATATATATATATATATATATATATATATATATGTATATATATATATATATGTATATATATTAATTAGCAAAAATATTACATGATTATATAATGATGTCTTTAAAAAGGAAAGTTGAAAGCATTACACAAATCAATAGAAGTAAATGAATAGAAATAAAGGATAAATGCGTCAATAATAAGTCATTATTTAAGCAATGAAAATAAATCAAACCACATGAAAAAAAAATCAAGCAATTATGTTATGAGCTGGCTTTATGTGATTATTATTTTTTCTAAGAGCAGAGATTATAAAAGGGAAAAAAACAAGTAAAGTCCTCTGAATATGTAAAAGGACAATCAAGGTCGCTAAATTTCCAAAAGGATAACCAAGGTCAAGCGGCATCCTCATTAACAACATGCATATTTAATCATTGCATCATCCATATTAACAACTAGAGCATAACAAATAATCACAACAGCGTTACGTTCTCATAAACCACAGCAACATCCCCATTCCAATTAACAACTAGAGTGTTGTTAATTGACCTTGGTCATCCTTTTTGGAAATTTAGTAACCTTGATTGTTTTTTTACATATTCAGAGGACTTTATTTGTCTTTTTCACATTATAAAAGGCTTCAATAAATACTTGTCATTATTTAAGCAATGAAAATAAACCAAACTGTATGAAAAAATAAATCGAGCAATTAAGTTATGACCTGACTTTGTATGATTACTATTTTGTTAGGAGTAGAGATTATAAAAGGGGAAATGTCCTTAAATATCCCTGAACTTATATGGTAGGAGATGCCAATTCCTATTAACTATTTTGAGTATCTTAAATACTCATGGACTATCATTTTGGGAGCTAAAATACCCAGATTTAACGAAATCTTCAAACGAAGACGTTAACACATCCATCTTTTATTACGATTTCAGGTGCTAAAATACCCATGAGTGAGGGGTATAATGAGAACAAAAGGTGGATTTGTTAATACTTGTTAAGGATTCCATTAAATTTGGGTATTTTAGCTCCCAAAATGATAGTTCATGGGTAATTTAAGATACCAAAAATAGTTAATGGGTATTAGCAGCTCCTATCATATAAGTTCAGAAGTATTTAAAGACTTTTTCCTATCATAAAAGGAAGATCATATGTTTGCAGAATCCATCGAGGAGGAATAAACAAGTAAGCTAACATATCGAGAGTTCAATATAAATGCCGTCCAACCTTAGCATAATTTCATTAGTTAAGAAGATTTAATCCCTTACGTAAAATTGAGTGATAAATTCATGAATACACTAGTCAACTAATATTATTATACGTATGAACTTTTCTAAAATCATGTCATATATATATATATATATTCATGATAAAGAATAAATGCCATATATTAGAATCGCAACTTCGAGGGTAGAAAAGTCATGTCATCATGAGTTATATATATATAATGGCATGATACCTTAAATAAATCTTGACCTTTTGTCTGTTTAACTGTTTTTCTCCTCTAGGACCATTATTGTTTTTTCATTGTTTAAAAGAAGAAATATGAAGTCGGCTGAAGCATTTAAACGATCACAACACATTATAGTAACGAAGAACGCGACTTTATGATTATGGAGTACATCCTATATATATGAAACCACAAACTATAGCTCTGTGACCAGCGATCAGTTAAAGAGATTTGTGATTTAACTTTTACGTACTCCCTCCTATCTTTAAAGCCTCAAATTGAAAACATTTATTTATTAATTTGACTTTTATATATCATGCACCTTTTACATTTTGACTAATTTTTTCCATATTACTTGTTATATTATAGACCAGAAGGAGTATCAGCTAGATGGCATGTTTTACTGTTGACCCACAATGCTCTAAGTGTGAATGTGAAGCTTATAATTCATAAATACTAAAGGTAATAAGCACATGCCTCATGGATCTAGAAGATATTTGAAATTGGCAACCCTGATAAATAGTGTGTGCCAACATAAATGATGAAATATTTATGGAATTTTATATATTTATTTGATATATAATAAATTGATTTATCTCGAATAATGTAACCGATTGAAAATAGGGCATCATGGGAAAAAAAATCATCGGTCCATGATATAATTATGTCGTCTAAATTATAAAACACCATTTTCCCAAATTTTCTCTATTCAGTATTTATTTGCGGTGAACATATTAAATATGGGCAAAGGTTCAAAAATATGACTAAATTTTACCCTAAGTTGCATTTCTATAACTAAAGTTTCGCAAGGAGCAAAAATACCACCAAACTTGGGATCGAGGTGCAAAACTATGATTTCCGTCAACTATGACGGTGTTGACTGTTAGTCTTCGACTTGTAGGATGCTAAGTGTGCAATAATGACTATATGGTATGCTGAATAGACTCTTTATTGGTGTTATGTGGAATAAGGGGTAAATGTATTTAAAGTAAATGTACTTTGAGTGCAAATATGGGTCTATTGTTAGAATAAAATAATCATATTTTTTGCACTATTTTAAATACATTTACCCCTTATTCTACATAACACCAATAAAGAGTCTATTCAGCATGCCACATGATCATTATTGCACACTCAGCATCCTACAAGTCGAAGACTAACGGTCCACACCGTCATAGTTGACGGAAATTATAGTTTTGCACCTCGATCCCAAGTTTAGTGGTGTTTTTGCTCCTTGCGAAACTTTAGTCATAGAAATGCAACTTAGGGTAAAGTTTAGTTGTATTTTTGCACCTTTACCCATTAAATATTGATAAAGAAGATATATGTGGGACAAATCTGAATAGAGACAGAGTGAACAAAACAAAGAAACTTTTAATATAGAGAAGTTTAATGAGAAAGGTAAAAAAAATGAGTTCGTCATTTTTCCTGAAATGAGGTAATTAAAAGGATACATATAGTACCTTATTATATTGGATGGGGGTGAGCATATCACTTTAAACGATTAACGCGCGCGCACACACACATATATATTCGGGTATGATTGGTTTGTGGTACTAGACAACTAATAGCTATTTCCATGCTATTTCGTGGGCTGAAATTGATTAGTAGTAGTAATGAGGCTGCCTTAAAACCAAAAGGAAAGCAATAAAGACTCTGCCTTTGAGGATGAGAAGGAAATTCGGCATCATTTAATTTATTTAATTGATATAAAGAGTTGATGGCATCAAAGATCCACTCGACACTCACCCAAGAATGGTTGGTTGTCTTTTAGACTATATTTGACTCCAGCTTTTATCTAAATCTAATTAGGGTGTATATTTAATTTGTTCTTATATTTAATAAGAAGAAATTTATGGAATATTATCTTTAATTATGAGCGCCGTATTGAAAATATATATTGACATAAATTACTTTATTATGTGCATTTAAATATTAAATGGATACGAACGAAATTAAAGTAAATTAAAAAATGGAGTAAATTGGGGAATTGTAATTAAGAACTGAATAAATTCTTTATTTAGTTCTTATGTTTAAAATAAGAAGCCATGAGCCCATGAGGTATTCATTGGCAAAATTTGGTCGCCGTCAAAGGCGTATGTAGATCGAGACGACTTAACATGTATAAGTAAACCTAATTTTAATGGAGTTTCCATTGTATTCTAATTTTAAAGAAGAGTAATAGGCTTCTCATCATGATCTGTTCGGTTTAGATTTATTTCAAATGTTTAGGTTTATTTAAATTAACATAATATTTTTTTTAATTTTGGGTTAAGAGTCAAATCTAGCACTCTACTATTGACAAAAGTTTACCGAACATAAACAATAATTTGATGGCTCAAATGTAGCACACATCTACTACAAAATGGGTCAAATTTAGCATTTACGTCAATTTTAACGGGTTTGACCCAAACATGCCACGTCACCCACTTAGGCCACATCACCCAATCATGGATAGTAAGTGGGTCCATTGGGTGAAGTAAATGAAGTAAATCTTATAAGTATCATTTGTTAAAAATTAATTTTATCTTTAAAAAAATGGTCATCCTAAAATTGTAAATAGACCATCTCAACAGTGAAGAGTGTTTTCTCATCATTGCTCTGATAAGCACTAAATGGGAGCCCTAATACAATATATACTTATTATTGAAGAAAAATTAGTGAAAAGAGCAGGCTTAAAAATGTTATTGAAAATTTTATTGGTCAAAATCAAATATAAAAATATCGATATTCAGAAAGACTTTATACTGTACGTACTTTGTATTAAAAAAAGAGTTCAAATTAACTTCAATTCATACACAAAGCATTGGTAAGATTGAGGGTTTTTTAAAACATGCACTTGCTATGGGTCATTTGACCCTATAACATCATCAATATCAAAGGGTGATTTTTTAAATCATTATTGTTGTTTTAAAAATTGATATGCTCCTAATCTTCTTAACTTTTGAAATTTCCATATGAATTTTTCTTCTTATGTGTTACATTATAAACACTATATATATTTAGAGAACCAAAACGAAACATTATGTGAAGTTAAATGTACTAAATGTATACTTACCTAAATTCAAACAAAAGATTATTGAAAATAAAAAAATAACCAAGTAAATTGAAAAGGTAATAATTTAATCAAGTAGAATTCTCGCTCATCACCGATGAGAGGACATATTTTATGAGTTTTGTTCTTTAACGAAAGTGAACACTTTTCGGAAATAAGTAGGGTACACAGTAAAATTATTGTCATAAAAATAAGTAATGAACATCTCTGTTAGTTTAGTACCAAAAACCAATAGATGTGTTAGAGGGGGAGAGAGAGATAACAGTCAACGGCTCAATTTAACGTTAATCGTCCCAAACATAGAGATGAAGTCATGAAAATGCATATTATATATGATAAAATAATCTGCCCCCAAGAAAATTATGTAACAAACATTTTTTAAAAGTTCAATTTGATCTCAAAAAGGAAAAGATGCTTGATTTTCCCCATACATTTAGCTTTAAATTTTCCGTTTTAGAATAAATATGTAGAAAAGGGGAAAAAAAGCTGTCAATAAACAAGGGACCTATCAATTCAAAAAAACAAGGGACCTAATTATTCTAGTGGCCAATAGAGCTATCATTGTCAATGGACAAGCCCTATATATATATATATATATATATATATATATATATATATATATATATATATATATATATATATAAAAGGAGCAACAAAAAGAGCTGTTACTATCATGAATTAGTGTTAATAACTGTTGAGACGCTTCAAATAAATCAAAGTACTAATGAATGATGGTCATATATGTTTATATTGGACCACCAGCATACACACAGATAATATGAGGATAATTAATACTCCCTCCGGTCCCAAATATAAGACCTAATTGACTTTTTTGAAAAATCCTAAAAAACAGCAAACTAAGTTAATTATAAATTGATCGATTTACCTAATTTTTTCCTTTAAACTAGTTTATTTTACTTATAAACTAACGGATAATCTAAAAATATATCAAATATGTCATGATTTAGAAGACTATTTTGCAATCTTAACTTCTCCAAAAAAAAAGTTATTTAGGTCCTATATTTAGGATCGGAGGTAGTATTATATAAAATAGTAATATAATTTTTTTTTACTTACATTATAGTAATATAATGTATTAGTGTGGGTTTTGTACAAAACTGAAATAAATAATGCAATTTATGCAAAAATTTAAATAAATCTGTTTTGCCGAGAAAGTTTAAATAAATCACGCTACTCCTTTTTGTCACTTTTTTAAATTAGGCAGAACCCCTCGCTAATAGAGAGTAATAGTTAGGATAGAAACTAACAATCTTTTCAAATCATAAGATCATTGAAATGTCATTTAATTTTTATTTTAATACATCATCAACTACTCTTTGATCATAGATATATGACATATTTACATAATTTAATTCAATTAAATATGTTGGTTAAACAATTTATTATGACGTGGTTTTTTCTAAAAACATTTAACCATCTACTTTAATTTATTTAATTTTTTTTGTCTCTCTTACTTTATTATTGACTACCGACACGAGTGATTTAGAAAACATTAACAAAAATTATAAATATGTTTTATATCTATAACAAAAGTTAACATTTTTAAATCGGTTTTATATTAAGAACATACATGAGCGGTTAAAAACAATCTTGAAAATTAAATTTGATCTAAAATTAAAGTTATTTCAAATACTACTATTATTCACTTGCATATAAATTTCAACTTAAATATCATAAATAACTATTATCTTCTCACACTATACCCTATTACAATGTTTAATGTGCTCATTAGACCGTATATTAGGTTTAGTGATGAGTGCCTTATGATTAACAACAACTAGAAGCGGTAGTATATTAACTTTAAGAGCGATCCATACCTTAATTAATTTTACTAGTCTTCTCGTATAAAAATCATCACGCTTGCTTGGATAGCCACTGCTAGCTACTTTATCTAGCCGATGCGATTAATAATATGTGGCTAGCCCAAAGAAAGCAGAATCAACACTACTCCTTATATTACGTCATGGAGATGACGTCACCTCCACGTGCCTAAGGTTGACGCGTGGTCGTTGAAGAACCTTCCCTACAATATCCAGGAAGGTGTCAATGAAGCATCCTATAAGCATAAAAGAAACAAAGCAATAAAATTTCTTTAAATAGGAACATTTTATATTTTAAAATATTATATATATTTTACATATATATATATATCCACTAGCTAGCATGAAGAATAAGAGCGAGAAAAGAATCTAAACACCAACCCCTTCCAATCTCTGCGTTTAGCAGTATAGCACTATTACACCTCTCTCCATATAGCTGCACAAAGATGGACCTTTGCTTCTTTGAAAACCCTAATAATGATCCATACACTTGTTATGGTGGAAATATGGAGTTAGTAGCTTCACCATCTGATCCGTACATATTTTTATCCGAATATGCCATGTTCGAAGATGATAATCTTCCACATCAAGAAAATTGGTCAAATCACACCACAGAATTATCGGAGAAAGCAAACACTGAGTTTAGTACTGTTGCAACTCCAACATCACTGGAGAGCTTCAACAACAACAATATCAACATGCAAGTGATCTTTCATAATTCTCTCTACTAACTAGTACTATTTATATGTTTATTTTTTGGAATTAAAAAGAGTGAATACTTATTATAACGACATGAGGCTAGAGTCAGGATCAAACCTCTCAGCAACTCCCAATTACCGAGGAGGTCTCATAGCGGTTTTTTTTATATAGGTTTATTTGAACAACTGGAATCTAGCTAGCTGCTAGCTAGCTAGCTGAAAGAATGTTATGGTGATAATATAATGATGTTTACGAATTAATTAACTGTTGTGTATAATTCGGATATTTTGATGTGTACAGAGAACGTGAAAATGGGGTAAAGCAAGGCAACAAAGGAGAAGGGACGCAAAGGATTGCGTTTAAGACAAAATCAGAGCTTGATATTATGGATGATGGATATAAATGGAGGAAATACGGAAAGAAGTCTGTCAAGAGTAATCCAAATCCCAGGTTATTAATTAAAATAATCACTATTCATATTACTAATAAGTATTTTTTATAAATATTACTATAATAACTATTCTTTTCAACTAGTATTAACTATTAGCAATGTTCTTTTTTTATGCATGCGCGGTAACTAATTAAATTACTAGGGTTTCATTGATATCTAACTTCTGCCTGTTTTTTTTACAAAAAACACATCGAATTCTTTTTCCGGTATGAATCAATATCTATGCACGATTTTCCCATCTATTTATATATTAATTGTTGCAACTTGCAAAAATATGTCGCTGAAAACTTGTCAAGATCATGTGAATGGAGTTAATGGATCCCACACACCACCATAAAGTTATTATTTTATCCATCTTTATATAATTAATTTAATTTAATATAATTAATATATTTTAATTTATTATGGGTACTCAAACATTCTATATATATATAGAAGATTATCATCATGCTTCTTTGTTAAAAAGTTATATGAACGATATATATGTATATATTTGATCCAATCTTCAACTTTATACATGCTCGCGGCTATTAATAGTAGTAGTAATAATAATAATAACAATAACAACAATTATGTTTTGGATTAATTAATTACTTAAAATGCGCATGTTTATTTCTTTACATTTATATGCCACTGCATGCCCCCTTTTTATAAAAATAAAACACGTGGAAAAATAAATGCAAGATATCAATTAAAAATAATAAAAGTTTAAGTAGTGGGAATTATTAATATATATAATTTGAAAACATTATGCTGAAGCAGGAACTACTACAAGTGTGCAAGTGGAGGATGCAAAGTGAAGAAGAGAGTAGAAAGGGACACAGAAGATGTGAGCTACGTGATCACAACTTATGATGGCATTCACAATCATGAGAGCCTTTCTTCAGCCTATTATTCCCAAATGCTAGTTCATCCTTCTTACAATAATTTACACCCCTCTACTTCTGCTGACTCTTCCTCTACCACCACTTCCTAACGAACTAGCTAGCTAGATCATTACAATGATTTCTACTCTCACACTAGTTCATTTATACTATTTTGTTTGTAGTATTTTTTTATCAGCAATTTTGTTTGTAGTATTGAATCAATTTTGATTTGATATTTTTTTTTGATAAAAAGGAAGGAAAATACAAACAAAAATTAACATACATCCTTAAATTGGGTAAGACAGATTTCGCCCTATGCATACATCTAATAATGTCTTTGATCTCTGCTATGGCTTCATACACATACACTGAACATTCATTATTATGGGTCATCAATTCATCTTGTATATTTACCCATCAATTATATTGCCACCTCATTCATGTTCCTCTACTAACAATTATAACATAAATTGGATGGATTTTGGTTGATTGGGTACGTAAAAAGGGGAAAAAACACAGCGAAAATATTTTACCCTATTGCTAATTTTAGTGTAATAAACAGAATTGTAGTGACAAAAATTTGCCTTATCCTATTTTAATTGCTAATAAATATTGATATTTTAACAAGATACTCCCTCCGGTCCTAAATATAAGACTTAGTTGACTTTTTTGGAAAATCATAAAAAAGCAAAATAAGTCAATTATAAATTGATTGTTCTAATTTTTTTCCTTTAAACTAGTTTATTTAACCTATAAACTAATGACTAATATAAAAATATATCAAATATGTCATAATTTAATAACATATTTTGTAACCTTAACATCTCTAAAAAAAGTCAATTATGTCTTATATTTAGGACCGGAGGGAATATTTGTTAAAGCAAACATAATTTTCATCAATGGACAACAAATATAAAATGGTTCTCTCTCCACACACACACGCAACTTTCATCAATGGACAACAAATATAAAATGGTTTTGTGTGTGTGGGTAGGGCTAGCTAGTCACTTAACATTGAATCGTAATTTTCAAAATTCAATTAATAGGCGTTAATCTTTTATATCGTTTATCTGTAATTTTTTTTGGACTCTTTTTCCATAATTCCTAAGTGAAATAAATCACTCATCCCCATTTAACAAAATTTGGAAAAAAAAACAATTAAATTTTAGAATATATGAATTATTATAATAAAGAAATAAAATCTAAACATAGTTGGTTAGCATAAATTCCCCGCCCTAATTATAAGTCCATTTTAACCTTTTTTTAGAGAAATTAAAGATACAAATTAATCACTTTGAATTTTTATATTTATTTTTTTCCAAAACTAATTTATTCTACTTATAAAATAACATATTATCTAATTACATGGGACAAATATTATAATTTAGTAATATAATTTACTTCCACCACAACTTCCCAAAAAAATCAAAGTGGAATCGACATTATTTTTCAACCATGTTAGTAAGAAAGGATTAGAAGTCCCATTTCAAATTGAAATCATTAAAAAAGAGTTGATGGAACTAAAGTGGGAAAGTATAAAATAAATTTGTCTTTTTTTGAAGTGAAGTTCATTTGTCGGTGAGAAAGACAAAGAATGGAAATTTGGAAAATACAGTAATTAAAAGAAAAGGAAGGAAGAGAAGGAAGGAAAGAAAGCAAGAAAGAAAAACGCAGGGAAGATCGCATTCGCACTCTTCCTTCCTCTCATTTTCTTATTGTAAAAGCTTCTCTTTCAACATTCATTCATACATTCATTTCAATAATCAGTAATTAATATCCTCCTCAACTTGTTTTTCCCAGCTTCCTACACCTTCTCGCTTGATCCAACTTCTGCTTCCACATTCATACATACATACATACATGAGATGAGATGAGATGAGATTCGTTTAATAATAGGAGAGAGAGAGAGAGAGAGAAGCATGATGTTTCGTTGGGAGCGTGAGAGAGAGAGCGACGTGCCTCCGTGTCGCCAGATTAGAGTGCTCGTTGCTGGTGATTCAGGTCACTTCTATTTTTCCTCCACATTTTTATTATTAACTATTTCAATTTCAATTTTTTATTATGTTGTTTATTATTTCTTGAATGCACTGGTTGTGTTGTACATGTATTTGGAGCTTCACAGCTTAGAGAAATTTTTTTGGTTAATATATACATATGTCAGCTTTGCATATTGCAAATCTCTCATTCTGATTCTGCCATGTTATAAGATGATATTTCTATCAGTTCTTTTGGATGGATTCAGCAAATGGCTATGTGATTCAATATGATTATTAAATCGCGATGTTCATGTTCCTAAACTTGAAAGCAATTATAAAATATAGGAGCTAAGAAAGTGGGCATGGATTTTTGTTAGGGAGAATTAATTAGAGGTCATGGAAGAAAGATTAGTAAGATGAGGTCCCACGAGTTGTAATCATCGGGTCAAAAGTTGTTATTGTAAGGACAAAAAGTTATAATTTACAACTCGTGGGACCTCATCTTCATTGTTTTACATGAGACCTCTAATTAATTCTCCATTGTTATTTATGTGGCATGAATCACAATTTGATGCATGATAAGCATTGACCGTTGTAGCTCATTAGTAAAAACTTTAGCTTGGGTAGCCATTGATCAATACAAAAGTCTTCATAATATTAGTAGAAGAAAGGGAACTGCCTCGTTTACGATTGACTATAACTGCTGCAAGTTTCATAATTATATCAGGAAACTAGGTTACTGCATGTGTACTACCCATCAATTAAAAAACTCATGGTCTGGACCTCTTTATTACCATATCCATAGGCACCATATAGCTCTTCAAAGTATGTCAATCATATCATATCCACTTTTGTCCTTCACTTATGAGTACTATGTTGAAGTCATTTTATGTTTTGATGTTCTTATAGGTGTTGGGAAGACTTCCTTAGTTCATCTGATCCTCAAAGGTACTTCAATTGCCCGTCCTCCTCAGACAATAGGTTGTTCAGTTGGTGTAAAGGTAAAGACTCCCCACTCTCTGGTCACACAAAAAAATGTATAATTGTTGCTGTTACAAATCTTTACCGATTGACCACACGCTATTACTTTATTTCAGCATGCTAGTTTTGGAGACTCTGGTAGCTCTTCAAATAATCTTAAAGGTGATTCTGAGAGAGGTTTCTTCATTGAACTTTGGGACGTGTCAGGACATGATCGGTACAAAGATTGCAGGTCTATATTTTATGCACAGATTAATGGTAAGTAGTAATTAATAATGTACACTTTTGTATTTATTGTTTACACTTTAGGAAGAAATTCTGTGGTGGCAATGAAATTTAGGGTTAAGTTCTCAAAGAGGTGGAAATGATTTCTCATATTTGAATAGCCACCCGATGTATCATCGGTTTTTCTTCTTAAGCCCTATATTCAATATAAATAAATGATATTGAGTTAATTAAACTCTTTCAATGTTATCTCTTAAATGAGTGCTTTTGCACCATTTAAAGTAACTTAATGGAGAATCAGCTACTTTTAGTATGTATTTGAAATTCATCCGGAATTGGTGGTTTAATCACAGTAGTATGGCATATTCAGCTACAATTTTCTATACTAGAATCCACATTTCAATGTAGTTAATTTTATGAAATTTTCTACTACTAGAATATATATGTAAATAATGAAGCCTGAATAATCAATTATATGAGACATGAATGTCTACTTTTAGATCTGAGTATTTGTATTTAAACTATACTGCAGGTGTAATTTTTGTTCATGATCTCTCACAGAGAAGAACAAAGGCTAGCTTGCAGAAGTGGGCAGCTGAGATTGCTGCAACTGGGACTTTTACTGCCCCTTCGATGACTGGTGGCCCTGGTGGCCTTACTGTTCCCTATATTGTAATCGGTAACAAAGTTGATGTTGTTTCCAAAGAGGGCAGAAGAGTAAGCAGTGGGAATCTTGTTGATGTGGCCCGTGAATGGGTTGAGAAGCAGGGATTGCTTCCCTCAAGTGACGAGATCCCTCTGACTGAGAGTTTTCCTGGTAGCGGAGGACTAGTTGCAGTAAGTATCTCAAGAAAAATATTATTTGTGTTACTTTTACTTGTGACTTCAAGTTATGCTTTCCAATTAGTAAGAATTAAGATACTACACTGCTTCATGAAAATTTTGTTTGAGTGTAGACATAAATTAATTACTTTGGATTTAAATGTATATGCTAATATAGTGGCATTAATTTTGTTAAAACTGTTTTGTACTTCAATGTACTATATGTAAAGGTTATACAATAGTACCCTAAAATGATTATCATGAATGATGAACTTGTCTATGTTTCCCCACAGTGCTTTGAGATTTGGTTTTGAACTAGATAGGCTAACAATACACTTTTTGAGGATTTTGATTTCTCATTTAGTCTTACAAAACCTAAAATAAATTATGTAACTAAGATACAGAAGACCATGTCCGATAAGTGACGATACTTGGCACAGAGATATCTTACATTTTTGCACTTTTTCTGGAAGTTTTTGATATCGTGGCTTATACTTTGGACATTTACAGGCTGCCAAAGAAGCAAGGTATGACAAGGAAGCCGTGATGAATTTTTTTCATATGGTCTGTATAATATCTGTTTTTTTGGCTCCCCTAAATAAATAAATTGGGTATCATCTGACTTTTCTGGTGCCTTTCCTTTTAGTTGATCAGGAGAAGATATTTCTCAGATGAAATACCTGCACCAAGTACATGGTCCATGTCTCCTCCAGTTCCAAGGCATGCTCAGCGTATAGATGATGATGATGTGGTTGATTTGTATGACCAGTCTTCCATTGCAAGGTATGTTTTGCTTGCCCTGAAAATCATTTTGAAAATGTAGTTCCTTTTTAAACATCACAATCCATGGAGATGGGAAGGGAATTTGCTTGATTTCATCAAGTTTGGGGCATACTGATGCTCCACATGGTTTGGTTTGATTCCATCTAGTTACTTTCTTTCTCTAGTTGGTTTTGCATCACCCCTTATAAATATTTATTGGTGATTGCAGTCAAAGGAGTGATTCTTACATGTACAACTCACGTCCACCCCCTTGGGCTCCGGTTAATCTCTCTACACCTGCCTGGGCCCCGGGTAATCTAGCTCCATCATCGACGCTTTATTCTCAACAGAAAACTTCAATATCTGAAAGTTATAGTTTCCCAAGACATTCTTTGTCTAGCTCCTCAGACAGCGGTGCTGGAACTAGAACAAAGCGGTCAGATTTTATTGTCTGAAGATCTCTGCATTGGTGATTGTCATTTGCTGATGCACTGATGTATTATTGCTGCTTAGAATGAAGGCATAACTCAATGCAATGGCTTCAGTATTTTACTTGAAAGTGGTCAGTTGATTCTTTCATTTTTTAATAGGCTTTATAAATACTAGGATATTTCGGGAAGCATCTATAGTTTTAAGATCGATTCTTCTGTATTTAAAATATATTTTACCTTCTCATAAAAGTTTCAGCAAAACATTGTAAAATGTAAGGGCATTTCCCAGTTGATGGAACATGGAAGCTTATGTATACACTTTTTTCAATCAGATATGAAGGCAATTCTTTAATCAATCCAGGGTCCTTTTGATGTACAACCTATCATCACCAGCCACCTTAACACAATAGGATGTGGATAATCTTCTGTGAGGACTAATGATATTCTATCAAATAAGAATATTGAGGCAATTTGAACATATGCCTTGCGTATTGGAAAACTCCATTGTATGATCTTGCCTCGTGATGCCTATAATGAACCTTTTGTGTTTTAGGATGAGTACAAAAATAAGGGAAGAACGAAATTGAAGCTTGGCAAAACTTAAATAGCATTCCAGTTAGGAATTAAGTAATATTTTATAAAATATATTTTTCATTTATGTTTTCTACGGGCTTTGATCAACTTTTCATTAGTTTGAGTTTATTCATTCCCTTCAGTTACATTCAGGGCACTCTAAAACATCCTGCTACTATGATAGAATTTCCTTGAAACATCCCTTTAAGGATCGTCGTGAGACTTCTTCTGGTGCACATGATTTTCTAATAAGAGGGAAGTGTATAACACAATTAATACCGTTTAAGACAGATGGTGTGTGTGTGTGTGTGTGATCATGCTCATAGAACAGAAAGAGTTTAATGAGAGTTTATTGAGAATTTATTCTTTTTTGGACAACTAAACACATTTGATCATAGAAAGGGAAATTACAAACTCCAATTTGACTTTACTTATACCACAAAAGATTTCTCACCATATAGAATCACTGTAAGAAAAAAGTCATACATTGTCATAACACGTGAGAAAATACATATTTGACAGTTGACACCATTATTATATCCAAGCAAGTAATATTGGAAAATTATTATGACATTCAAGAAACTATTCATTAGATATCATCATGAGTCATGACACATAAGAAAAATAGAAAAACCAAAACGAGGTGGGATCTCGTCAAACCATTCAAAAAAAGTTGACCTAGATCATCATATCATATGATAGATTTGGCAGAGATGACAACAGGTGTTGATAATAATGTTGGCAACAAGTTCAATCACTTTTGCAAAAGGGACAATTGCATCTAGGTCCCAAATAAAAGACTTAATTTTAAAGATATCTCAAGAAGTTGTTAATGACTACCATTAACAAGTGTAATAGCCTTTATTAATAAGTGATAACAACTGCTTGGGACCTCTTAAAAATTTGGTCTCTTACTTAGAATTTAGGTGTAATTGTCCTCTCACAAAATGGGTTCGTGGTTTGACTGATACTTCATATTACAATACTCATTGTCAGTAAGTCTTTTTGGTACAAGGGGAGGGGATGAGAGGGAAAATTTTTGTATGATGAAATTTTAAATATTGAAGAAGTGGAGTTGTGATGTTTCAATAAAGACAATATATAAAATATAAGAGTTACATACTCCCTCTGGTCCTAAATATAAGAACTAGTTGACTTTTTTAGAAAATCCTATAGAAAAACAAAATAAGTTAATTATAAATTGATTTACCTAATTTTTTTCTTAGACTAATATATTTTACCTATAAAGTATAAACTAATGAATAATCTAAAAATAAATCAAATATGTCATGATTTAATAGCCTATTTCGCAACCTTAACATCTCCAACAAAAAGTCAATTAGGCCTTATATTTAAGACCGGAGGTAGTATATTAATTTAGAATTTTCAACCCCACTTTTCAAATTTTCATAAATTCATGTCACAAAAATTTTCCCTCCCCTCCCCTCGTACCAAAGAAATTTGAAAATGTGATTTGAGGTTGATGTGGGAAGTTGGAAGAGTCGGGAAAACGGGTTAGCCAACCACACCCACATTAGAAGTGGGTCATACCGAACCGGCCCGTTTCTAATGCGGGTTGAGAATATCATAACCCGACCCACATATACTAATAAGCGGGTCAGGCTAACCCAACCTGAAAAATTAAAATTGAACATTAAATCATTAAAGTACACAAAATTTGTGAAAAAATCATTTACCAACAAAGTAGATTAATAATTTATCTGTCAAAATTTCAAAACTATATGTAAAAAAATTCAAAACAACTTATGACTTTCAAATATACTTAAAATAAGTCATCTAATTTTTTAATCAGCAAACTATATATTCTTTAATCTCCAACTGTCTTTTTTGTTGAAACCAAACAACAAAACTAAAATATCTTTAACATATTATAATGTTAAAAGACTTTTTTGCACTCCTTTTTCAATCCCATGTTGAAAACTTCATATGTAAAAACATATATACATGACCTCGGCGATAATTTCTTCCTCATGCGCTTAATATATAGTTAAACTCACATATTTACGTTACACATACTTCAAAATAAAACCTAAAAACAAATTCAAATTGAAGATGAAAAGAAAGAATAAGACGTGAAAGAATGAAGAAAGAAAGATGAGTTTTAGAAGAAAAGACAGATAATTTATTTTTTAAAAAATTAAGCGGGCCAACCTGGCGGGTTAACCCGACACAACCCAATTTAAGCGGGAACTCAATATCTTTGGTCTGCCTCATTTTGTTTAAAGCGGGTTGGGTTGAACTCGGCTAGCCAGGTTGAAAATTCCCGGCTTTAGAAGTGGGTGAGAGTGAGAAAAATGGGAAATGGAGATATGTTGAATCAAAATATGAAAATAATAAATTAATGCATATATAAAATTTATTAACCAACATGAGCAGCAGCACCAGTGGTCTAGTGGTAGAATAGTACCCTGCCACGGTACAGACCCGGGTTCGATTCCCGGCTGGTGCAGAGAGCTGTGATGATTCTCGCACAAGCGTGGTTGATCTCTAACAATCACACTCATCTGATCGAACGGATGATATCTTGTGCATCTGAGCTCTCCTTTTTTTCTCTTGCTTTATCTTTTTTGTCTTTTCCCCTAATTAAAAAATGCAATTTAGGTCGACACAAGATTTATTTGTCCAAAGACGCAGCTTCAGCATGAGCAAAAGTTGTCTTTTTGATAAAATAGGAAATTGTAGGGAATGTAAAAAAAAATACATTTGCTACTGTCTTCTCAATACTAGTAGCATATACTACTAGTCATTAATTTATAAAAAAATTACATAACGAAGAGTATAAGCCTAAGACACATCTGCTATAACCATTTTCAACTAACGGTCAAATTAAAGTTTTCAATGTAAGAAATGAGAAGATATACAACCATCAACTATATATCAACAAGATTAAAAGCATAACTACAACTTTCTAAGCTCATGCCATATTAATCATGAAAACTTCAACTTCAAAAATAATCATTTATAAGAATGGTCAGTTGTCTATGAAGAACAATATAAAAAAATTATTGATTATCTTTTTTGTGTTGTACCTACGTTTAGGATAGTTTCCTTTTTTTTGATATGTTCTTTTTTTTTTGGCCATTTTTCATATGTTCTTAATAGTATGAGTCTATAAAGAAAATATTATGAAGAAAAAAAAATTAAAAAATCCACTAGCAACATTTGTTTATAGCATGACTTATTTTATTATGTACTCCTTTCTATTCTAAATATAAGATCTATTCACTTAATTTGATTAGATTAATGATATTAGTTAAGTTATTTAAAATAACATGATATATAATACTAATATACCCTAACCATATATCTTTAATTAGCTCCACCTTCCTCTTTTATATATTTATCTATTATTGGAGGGGTAGTTGGTAGAAATTAGAAATATATCTTATATTTGGACCAAATTCATCTTTCCTAATAGATTTTATATTTAGGAGTGGAGGGAGTAAAAGTTATTTCTATACTTACAAAGTTAAAATTTTTAGACTAATGTTCAATTAATCTTTTTTTAGTCTTTTCTTTTATTTTTTGTTTGATCAAATTTTTTTTATATGAATGATAAGACTCAACGAAGCAGGCCAGTTACATACTTACATTACTATGTTTCTGTTTCTTAATCGCATCACTGTTTGAAAACTTCAAGCATCGACCCCTACGTGCATGCAAGGCACGAACCCCCCACGTTTCACCCACGTAGCAAAAAACGTGTCCCATCTTCAAAATTCACACTCAGCCAAAAACAAATTACGTATCATAACAACGTTATCAAAATCTTCTTTTCATCATTCTCTCCCTTTTACTTCAGAAAGAAACAGAATCAATATCGTGTGAAACATATGGAAAATTTAAGCAGAAAAAGTGTAGGTGTATTTCTTCTCTTCTTGATGGTGGGGGTTCTTCAATTCGAGACTGCCGTTCAACAAGATGAACAAGTATATCCACATCCACCCATACATAAGAGTCTTCTAGATGCCTTTTCCCTTCTCAAAAAAACTCACAAAGGCTCCTGGGATAAGGTCAAAACTGTCATTCATGACCTTCAGATGAGATTCACTCCTCCAAATCTCGAGTAAGTTTCATGATTTTATTTTACTTATTCCATGAAATTTGGAAATTCAAATTTTTATAAAAGAAAATTAATCATTCGTGTTGGTTTTGAACAGAGGAAGACATAGCATGTGAAAATTTAGCAATTAATATGGCACTATTATTTACGCATACATTTTTTTGCCAGAAATTCTTGGGCATATATGATATGTAGTTGAATAATAATTCAGTAATGACTAATGAATATCATATTTTTTCGTAAAATGTTTATATTATCTGAGCACTTGTTTAGTGCAGAGTTTGTGGCTGATAACTGAGATTTGTTGTATGTTTAATATTGATTGATGATTGATTTTGATATGAATGTGGATAGTGGAAGTTGTTCTGCCTTATTGCATAAAGTGTTTAAAGAACTCAAGTTTACACACATTAGAAGAATTTGATTCACATTATTTCCGATGTTTCAAAAAAGAAGAATTTGATTCACTGAATCAGCGTTACTTACATTGCTATAGAACATTACTGCAGAATAATATGAAGGACAGTTTGTAAAAATCTAGAAACTAGTTAAATGAAGCCATGTAAAATCTATTCTTTACTAAAATTGCAATTAGACCAAGCTATTATTCCATTTTATTTCTGTTTCTTTGGTGAACATACCTATCTGTTCCATAGTTTGATAATGTAATATAGGAATTGTGTGCATGTATGAACTGTGTATATAGCTGTAATTGATCTAACTTTAGAAATGTATACCATGTGGGATCAGCTTCCGGGCAGCAACGGATGACCAAAGTGAAGGAATGAAAGAAGCAGCAGGGAAGAGCTTCCAACAAAGCAAAGAGACAGTAAAGGGATCTGCAAAATCTGTAGCAGGAATTGTTGGAGAAGCCGTTCACAAGACTGCGCAAAAGGCGAAGACACCTTCCTCTAAGAAAGAGTCTGATTCAGAGCTTTGAATCTTTTTATTATTTGCACACACATTTGTGTAGTCAGTAGGAAACAATCATGTAAAACAATTCATTTATCTTGAAGAGCTTTGATCATATTTTCAAATTTCATCATCACTGTATGATTTATCCAACCATTTGATTGAATCACTACTTTATAAGCACCATAAATTAAATAGTATCAGAAATAATTCTTTTAAAGAAAACAAAACTATGGTAGAATACCATTACAAGAACAAGAAGCCTTATCCCACATCATACGACTCAATAATTTGTAGGGTATTTTCCTTGGTCTTCTTCCATCGCTTTTTTGAAGGATTCATTGAAGTTGAGATCATCTTTGTACAAAGTGAACTTTACAGAAGCAAGAGCCTTAAGGCACATCAGGCAAAAATTCAACTTATTGTGTGTTTTTCTTATTCATGTCACCAATTATAGTTAAGATCAGCGGACCAGCCGTGGATTTCTCACATTGTGCCACAACTGCCTCCTCGACCACAATCCAGTCATTACTATTGGGCTTGTCTTGCTCAATCTTTTCAGAACAGCTCTGGAAAGGATAGCAAACATTAGTGCATAATAGGCACAGAAACGAAGGTTCTGAGCATAAATCTTTCAACTTATGCAATTAAAATTCCTATGGCTGAAAAGTATCCAAAAAAAAAAAAAAAGAATCCTACATCGTTCAGAAAACTTTCAAGAGCAGAATCCTAATAAATAGCGCCTAATTTAACCTACACACTTATGGGTAGACAAATTTGAGACAGCTTTTCGGCAAAAGCATGCATGTTGTAGTGAAATAAAATGAAAATACTTAAATGAGGACAAAAGTTAGTTCAAGTAGTTTATACTCATTAGGCCAAGTTTATAGGCGAATTTACAAGTGAACAGGCCCATTTTAATGAGTGACAATAGCAAAGTAATAAGCATCCTTATAGAGAAAAGGGTCAACCCAGTTCTAGTCCTCACTTGGTAAGGATACCGGGGAAGAGATATATTAGGCAATCTTACCTCTATTTTATGAAGAGAGGCTGATTCAAACCTACAACCTCAGACCCCATGGTAAGCGAACTTACCGCTGAGTTAAACCGTCCCTTCAATAAGCATCCTTATAGAATATTTCAAATTCTAAATCACTTTAGAAGAACTGACATTCACCAGTTTTGTAAACTTACAAGTGCACATTCTTATTCTAATTTTTAACTAGAAATGGTACATTAACAAGTGTTATTGAAGAACTTGGCCTATATTTAAGGTGTCCTTTAAAACTCATAATATATAAAACTTAAGAAGTCCACAAACTAGGTCCTATATTTAAGACTTTAGGAACATGGTTGGACTTGATCATTTACTAAGTTCAGAAGTTTTGTAAAGATATAGACAGGTCCACTTTGGATCGCAAGTATAATATCAAAATGCCAGTACTGTTGTTCACTATCATCTATTTTTTTAAGATTGCTAAGCTTGTAAAAAGGTACGGAACATTTATCACATAAATCAACAGGAGACAGCAGAATAATACAAACCTTGGAACAAGTATAAATGATAACTGTCATCCAATCCCAATCTTCCACCAGCCGTCTATTGTCACCAGGTGCTTCTTGCAGAAAATATAGCAATGGAGGCATTAGCTGCATCTCAAAATTCCTCAATTCGCCACATATCTTGCACTTACCAGGGTCTATTTTATCAACAGCAGCTAGAACTGGCTTCCCACCAAGTGAATATCTGTACAAATTAAGGATAAGAAAAGCATTTTACACAATTATTAGATTCACAAGATAGATATATACATTGGGACTGTATACATTATATACATTCAATTCTCTCTAGTTAGTCAATGAGGAACTCTTCTGTTTTAATAATACTCCTTCTACTTTAGTCTCAAAAACTTTGAGTCCACAATCTTCACTTTTGTTTTCCTTGATATTTCCAAGTTTGAGTAGTTCTAACATCATATAACTTCTTTGAATTTAAGTGATATTAGGACCCCACCTAGTCAGAGAAGGCTTTGTTATTGTTGTTGCTGCCGTTAAGTGATATTGGGGTAATCTTCCTATCAAAATAATTCCAGATAATTTGATAGGACTTAAGTTAAATATATTGCAATCCTTTGTCTTACATTCTAATAAGAATGATGAATTGGTGAGTGTGTGAAGAAAAGGTGAAGCACAAACAATGAAAAATTGAGCAAGCATGTGTGCAATGATGTGTTATACATACCTGAAACACTGCTCTGGATGTACTTCCAAGCGTTTCTTGAACTTGAGGTATGTTCTATCAGCAAGCAAAGCTTTATCATATTCATAAGATTCATCTTCCCATATTTCGTCGTCATTATTAATTCCATTCCCAATAATTGAAAGCGATGAGAAGTTGGAACTTATTGAACTAAGATCCCCTGAGGATGGTTCTTCCTCTTTGTAGTATATATAAAAGCAAGGCACCACTGAAAACAACAATCGCATCAAGCAATTAATTACAGCAACCTCAGCACAGTATTCATAATGGCTAAAACAACACGTAAACATCTTCTCACATAGATAAGTTACTTTACTGTTCACCTCTAAAATCCACTCACATCTTTCCACGTTCTAATGGAAGCTATTATGCGACTCATTTACTATTTCCTAACATTAAATTTGACACATTTACATGGTACCATTTCAATAAGTTTTGAAACGAAAGGTATTAAAATTTACCTGGCGTATCAATATCAACCTCACTAAGTCTAAGACTAGGAGAAGGAGAAGATGCAGTGTTGGTACACGGATTGGACACTGATTTTTTGCTACCAGAAGCCAAAGTCCCCGCTTTAAAGAGAGCCATGCTCAATTGTTCTAAATCAATGTCTTCATTGTCACTAACATCTTCCAGCCAGCTCTTAGTTTGAACCGCAGGAGATGGTGTATTTGCAGAAGCCACTTCCACAACCTGAGTGCAGGTCTTCTGAACTCGAAGAACTCGCCAGCTACAAATCACAAGTTATTGAAACAGGAAATTCAGAGCATGAAACAAAATATTGAAAAATGACATTCCTTCCTATCCTATGTATAATAGCTAGAAAAAAAGGTTCATTTTGGTCTTAAATATAAGACCTTACTCCACTTTGTCCCTCAAATTTAGAATTTTTTCCTCAAAGTATTCTTATTGACTGCTTACTTTAGGAGGGTTTCCAAATAGTAACATTCTAATGCACATGATTAAAACGAGCACATTAGGGAAAACAACAACCATATGTCACAAATAACCAACTTAACTACCTAAATATCAGTTACTCTCTCCGTCCCACAATATAAGCTAATGTGGTGGGAAATGGCCTGTCCCATAATAGAAGCTAATGTGGGGAATGGTCTGAGCATTTATTGTATTTTTCCACTTTTACCCTTTGTTGACAATGCTCTCTCTCATTTTCCTCATACACACTCTCTAATTTTTTTTCTCATCCAATCACCATCTCCTCTTCATAAATAGGGGTAAAGTTGGGAACTTTCAACAACTTTTAACAGTTTTCTCGAATATAGAGATTCTGTAAACATTAGCTTATATTGTGGGATGGAGGTAGTATTATCTAACTCTCATATAGGAACAAGTGGTAGCCATTCTTATCACTTAAATGCAAGGCACTCAAGGATAGATGAAAAACCAACCTTTCTGCAGCACTTCCGCATTCCGGCGTAACACAACCTAAAACAAAAAGAAGACGTTCCTGAATCTGTACAGTCTTACTAGATATTGGAGCATGAACCTATATTGAGAGAGAAGTTAATAAAACAATATACAAGTCAGTCTATGCTCATTCCTTTCGAATCCCCAAGTAAAGTCATAGAGCAGAAAAAGGAAAAACCTGAGCAACAAGACAAAGTTTACTCCCACACACACCACACTGAAGCAAATTAGCTGGTATTGCATCCTTAGGAAGTGGCCAGTCCTATTGAAGTAGACAAAAAGCAATGTATATATTCATGAAAACCATGAAAAAAAACGGTAAAGATGCAAAGATAGCAATGGTAATACGTAAAAAGTGCAAATAACACCATATTAAAATCTTAGGTGCAAAACTAACCATCATAATTTAAGTGAGTGCCTGCCTATGGCACCATGTAAGGATATCAAATTTAATTATAAATACTTCCTCCGGTTCTAAATATAAGACCTAGTTGATTGTTTTGAAAAATCCTAAAAAAGTAAAATAAATTAATTATAAATTGATTTACCTAATTTTTTCCCTTAGGCTAGTTTATTTTACTTATAAACTAATGGATAATCTAAAAATATATCAAATGTGTCAAGATTTAATAGACTATTTTGCAACCTTAACCTCTCCAAAAAAAGTCAACTAGTTCTTCTATTTAAAACGGGAGGTAGTATTTTGCACCCATTAAATTTACTATAGCTAGTTCTGCACCTTTTACATATTAGCATTGTGAGTTTTGCAAAGAATTTTATTTTTGTGAAAATGGTGTTGAATTTGATTAGAGAGTGGAAGGACTTACAGGAACTCCACCAACTTTAGTTGTATAAGAATCAGATAGTTCATAATTGTTTTCAGCCCATGGCCCAGGCATGCCTAGCGAAATCGCACCCATTGCTAATGCTCGCGCGCTCTAAAAAACAACGAGTAGAATGAATGAAGGATCCAAAAACAGATGATACCATAGTAAACCCTAATTTAAAAGATACAGAGATAGCATTGAATTGAAATTATAATTTATTATGAGGAAGTAATGAATGAAATAGTGGTAGTAGTAATATTACAAGAGGAATGAAATAGTGGTAGTAGTAATATTACAAGAGGAATGAATGGATGAGATGGAAGAAAAAATAAAAAAAAAGTTAGAAGGTTGAAGCAGAGCTGTAACCACTCACTGCCACCTTTTTTCTATACGGCTGTGGAAATTTTTGTTTGGTTTGGTTTGGTTTGAGGGTTTGGGAGGGGAGGGAAATTTTTATTAGATGAATTTATAGAATATTGAAGAAGTGGTTGTAATGTTTTAAGAAAATTAAAATATAAAATACAAGTTATAAATATTAGGTTCAACCCTACTTCTTAAATTTTTGTAAATTCATGTAACAAAAAATTTTACTTAGCTAAACTTATAAATAGTAGGTTGTCATGTTTTTGTAAATTTATAAAATACTACTATTAAAGAAGTAGGTTGTCATGTTTTTGTAAATTTATAAAATATTAAAGAAGTAGGTTGTCATATTTTTGTAAATTTTACTTCTATAAGTCATTAGGTTAAATGTTGATTACTTATATTTTTTTGAACGAAAATGTTGATTACTTATATGCTCCACATCAAATGGAGTAATTGAAAATTTAAAAGTTGAGTGATTTAAGGGATATTTGTGATAATTATGTAAAGACAAAATAGTGCATATTGTATTAGGAAAGATTAAACTTTAAAGTATGTTTCAATAATTTAACTTTAAAAAGTATATTTTTAGTCCCTCAACTTTAGACCAAGTCATATTTTAGTCCATTCATTTTGAAAAGTTTGTTTTTGGTTCCTTATCTTTGGGCAAAGTCATGCTTTAATCATTTAATTTTGAAAAGTGTGTTTTTAATCCTTCCAAATTAACATCATTAACTTTTCTAACGAAAAATGTTGATGGTATAAATTTAGAATCTTGATAAGGAAACATTAAAATGTTAACTTAATATTATTAAATTAAAAAATATTACAAATAACAAAATAAATGAAACCTTAATGTTTTATAAGCATTTTAATTTTGTTTAATAAGAATTTTCCGTTCGAAAAGTTAATGGTGTTAACTTAAAAGGATTAAAATACACTTTTTAAACCTGACGGGTTGGCGTGAGTGGTAAGTACTATCGTCCCTTAAGCAAGTGGTTGGGGGTTCGATCACTAAATCTTGCAAATGGAGCAAATTCACAGGCCAGCTGTCTACCCCTATATGGGACTTCAGAACAGCGAGAGATTAGTCTCACTTGACACGCGGGTGGGATACCCTTGGGTAACAAAAAAATACACTTTTTAAAGTTTAAGAAACTAAAACATGACTCTCCACTACAGGTGTACAAGATTTCTTCGTCCCATTCATCCCATTTCACAACTTTCTCCGCCCAGAAAATTTCGCGATGAGACAAATTTTATCTTCGAGACGGGACAAGGTTGTCTGAATCCCGCCTCACCCCGATTATATATTTGAGTGTTTTCATATATATTTTTTAAAAAAATGCATGTGCCATTTATATCTTGTATAAGTATACAAGTTTTTTTTGTTATGAAAATACAATCCTAATAAAATTTTACCTTATTATGTTGTATTAGATATATTGTATAAGTAATATTGAACTAATTTATATGTTTGCTACAAACATAAAATGATATTTTTTTTACAAGTATATATTTTTAAAAAAAAATCAAAATTTTTTCATGATTTCCCGTCGTATCCCGATCACGATCGGAACGTGACAAAGTTCGGGACAAATGAGAGACACAGGACGAATGTTTCCTGATCTCGTCCCGTGAACACCCTTACTCTGTGCAAAGTTAAAGACCTAAAACATACTTTAGCCTAATTTTAAGGGACTGACTAAAAATAACTTTGTTAAGTGACAAAAAATACACTTTTATAAGTTAAGGAACTAAAACATGACTTTGTCAAAAGTTAAGGGAAAAAAACATAATTTAGCTTTTCAGTTGACAATGGGTTGGAAAGGGAATAATCAGCAAATGCATTTGGGGCAGCGAGACTTATGGCATGATAGCAATAGTCAAAATATTCCTTATATTAAAAAAAACAATAGTCAAAGAATTAAGATACTTAATTTATCATACCATATTTGTACTGTAGTGTTAAATCAAAAAACTTAATTATTCTTCATCTTATCTTGATCAATCAAATTCCAATATGTGATTCTAAGTTTCTAAATCTCCCATTAGGTGAATTGTACTGTAAATCACTGTAAAAACCGTATAGGACCGAACGATCGGACCGATCGTTTCATATTTCGACTCAACGATTATCAGTTTGAACGTCGGTTCAACCATCAGTCAAAATGATCCGACCGTATTAGACCATGACTCGAAGCCCAATCTGGCTCTCCTTCCAGTCTGGCTTTCACAACAATGTTGTAATGCTTCAATATTTTGTTTCATAAGAGAGAAAATGTTCAAGATGATAACTTCGTCTTCTAAATCAATATATATATCTTAAAAAGTGGGTTTTAACCCCTTTGTGTTCACACTAGAACCGATTTCAATTGTGACTAATTCAGGAAATTGTATTAATGGAACCTCATTGATTATCATAATAACAATTAGTCATAATGAGTCATATTCTCATTAATAAATAAAAGAACAATCACATGACCAATTTGAATTCAAACCTCAATAATTCGCAGCATAATTGGGCTATTTGAACGTTTTCATAATCTGAAAAAATTACGTAATTACCAAAATCACTCCTAATATCAATCATATATAATTAGTTTTCACTTGCCTAATTAAAAAATTTAGACCAAGTTAATTGAAATTATTTGAAAAGATCGGCTATAAAAAAATTTAGACAAAATGAAATTTTAGTTGAAGACTATGCTTGGGGAGAAATTTTTTTTGGAGGGGGTTTTGGATAGAGAACGTTGTTGGGATGAAATTTAACTCTTCTATTGGTATTATAAATGGACGAGTTTGATTCTCCGTCAAATGATTAATAGATGCTATTAGGTGAGTGAACTTTTGAATGAGAATGTGACTAGGGAAATTTGTTTTTTTGGGGATTGTATGACAGAAGTTGAGGAATTTTATTCTTCATTTGTTTTTATGTATGAGTGAGTTTTATTTTTACTCAAATTAAAAATATTACATATAATCTGAATTGAAATTATTTGGAAAGTTAAACTATAATAAAAATTTAGTAATAGTGAACTTTCGTATGGAAAAGGTTCCTAAGGGAAACTTGGTTTTTTTTTTGGGTGGGGGTTTGGAACTTTGGATGGGGAGGTTGTGGGCGGAGTTTGTAATATAGACGAGTGAATTTAATTCTCGGATAAGTTGAAAATATTAAAAGTAATCTAAATTTATATTTTTAAAAACAATTCATTGGTAGCAATAATAGTACTTTAAATATTTTTAGTTTAGATTCTCTTTAATTTTATCTTTTAAAAATTGCCCAAATAATTTTATCAAAATACCTTCATACTAATTTGGGTGGGGGGATTTGGTTCCCTTTTTTTGTTGAGTGAGAGGGGCACGAGACTGGAGATTGTCGATAATTTAATTCTCCTATTTTTATAATCTTTTTAATTTATCAAAAACAATAACTTAATATGTAACGTTTAAAATATAAGTGTCAATTATTTCATTAAATATGTCTCAATTTGCCCTCATATATGACAATATTTTCCACCCTTTGAGAGACAAATAAGAGAGGGAGACAAATTATATAAAGATATTTATGAAAGAAAGACTTAATTATTCAAATTTCCAGTATTTTATATTTATGATAGACAATATTTTCCATTTTAAGATTCTTCAAATTTCATAACAAATAATTTTATACCATTGTTTGTATTTAAAAATTTTGAATTCACTACTTTTTTTTAATGACAAATTTATTTTTTAAAAAATTTAATAGTTATCAAATTATCAAATTAAACTTAATTTTTATTTTGTTTACAATAAAATAAAAATTACTAAAACCGGTATTGTTAATTAAATTAAAACATGAACAATTTAAATAAATTTGAATTACTATATAAAAAAATAAAATTAAAGTATCCTCATTAAAATAAGAAACAGAATAATAGCTAGAAGGTGGTGTTAGTTCTATTCTAAATGAAATTTAAATTTACATATACTCTGATATCAAACGTTATAAATGAAATGCAAACTGTTAAGCGAAAAATTTAAAATGGTATCAAACACAATTTCAATTCCTAACTTTGAACATCTAAGAACTTAATATTACCACATATATTTCATTGAAAATAAAAACGCTTCGTGCATCGCACGGAGTAAAATTCTTGTTAAATTTAAAACGCGGTACACAATGCAAAATGTAAATGCTTATATCAGGCATTCTATGGCTTCATATTACTTCAAACCACGGCTTAATCATGCAGCTAATAAAAAAGAGGAACTCATCAATAACCATAATCATGAAACCAATTGTTCTTAAACTTCATCACCAAAAAATAAACAAAATCTTTCAACTTAAACCAGAAGAGGCATTGCGCCAAAAAGCCTATTTCAAGTGTTGGACTAAACTTTTTCCTGACAAAACAAAAAATCACTCAATCTTGGGACAAAATCAAGCATCTGCAATGGTAACCTCAACTTCTACACCGGGTTCAATTGTAATCGAAGTAAATCTGCTTAACCACATCTGGGGAGCTGTACAAGTCAATAACCCTCTTGTGCACATGGGGGGGCGGTGAGTTTGAAGGTTGAAAACATGGTGGCCAAGGGAGCTGAGTTTGTCCTACAGTGATGATGAGGAAGAAGAGGGAGAGGTGGGGTGGGGCCCGCGGTGAATGATTTATTATTTTTTTTATTTTGATTGTGGGACCCACATTTTCAGAAAATCATATTAAAAATAAATTCAAGGAGTATTTTAGTATTTTCCATTAGCTCAGTGGCCAAATTGATCATTTCAAAATAGTTCAGTGGCTAGAATAACCTTTAACCCTAAAAAATTTGTATTTACAATGGACAGATGCTTGTGGGGCATCATATTACAGTAGCTAAGATTACACATTTTTTCACACACATTGTTTGCAGTAAGCTATTTATTTAGCTATTATCATTATCATTATTATTGTTATTATTATTATTATTATTATTATTATTATTATTATTCCTATTATTACCGCCCTAAGCTCTTTCCCAGTTTCCCTCTTCCATTTTCCATATGAAAATTAAATCATTCAAAACCTCTCCCTTTATTCTCTCTCTCTCTCTCAACTTTCCAATTAATTTTGGTTCCCAAAAAGAAAATTAAAAATATCTTTATTCTCTTTTCACTCCTAATTATAATGAAATATATATAGAAAACTATAGATTCAACAATTTTCGAAAACATTCGTAAAGAATCAATACTCAAAAACACGCAAGGGGGAAACATTAGAGGAATACTTAAATGTATGTCATCAAAATTATGATTTGAAGGAAAAAGAGAATATACTTAAAAAAGGAAATAAAATCAATCAAATAATGATTAAATTAATGATTGTTTACCAAAATATTTGAAGGCAATCAATGTGAGAAGGCTACAAAGAAGTAGCTCGTAAAAGAAGGAATTAATTAATGATAGTTAATCAAATTAATCAAGGATTAAGGTAAAAAATATACACGTATATTTCTTATAAAAAATATAATTAATAATAGGAATGTTACTCACTAAATATTTTTTTGAAAGGAAAATATAAATAAGTTTTCATAACTCAACTACTAATCACGTGCAATGCACGATGAGTAATTATTAAAAAATAAGATTATTTGAATTATTCGTTGAATGTTTACTAATTTAATAGCCAATTATAACAAATTATTGCATTAATAATAATTAGGATCCGTTTATTTTAATTTTATATCGAATTAACAAATATTGATATAAGAATTTCGAAATTTAAAACTGAATCCACACGAAATAAAAATTGATAATAAAGGGAATTCGAAAAATGGAAACTGATTCTATTTAAATTTTTTAAACTTTACATAATTAAGTAATCATGTGAATCATATTGTAGCATGTGGTCCAATAGGAATGTTACCACTTACCGCCACGTTTAGCATATATAATAGATTTTTAACAACTCTTGCAAAATAAAAGGAACCCAAACAAATTTTGTTTAGGGGCATTTTTCCTAGCTCCGTTTAATTTTCCTAAAAAAAAAAGAGGTATTTTGGAATACCTCAAATTATCTGGGAATCTAAGAAATTAGCCAAAATTGGCCCATAATCCTATCTGATTATGATAACGCATTTACTATGTGTTATAACATACATATTATAACCTAGTTGGCAATTTAGTGAAATCCATTATGTGTTTAAATATACTAATTTGGGTGTTGTTTCTAGCAATGTGGGACTTACTTTTTAGCATTATAAAAAAACCAAGATTATAAAGTACTACCATCGAGATAACAGATCTAATAAATGTGAAATATAAATAAATTATTAGTTGCCTTCTACATCCCACCATATCTTCCCCTGGCGAGTATTTGCTTCTGTTACTCTACTATTAGTCTAGTACTTCACGTCCTGCTACTATCTTATGCCCTCAGCTACCCCTTCCATTTAATTCTTTTACTTTTACTCTCTCAGATTCATTTTTATATCTCCCAATGAAGGCAGGCATCTTAATATGTTAAGATTTTATTTTTTTTGCATTTTTAATGGATGCAATAAGACCTACAGCCATGGATTCTAAAGAGGATGAAGAAGAGATTGAGGCGGCCAGGGCTTAGATTTATGTTTATAACGTGGATGTTCATTGAATAAATTTACAAGATTCGGCAAGATGTTCATTCACAGGAAGTTGCTATCTTTTATCAACCAATTAATCATCAGGCCTAGAAAGAACATGAGTATTGGAATAATTTTGATGCAGTAGTCTAGTTTCTTAAATTTGGGATTTGGGATTGTACATAATCAAGGCAATTGGGGGAATAATTTTGATGCATGTTTTGATGTGTATTAAGAGAAACATAATCAAGGATGAGACATTTTATTTTAATGCCAAGTATAATAAAATGTCAATATGAGCACAAACAACAATGGAACTAACCAAAACATTCTATATTCCAATAAATCATGTTGAAAATTGTCAGTATGTTCATGCGTGATCTATACATGGGAGCTTTAATAGCCAGCTCAACACACTGCTACTACACCTTCTATTCTATCCTGTATACATGGTAAAAATTAATCTGAGGCAGAGTTTTTCTATGGCCACATAAAACGGGGCCACTCAGTTCCATCTCTTGGAGTTTACTCAGTTCCATCTCTTGGAGTTTTTGGACCCTTTTGACTTCTGCTTTGCAGCCTGAAAAGCTTGCATCTTCTGTTTCTTGCGTGCTTCTTTCTCAGCCTGTCGTTGCAAATGAAACAAGATATATATGTTATTGCTGGAAATTCACTACCAGTGATGAGCAACAACATAACCACTAAATAAAGCAGTATCCCACTAGGTTAGGCCAACTACTTGGATCGTGACGTCATTGTGCTCAATAAGTAATGATGTAAAACGACCATTTCACTTTTAAAAATCCCATTCCTATATCTAACTAGGCATTTTACCTTAGACATCTTGGATTTGGCTTTCACTTTCGGAGCTTTCTCGTCGAGTTCTGCCTCTCGTTCAAGCTCTCTAGCTCTGGCATCGAGATTCTTTTCTAAATAGTACTGCAAATTTAGGATTCAAAATCGGCCAAGTCTCATCAGGAATGCTAAAATAAGAGAGCAAAGCATATAACATATAACAATATGAAACAACAGATGCCAGAATTGACAGCATCTTGAGTCTTTGAAAGCAATACCCAAAACTAAACTAAATACGAAAACAAAATTGTTGGGTGTCACAATGGAGTGGCTAAATTGTGATGATCTGACTTACATTATAGTCACCAGCATAATCTTGTATAGTTCCATCTTTAACTTCTATAACTCTATTAACTATCTGCTTAATGAAGTAACGATCATGAGACACTGTAATAACAGTACCCTCATACTCATTTATTGCCTCCTGAAAAAAAAAAGAGAATTGCAAGTTGAGTAATGGATTGATTACAAGCGGTAAACAAAGAGAAGCATTAGAGAAAAGACAGGCAAACCTCGAGCATCTCTTTAGAAGGTATATCCAAGTGATTGGTTGGTTCATCCAACACAAGCATAGTTGATGGGGTTACCATAAATTTGCAAAATGCAAGACGTGCCTAAAACAAGAGAGAAAATTTCCAGATGATTATGCCTCATAAGATGAGATAGAGAAAAGTGTAATGCCATTATATTGAAAACTGATGGAATAATCACAGAACACTTCAAATTCTAATACATTGAGTTAAATGGAAGCGTGCCTCTTCAACTCACCATAGATTTGAAGTTTTTCAGTCTTACAAACGGGATGGAAACCAGACATACATAATGGAATTAATAAAGTTTAGTCCAATACTGAACTAGTTGAAGTACTTAATTTAAAGTTTACTCGAAAACCATGGTTAAAATCGGTCACAATGAAATTAATAAAAATGCAATCTTTCAAAAGTATAATAAACAAGTGGGTGTTTTTTTTTCTGGCTCATGCAAATAACATTTTAAGCAAATACAAATATGACAGTCTTGTTCGCTACTCATTGCTAAAAAAATGACAGACTGTAGTCAAACAAAAAACAAAGTCCTAAATTACAAGCTAAAAGTTAAGGAGCAAGGATCATTCTTTTCAATTTTTAAATTAGGAGTTTACATCTTAACATCTTTAAGCAAAATTTCATTTTTTTAGCTCTCTTCATTTCCTTCAAAAACAATTCCTAAACACGAGTTAACAGGTCATTATGCAATTCGTAAGCATATTGAGCAACAAAATGGATTAGGAGAAAACCACAACCCATAGAATTAATGCAAAAATTTGATTAATTGCTGCCTATCAAAGCTAATTGGATATCATATAAATCATAAATTTACCTTCTCACCACCACTCAATAGGGAAACTTTCCGGTCAAGCATATCAGATTTGAAATTGCAGCGCCCAAGAAGTCCTTTAATATCATCGATTCTCCAGTCCTCAGCAGCTTCTTCAATTGTCTCAACCACTGTCTTCTCTAGATCTAGTGCCTCAGCCTACAAAATGAATCAAACATGTTAGCACTAGAAATATATAAGCAAAAAGCAGGGAAACGGTTCAGCATGGAAAACTGAACAATGAACATTATCTTTGATTAACTTCAATATTAATAGCATTTATTGATGAAAGTGATACCTGATTTTGTTCAAAATAGTTTGGTAATACATAATGCTCCCCAAGCACCACTTCACCCCCATTAGGCTTCTCTAATCCCATTAAGAGCTTCAACAAAGTACTCTTGCCACATCCATTTGGGCCAATAATGGCAATTTTTTCTCCCCTTTCAATTGTAAGATTTGCCTTCTTGAAGAGCACCTAGCACCCAAAAAACAACTATTATCAAAATTTTTTCATGAAATTAGATAATCCCACATACACAAACACTGACTGTGCAACCACTTCTCATAAAGAGAAAGTCATGTTAACTCACTTTATCCTCAAAGCCAAATTCCAAGTTCTTAATTGTTACAACAGATCTTCCACTTCTTCCACGTTCAGGGAACCTGATTTTCATTTGTTTCCGTTGAAATGGCTTCTCTACTAGTTCCTCTTCCTCAAGTTTCTCCAGCTTCTGTTGCCATATAGCAAAAGGAAACAAAATTGAGCAACAAAAATAAAATGCTAATTGCTGATAAAACATGCAGATATGACACAAAGCAGCAATAATCTGAATAAACCAAGTGGAAATTCAATTGATGTCAATAGTAGACATCAGCACCCAGTGGCTTATTAATCATCGCAAAGGCCAACCCAGTTCTAGTCGTTACTTAGCAATTAATGCAAGTGATAACAATATGCATCCTGAGAAAACCAAATTAGGGAAATATGTTTTATAAATTTAATTTTCTTTTTCAATTGGAGGAGAAATGAAAAGAAAGAGGAACAATTCCCCTCATAAATGTCAGTTAAGAAAATGTGTCAACTACCTTCTCAGCAGATGAAGCACGACCCGAATTCACCCCAGCACCTAACCTGTTTATTAAGTCCTTTGTCTGCTCAATTTCTTTCTGCTGTTTCTCCCATGCAGCATTCTGTGATTCAATCCACGCTGCCTTTGAAATAACATACTGAGAATAGTTGCCCTCATATGTCCTGGATACACCCATGTCAGTTTCCACAATTTTTGTACATAGTTGATCGAGAAAAGCTCTGTCATGGGAAATGATAACCATCGGCACTTCTTGCTTGTTAAGATACCCTTCAAGCCACTCAATAGTGTCAAGGTCAAGGTGATTTGTAGGTTCATCCAACAGTAATAAATCCGGCTCCTGCAAACGAAGACAAATATTACCCACATCAGTGACATTCAAACTCCAACACATACCAATCTATTTCACAAGGGTACAAATATGCATTAGAAGCCGATTTTCAAAGAAAAAAAATTTGAAAGCAGTTTATACTTTATAGGACAAAAATACATATTAAATTTCATAAACATTCACACAGCTGTGATCAATTGCTGTGTAGAAGTGTAACAGGTTTCAGTCAGGAATCAACAATTTACAAATTTGCCAGGTCCTTTAACTCAACTGAAAACAAGACCAAGAAAACACACAATCATTCACCATACTACTCTGGCAGCTAACTAAGACAGCAATTTATAGAAGTGCATGCATTATGCTAAGTTTTAAGTTTAAAAAATACAATAAAAAATGGTCAACTCAGTTCTAGTCCCCACTTAATGAGGGTAGTCGGAAAGATATTATACTAGGCAGCCTAACCCCTGGTTTCTACAGAGTAATTGATTAAAACCCACGACCTCAGAACCCACACACTTATTGAAAAATACAATAGCTTAGAAAAATGTTGGCAACAGTGATATACCTGAAGTAAAATCTTTCCCAGAGACATCCTCATCTGCCATCCACTACTAAAAGAAGCCACCAGCCTGTCAGAATCATCAGGAGAAAACCCAAGTTCAGGCATCAATTTACTGACTCTAGCATCAACTGCATCCAAATTCACAGCCTGAGCCTTCTTCTGAAGCAAATCAAACTCATCCAAAAGCCTCCCCATCAACTCCAAATCATCCACAGCACCCTCCAAAGCCTTCTGCACCCTCTCCAACCTCCCAGCAATCCCCATCTCCTCCTTAAATGCACTCAAAAACTCCTCCCTCACAGTCCTACTCAAAGCCACCTCAAATTCCTGACTCAAAAAAGCAATCTTCATACTTGCCTTTGCCTTTATCACATACCCACTATCTGGTTCCTCCTCTCCAGCAATAATCCTCATCTGGGTTGTCTTCCCAGCTCCATTCACACCAACCAATCCAACCTTTTCACCCTTCTTCACCTCCCAACTAACATCCCTCAAAACAGTCACACCCTTATAGCTTTTACTCACATTCTCTAACTTCACACCAGATGAAACACTAGAAGCACCACTACTAGATTGCCTATTCACACGTTTGTTCTCATACTCATCAACAGTGGACTCAGAAAACAAAGACTCAATATTTTCAACTGCAACAGCTGATGACGTGGCATGAACACTAAAATTTGGTGTTTTTGAAGATATAAACAAAGTGGGTTTAACTAAATTTGGGTTATTAAGGGATTGAGAGATTACTCGATGTGAAAGTGGCCTAATAATATGAGGGCGTAGAGAGGGTTTTGGTGAGTCTAAAAGGACTGTACCGGTGAGGAAAGATGAAGTGAGGTCAAGATGATGAAGCTTTACGGTGAAGTCCATTGTAGAATGGTGATTAACGAAGGGAAGGGAAGGGAATGGAATGGAGAATATTGAAAATGTGTGTAGAGATAATTGGGGAGAGAAGAAACTAGAAATTAGAAATTAGAAATAGGAACTTCTCTCCGTTCAAAGCACACTGCAAAATGCAAATTTTAAATGACTATATAAGCATATTTTAAAAGTTTATGGTTGTGAGTTGGATTCTATTAAATATGTTAGGAGTGTGAGATCATGTTTTCGATAGAAGACGAGAAAAAAAAAAACATTTTACATTGGTTTTCATCTCATTCCATTAGAGACATAAATTATTACTCGTAAATGCATAATCATCAAAAAAATAAACTTAAGAATCAATATTTTCTATGACCATGAAACTTATGAAAAATCATTAAACAAAGTTAATTAATTATTCAGCAACACAAAAACTATAAATTTACTAAACCCGTGAGAAAATATTAATGGGGGCATAATTTTCCAAATGATGATTGGTAATGGTCTAATGGGGACAATAGTAAGGGTTGAGAATATTAGAATGAATACAAGTTCGGTTTGTTTGGTAATTTGGTTTGGTTATAGCCACAAAGAATGATGATAAGTTGTCTAGGGCAGGGATAACGATATAAGGAGAATATAGGATTTGTGGTTCAGCTTCAGTTTGGGAAACCAAGTAAGCGATAACAACCTTCTTCTTATGCCACGTGTATGTTCTTGCAAGATCATGCTTATGCCACGTCTCATTCCCCTACATGCAACCAAAATGTCTAAAATTCATCAGTCATCATAATCAATAAAAGCTGCTAATTGGATATGTCAATGGGTTAACTTTCGTGCCAAAAATGGGTTAACTTTTGTGCCGTAAATAATTTCAACAAAAATTTGGCAAATAGTTGTAACCAAAAAAATGGCAAATAGCTTTTTTCCATTCATTTCAAATTTTTTTTAAAAAGACAAAATGATATTAATAACCAAAATGATTGCATAATTCTAATGATGTCTTGAAGGGGGAAGTTAAAAGCATAAAAGTGATTAGCAGGAAGTAAGCAAATAGAAATAAAAGAGAAGGATTTCAGCAATAAAGCTGTGTAGCAACTGCGTGCTTCACTAAGAAAGCCAAGCTAGAGAAGTTAATTCTTCGATTTCCCACATCCCCAATGGTGAGGTTTTCTTTTGGAAGAATCAAGTGATGAATTCAATTCAAAGTTAAACGTAATCATCCTAGACCAAACAAATAGTCAGGAATCAAAGAGTGTTGTCATGTAAAGACCTAAGCCAAAGGATCCATCCATCCAGGCATATAAATACCCAACAATAAAAGCAACGATGTAATTTCCATTTCTTAATCAAATTATGCCATTGAGACAAGGTATTAAAAACGCAGGTTAGGAGGGGAGGGACAAAGATACCACTTCCTTAGTCTTACTTGCCAAAAAAGAGACAAAGTCCAATTAGAATCCCTAATGATATCATGAGGATTATAAATTCTCCCTCCATGAATAGATGTATTTTGTTTCCTCTAAAACTCGTTCAAAAAAATGATGATATTCTTTAATAGATTCTAATAATCTTTATTAGAGAAGAGAGTGGACTTTGACAAGGAGAGCAAATCATTAGTCTGAAGATGCACAAACGGACTAAATGGAAAGCTTCCAAACTAAGGTGCCTTTACAAGGTGACATGAGAAGAAAATACGATGATCGAATTGGTTCTTCCTCAAAACATCCAAAATTACGCTTATTATTAACCATGAGGTGGTGTTCCTTCATAACATATGAAAGGGAATGACCTTGGGAAGCAATTTCCAAATAAGCAACAACTATCTTTGTTGGAGAGAAATAGACCATAAAAAAATTCCAAAATAGGTCTATGTTCTGTTGATTCTGAAACCTAGTTATTTGATAAAAAATAAACAGCAGCTTAGTTATCAAATAACTAAGCTGCTATTTAAGTTGTTAAAAACTTGTCATTTAGTATCATATATGTTTCTTGAGACTTCAATGTAATTTGATGATTATTTAGGACATGATTGTAATTAATTCCCTTATAAGGGATCTAGTTATACTTTTCCCTTAGAAAACCTTCGAAAGTAGTTAAACTAGATATTTAAACTTTCACTTATTGCACCACAGCTTTATGCATTATTTTAGGGTAGAGAGAAATTTTTGATTTAGTCATTTTTAAAAGTCCCTTCATTAAAGCTTTCCTAAGAATTTGGCAAAAAAAACAAAAAAAAATTCCTATGAATGAATGGAGGATATGGTGTGATCTTTAATTTGTTGAGGGTTGATTTTGTTTTCTGTAGTGAATATTAAATAGGGGCAATATTGAAAAGTTATTAGATTCCAAGGCAGAGTTAATGTCCTAATAAAAAAAGGCAGAGATAATGAAACTTAATGTACTTTTTATTTGTATGGAACATATTGAAAATGCCTTATGAAAAGAATTATATGAGTAAATCCTTAAAATTCATGAAATATTATAAAAAGAGTTTTCAAACTAAAATACAAGTGAGTCATAGCTACTAATAGCTAAAAGATTAATTTTTTGGCTACAGAGAAATAATATAAAAGACAAGAAGTATTTCATCCAAGTTATAAGGTGTCAAACAAACAGGTCGCAATAGTTTGTTGATTATACTTTTTTACTTGATAAAAGTAATAATTTCATTTGTATTTGTAGTTGACAAGTCATTAGACTTATATATTAGTTGTTTTAAGGAGAATTATCTAGAGCTCCTATGGAATAAATAAATAATTAAAATGAGGTCACATGAGTTCCAATCATCAAACTAAAAATTGTTATTGTTAAGTCAAAAGTTATCATTTACAACTACATGGGACCCAATATTAGTTTTAATTTGTTCTTTATATGAGACATCTAATTAATCCTCTCTTGTTTTTATCATGACACGAATACAATTCTCCTTTTAAAATATATTGTGGTGTTGCTCAATTTCTGTGATGCAAATTGAATTGGGATTTCCTGTGTTGTTTTATAGATACAAATTCGTGCGCTTGTTCATATATGTCGAGCTACTGGGAATGTGGATTAAAAATGGAACATGCTGTTTGTTTTCGTATTCCCTCGTAGACTTGAAAGATAACTAGAACCGAAGCAACTTTCGTGTCATTAACAAGACGGACAAGACATTGCAAATATGCCTAATGAGGATTGAAAATTGGCACATTGCTTTTCTAAACAGAAATTAGAAAGATATATAAGAATGGTGTAAACATACAAACGAGATCAAAAGGAGAGTAATGTTCGGGCCAAACCAGCCCGCTTTCAACTTATAAAAGGAGAGTAAGCTGCTTCTTCTATCAAGAGTTCTGGTCATGTTTGGGACAACGGAGAGAAATAGGCTTGTTTTAGTGTTTTGTTTTGGGCTATGGGCTTAATTCGTTGGGTCAAGTCAAAATGGCCTTTATACAAACCGGCCTTTTCTTCTAGTTATTTACCATTTAGTATATCAGTATATGTATTTCACCTTTTTCTTTTGTTTTATTATGAAAATTTCATGAGAGATGGCTTTAATCCATAATCCAACAATAAAATTTACTCTCAATGTTTTTATATACAATATTAGCATTTAAATTATTTTAAAAAATCGGGACATATCAAGCTGGCCAAGGCACTAGGTCAAGGGTTAAAAATTCAAATAAGGGTCAACTTGGGGTCAAATCAATACATTACAATATTTGATTATATCAAATTAGTTGATAAAATACAATGTTTAAAAATAAAATCTCAAAGTAAGGCAAACAAAAACGAATATGTATTATAATATACTGTATATATAATTATATATAACGATTATGCTGTGTGTATGTCTACACACACACAAATTTATTTTTCTCAAAAATACAATATAAACTAAAAACTCCTTGAAGGAAACTTTGTTACCACTTGTTAATGAAAGCTATTGCAAGTCATAAGACTATTTGTGTCAAACATTCTTTGTCAATATTTGTAAATGAAGACTATTGCAACTGTTAAATAGTATTAATTAACAACTCCATGGAACCTCTTTGAAATTAAGTATTTTATTTGGGACCGAAGTATAATTGTCCCATTATTTTAAATTTCATATCACAATATCACAAATTTAACTAACAAATTGGTGCATAGGTATTGTGAATCTAAAATATGTAGTAGTGTGGTACCTACTTCATCAATATAACATAAAAGGGGAAATGGTGATTTGCTATTGGGCAAAACACTGTTCATAAGATGTGTCGCTGAATAGGCAGATTGTGGGTCCATTTTGTTTGCCACGTTTGCTATCTCAAGCCACATCTTCATTCTTTCAACAAATCTCCTTCATATGGGTCCTAGTTTTTTTGCCACCTAAGCTTTACATCAAACCACATGTGCACTCCTTACACAGGTCTCCTCCCTCTGAATCTTGTCTTGGAAGAAATTTTTGGCGTGTTTGATTTTCCAATTAGTGGGTCCCATTGTCCTGCCACATTAGCTTTTCTTCTGCTGGCCCATGTGCACTCTTTACACAATCTGTCCTTGATGTAAAGCTTCTCGTGGAAGCCAATTCCTTTTTTCTCCAAATCCTCAGCTTTTCCTGATCAATAAAACAAAAATATCCTCAATTTATTTTCTTGATCGAAAAAAAAAAAAATCCTTAGCTTTATTTCAGATAACTTTTTTGAGTCTTTCCCTCTCTCTCTTTTTCCTCACTTTCTTTCTTCTCTCTTCTCTTTTGTATATCCCTCCTCCATGTCCATCCACTGAGTATGGAGTATTGAGTGAAGCAGTGAAGTTGTAAAAATTAAGTAGTGGAGCCACAATTTGTGAAGAAATTCACCTTCAGGAACCTCAAGCATGCCCTCGATCTCTTCAGCCTTTGCTGGTCTTGCATTGCAAGTGAAAAATATGTATCAACATCGTTAGATCATAGTTTGTTGTCCAACAGAATTTTGTCATGATAGAATGTGTCCATGTAATTGCACATGAGGCAACACTACAAAAAATGCGCTACTTGGCGGCGTCCACTTAGCCGCGTTTGTGCCAGAAACGCCGGCGAGTGTTTCGCGTTGCGGCGGTCTAATGCAAACGCAGCAATATGTGATACAAAAAGCCGGCAAGCGGGGGAAAACAATTTTTTTTTATTTTTTTGTTTGTCTTCACACTTAGCCGCGTTTGTAAACGCCGACATGTTTTTAATTTTATTCCCGCCAACATGCCTGCGTTTACAAGCGCGACAATGTTATATAATTACTTTTAAATTAAAAACATACTCGCGTTTATAAACGCAGGAAAGTAGGTTATTAATTGCAACAGTTGTAACCACCACTTTCCTGCGTTTATAAACGCGGGTATGTTAAAATATTATAAAAGCTTCGCCACGTTTCATGAACGCCGGTATGTAAAATATACTAAAAAAACATCCCGGCGTTTATAAGCATAGGTATGATAAAAAATAATATAAACTTCGCCGCGTTTACGAACGCCGGTAAGCAGCGAACTTCACCTATAAATACCGGTCTTCCCTCACTCCATACTCGCCCTTTCCTCTCCTCTCTTCCATCTTCTCTCTTCTTCTTTCTTCTACTTCTTTTCAAATCTTTTGTTTTCAGTTTTACAAAATTAAGCATTATAGTTTTTATGTTGTAGTTTTCCTTATTTATTTTTTAAATTTTCTTATATTTCCATTTTTCCAATATATTTTATTTCTTTTTTACTTATAAATCTTTTTTTATTATTTTTATTTTTTTCTCCTGTTATTTTATTATTTTTAATTTTAATTGATATAGAAAGTGTTTTTTTAATTATATCTTTTTAATGCTAAACTTTTAGTTACTTTTTTATTATTCTGGAATAGTTTTGTTAATATATAATAATCGGATTTATTATAATAAAAAATCAATTTCTTTTATAGTTCAATATTATGATTTGGTTTTTTCTCATTTCTTTCAATAATTTTCGCATTAATTTTAACCGTATAATGGTTAAAATTAATGCGGTTTTTTTTAATCCATAGAATAACTTAGCCGCGTTTATAAACGCGGGCCAGATATGAATAAAATAATATAAATTCGCCACGTTTATAAACGCGGGAAAAATACGAATAAAATAATGAATAAAATAATATAAATTGGCCGCGTTTGCTAACACGCTACAGCGTTTTGTAAAACGCAGGAAAGGAACGTCCCGACGCTTCATTCGCCCGCGTTTGCGATAAACGCTGTAGAGTCTTAGCCGCGTTTGTAAATGCGACTAAATAGCGAAAACCGTCCGCTGCCAAGTGCTGTATCTTTTGTAGTGCAACTAAAATTTTTATTTGATGTTCAGCAGAATTTTGTGCTAACTTTGTTCTCAAAATTGGTAAAACAATGATACTAAGCTGTTGGGAACTTATGTTGTGATCTGCCAAAAGTGTTGAGTCTAAGGCTACTTTGAAGGAGACCAGCCAGATAATATTAATGCAGTATTTTCATTTCATTTTATTTTATTTATACAAGGCTATCTAATCTGCTCTCACAAAAATCAACATGATAATGTTTGTTACCTTATGTTGACGTATTATGCATATCATAAGCATCAGCCCTATAACATCAAAGCAATTTTGAAGTATCAAACTGAAGTGCTCATCAATGACACCAAAAGGACCTGAAAATACCAAATATCAAATACCAAGTCAGGGATATTCAATTTCCTTATGTTTTAGAACTCCCATGATATTCAGTTTCTTATTTGTGGAGATTGGACAATTTTTTTGCTCTAAAGATGGGTTTGATGATGAAAATGGCTTTGCTGTGTTGGGTGAGAATAATACTGTTTTTTCTGAGTTTTGCAATGCAAGCATAGTAATTCCTATTGAAGTTGCTATGTTAATGGTTGATATTTTGGATTTGGGGAAAAATCATGGGGCCATTAGAAATGGATTTGAAGTGAAATGGATTGCTGGTGCTGATGAATGTGGCAAGTGTGAGAAATCAGATGGAGTTTGTGGTTATGATTGGGTTGCAAGAAACAATTCCTGCTACTACAAACATGAATCTTCAGCCTCATCTTATTACCCAGCAACTCATCTGCATTCAGGTACGACTATAGGGTGATGCATCAACAACATTTAATTCATGTTAATTTTTAACATCAATCATCAATGCATCTCAAGGAATTTTTAACATCAGGAATTGATGCACTGTATGAGTTGTACAAAAGGCGCACAATTGTTGTCGTTCAAAGAGAAACTTCTTTAGATATTATATGTGCAGCTCTGGCTAGAATGTGGGACCCAACCATAGAATTGATCTGATTCTAACATGCAGGTATTGACATCGATTTCTACCTTTGTGAGGACTGTTTTGATCTATAGTTACCTGAAGAGAATCGAAGAAAAATATGCTTTTGGTTACTACTTTGGTGTCATAAAATGTATGTTAAAAGTTAATCTACATTGACGGACATGTTCTTCGTCAAGAATATATTTTCTTGGAGTACTTTTTAATTTTGGTAGATTGTATTAATAATTACCAACAAACCATGGGAAGCGTGAGAAACACATATATAAGATCTCACTAATGTAATGCAAGATCTGTTACTTCTTAATTTTGTTTTGAATTAGTTTTGTTTTTCAGATTATTGTTGTTCTTTTATTCATTGAAGAATCCCTGTTAGTATAGCCTATACATGTAGGCACCCTTGATGATTTGCTCCCCGTGCAACGCAGGGGAGAATTTGCTCGTTTTCAAAATAAAGTCTAACGCTATTTTCAAGGGCTTGTTATTTTTTATTTTATTTTCAATGCACACTTACTTATGACTAATTGATAGCTTTTAGGGTTAAATATAATTCTGATCAATAAATTATTTCGAAAGTATCAATTTGGCTAACGAACAATAAAATGTTTTATTCTAACCAATGAACAAAAAAAAACTCATTTTGACCAATAGACTACTAGAAAATATCAGAATATCATTCTCACATTTTTATTAACCATAACTTCCTTCTTGCTCCCTTCAATGCCCCACTGCGCGACTATGACGGCCGCCTCTAGTGCAACTGCACCGGCGGCTCCCCTTCGGCCACCCTTGCCAGCTCAGCAACCACCACAGTGCTATGAGAATAAAAGTTATGACAATAAAAAACAACTCAAGTTAAAGTTAAAAAGGCAAAATTAAGACCACAAAAGTTGTATGGACTATGGAGTCTATTCCTCAACCAATTCTCCGTTCTATCTCCCTAGTCCCAACTCCCAAGTCCTAAGTCCTAAGTCCTAACTCATCCAAAATCCAAAAACAGAAAAATTGGCGCCTCTAACTGCTGACAGCTGCGCCGCCATCTATCTATTAAGTTAATAACAAGCATACCGATAGTGCAAATAAAAATAGAGTACGTAAACCGGGCATGCCAAGTTGGATGTGAATAGAAAATAAGGTAAACATAAGCTTAGCTGGCAAAGGATTATGGTGGTTGGTTTTGTAATCACCGGCCGAATGTTAGAGGAGTCACCATCCACCTTAATTCTGTATTTAATTATTCATTCTTGTCTTAATTTCATTTTATCCTTTTGCCAACCTGGATTGATTTTTTATTCCTGTAGGGGTTTGGGGCGTATATATAACTTGGTTTTTCGGCCGAAAGTTGATCAGAATTCCTTTTTTACATTAATTTCACACTCTTCTTATTATAAAAAGTTAATTGCACACTCTAAGCTTGTCCTAACTAGTAAGAAATAGGGTTTGAAAAATGAGTATGACACAAACACATATTAATAAAGAGAAAATTCTGTACTAAAATACCCAAAAAAAAGTCGTTTCATTTACAATGAATTAGAAAAGAAGATTCAAATATTAGAAATTGAATTCAACTGCATTGACTATGCAATTGCTTATTACTACTGGTTTGATTAGTCTCAAATACTAATCAGTTGCGTACAGCGCTGTACGCAACTGACTATTTCTCTTATCCTTCAAAAGTATTTATCTTCTTATCCTTCAAAAGTCACTCTAGCAGACAATTTTGATTATAATACTTCTAGTCTCCTTATTTGTTATTTTAAAAGAAAAAAACAAAATATTAACTACCTGACTATTTCTCTTTGTAGTTGTGTATCAATTTAAAATAGTACTACCTTATACTCTCGATCCTAAATATTAAAACCTAGTTGATTTTTTTAGAAAATAAATAGCAAAATAAGTCACTTATAAATTGATTTACCTAATTTTTCCCTTAAACTACTAGTTTATTTGACTTATAAACTAATAGGTAATCTAAAGATATATCAAATATTATGTCATAATTAAATAACGTAATTTGCTTCCTTAATTTATCCAGAAAAGGCAATTAAGTTTTATATTTAGAATTGAAGGAATATTTGAAATAAAGAAAATAGTAGGGTTAAGGAGTTGAACAAGGATGGGTCCATTCCTCATTTCTCCTCTATTTGGATGTTTGAAAAAAATGATGAAGGATGAGAAGCAGATCAAAGGAGAGAAGCTATTGAGAAATTAGCAGAGAAAGAGATGAGTGTGACGTGAAGGTGTCATGACACAACCTTTTTTTTTTCATTGAACAATAAACTGTATTTCATTAACTAATGAGATTAGTTACATGGTCCTGATGTTTTGTATCATGACACAACCTTCACAGTATAAGGTGTTGCTTTTGTATGTACACTTTATTATTCAAGACAGATATGATTTTAAATTTTAGTAAATTATTAATTACTTATTTTACTGCATTTGCTTTTAATGAATAATAGTCCTTGCGGTTCCCCTGGTTAAAGACTTTGGCTTGGTCTTAGATATGATGTATTATCCACTTTTACTTCTTGAACTAATTATTTTATCATAGTACTATTATCTGTATTTAATGAATATATTTTATTTCCAACAACGTAGCAGAGATAAACTTAAACTCCTTTTCAATTTGTGAATTTGAACTTCCTTCCCTGTTCTATGGCACCTTTTCTTTCATAAAATTAATGGTCAATATTACATTCAAGTTACAAAACAAAATGGGGCTTTAATCACTCTTTTTAAAAGTTACCTCTGTTAAGAGTTTTATAATTATTTCCTTAAGATGCAATTTATTATTTTAAACATGGGTAAATTTACAAATATTTAATAAATTTAACGATTCAACAGCCTCTATAAGGTTAAGGTGGCTACACAAAATAATAATTAAAGAATAATCAAAATGTTCGACACATATACGAACGCATTACAATATATAGCTTTGGTTATTAATAACTTTGTTGCTATATCTATGTGCCACAAATTTTCAAAATGGCACATTTTTGTGGAGGGGAGGGGATTTTTCATTTTCGTAGTCCATAAAATTACTGTGGTAAACTATTTTCAAATAGTTGACGCAAAAAATTAAATAAATTAAACAAAAGGTAATCTTTAACTTAGTAACTTCATTTAAAATTGATACTACTAGATATGATTGGGTTGAGGGCACACCCCTCGCCACCTAACTTGCATAATAAGGGAAGGGGAGCTAGTGTCCACTCTCCCAAGTGAGATTTTTAGAACCAGACATAATAGAATAGTAATACTTATTCAGTTATTCTAATGGTTACACACACAATATTCCTTATTAGCAGGGCTTGTCCTTTGAATTAAACAAAATATAAATAAAGGTGTAGTTAGGGGAAGTGGCCCAAGTTGGTGAAATGACCAACACAATCAAATTTTCGTTAGACCAATAATACTATTGTTTTTGTGCTTTGAAGACAGACAGACAGACAGCTAAGAAAACCCAAAAGCAACAAAAAGGAGAAAAGGCCCTCATAATTTCATAATAATTGAGGGAAAGCGTGTGAGAAAGAGGGCAGTTCCGTAATTGCACTGGAAAAAAAATTAAAATAAATGAAGAGGCCCACAAAACCTTGCATTCCATTTGCATATAAAATCTGTGAAGTCACAACTCACAACTCACAACTCACAACTCACAAGGGGGAGTTGTACATTTCCATACAGCTATTTTTCTGTTGGCTCTTACCTTCATTCAATTCCTCGCTCTTATCGTCTCTTTATAATATAGTAATATATACACACAAACACATATATATTACTTACTCATCTATTTTCTGCTTTAAGTGCTTTCCATTCTTTCACTTGTATTCTTTTCCAGAATATATAGTTCTGAGTTAGTTTCTCTAGATCTGAAATTGCTTTCTCATGGAGGACCGTAAGGAGGTAATATATATTTAAGTATAATATAAAAACTTATTTTCTGTTCTCTACTTTTTTTTTCTTTTTGCTGTTCGTTCTTGTTTAGATTTGTTTGGTTGATGAGAGGAGGAGAAAGCTAAGGAATTAAATGGTTGAAGCTTGAATGCATGCATGCATGCTTATAGTAAGGACGTGAGAATTTATTTTATTGTTTGATTGAGGAATTTTTCATAAGTAATAGACTAATTGCTCTCTGTGGCATAATCTTGATTCTGGATAGAAATGCATGCAAAATGAAAATCAGCTTGTTATTGTTATTGATTTTGACTTTTGACTTTTGTAATTAAGCTTGTTTTGGAAGTCGGTGTGAATGAATTCTCGAAATCAGTTCGATAGTTTGTTCCTCCTGAAACCTAGTTCCTGTTTTTCAATCTGTCAGTTTAGTACTTAGTCATTAGTTCATGCTGGTTTCTTTTTTTTTCTTTTTCTTTTTTCTTTTTGCTATTTTTCTTTTTGCTCCTTGTACTTTTACTTTTTGCTGTTTTTCTCCGTCAACAGTGGAGGCGTATAATTGTCCGACTCTATTTTTTATTAAAAGAATTTTCCAGTTCAATTCAGTCAATTAATTTTTTTTGTTTTTTACTATTAATCCTTAGACAACGTCAATGATGTCTTCCCACAAGTAATGAAACATTTCTCTTTAAACTCTTGAACGTTGAAATTCTAGAAGGTTGAAACTGTTGATGATATTGATGGGAGAAAATAAAACATTTTTATGATCACCTAATTAATTTAACTCTTCAACAGAAACCTTCTTGTTAGGGTTAAATTGGCATAAAAAGATATTGACATCAATTTTCCAAATATTTGTTTACAGTGTTGGCATTAGCAGGTGATATTGATGGCCCACACTTTTTGTTTCATTTCAAGATGAGAAATACTATCATTTTGAATAAGCAATGATAATCCATGCGCAGTGATTTGTTGATTAATTGATGAATATTTTAGTTGCAGAAAAATGCTCCATGGCTATCTGTTCCACAGTTTGGGGATTGGGATCAGAAGGGGCAAATGCCAGATTATTCAATGGATTTTTCAAAAATCAGGGAAATGAGGAAGCAGAACAAGATAAATGTTACCAGGGCCAGTCTTGGTAATGAAGAAGAACTCATGCCTTCTTCAACTGCCACCGTAAACACTGGGGCTGAGTCCCAGCATTCTCATTACCATAGAAGCCATCACCCTCAAACTGTAAGATTCTTTCCTAAATCTCCAATAAAAAAATGATTTGCCCCAAAATACATTGAATTTCAACAGGCCAATCAAAACAAATGGTTAGACCTTTCACATCTCGAATATATGCAAAGGAAATCAACTGACTAGCTGAATTCTTTTATTGCCTTACTTTGCTTGATATTATAATGTGTCGAACACTTTGGTTTGTATGGTCAATAAGCAGCGTACAGTAGGTCATATTGAAACTCATTTACTTTTGGTATTCTTTGACAGGCAAGGAGGAGCTTCTTCAGCTACTTCAATTGTTGTGTAAAAGCTTAATAGTAGAGAGGTGTTGTACATTGTTTTTCTTTTCTTGTGAAGATTTGATTGGCTAGGAGCAATCATGCAAATTCCCATTGGCATTGTGTGATTATTTGTATTTTACCTTTCTGATCTTGAATGGAGGATATTCTAATTCACTATCGGTCCTGTTCTGATATTGGTGACACTATTCCCTAAAGTAGTCAAGACATTTGTCTAATGTAGCTGTTCATTATGGCCTTCGAGTAATTTATAAATTTTCAATCATCCAAGCAAGTCACAAGCCTACAGAACAAACTGCAGTGTTCTTTTTGTTTCTTTGATTTACATATAATTCTTCATTATTTAAATTCATAATTAAGAACATTGCTTGATTTCACAACAAATTTTTTGAAAAACAATATTCCGAACCGTCTTTAATCTGTTCCATATAAAATCACTTCTATTAAAAATGAGCACCAACTTATTCACATCGAGATAGTCTCCTATTTAAAAGAGTTTTACGATTTACAATAGCCTAACTAGAACATAACAGAAACAGTGGTTCGTGGGAACGTATATGCTTGCGATGGGAGGCATTTTGTTACCTCCAATTATTATTATTAATAATAAAAATCAAAAACATCCAACTATAATTGAAGCATTTAACCATGCTTTAAGTTCAGTTTAATTTACTGAACCTGGCCAGTAAAAATAAATAAATTTACTGAAGAATGCTATGAACCAAACTGGGCTATGCAGATTGCAGAGAGAAATGTAAGGAATTAAGATTACAATGCTCCTTACTAACAGTGAATTCTCATACAAGATAATTTAATCATTACTTAATTGGTAAAGCGTATCGTTCCCATCACCTAAGAACTATAAGTCTATACCATTATTTTAAAAATTGTCTGGAACTGGACTAAGTTACAGTGTCCAAAACTAACCTCAGCCTAATGTCTAAAGGGGGAAAAATCCACGCAAATATAACACAAACCCACAGGTTTTACAGGCATCGCTTGACCACAAAATGGCTCTACATACATCAAGCAGCACCATAATCTATAACATAATCCCTCACTAAAAAAGTGGCACAAAACAAATGATGGGAACACAACTGACAGACTCGAGTCAGACGTTTCATGAGATATAATTGCCCCTAGAACACAATCCCAATTTACCTGGCTTGCTTCTAGATCACTTGCCATATATTATCTTCAATCTCTTGCAAAGTAAACTACACTTTTTTGATAATCTGAACAACATCTTCATCCTCAAGTTCATGTTCCTGGAAAGGCAATACCCTAATCAGACCTTCCATCTTTTGACACATACACACTCACACAGGGTGATTGTGTGTGTGTGTAGCGATATATATATTTAATAGGATGGATTGGGCAGAATAGAGGAATGAGGAAGAAAACATAGATACAATAATAGTTTAAGTGGTCGCACCTTGCCAACTCTTTGAGGCTTGTGTTTTGCACTCGAACCCCAAACCAAAGCGCTGCATCAATGGTAAGCGTAAGCAGAGGACCATATAAGAGAACCCCAAAAAATGGCAAAAAGATTTGGAATAACATCAAACAAATGGAGTTCAACATCGACAGATGCGATCAAATAAACCAGAATCCACACATTCGCTGACATTAAGGCATTCAACATGATAGGAAAATATCATTTAACACCAATAACTACTCATTCAAGCAATCATGTAAAATTATTTGCCATTTTTAATGCATAAACCTTAAGTAACATACAACTGGGGGACAAGGTACTCACTATTTGAACTGCTTAAGCATATCCTTGTGAATGCGGTTGCAGAAGGCCTCCACTGACCTCTTCTTAGATGACAATATTACAGGGTCTTCATAGTCAGGATTCATCCCTTTTGGCTTAGTATAAATACGAGTCAAACTCAGATATTCCCAAATTTTATCAAGTAAACCATCAAGGTTCCACTCCAGGTGAGCACTTCAGAATAAAAAAAAAATATGTAAACAACAAATTCTACCGTGAAAAGTAGCATTTCTTTACACAAGATAATATTTTATTTGATACAGTGGTTTGATCAAAACACACCTTAAAACCTCGCTCCCAGCATTTTTTTAATATGCATTACAAAGCAGAGTTTTGAGAAAATTCATGATGCTGAAGGTTAGGTTCCATAACAGTAAACAGAGACAAAACATACAAGGAATAAAATATTTATACAGTCTGTCACACACCAGAACATGTTTTGGCAAACCAAATATCAAATAAAGGAAAAAATAGATTCAATCACAATAAATATCTCTGATACATTTTGGCATAGGTTTGGAATATCAGTAAATTAGAAATAGCAGATCCCTCAACCATATTATCAAATGAACAATTACCTGATTGGGCAGTAATGGGGTAGTTTATCCAAGATCTCTAACTCCTCGAGGGTAATCTGATCAATCTTGTTCACAGCATATATACAAGGCATGTATATTCTACTGCCCTCAATGACATCGATCAAGTCATCTGCCGTAGCATCATACCTGAGAGTAATATCAGCATTGTGAATTCTATACTCGCTACATATAGCCTTCACTGTGTCAAGATCCAGATGTGTATTGGTCACAGTTGATGTGAGATTGATTCCACCTTTATCTTTCTTCCTAAATGTCAGATTTGGCGGTTCTTTGTTTAACCTGTGGTTAAAAAGATAAATTATGAATAAAATGAATGTGGCACTGATCTTACAAAGAAAATAAAATAGATGCAGGAATATCACAAGCCATAAATGCACAAAAATATAATTAATAACAAAGGATTGGTTACTAATAGAGCACAATGACACCGTATGATCCATGTAGCTAATCTCACATAGTGGGATAAGGCTTTGTTTTTGCTGTTGCATAGAAATATAATTTATATGAATACATCAGCAACAACAAAGCCTATCCACCTAGGTGGGATCAGTTACATAAATCAAACGACACCATTGTTCTCTATCAGTAAATAAATTATATGACAATTCAAATCTAAATGGCTGATGGCCAAATAAACCTTAAATCATGAAAAGCAGAGAAAAAGTAAACAATAAAATAATTATCAGAGTCAAAACTAACCATGCAATGTGCTGCACAAGAAACTTAAACTAAAGTCACAAGGACTTTCAGATACAGGCAGTCAATAAGTACAGTTTAATTTGTGAATTTTATATTTGTGCATTCAGATTGTATCCCCGTACAACAAGGTAACTTAAGAATTACAATTGTTACACTTATAATAGTCTGAAAACTTCATGCACATGAAAGAAAGGCAGGGGGAAATTGAGTGAGCTGCTAATACAACATTTCCATTAATCTCAGAATTGATAAGTTGACAATCAATACTTGAAATAGACAAGAAAGGAGAAATAGTAAAGCAAAATGTTAAAGTACTGCTTCCTGTAAAGACTCAATCAGGAAGCTAGACCGAGAGTTGACTATCTATCAGAATTTTAGTTCACCGAGAGAATGAAGAACAAAAACCTAAAGTAAATCAACATTGCCACACTTACAACGACGTAACGAAAGCTAGAGAAATAACACCACATACTACCTTATGCCAAATCCCTCAAGCTCTTTTTCAATAAGGCGCTTGTGAGTAATTGGCTTTATAGCATCCAGGACAATCAAAATGCAGTTGCATGTCCTTGCCGTACTGATAACCTGCACCAACAAAACAGTTCACTAACCAATACATAGATACGTAAAGATGAAATGGTGCATAGAAATCATGAATGATTTTAAACTTTCTAATCTGTTAGACCAAAAAAGGTACATCCAACTGCTGATGAGACTTGAAAGCCGCATCATTAACATGTCTTACAGGCATATAAAAAATTCCACATGCAATAATCATAGTGAAACTCAATAGTTCAAGAGTAAAAATGTAATAGAATGTTAAGTCTCAATTTCTTGAAACACTAAAAAAATCCCTTGTCATATCAATCAAAGCTGCAATGTGGATCGATTAGCAAAGTATACAAAGTTCAATCTGTTAAGATACACAGACCCAGGTGATTTCAACGCTTTAGAATCTGTGAAAAATATAAACACAATTTTTTTTGTACATAATGAAATGACCCTCTTCATGTAGCCAACCCCACCTCATGCGATAAGACTTTGTTGTTGTTGTTGTAATGAAATGACCCCCCTAGACTTACACATGCATTCAACCAAATTCTTATGATACAAAAACATTCTCTAAATTTAATATGGAATTTTGAAAATACAATAGAGTTAACATTTTATAGTCATAGCCGGGGTAATGGAAACTAAAACAGTCAAGACACAAATAATCCCAAAGCAGCAGCATGAAACTAAATTATGTTGATTATATAGTTTAACTTTTTACCTGCCTTCCTCTTCCTTTGCCATCCTTAGCACCCTCAATGATACCAGGAAGATCCAGCAACTGCCACATAGAATTCAGTTAGTACTATTCAAAAGTATTCTTACAAAAAAATTTCTCCTTTTTAGATTGAAAAATTAATCAAATGAGACAAAGGAGAAGAGATACAACTAATAGAAATGAACTGCGAGACACTTTAAAAACAAAGAAAAATGAAAAGAGAAAGCTCAAGAGGTTCAAAATTTGAAAGAGGCTATATAAAATCTCAGCAAATCTGAATTAAGAGGTCTCATAAAGCAGCAATGTGCATAGCTTTAAAGATATAAAGGGGTAAAGGGACTATTATGCACTCAAAGGCGTGGGCACTCTTCTCCAGACAAATATACTGAAGAATTGCTGAACTACACTATAATGCAAGGCCTCCTCCTAATCAAAACCTTCAAGGGTGCAAAACAGAACTACTCTGACACGTGAGGATGAAGCTAGTGTGAGCCTAGAACTTAAAATAAAACAATACCACCCAATAATTGCCGCACAACCAGATAAAGGTATGTGGACAATATGATATTATGCACCTTAAATTGGAATATTATTAAGTTGTAGACAAAGAAGATTGTTACCTAGGCATATCTAACTAATTGACAACAAATTATCAGCAGTGGGAATAAGGTTAAAATATTTCACTTCAAAACAAGCAATATTGATGAGAACGTTTAGCCTCTCACATGATAAGGAATTAAAATTAACAATATTCAAATGCCTGAATAATACAATACAGTTTCATTCTGTAACTGTACCTGAATTTTAGCTCCCCGATACATTATCACACCTGGGATGCAAGTTAAAGTGGTAAACTCATATGAAGCAACCTGAAAATAGAGATAAAAGGTTGAATAATTCAAAAGTTACCTCCACATAACCTAAGAATTAAATACTTCAGAAAATTATAACACCTCTCCCAGTGAAATATGTAAACTGCCTTCCTGAAAAAGAAGGGCTGTGAAAGCACTGAAGTTATACAATAGGTTATAGTTCACTAAATTATTCAGACTGCTTAAAGCTTCTTCCTACCATTTCCATTTCTCCATCCCTTTCTATTTACAGTTATCATTATCTTAATCCTGTCCAAAGCTGCATCAATCCCTCAGACTGTTCAATATGAAAATGCTAATAAAAAAAGGAAAGAACACATTGGCAACATGATGTAGCATATACAATTAAAGGTACAATTTATATAATAAAACAATGTTACCTCTGAAAATGTCCCAGTCAGCTTATTCAGTAGAGTAGATTTGCCAACTGAAGGAAATCCCACAAGACCAACCCTTGCATCCCCACTTTTAGTAACATCAAAACCTTCGCCAGCACCCCCAGCTCCCTTAGATGAAGGTTCCAGCAGTTCCCTCCTCAACTTTGCAAGTTTGGCCTGGTATCATGCATTTAACAATTGTACTTACTCCATAAAATAAAGCAATACAAAAGTTAATAAAAAGACAAAATTTTGAGCTACATTTATACACACATATAAGCTGACATAAAATCATATCACCTTGCCGAATATTACAAAAGAGTTCCAAGTTCTTAATAATGGGGACAAAAACAACCAAATGGAGGGGCAGAATTCTCAATGGCCAAAAAGCAGTACTTTGGCAAAAAACATATTGGGGAAAGGATAGTATCAGAAGCCATAAGAACTTCCAAATGCAAGCATATAAATATACCAATCCTCTATTTCAACCCATTCAAACTCCAACATACCGATTTTCTACAACGGTAATAATTGACCAAGACATGGCATTTTTGCAAGACTTTACCTGATTTATGATTTATCCCCTAGCCTATAAGAGTAGGCCTAAACTATGCCAAACAACATTCATTTTTCACCATAAAAGTAAATTTAATAACAACACACTGGTTATCACTAATCAATGCAACTAAAAAACACTTTCCAGAAAGTAACTTGATAACCAAACAAAAAGAACCAAGGCATTCATTCACCTTGAGCAAGCCTAAATGATGCGCTGTAGCCTTGTTCTTTTGAGTCCTTGCCATCTGCAAAATTTAACATAAGAATATCCATAATGTGAATTAAATATGCACAATATATAGATGTTGCTATCATTTGCATTAAAACATTCCGAACATACAAAGTAAAAGAATGTAAAGATGAAATTCTTCATAAACAGACGACATTTGAGAAGCAGAGTTATTTGAGCTAAAACAAACCAAATTCTTCCGTTATTGTGAGAATCACGAGACTATTCAATTCATTCGCTAGTTGAAGCTTAAATATTTGAAATGCAAACCTAAGTGAATAACTTACATGAACTAAAATCCACCAATATACCTAAGAAATACTCGCTCGAATGGAAATGTGAAAAGAATTATAAGACAAAAAGGAAAGCCCTAAAGAAATGAAGGAGAAGTAAAGTAAAAAAGGAAACGGAAAAGAAAAGGAACCTCATCTTCGATGTCTTTGATTTTCTGCATGACGGTGGCCATGGTTGAAGAAAGAGAGAATGAAAGTGGATTGAGATTGGTGTTAAGTGAGAAGTTGATGAAAGAAAAGGTGTGTATGTGTATGTAATGTAATGTGTAATGTGTATGTATTCTCTTCTCTTGTTGAAGACGAAGGAAGGAGGGCGAAGAAAGAATGTGCTAGAAGAGCAAAAGGCTTTGGATTATTGCATTTTGGGTCGAGTTGGGCCATCATTCAGTATTGGGCTTGTTGGTTCATTGATACTTTTTTTTAAAAAAAAGTTTTCCGTCCGTCCGTTCTTAAATATAAGACCACTTTGGTTAATTCGGGGAGATTAAGGAAGACAATAAATTTACATGACCTTCCCAAAATCCCCTCAATTATTTTACTTTAAAAGGAAGAGGGGTTTTCAATGAAAAGAGGGAGTATAAGGGTATTTTGGGCAAAACTTGAGATAAAATAGGAAGTGATCTTATATTTAGGAACTTATCCACTTCCCCAAAGTGATCTTATATTTAGGAAATGAGGTAGTATATGGGTAATTAATTGGGAAAATCCCAAATAAATCTCTCCCAATACCCAAAAGGACAAGTGAGGAACCTAAACTTCCAAAAGGACTATGAAGGAATCAGCACCTACCTGTTATTTTAAAATTTTCCGAAAAGATAAAATTGCCTTCATCCTAAAACACAAATTACTACCTCACCCTAAACCCACCCTAATACTCACAGGTAGGTGCTGGTTCCTTCATAGTCCTTTGGGAAGTTTAGGTTCCTCACTTGTCCTTTTGGGTATTGGGAGGGATTTATTTGGGATTTTCCTTAATTAATTTGAGTTCACACCCAACACATATCATATAGTAAATGTCATACCAAATAATGAAATTAAAGTAGGGTTACAAGAGACCTAATTGTAATTATTTTCTGAATCTAGAAGACACTATTGCCCTCATTTTATTATTATTCACAAAATAACAAGTGTTTGAGTGGTGAATATTAACGTTTTGACCACTTGTAATAAGTTATTGCGCATCAATTATAGGGGTTTACATTTTAACTAATAAGAATTGTTTTGCTGTGAATAACGTTCTGAGCATGCACAACAAGTTATTGGGTACTAGTCACATATGAGCTTAGAAAAACAAGGAAGACAAAAATGTTTTCTTGACTCTGAAGATAATTAAAGTATGGTCCATTTGGACCCTGCTTTAATTTTGTCATACCTTTTCTATATTATTTATTTATGTTATTAAGGGCAGAAGATAGATGGACTTAAAAAAAAGTGCAAAAGTCACATTTTCCATTAACATTATGTGAGAATGTGTAGTCTTGGAGAAAAAACAATTGAGGGAGGGGGAAACAACATTATCATTTTTATTAATTGAAAGAAAAAACAGCATATCAATCAACACCTATCAAACACCACACACTTATTGGAGATAAAGATGGAGACAAAGAATAAAACATAGAGTAGGAACATGGGTGTGGAAGCATAATCACTTCTCTTCTGAATTCCTTTTTCACTTTAAAAAACCATCAAACTTTGCCTCAATTTCTGAATTCTTCTTTACCCTTTTGTAATTGCCTCCCTCCTTACTTCCCACTTGCCACATCTCCATTAGTGAAAGGGGGAATAAATCACATATGGATAACAAGTGATGCAAACTTGTACAAAATGTAATATTTTTCACCATTTTTGGAAATGTGATTTTTATACTTTTTTTTTGGGAAATTCATCATTACTATTGCCCAAAAAGAAGTATTCAGTGTTAGTATTTTGGGGAATATCTCATTATATGTTTTTTCACCTTAACATCTAAGAAAAATTATTGAGAGACATAACATGATGTCCCCGGGCTATAATGATAAAATTGGAATGGGAAACATCCTTAATTTGGTACTTGTGTGTGATTTTCTTATTGAAGCATTTCATTTACTTTGTTCAGTACTTATGCTGAAAAGAGGGATTAACAGAGATTAGGGGGAAGATTAAATTGGAATCTATTACATTTATTTAAGAGTAGTTTTACTTTTGCTGTTTTAGAAAGATGAAATAACACAATTACTCTTCTCTCCTTTCCCTATACCAAACAGCCCCTCACAGTTTAACCGACACCACTAGGCAATTTTCTAGAAGCTCAACATTGGTTTAATAATTTGTTGTGCAGAATTATCACTTTTTGAGTTAGAAAAGCAGGCACTAATGACACCACACTACAAGCATGATGGAATCCACGGCCTCCCAGTTATAGAGAGTATTTATGCCACAAGGCCATCAACATTATCCAATCATCAATTTCATCACAATGTGATTGGTTTCAATCCTGGTCCAGATCCGTGACACTATCAGACTCATAATCATGCCCTTTGATGTGCAGAATTAAGTTGTCTAAAACTGAAGCTATAAGTGAAGTGTCACGATGAGATGTGTCTCTAGCAATAAACAAGTGGACCTCATTATTCACTTCAATCCAACTACAACCTGGTTCTTTCATAACTCCACTTGTATCCATTTTTTCCCTCACCCTCCTCACATCTAACCACATACCTTTGGATGCAAATAAGTTAGAAAGCATAGTATATGATCCACTGTCTTCCGGATCTCTAGTGATGGCCATTTCGGCTGCATAAATTCCTAATTCAATGTGACCTGTAAATCTGCATGCACTGAGCAGACTCCTCCACACTACTGCTTCTGGTATTATTGGCATTGTCTCAATGAACTCCTTAGCTTCATATACTCTCCCAGCTCGGCCCAAGAGGGAAACCATACAAGCATAATGTTCCATTCCTGGTTCAATTCCATATTGAGCTGCCATTAATTTGAAGTGATGAAACCCAAGGTCGACAAATCCTGCATGGCTACATGCTGAGAGCACGCCGACAAATGTGACATAATTCGGTTCTGCTCCCTCCTTAATCATGTCATCGAAAATCCGAAGAGCGTCTTTTGCTTCTCCATGTTGTGCATATGTAGATATCATTGAATTCCAGCAAGCAACGTCTCTCACAGTTGTTGAACTAAAAGCTTGGTGAGCCTCTCTGATGTTTCCACACTTGGCATACATATCCACAAGAGCATTTGAGACAAAGGGATCACTTTCAAGACCTGTCTTTATGACTTGGCCGTGAATTTGCTGGCCATGATGTAGACTTGCCAGGTTACTTGTAGCTGCAATTACAGCAGCGAAAGTGAATTCGTTGGGCCTGATTTTCGATAACTGTAAATCTTTGAAAATTTTGAGGGACTCTTCATATTCCATGTTTTGGGTAAATCCAGAAAACATCGCATTCCATACCACAACATCCTTCTCATGCGTCTCCTCAAAAACAAGTTTGGCATCCCTAACCAATGAGCATTTTGAATAGACATCTATAAGAGAACTTCCAGCAAAAATGTCCAAAGAGAACCCACATTTGATAATGGTACAATGAATTTGGTTGCTTAGCTTCAAGTAAAATAAGGAAGCACATAACCCAAGAAGGCTTACAAATGTCAAGAGAGTTGGTGGTGATGAACTTAACCTCATTTCAAGGAAAAGATCCAATGCTTCATGCGGCTTCTCTTGTTTACAATACCCTTCTATCATTGCATTATAGGAGACAACATTAGAACCAGCCATGAGGTCAAACACTTTCCTTGCATCGGTCAAAGAATTACATTTCGCATACATATCAACCAACCCATTTTTCACAAAATCATCATTTTCAAGATTGGCCTTGATAGTATAAGCATGAACTTGCCTTCCCATTTCTAGAGCCTCTAGTGAACCACATGAAGTGAGAATGCTTGTGCAAGCAAATGCATCTGGCTTCCAACCGATGTTTGCCATTTCAAGGAAAAGCTTCATGGCATCCCAATCCAATGAATTCTGCATGTAACCTGCAATCATGGTGGTCCATGTAACAAGATTTTTCTCTACCATCTGATCAAATAATTTCCTACCAGTTTTCACCTTATGACACTTCAAATAAAAATCTACAAGTCCATTTACCACTGAGGCATCAATGTCAATTCCCCTCCTCAATACATAAGCATGAATTTCCGTACCGCCTCTCAGAAACTCAAGCGCTGAACAAGCACTCAAAAGACTAGAAAGTATATACCTGTCCGGCGAAACATCGGTTTCCCTCATTTGCTTAAATAGGCTTAAGGAAACATCACTCCTTCCATGTTTGATATACCCTGCTATAATTGTAGTCCAGGTGACTGAACTTTTCGAAGCTAGACCACAAAAAACCAGCCTTGCTTCATCAATATCGCCATGTTTCGAGTAAAAACCGATCAAAGAAGTGCCAACATAAAGATCATGAAGGAAGCCACATTTAACAATAAAACCATGTATTTGGAGAGCTTGACTGACAAAACCCAATTGTGTGCAAGCTCGAATGACACTAGCCAAGATGTATTCATTTGGTTTCTGGTCGCTGCTTCTTCTAAACCGGCAGAACAATGTCAATGCTTCTTCATTGTAGCCATGTTGGGTGTACATAGAAACCATAGAAGACCAAGTAATCAGGTTTCTCTCAGGCATTGTATCAAACAGGTTCTGTGCATCACTAAGATTCCCTTTTGAATATTCATGTAGGAGCATATTTGTGAGGAAGACATCTTTTTGAAGTCCCAGCAACACAATGTGGGCATGAACTTTCTTGTAATGTGATAGTGGAACTGATGAATCAAAGGATTGTAACAAGTTGGCTAATTTACGTATAGTTTTTCTTTGATCATGAATTGGAAGATATGGGTCCTCTAGTGGAAGAAGAGCTTGTGACAAAGTGGAGAAAAAGTTGAAAGTTTGGTTTATGTTGATCCTGTAAAGAAGTTTCAAGTGATATCCTAGTTGATAATGAAGGTTTTTCATCATAAAGAATTTGCATATTTTGATTTCAAGGCTGTCAACACTTATGTATTTAGGCTTGTTTTAATGTTATCTATACAACCCAAACATGTTTTCAAGATTGAAACTTGATTGCAGAACAATGTAAATGAACCAAAGGATTCATTTTCAGCAAGGCTTTGAAGAGCCATAGCCTTGTTCTTTTGAAATTTTGCTATCTGTGAAATTTAAATAACAATGTTCATAATTGAATTAGTAAATGCCCAATATATAAAATTTACTGCCTTTTGCATAAAAACAATAAGAATTTACATTGCTATTTTATGGCTATTCATTCCTCAGAGATAAAATTAAAACAAAACATTGTACCAAAAGATTCTAAAGATGAATCTCTTCTTAAATACTCCCTAGGGTCCCAAATATAATATCATTGTCAAGTGGACCACATAAATTTTAAAATATAACAGATGTAATTGTATTATACTCCCTCGTCCTAAATATAAGATCTAGTTTACTTTTTTTAAAAATCCTAAAAAAGCAAAATATAAGTCAATTATAAATTGAATTACCTAATTTTCCCCCTTAAACTAGTTTATTTAACCTATAAACTAATGACTAATCTAAGAATATATCAAATATGTCATAATTTAATAACCTATTTCGCAACCTTAATCCCTCCAAAAAAAAGTCAACTAGGTCTTATATTTAGGACTGGAGGGAGTAGTTTAGAAGTAAGATGAATTAGTTTTGAACATAAAAGATAACTATAGATATTTTGAAGTTATTTATATTTTTATCCTAAATTCTTCTAAAAATATCAGAGTGATGTTATAATGAGGACACATCATTTGAGAGACACGGTTATTTTAGTTACAACAAACCAACTTCCATTATTCTGAAAACTATGACACCATTCATTCTCTGCTTGATGCTTCAACATTTTAAATGCAAACCTTATTAAGTCAAATGCTCTGAGGCATACATGGGTTGAAATAGACAAAAGCTTGAAGTTCCTCAAGTCAAGAAAAACAGTCAAAAATTAAAAATTTTCAATCAAAATAATTATAAGACCGAAAGAAAGCTCTAAAGACTAGATAAAAAGAGCAGGAAATAAGGTCAAGTAGAGTAAAAAAGAGAACCTCAGAGAGAGAGAAAAAATAAAAAGAAAATTTAGAATTATGTTATTGGATTTTGACAAGAAATGAGGACTAATTAAAAGCTCTTATGTATAACTCTATCGTTGAGGATGGAGGATGATGAAAGGGGTAGAAGTTTTCTTGATATAAGTTGAACTAGGCCTGTATTCAAAAAGCAGAATTGGGCTAGAAGCCTAGAATTTGAGAATTGTGCTTGTGGATTTGGGCTAGCCGTTTATTGAAGTATTGAGAAACTAAGACTCAAGTTAGTGTGGGCTGAACCTCGGTTGGCATTAAAGATTTAGACTTTTAACATATTTCTTTCTTTCTCTTTTTTAAAAAAATATTGGTGAAAGACATAAAAAGATGTAACCTGGATGCATATGATAATAATGGAATGGAAAACATTTTTGTTTCCATCAATCACCAGAACAATCTATTGATGCATTAAGTTATTGCCGAAAAATCATGAAAAACGAAAATTGCACTATGTTTTTATAAAATTCCACCAATTGAAAGTAGAATCTAATGGCAAAATGGAATGCACAAAGAAAACTTTGAATGTGCCTCAAATTCCAGAGGCAGCTACAGGCGCAACTTTGAAGTCTAAGTCTGTAAGGTCGAGTTTAAGAATGCGAAAATTTCAATGGAGAATTAATTAGAGATCCAGTAGAAGAAAGATAATTAAGATGAGATCTCACGAGTTGTAAATTATAAATTCTAGGACTAACAATAACAACTTATTGGTCTCACATAACAACTCGTGGAACCTCATTTTAATTATGTTTCTTCCACATGACCTCTAATTAATTCTCCCAAATTTTGAATTTTAATTGAGTTGTTTTGTGTAGAGGAAGATAACAAAAGCATAAAAGTTTTGGAGATCAGATAGAGGACGGAGGGCATGGTTTTATTGAAAATGATAGAGAGAGTACAGTACTACAGTAGCCATGATATGACTCAAGAGCTGCAAAAGATGCTTTCTTACAAAAACGAGCCTGAGCGAGCTATTTTCTGCGGAGGGTACATGGTTGTCTTTTTTTGGTAATTACATGGTTGTGATTTATAGTCATGAACTCATGATATTACCATGTGCTTTGGTTTATTGAAGAGTTCTATCAACGGGAATGAGCGAATCCAACAAAAAAAACGGACTTTGTGTTTTTACAGAGCGGTTCAAAGGGTGGTTAAGGCCAACCAAAGTTGCTGCACCCTTAAGATTTCTTAAGTTGGTGACAATCTCTCCAAATTTATTAAGTGACCATATTTTATTTATTTGAGTTGTGAAGGTGAATATTAGCTTAAATTTTGATGCCAACAAGGATTCAGCGTCCTGGCTCATTGATTGAACGTTGAAATTTACTCAAACTGGCTCTCCTTATTGTAAAGTTCCACACATTAGTCAAGGGATCGGAAAACAAAGGACAGCTTATAAAGGCATGGATACATCGCTTCTCGAGGTGTTTTAAGATTGTTAGGGGAGATGTGGCCTTAACAGGTACAATTTCAATTCTATGTTCAGGAGTTTTGTAATATGAATTGAAATTACCAAATTTTGATATGACATTGACATATTTAAAAACTAATAATTTACCAAATTTTGATATACAAGTACCAATTTTTTCTTGTATGACAAGTTCATATACTAAAGTGTTAAACTATACTTTTTAAGTTTTAATCGTTTATGTTTGTATCAAATATCATTTTAGTTATTTATGTTTCAAAAGTACACTTATAATCCCTTTTATCTAACACTATTAATTTTTATTAACGAAAATTGCTAAATGATCAAATCTTAAAGGTGTTTTTATAACATCATTCGAGAAATTAGGATATTATTATTAGTAAAGATATTAGTTTTGGTAATTAATTTAAATTTTCTTCCCTATTGTATAAATGCATGATTAAGTAGTTCTTGGCGGCTACTCATGAACAACAGAGTTTGTGCATGTTAAGAATTCTTCTGATCTGCTGTGTCACTGTCAAAACAATAACCCTCCAGTCTCTCGTGTTTCTGGTGGTCATGTGGTATGACTAAACCGAAGCTGGAAAAATTAAGGAGCACAACGACCCAATTAGATATGCTCATGCTCAACCAACCTTGGTCGCTTGCTCTTACAAGTGGACTATTTGTGATGGGAAAAAAGGTTAATGTCTAAATTTTCCCCCAAAACTTTTGCCCTAGCTATGTATTATTTTGTCATGAAAGATTTTTTGGGTTTAATATTGCCAAAAACTTTTAAAACATAAAATTTTTTAGGTTTAGGAGGAAAATATTTATGGCCATCAATATTATTTTTTCAGCAGTCAACATTAATATTTTAATGATAAAATGTAAAACTGCTATCTTTGAAATTTAGGGGGCAACTTTAAACATAAAAAGTTAAGTTTTAAGACAAATTAGCTCCTGGACAGAAATTTCTAGAATTTTCACCTTACCATAAAAGAAAAAAAAACGAATTGGACACTTAGGTACTACCCCATTTTTATTTAGAAGCTTTTTGTATTCATATACAAGTTTTTTAGTAAAATCTACGAAGTACTTTTTCTCGTATAGTTTGCGGACTTGTATGTATATTGTTCAGTTGTTATGGTCAAAAGAGGGATTGACAGAGGAGGAAGATTGAATTGGAATTTTCACATGTAATTAAGAGTAGTTTTACTGTTTTAGCTAGAGAGATAAAAAAATTTAAAGATGAGTTATAAATAGGAACATGGGAAGTATTTTGTTAAGAAAAAGATAATTATATTACGGGCGGTATTGGTGTGTTGGTGTGTAAATAATGGGAATTTAAATAATGGGTGGTATTGGTGTGTTGTAAATATTGTGACATGCAAGTATATTTCTTAATATATGTTTTCCTTTGCATTATAAATAAGATGCACACACCTAGATAATTAAAAATTACAACAAATATATTTTTTAGTATGTGTTCAATTCCCAGTGCATTTTGCAAAGTCTAGAGAACAAGATGCACACTCCTGGGAAGAAAAACCTAAAACAAACATATATTTTACTATTTATTTTCTTGTGCTTTATACTAAGTCTAGAGAATAAGTCGCATAATCCAAGGTAAAAAGAAAAACATAAAAACAAGCTGTCGGTGGATCGGTGCAGGTGTAATAAAATAAACTAGGAAGTGCAGGCGCCAGGCAAAAGTGGTTTAACTAGATTTAAAAAAAAATAATCAAATTATAAGAGAGTGGTATTAAATGATTTCTTATTAAGAGTACAATGAATTGTTAATGATAACTAAAGAATTGCATTGAAAATAATTGAATTCAAAGTTGTAATTAAAAACTCTAAGAGCTACGTTGGCAATTTCATTGAAATGTCAATAATAAGTCATTTAGCACTATTTTATCAAACACCAATCTTAACTTTTTTCTCCCATAAAAAGCTTCACAATGAGTCATCTGAATGCTTGATTAATAACTACTCTATTGTATGCAAATTCTACTAATAGTAAGTATCTATCGCAATTTCTTTTTCATTTTTAAAACACAAGATCTCAACATGTGCTACAGTAGGGTTTAGACGATTCTTTTATTTTAGCCATTGTTTTGAGGGTGAAAGGAATTATTAAATCTTAAACTTGTACCCAAATCTTGTTGTAATAACTATTCCCAAGATTTCAAAGTATATCTTGGGTCTGACATTGTACAATACTAATTGGAACTCCATGAAATCGCACAATTTGGGCAAGTTTGTCTAATGGGCGAGTCAGCTATATATTGGCAAATAATATACAATCTTGGTTAACCCATATAGGATCACTATTTAATGTTGTTCCTGCCAATTCCCATGATAATATCCATTATTATCATGGGAATTGGCTTTTTCCGCTTCAATTTACGTGTATCATAAGGGCTAGAGTAAAATGGGTGGCTTTTTCCGCTCTACCTTTTTTTGACATATTTTTGCTTAGAGCTTTTGATATCTGACACTCTTTGAGTGCCGACTAGTCCGGAATTTGCCCGGGTAGGGCGCACCAAGTATTGAACACATGACCTTGAAGGCGGGGAGATACCTTATCTCGCCTTTCTAACCATCAAGTCACTGGTCCCTTGGCTACCTTTTTTTGACATATTAGTAGAATGTAGACACATATGTAACTATACTTTAATTCTCATTTCAGGCAACCCAAACAGTCTTTTTTTGTTTAAATCAAGATACATCTTTGTAGTCCCTGGGTGTATACTATACGTCTATACTTACTCTCTTACGTGATATACACATAATCTTTCTCGATATCTTACTACACCACCATCGGTTATGTTAATTTCATTGGCTTTACCTAAGGATAGTATATATTTGTTGCCTTTACCTCCTCTAAAAATCTATCTCAAATTGGGCACGCTTAATTTGATTCCTCAATTCATTTTCTAATTTAATCTAAGTCATAAATAACTTAGTTAAGTTATGTTAATTTAATCTAAGTCATAAATAACTTAGTTATGTTCTTAGATTTAAACACATGGCATAAAACGTCTATTTCCTAAAACACTCTTTCAACTTATATTCTTTAATCATTAAACTTGTCATCATATGAATATGAATGACTTTTTTTTTACAATGTGTATCTGCCGCTATATTAACCTTATCTGGATACTCTTAAAAATTAAGAACCAAAAGTTCTCGATCAACGTGTGTGCCAATTGGCCATCCGATCCGCGTGGGTGTTGCACTCCCGTGCATATGCCTGACTGCAATTTACCACTTTCTTGCGAGTAGTAGAGCTGCACAAATTATGGGTTGGATTAGGCTACACATATACTCCCTTCAGTCCTAAATATACTCCCTCCAGTCTTAAATATAAGACCTAATTGATTTTTTTATAAAATTCTCTAAAAAAACAAAATAAGTTAATTATAAATTGATTTACCTAATTTTTTCCCTTACATTAGTTTATTTTACCTATAAACTAATGTATAATCTAAAAATATATCAAATATGTCATGATTTAATAGCCTATTTCGCAACCATAACCTCTCCAAAAAAATGTCAATTAGGTCTTATATTTAGGACCAGAGGTAGTATATGTCTTAAAAATTTTTGAGCTACCTTATTCAGCCCGATAACGGCCTGGTCCAATGTGACTCGGACTAAGATTGGGTAGGCTTCATGTTGGTATTGAAACCGTTTTTTACCGATTCCTAAAACCTTGAAATTCTAAAAAAATTAAGAAATAATGGAGTAAATTGAAAAATAAAAGAAATTGGGAAAATAATTAGTGAATTATTTTTTTATCGTGATGTATTAAATATTAATTATTATGTAATGTATTTTTAAATTTGGAAAGAAATTATCTATTTATAAAAAAGACTAAAGTATATTCTTTGACCCTTGTGTTTGTATCAAGTTTCAATTTAATCCTTTATGTTTGGAAAATACACTTTTAGTTCTTTTTTGTTAACACTGTTAGTTTCATTTAGCAGCAACAATGAGTTGTTGAATTTAAAGGATTATGTCATAAGCAAAATGGGGGTAAAAATGAAAAAATTTAAAAATGTAAGAAACAGTACACTAAAATAATTTGATCATGCATATTTTATCGATATTTAATCATGGATTAACCATTTAAAATTTTTAAGTTAGCATTTTCTGTTAAGTAAAACTTACTATGTTAATAAAAAAGACTAAAAGTGTACTTTCCAAACATAAAGAATTAAATTGAAATTTGATGTAAACTTGAGGGACCAAAAGTATACTTTAACGTTATAAAAAAGTGATTATGTTTTCATGCCGGATCATCCACTCGTCTCATAGCCTATTTGTCGTGTCCTACCCGGGGGTCAGACAATTTGGTCATATCCTAATTGTTACAGTTCATGACCAATTTGTTCCATGACCAAACTGTATTGCGGCGGATTGGTTTGTGGCGGGCCATCGGGCCACCAGGTCTATGTGCAACCCTAGCCATTAACGTTGTAAAAGTCGGATTGGAACGCGAGTTAGAGATAATTTTAGGTCACAGTTGCTCATATTTATGGTCGGAACGATCGAAAAGATGGCTGTTAACTCAAAATGTGAAGCCAACTCAAAATGTGAAGCCATAAAAACAATTAGAATGATTCATTTGCCTCAATTCGTTTCTTACAACACCGCTGCTGGCGGTAACCTCGCTTTATTAACTTGGTCATGCATTGCATTATTATGACTCTAGCTGACCCACCTGTCCACCTCGAAATTTATTACAGTGTGACTGTAGTCGTAATTCAACCAATCCAGTACTGTTGAAGTTGTTAGAGATTCTATGTGGTATATAATCATTTGGGCCCCCTGATAAAAAAAAGAGACAAAATTTCAAAAATGCCTTCAATGATTAACTTGTTGTATTTCGCAATCACATCAACTCTTTATATACGGTTTATTCATTGAATAATAAATGACACTGAAGTCTAACCAACAGTCAATACCCATCCAGCTACATGGAAAGTAGAAAGGTTGTGAATATCTCTGTTTTCTTTCACAATGAAAACCAGTTATGAATGTGGCTTATGACAGGTTAATAAATATTTGCCCTGCTACATGTGTGTTCGTGTGCAAGTGATCATCGGGTCCAAATATATTTATAATATTAGTGGTGTGTCTGTTTTGTGCGCCTGCACAAAATTCATGCATGAAAGCTACAAGGCATGGACATTCTTCCGTTATAAAAGAGAAAATAGCAATTCTTCCGGTTTTTGTTTTCTGAGTTTGTTTCCCCATTCATCTTTCCTTTTCTTTTTTCTCACAGTTTGCTAATATTGTCCACTGGATTTGGTTTGTCTGTCTGTTTCCTACGCAGCAAAGTAAAAATAGTTTAGTCATTCAAATCTATTCGGCTGGACATTCTGTATCATTGTCAGTGAAGCCATGGACATTGTAGCAGCACGGAATCTGCAATTTCAGACGTTGGACAGGTTTGGGGCAAAACATGGTGATTCTCTGAAACTGCCTATAGCTTTCAGGGAGAAGAAGAGAGTTCAGGCTTTTGTTCCACCGTGTCGGCGCACAACTAGTCCATTAAAGCTTGCCTGTTCTTGCCATAAATCTAAAGGTAGCTATGAGTAGTAATTGTTGGTGTGTGATTTATTTCTTTCCTGGAAAAGAAAACTGTCTTTGTCACTAAAGTAACACTTTCACTTTTGGTAAGTTTATAAATTACTCATTTCCCAGGTGTTATAGGCAGTGCGCAAATCAAGCAAATACAGCTGAATCATATACTCCCTTTCTGTCTTTATCATAAGACATAAGCTACCAACAATTCTTTTTTTTTTCTTTTGGATAACTCCAACAATTCTTATTTTATCAGTAACAAACTACCGATTCTCAAACCAATTCAATTGTTACAATTGTTAGTTGTTGGATTATTGTTGGATTATTGAATCTAAGCATAAATTCACTATTTTTTCAATTTTACACTTTATTAAATTAGATGACTTAACTTTATTAATTTTGAACATTCATTAATGATAGGGGTAAAGTGGGGAAAACACAATTAACGTGGCGGTTGACATATTATAATAATAAATTCTTTTGTTAGTTGGTGATTTATAACTCTTTTCTTTATAAAAGGAGGGTTGTTGACAAATTATTTGTTTGTCACCTGTCCATTTCCATAGCCTAAAATCATGACACATATCCCTTTTTTCCCTCTTCTCTCCCCTCTTTTTCAACTTCCTAACTCATGTTCCCTTCTTTCTTCACTCTTTTCTTTCAAATCACTTGGCTCATGTTTCCCACTCTCCTATTTTTTTTTTGTCAGAACCTTCCCCTCTTTTTTTCAATCCTTTTCAATTGAATTTCAATGGGTTGTTGTGATTCTCTTCTTCACTTTCTTTTCTCCTCTCTCCCTCTCTATTTCTTCTTTATGTATGCCTTTAAATTTTGTTAGTTAATTTTTTTATGCTTTCCTTACAAAGAGAGGAAAAAAATATCCATTGATTTGTCTTTTGCTCCTGGTTAGTGGTTACTTTGCAAGCAGGAAAAAAATCACTTTTAATTTTACACAACATTATTCTAACCTCTGCTAAAAAAGAACATTATTCTAACCTAAGTCTATACTAGTTATAATAAGGACCAAAGGGAGTATAACATAAATAAAATTGATGTGTTTTTTAATTGTACTATTATACTCATCATCGTCTTAAATATATTGATTTTTGTTCATATTATAAGATCATTATCCATTTTGTTTCAAAATTTGTCCAACTTTTCTTAAATTACCTCTATACTCCCTTTAGAAACAAATTATTGCTTAATTTAAGGGTATCTTTAGAAGATCGGTTCATACTAACTAAATTAACTTCCATAATTTGTCCATATTAGGTAATCTTATCTTATAATTAGGAGCATGGGGGCATTATTTATTATATACAGTCACATTCTCTCTTCTGTCTTTGGTTAAACACCATTCGGTAATATGGTGCTTATTGACAACCGACTAATTTGAACTCAATGAGTAGAAGTGATGCCTGAATAGACAGAGTTCTCCCATCTCCCAATGTTAGCACTTTTTCCATCCTCACCGGGGATGAATTCATTAATCAGCTCAATCAGCTACTCATTGGTCACATTCTCTCTTCTTTTTTGATAAAGGTCACATTCTCTCTTCTTTACATTTAATATGTAAGCAAAAATTAAAATCAAACATTTACTCTCTTAAATTTTATATGTTACATCCTCTGTTCCATAGGACTTATTTGGGAGGTGAATTTGTTTCTAATATAAGACTATTCTCAATTTTTCTCTAAATAAGAAATAAACAAAAGAGGGAGAGTGAAAATAAAAATAGTTGATTATTTTGATAATGTAATGTAATTTTAACTAACTTAAGTAATATGTTTAATTTAATCAAATTAAGCAGAAATTTGTCTTATATTTAAAAATATAGGGAGTACTTCTTATAATTATACTAAAAATTTTCATGTTACCTCTTGCATTATTATTGTCGAGAGAGCCAGAGAGGGAGTATTTAACCAATTTCATTAGTCTATACTATGTTGTAACTTAACTTATCCAATGTAATATGCCTTTTTTTTTGCAACGTAATATGTTTTTTAAAGGCTAAAATATACTTTTGGTCCTTATTTTTGCCTCAAGTTTCAATTTAGTTCTTTATGATTGGAGAGTACACTTTTAGTCCTTGTTTGTTAACACTGTTAGTTTCACTTAATAAAAAATGCTAACGTAACTATTTTAAATGGTTATTAAATACTGAAAAATGCTTAAATTAAAATATTTTAGTGTAATTATTCTTATATTTTCAAAATTTATCATTTTTAACTTCAATTTAATTGTGAAATAATCCTTTAGATTTAAGTGAAACTAACGGTATTAACAAAAAAGGACTAAAATTGTACTTTCCAAACATAGAGAACTAAGCTGAAATTTGATGCAAACATAAGGGACCAAAAGTATACTTAAACCTTTTTGTAAAGCAAACTAATCATCATCTATAATACTACCTCCGGTCCTAAATATAGGACCTAGATAACTTTTTTTTGGAGAGGTTAAGGTTGCAAAATAGTATATTAAATCATGACATATTTGATATATTTTTAGATTATCCATTAGTTTATAAGTAAAATAAACTAGTTTAAGGAAAAAAATTAGGTAAATCAATTTATAATTAACTTATTTTTAATTTTTTTAGGATGTTTAAAAAAAAGTCAATTTGGTCTTATATTTAGGACCGGAGGGAGTATAACCCTAGCATTGATGGATCTTTATTAGGGGTTAATTTAGGGAAAAATTTGAAAAAAAATTGTCTTTAAAATCAAGCTCAACTCCTTAAATAGCTAATATATTTGGGACTTAGTTCCTTTTTTGTGGAACCATGGAGATAAATTGGAACATGATGAATATGGTTCTATTTATAAAAAATCAATGTTCAATACAAACATGCCATATACTAGTAATTTATAGACACCGTATAATGGACTCAGACACTAAATTGGGCTTCTAGGCCCAATTGTGTAGATCGAAATAAAGTACTGTGTATTTTCTCATTGGTCCTGAACAAATGACTTATATATCTAATTTAATTAATTAAGGATGATTATTGAGAAAATATGTTTTTTTTTTTTCAAAATCATGATCGTCCTCTTTAATTTCCTTCCTCTCTATTTTATTTTATTATTGATAAAGAAACATCATTGAAAGTAATTTGAGAGAAAATTAACAAATATTATAATTATGACATATATTTAGAATCAAAATTAAATATTATCCAATATTTATAATCTCTGAATCAGCCATTTTGCAAAAAGTAGAGTTAGACTGCCCAGTATATTTCCTTCCTTAGCATCCTCACCAAACTGAGTTGACCTTTTTTTTTTATTTATAATCCCTGAATTACAAGAAGCACTAGTCAGTGGTCAACTCAAGAGTTAAGGGGGTTTTTTTCTCTAAAAGTTAACGGTTTGTTTCAATTCAAACGTGAATTCTGTAGCTACGTTGGAAGCTGGAGGTTTTCAAGTTACTATTGACGAAGAATTGGTGTTAAAGGTAATGGATGAGGCTATTTATTTCATCATTTTTTTATTTGGACCTATTCATCTAATGAGGCCTTTTATTTTATTATTTTTTTCTTTGAAAGAGCCTATTCATCTAATGACGCCTTTCTATTCTGTGCACTATTACCATGTTCTCACTCAAAATCAGTGAACATTGCAGAATAACTTGCGAGTTTTCGAGCAGCATCTAAAAGGACGCTGTATATATCTTGTAGGTCAGATTCGTTTCTTGAAGTTCAAGAGTTCTCATGGTATATAGGTTGCGGTAATAATTAACTTCGGCATTCAAAATATTTTGTATTTGACACGCAGGAATGATGGGCTCTGGAAAGACTACTGTGGGAAAAATTTTATCAGAAGTGCTTAAATATGACTTCTATGATTGGTTAGTACTCACATCGTCACCATTTTTCCATTTTTAATCTTTTGGAAATCATTTTTAAGGCAAGTACATCATAAGGAATGACACATGGCAATGAAGTGTGCACACACTAAATATTATCAACTTGTTTCTTTCCTAAAAAAATAAGGAAACTAAATAGATGATTTGGTTTTAATATATCTTACATTTAATTAGATTATATGCTAGTTTATAAATAAAAGTAATTAGTTTTGAAAAAAATAATATAAATGAAGTTCATTTCACCTATCGGGCCGTGAATTCTTCACTAGCATATTCTTATTGATTTTACAGACTAGGCATATATACCATAAATTTTGGGGCGTGATATCTATTGTCAACATGGGTGCATCCGTGCATAAGCTTCCATGGCACAATACAAATGCTCCTTTTGATGGGCACATTGCAATTCCTACTGAATTATTTTCTTTATATTTTGTACTTGTGGTCCAGTGATAAACTCGTGGAGGATGAAGTTGGAGGAACTTCAGTGGCTGATATTTTCAAACACTACGGGGAAGATTTCTTTCGAGAAAAGGAGGTTAGTTAAAAAAAAAAAAGCCTTGTCACTTTTCCCAGAGCAAATCTTGTTTTGAATTAGTTTTGAGGAACAAATGTACGTGTATAAGATGTTGACTTTTTTGTGAAAGTTAAGAAAACAAATTAGAACACTAAATTATAACATATGTCGCATGTAATTAGATTATAAGTTAGTTTATAAGTAGTGTAAATTAATTTTGAGGAGAAAAAGATAACTATAGATAATTTAAAATGAATGATTTTCTATTTTTAATTTCTCAAAAAAAGTTAAAGTGATCTTATAATTAGTACCGCAAGAGTATTCAATATAGAAATTTATATCATTCTAGCTTCTGGAAAGTAGTACTCCATCCAATCTAAACATATGAATATTCAATTTGATCATATTAAAGATTGATCTTATTTGAATATCTCATGTACTGTGGTAAGTGTGAGTTTTCATGCCTCTTTCTTTTGCCATTTCAGACGGGGACATTGCAGAAGCTATCTGTGATGGATAGGCTCGTTATTGCTACTGGTGGTGGTGCAGTTATAAGGCCTATCAATTGGTTTAGCAACATTCATTAATCTAATCATTAATTTTATTTTGCCCTCATCTTTTTAAGCTGAATCCATTCCTCAAATGCTTCTAATTACCATGCACTGTTTTGGACCTTTCCAGGAAGTATATGCACAAGGGGATTAGTATTTGGTTGGATGTACCAATAGAGGCATTGGCGCATAGAATTACTGCTGTGGGAACTGGGTCTCGCCCTCTTCTACATAATGAAACAGGAGATGCATACACACAGGTATATCATATCTTTTCCATAGGAACATTTTCTTTTTTACAATCAATTTGCCATAATTATTTAGAATTTTAAAATGATGAGAGAGTAAAAGTGATTTTGTCATAGTAGAGAATTGGTTTCCATTCTATGGAAAAAAAGCTTAACAGAGAGGAAGTGATTTTGTCTTGATTTACATGTAATTTGATTTTTTAAAATTAACCTGCAGACTTTGATGCGATTGTCTTCACTATTAGAAGCAAGACTCGAAGCTTATGCTAACGCCAATGTCACGGTCTCCTTAGCAAGTATGCCGATGAGCACATTATATTCTTTCTTATAAAATTAAATAAGGCTAAAGTATACCTTTAATCCCTTATATTTGCATGAAGTTTCAATCTAGTCCTTTATTTTTGGAAAGTACATTTTTAGTCCTTCAAATCTATCACCGTTACTCAACAACGGAAATCGCTGACTCATCAAATTTTAGTGATGACTGTTTAATTTAAAGATGACAAAGCATAAATCAAGGAGAAATAAACTTGGCAAAACTTCTTCTTCCATAAGAACAAATTCGGCTTCAACGCTAACTTCTATGTCCTCCTCTCTTTCTCTGTCCTTGACATCCTCTTGTCCGATTGTCTCTTGAATAAGCCTGCATCACGTCATTTAAACTTCTCATTTTTCAAGGTAAGGAGATAAATCTTATCCTCCCCTTTTTTCCTGAACCAAACAAAAGGAATGGGAGAGAAATTTCTTACCTTCATTTTCCCTGCCAAATCCTTCAATCCAAATCGTGAAATTGGGCATAGAAACTTCATTTGAACGTCACCATCTTCGTTTCTCCAACTTTATTTTCTTATTATCCCTTTATAGTCCAATTTCTACAATGTAATATATTATTGGTATCATAACACTTATGAACTTCAAAATTAGACAAAGAAAAGAAAACTGGAACTTCAAGAGGAATTATTTGATCGACAAAATGTAGAGAACAAAACAAGAAGAGACAAAAGAGACTTGCTTAATAGAGAGAAGATGAAAATTTGAGATGAGCCATCACAAAGAAAAAACCCTAGTAGATATAGCTTTCAATTTAAAGATTTTTTATTTCATTATTTTTAATTTAGAAACATCCTATTAAAAAGGATTATTATTTGATATGATTTTTAATTTTCATGATTGATTTTATTTTTTACTTAAAATAATATATTTATGCTTTGTCAGCTTTTAATTGAATAGTCATCACTAAAATTTGATGAGTCAGCAATTTCCGTTAAGTTGACTGACAGTGTTAGATTTGAAAGACTAAAAGTGTACTTTCTAAGGATAAATGACTAAATTGAAACTTCATGCAAACATAAGGGACTAAAGGTATATTTTAACCAATTTAATAATTATTTTCTTGTTTAACTTGTGTAACGTCGTTTTTAGATATGGGTCAATTACATATAATGTTGGTAAGAGTCAACCTACCACAAAAGTTTAACCCAATGTGATAGGACTCAACAAATCATTATATACCCTTGATCAACAGCTAATTCTTTCGATGTGGAACCCTTGTCATCTCTAGTATTCACTCTACTAATTTTCTTCTCTCTTTTTTTTCTTTAATTTGTGTTAGAATATTGATGAATGACATATAATGTTGGGAAGAGTCAATGCATCACAAAAGCTAAGTTTAAGCCAATGTGATGAGACTCAACTCATCATTATATACCCTTGATCCACATCTAATTCTTTGGATGTGGGACATTTGTTATCTCTAATAAATGTCAATACAAAGGGAAATTGCTAGCTAATTTAGAGTTCCTTTTTGGTTTTATGATGTTACTTTGTAGGTTAATCCTTCTGTAAAACTGCCCAAAGAAAATGCTATTAATCTTATCCTTCTGTTATTTTGTCTTAGATGTAGCAGCAAATCTGGGCAACAAAGATGTGTTGGACCTGTCTCCAATTACTATCGCAATTGAGGTCCACATCTACTCCATTTTCTTATAAAGCTCTTAGGCCATTTAAAAGATTTCTTCTGTGGTAAAATATGAATCTAAATTTAGCATTTCTTATCTATATATTTTATCAGGCATTAATGCAGATTACAGGCTTCCTGAAGAATGGAGGTGGCCATTATGATGGATGTAAGTCGTTGAGATGATGGCTCTAAAGCTAAATGTGCACTTTGTATTGTCAGATGAGGTGTTTAGAATAAAGATCGTAATAAAACTTGTTTTAGTTTTACTGTATTTTAAATTATTTATTATCCTTTTGTACTAGGAGTGTGTTAATGAGAGCATTTGATGAGTTTTTTCTGAATTAAAGAGCACTGCAAATTTGACCAAAAATGAAAAAAAAGGGCAGAGAACAAAAATAAAAATATTCCCATGAAAATAAAATAAGAGAAATGGTAGAAAAATACATGTAAATTTCAAAACCTTAAATAGGTTTTTACAACTGTTAATGATATCCGTATTTAATTAACTTATGTAGTTATTACTCGATTAGTTAAAACCTTATAATGCTGACAAAAAAAACATTATAATGGGATCTACAAATTCGGAAGTTATTTATCAACATTTTCCAATGAAATATATTTATCTATTTTATTTTCTCTTAGTTGGGGGTGAGTGTAACACCCCAATGTTCAAACTAAGGATAGTAAATAATTAATTAAAGTCATAGGATATCATTAGAGAATTAGAAAGCGATTTAGAAAAATTTAATAGGATAAATATTTTTATAATGATTTTAGGATCCATTTTTTTTAGAAAATTTAAAAGAAAGTTAGAGAGGATTAATTTTAGAAGTAAATAAAATTTATATGGAGGGGTAAAATAAATGATCTTTTTTCAAGGCCCATTATTTTAACTCATTTCTACCTTCTTCACCATCATATTCACTCTCATTTTCTCTCCAAAAACGTGCTCCTCTTATCCTCTTCATTTCTCCTTTGATTATTTCTCTTTCAGTCACGATTTCTAGCAATTTAAGCACCCAAACTCACATGCAATGATGGATTCAGCTTCAGGTGATCCTCCTCTTCATTTCTATACTCATTTTTCCTTCGTTTTGGTGAGATTGAGAGAGAGAGAGTCCGAATTGGAATTCTTAGTTTTAGGCTTCTACAATCTATAAAATACAAATTAAGCTTTGATTATTCATGATTGTGGGTAAGTTTGAAGGTTACTTGAAGATAACCAAAACATGCTTTAACTTGTCAAATATACTTGTGTTGATGTTTCTTATATAAAAAAACTGAATGTAATCATAGAGAAATAGAACTTCATTCTAATGAAATTTGGTGCGACATGTATGCTGATTTCTAAAGGAAATAGTGAAGAATATTGTGTTTATAAGATTAGTGTGCATGTTTGTGTATGGAGGAAAGTGATTATTAGTTAAGGTTTCAATTGGTTTAAGATTTTTGAAATGAAGTTATATATGTTTGGATTGTTTGGTTAGGAAACTCTTGGCTTGTTGTTTGACTTTAGTTCTTGATGATTTAAAAATGTTTATTTCTTCTCCTTTTTGTTCATGATTACTGAAGATGTTTTCTTTTGATTGCATTAGTTAATTGTTGAGGAATTTGACTAAGATTGTAAATAGATTTATAAAATATGAAATAAAAACAAGGGTTGGGTAGAATCCAACTTAGGATACGAGAGAGACGTTGCTTATTATATGGAATAATTATTTATAGTCATTATTACTTTATGTAATAATAGGAGAAGCTAAGAGGCAAGTACTTGGAGCATAGTGAAGAGAAGATAGTTGGAGAACAGGTAACAATTTGATTTAATAGTAATAAGAGCGCATAAATATTTTTTTCATTTTTTTTCAGCCAGCTACCAATAGTTAGCACGACATTCAGATTAGTGAATATCATCCTAATCTTGCTACTAGATAGAGTAGCATCTCCAGATTTCCAAATAAATATTTTTTTTCAAAAACATGATAATGTTAATCCTAGGAGGAGGAAGTATATTTATCTCAGATAGATAAATAAGAAAGTAGAGTACTCTAGGCATTAGATAGGTCGCTCCCCTTTGCCAAACATTTACAGAAACCCTACAGGTACAAAATATCTCCATTATGTGACGAATATATCGTTAATAGTGGTTGATATAGTGAGGCAAGTTCCAATAAGAGATTGGAAAGAGGAAGGAGGATGAGTATGTGCTCACAACTAAAAGGATTTGCGTTATCATGACTTAAAGATAAATTATTGAAATAAACTGTTATTAAAATTCTTTGAATCTCACTGTTTTTCAAAATGTTTTTACAGATAAGCAAGGAAAAGTAAATTCTGAGGGAAACTCTAGGAAGGTAGGAAGGATGTTTGTTAAGCCTGAAACTCATAGTGAGAGATATTTGTTATATATGTTAGTTATTGTATTTCTATACAATTTCATAGTTTGTGATGTATATAGGTATAAGCTATCACCTGTGATAGCCAAATTATATTTTATATAATATTATAATAGTTAGACTTAAGTATGTCATGTATGTAGTTACATTATATAGTAACGGTATATAAAATAAAACTAAGTAGCAGGTACTGATTTAGCTATTTAATAAAATTATATACCGATGCGGATTTCAACAAATAGTTACAAATTTATAAATTGTTTGGAAGTCCGAGTTTACATAGGAAAATGCTTTATATAGTTATGAAATAGCAAAAGTTTTAATTTACTCGTATTTTTGGGCTTCTACCAGTAGAAAGATGGTTATAAATTGATTAAAAGACTATAACAGAGTTATAAAAAGTGAGGTGTGATAGTGAGCATCAAAACAAACTTATTTTTTAATTAAAAAGGGGAAACACTAATGACTTGAATTAACAAATAAGGATCTCATTTTACCAATTGAAAAAACAGTAATCTCTACTCTAAAAGACAACCAGTATCGTGGATATTGGTTTCTAATATACACGAGGAATCATTGAAGACATCAAGCTTAATGGGCCACTCGTCCAGTGGATTGAGCTAAGATCTGAGAATATTAATAAAGAATTATTTGGACATTGTTGTCCACATATATCATGCAAAACTTTTTTTTTTAAGGGTTAATTTAATAACACTTAATCCTTCAAGTTTGACCTTATTTTGGTTTAGTCCCTCAAATTTCAAACAAGAGATTTTAATCATAGTAGTAGGATCAAAATGGCAAACAAGAGATTTTGATCATAGTAGTAGGATCAAAATGGTCTAATTTTTCCCTTCAATTACAGGGATCAACTCTTTAAACAAAAAAATATTTGAGAGACCGAAACCTTTTACTTGAAATGAGAGACTATATCAGAAATGATAGCAAACTTGAGGACAGAAAATTATGATAACCCTTTTTTAATAACGAAAAAACCTGGATAACTTTGGGCGTTGCCCAATTTTATACAGTAACAAAAAGGAAAAAACATGACAATACTCCAGTAGAACTTAGTTGAAATCATAATAAGACAGCACGCTGTTGTACAGTGTCAATCATGCTAATTACATCCATAAGAGCTTTATTAAATCAATACAATGCTGAACAACATATAGGGACGTCTATATACAAATTTAAGCTCTGAAAACCGAAGGATGAGAAAGTAATCTTCATTATTAAGGAGTACATGGGATGCTACCTGAGCACTTCCTTTTTTCATTAAACATGAAAGAGGTTATAAGAGTCACCTGATCAAATTAGAATGGTAACTTCAAGCCAAATTTCATGCAATATCACTGAATTCCCAAGCCAATTCCTCTTCAGGACATTATCCCTGCAATGCATTTGTAGAGAACTAAGTAGCCAGCAATCAATGGCAGTAAACCAATGTCTTAATCTCTCAATTTTTTTTTTGTTAATTGATTATCAGAAGAGTAATTGATAGAGAAGTAACAAAGCGACTTGATTATTGATATTGACCACATCTATGACCTGTTGACCATAAAAATAAAGGCAAGAGTGACCGAATGGGAGGGAAAACAAGTAGAATCTATTTCATTATGATCATAGCCTAGCTCACTCAGCTTATAAAAATCCTTGGATGCAAGCACTTAAAGTAGGATGGTATTTTGCTCAACTTCCCTTGTTTGGTTAATATCTTAGCCTTTGGGCTCTTACACATATATACACAGCCAATATCGAACAAGCAAGTTTAAGTTACAGAATTGTAATTCTGTATGAGAAAGGCAGGGGGAATTGAGGAAGGCAGAGAGAAAGAATTCCATGCTACATTTAAGAACACTATCAACAGATTAGTTCCCTATATAATAGACACATATTTCAGCTACCCAACTAACTCTACCCTTTCAGCCTAGTTACACGAGTTTAAGTACTAACTCTACCCTTTCAGCCTAGTTACATGAGTTTAAGTTATGATTGGTGCGCATAAAATGAGCTTCTAGAAATGAAATTTATATTATAACCTGGAAACAAATGCATACAACTCCTATCAAAAATTTTTAAAACGGGCAGTTTATAGGAATAAACCAAGCCAAATTGGCTTTACCTAATTCTTGTTGGCACAAACCAGCTCTACAAGCAACAATATTCATAAATTGGGGTGTGTATTAATTTAGGCTGATTGATGGCCCCAAATCACAGCCTGATTCAGTTTGGTATGGAGGTGGACTAGAATACATTTCCAGGCTATTTATTTGTAGCAAACTTCGTATGCTTACAATTTTGGCCAATACGATAGATTTCAAAAGATCCTATACTGGAGGATATTTTATTCATCTACCACTATAAACAAGGTCAGAGGTTCCTTGTACGAGCCTAAAATTACAGAGGAAAAGGGAGGGAGAAATCATTCAGATTTATGTTTAACAAACAAGACATGAAACTGCATCTCACCTATACCCAAATTTCAAGACACCACCAGATTGAGAGACATGGATACTATCTAATACTCCCTCCGGTCCTAAATATAAGACCTAGTTGACTTTTTTGGAAAATCCTAAAAAAACAAAATAAGTTAATTATAACTTGATTTACCTAAGTTTTTCCCTTAGACTAGTTTATTTTATCCATAAACTAATGGATAATCTAAATCTATATCAAATATGTCATTATTTAATAACCTATTTCGCAACCTTAATCTCTCCAAAAAAAAGTCAACTAGGTTTTATATTTAGAACCGGAGATAGTATAATATATTGCTTTCCCTTATCATTTAGTTACTCTTAACTTGAACTTTCATCAACCAGAAATTTACACTTCTCATCTAGCCCACTCCAACATAGAGAATATGTGCTACCAGGCCTTTTCACACTAAAACATTCCAGAAAACCAATAGAGCAAAAACAATACAATGCCCAATCAATCATAGCCTTAATTTAAAAACAAAGAAACTAAATGAAGGGCAAGAAACAAAGTCAACAATGCATACCTCATTGCCAAATACTAGCCCACAAATCAATTCACAACATAACTGCAGAACAATGCACAATGGAAGACCCTTTCTCAACTGAAAGCACATCATCCATCCAAACAACCTCCCCCCACATTTCATCTCCCTCATCTTTCATCACCTCAATTTCAGCAAACCTAATCTTTATCACCTTCCCACTCCCCTCTTCCCAAGCCACAGCCAAATTCCCACAAAAATCACCCAAAATAGCCCCACACAAAAACCTAGGCAATCCCACACTACCCCCACCTTTCTTCCCCAAAATACCCCTAATCCTCAATCCCTTCCATAGCCCTCTCTCCATATCAAACCACTTAATATTCCCCACACAATCATAACAATACAAAACCCCCTTCACCACACACACCCGCCCCCTCCACCCCAAGTCAATCTCCCCCTCCACCGTCTCCCAAACCCTCTTCCTTGCGTCATAAGCAACCCCACCGCGGTCCGCCATCGCATAAACCCTCCCATCCAACACCGCCCCACCGTGCATCCACTTCGCCCGCACCTCCGGCGGGCTCTCCACGGCCTCCCACCGGCCCACCGCGGGGTCCAGCACCTCGGCCCAATGCTCGGACCGGGCCCAATTATCCGCCACGCACCCTCCCATCACATACACCCTCCCATCCACCACCCCGGCCGCCGCAAACTCCCGGCCCACCCGCATGGTGGGCCCGGGGCGCCACTTACCAAACCGGCAGTCCAGAATCCACACGTGGGGGGAGGGGACGTTGTCGATGAAGCCGCCGATGAGGTAGATGTCGTGGCCGAGGGCGGCGTAGGCGGAGGCGGCGGGGGAGGAGGGGGAGGGGATGGTGGGAATTGGGGTGAGGAGTTTTTGGCGGCGGAGGGAGAAGAAGAGGAGGGAGTTGTGGGGGGCGTGGGGGCGGAGGGAGAGGAAGAGGGAGGGCTGTGTGAGGCGGAGGAGGGAGCGGGTGGAGAAGAAGAGGGGGGAGGAGAGGAGGGAGTGGATGGGTTTGGATGTGAGGGAAAGGTTTGGGTGGTCGGAAAGAGGGACTCGAGCTAAGCAGTTCAATGCGACGTCGTCTGGTAGACCGGGGATTAGACTTCCTGGTTCGGTTTCGGAGTCTGAGGAGGAGGAAGAAGATGACTGTAACTTTGACATTGTCTCCGTACAAATGTTTTGGTTTGCACGTGGGTCTTCTACACTGTCTTATAAGACCCACGCGCAAACCAAAACACGAGGTACTGTTAAATTTGATGTTTTCATTAAAATTTTATTACTACGAAATACATAAAAATCATCTAATTATTACTCCCCTGTTCCCCTGATATAAAAGTCCAAAATTTGAATGGTTTTAGTCTAATATAAGAGTTCATCTTACATTCTCTCCTCATTTAATGTTTTTTTTCCAACTTTGCCCCTAACTCCCTTTCAGGAGTATTTATTAATGCTTAATATTTTTCTCTTTCAAAAGTATCACAATAAATATGGGCAATATTGGAAAAGAAGCATTTACTCCAAACATCTAACTAACATTCACATGTTTTCTTAAGAAGCTTTTTTTTGCGGCTAACTCTTATATCAGGGACCGGAGGAAGTAGTAACTAATAATCATAGGTAAAAGTGCAAATATATTCTCCCTCCAGTCCTTATTATAAATCACCAACTACCTTTAAATTTTGGTTCTTAATATAAGTCACCAACTACCATTAACTAACTCATTTATTACAATTTTCTCAATATACCCTTATCATTGGAAAAAAAGATTTCTTTAACTTTCCCAAGAAGAGAGAGAAGATGAAAAAGACACATGTATACTCATAAAGATAAAGGATTAATGAAAAGAGAGAAAAGGTAGTGAGTCATAGTGATAAAGGTTGGAGGAGTGAAAATGGAAAAGACAAAAAAAAATAAGAGCAATTTAATGATGCAACTTCCATTAACCTTCATTCTTTTGTATGTACAATTTGGATGGTTGGAGACTTACAATTTGGACCGGAGGGAGTACTAAACTTTGCTTAGGAGCGTTTCTAATATTCAATTTCACGAGGTGTATCAATAATATTCATATATTGAACATGGAACAAATGTAATACTACTGTTAAATTTGATGTTTTCCATTAAAATTTTACTATCATGAAGTCCATAGAAATCATCTAATTATTACCATGTTCCAATATACTTGAGAGCAATAAAATGTAACTAAGAAAAGACTGCAACATCCTTGATTTGTAATCTGATGTAGTAATTATTTGTTTTAATTAAGGGTATTGTAGTCTTTTTCCAGATAAATTTAATTGCGCTCATGTCTCTTCGGACATCGCAATAATTAGATTATTTCTAGGGACCTCATGATAATAAAATTTCAATGGAAACCATCTAAATTTAAAGGAGTATTACATTTGCTCTATGTTCAATAGAAAAGTATCATTGGTGCATCTCGCGAAACTTTGATATTAGAAATGTTGCTAAGAGCAAAGTTTAGTATCAAATTTCCACATTTGTCCAATAATTAATAATGGAATACTGCTAGTAGAATTCATAGTATAAGAGCCCACCTACAATAATGGAAAAAAGTTGGAAAAATTTAGAAAGTTGCTTATATTTAGAAACAAATTGAAATTTGAAAGTAATCTTATATATAGGAATGAAGAGAGTATTTGTCAAATATTCAATTTTAAGACAATCTCAATGGGAATATTGTCATTTTAGTTTTGTATTTAATCATATACTTTAACAACATATACAATAATAGAAGTAAACACTAAGGGTCTGTTTGGTTGAAAGATAGGAAAGTGAAAAGATAAAGATAGAAGGGTTAAAGATCAATTTGGCCAACAAACTATTTCCAATGTATCAATTTGGCCAACAAACAATAAATGGTCTCATTCTGACCAATGAACAATGAAAATGGTCCATTTGAGCCAATAGGCCAATGGAAAATACTAAAATACCCTTGTTTATGTCACCTCCTCCACCCTCCTCGTTAGTCCAGAATATGGAATTCCAATCTTTAATCCCATTATGTGTAAAAGCCTTCACCAAACTCCTCAATTAAGCCCCTAAACTTAGATTTTGGGATATAGGTAAATTACCCAAAAGCAAGTTTACAATTTGATTTGAGAATCTAAGTTTAATTTACATTCTTTTTTTTAATGGAGTTTAATTTGCATTCTTGTCACTAAGGGTAAACGATTTTCGGTTTGATTTTTTTTATTTTTTTTGTAAAAACTGAATTAACAAAAAATCCGAAATGCTTAAAACTTAAAAACCGAACTAAAATCGAATTATTTTGGTAAGTGAATAGAATTGACAGAAATAACTCATTTTGGTTTCAATGTTTATCCAAACACCAAATTTGTTTTTCATAAGTCCATAATATGATTTTTTTTATTTCAAAATTAAAAATTACAACAAAAAACATAATACAAATTTAAATTCCTCAATACCAATGAATAATATATAACATATCATTTAAAATTAAAATAATACAAAGGTAAATATTTAAGTCTGAAATTTTAATATATTAAAAGAAAATATCAGAAAATTTATATTTTAAAATTTTTAAATATTTTTGTTATTCAGTTATTATCGAATTATTTTTAAAGTACCGAAATGGAAACTGAATACCGAATTTAAAATTCGGATATGTACAAAAACTGAAATAATTGAACCAAAATAAGCGATTTTAATTCGATTCATTTTTTTAGTTTACTTTTCTCACCCCTACTTGTCACAACTCACAAGTTTACTTTGACAGCCTCGGTGGTATGTGCCTTTCTTTTCAACAAGTTGGGCCGGGCTGGGTGTGGGCTGATGTGTGCTCATAGGCTAGAATTGATTGCTGTCTTTTTGTGATTTGGTCCTACTTGATGTATAGCTAGCACAAAAGTTGTTAGAGCCCAATTATGTTAAAGACCTCATTGTTTTGCAAAATCTCAAAATATGGGTCCGCCCAAGAAATCAGTCGAATCACTATTTGAAACCGTTCTGCTCATTAAACCAGGTTAAGTAATAGCTTATGGACATGTGATCTGTTTGTATTTGCTATTGGACCATAGATTTTGAGAAAAATTTACTAAAAATAAAATATAAGGATTGTATTTTGCATTTCCATTGCTGTTGTTAATGAAATTGGACCAAAAATGATAAATTTTGAAAATATAAGAATATTTACACTCAAACATTTTAATCTAAACATTTTTTCAGTATTAAATAATCATTTAAAATTGTTAAGTTAGCGTTTTCCGTTAAGTTAAACTGACGGTGTTAACAAAAAAGGACTAAAAGTATACTTTCTAAATATAAAGGACTAAATTGAAACTTGATGCAAACATAAGGGACTAAAAGTATACTTTAGCCTACACATAAAATATAACTTAATTTTTTTTCAAAATGTTTTTAGTTGTCAATAAATTTTCTGTCAGTTTTACCCCACTTCAAACCTTTTTCCAGTTTATCCCTGGCATTCGACCACCATGTTTTTTTGTTGAAATCGGCCAATTTAATACATTTTTTATTATATGATTCTTTATGATGTTATATTTAATACATGATGGAGTTAGCTTATTTAGGGAGACTTAGGAAATTAGATATATTACTAACTATAATGCTAACAAATGGTGAAAGGAGAAGAAGAAATCATTTATTTCATTTTAAAACATACGGGGTCACTAGCAATACCAATTACAAATATTGACTTTGTCAAGATATATTCACCGGAAAGCAATATAGAAAGCACATCATGTGTTGTTGGGTGCCTACTATATGGGGTACTTAAAAAAACAATGACTTGAAGTTGTTTGTTTCTCTTATGTTAGCCTCATTTCATAATTATAAATCTATGTTTTCTGATTTACAAATGAAATAATTAAAAATAGAGGTTTTGTTGCTTACCATTTTGAGAAACTTTTGTGAACTAATCAAATATTTGTGTGGCTTGCAACTTAGCCTAATAATAGGGAGTTCTTTTAATGAAAACAGACATGCATTAAATTATCATGCAAAATTAAAAAACCAATGAAACAGATTTTTATATAAAAAGAGAAAATAAAACCAAACAGCCTCTAAATTACACATATTTTCTCCTTACATATTTTTTAAAAAGACTATCAGTTGCTTAATATATAAACGTAAAATTTCATAATTAAGGAAAAAATTTATTCCATCTTAAAAAATGCCATTAAAATGCCTAAATGTGTATAAGGAGGTTTTTTAAAACCTGCTACCTTAATTTTTCTTCACCGAAATTTCAATTGTGTCTACATGTGTTTTTATATATGACAAATTAGGATTCATGTTCATAGTAATTGCTACATTATGAATAGGTAATGTGTTGTATTGTTGTTATATAGTATTTGGGAACAATATTAGCATGAAATCAGATATAATTATTTCACCTGTGCACTCACTCTCCTGTATTAGTTATTCCCGAAAACTCTAAATACTCCCCTCTTCTCTTTTCTCTCACGCTGTTTTTCTCATTGCCTCCTCCATCAGTATATCATTGTGCCTTTAATGCTTATTTTAATAAAATTTGAATAAATAAATGTTCATTATATAAAAAGAAGTAACGAGGTAGGTGACATAAGTTGGTTGAAAAGTGCTCATATTTTAAGTGTAAGTTTGAGTAGTAAACTTGTTTTCCGAAAAGAAACTCTTGTTTTAAGATATCAAAATATGGAAGAAAGGAAGTTTTAAAACTGAAATTCGTTCATAGCAATAATTCATGATAACATGTTACAATAATTTATATTCGTTAGATTAGACTCTTACATGTGCGTCTACTTCATGCATTTTCTACATGCATCTATTTCAGTTGTAACAGGAACAATTGTCCTGATTTTATTAAGGTTATAACAAATCATCATGAATTGGTGTGCATTTGTTGTCAGGTAAAACTCGTTAATTAGTAATACTAGTACTTTATAGTAGGGAGTTTATTGCCTTTGTTATTTTCGGATATATTCAACAATACCCATTGTTTTGAGGAAGCTAAGCCACAGACGGTGCTCAACAATTGTGTACGTTATCCAACTCATAGTAGGGTTCGTGAAGGTTATTTGACCACTAAAGCGAGATTGTTAAATAATTATGGTGTGTCAGCTTGGAAAGGTTTGGTTGTTAAGTCTTTAACGCTGCAGGTTCGTGAAGGTTATCTGGCAGGTAAAGTGAGATTATTAAATTATGGAGTGTTAGGTTTGAAAAGTTTGTAAGTCTTTAATACTTATTTCATTAAAACTTGAATAAGTTAATGTTAAATATAAGAAGAAGTAACGAGGTAGGTGACATAATTCAGTTGAAAAATACTCATATTTTAAATATAAGTTGCTTTGAGCAGTGAACTTGTTTCTCGCAAGGAAACTCTTCTTTTAAGATATTAAAATACGGAAGAAAGGAAGTTTTAAAACTGAAAATCGTTTAAAGTAATAATTCATGATAACAAGTTTCTATAATGTATATTCGTTATATTAGTCTCTAACATGTGTCTCTACTTCATGCAGCATTCATCTATTTCAATTGTAACAGGAATAGTTGTCCTGATTTTATTAAAGTCATAACAAATCATCATGATTTGGTGAGCATTTGTTATGTGGTCAAACACGTTAGTAATATTAGTACTTCAAATTTGGTAATTGATTTCCTTGGCCATTTTTGGATATATTCAACAATAGCCATTATTTTGAGGAAGCCACAGACTGTTCAACAGTTGGGTATGTTATCGTGTGACTGTTACATAAAGTAATTAACCAACAGTTGAAATTATTTGGAAGATCAAAATTTCCTTTCAGTGGTGAGGTGAAGGAAGAATATAATATGGGGGAAGATGGAGAAGAGGAAGAGGGGAAAGAGGGATTGAGATTCAAAGAGAATTTTACTGCATCATCATGTTAACTAATTTTAAGAATTTAAAAAATAAAAAACACTTTATAGTATTTGTATTTATATTTTTCTCTAAACATATTTATCTTTTGTATAAATTGATATATAACATATGCAGGCTTCTTTTTTTGACCAAATATGTAGGATATCTCAAATAGCACATCTCCGAAAATCACACCCGTCATCATAATCTAAAATGACTAATGGATATAATCAGCGGATATAATCAGCCGGTTACAAGAAACCAATAAATCGGGCTGGGCTGGGTGTGGGCTTATGGGTTCTCGTAGGCTAGAAATGAACTCTCAGTTTTTTTATTTGGGCCTACTGATGTATAGCCCAATTATTGGTAGAAAAGTTGTTAGAGCCCAATGATGTGAAAGGCCTCATGATTTGGGCCTACTTTTTATTTTTTAAATTTTTTAAATTAGCTAACATTATGATGTGGCTTATAATCTCAATCCTTATTTCCTCTTCCCCCACCTTCTTCCTTCACCTCATTCCTTATCACGTGCAAGTATAGATAGCTGCTCAGACCAATATAATCTTGCATTTCATGAGTTGGGTACTCAACACTGCAAGGAAATTGTGATCTTCCAGCAGTTATCTTTTTTATTTCTACTGATATTTTTTTTATTTTCAGTTGGTAGTTAATTACTTTATGTAACAGTCACACGATAACGTACAAAAATAATGAATACACTACAAGAAAATAGTAGGCTAGTCATGTGGGCTATGTGGCGCATGGGGCAAGAGTGACAAAACAATCTTTGTTTGTCACGCATGAAATCTCCCAAACGTGACATACACTGCATTTGCTTATCTTTGTCGCGTATGGAGATGTTTGCGTGACATATGCATATAAACAACTGTGGGTTATGTAACGTATGGCAGGGCCATACGTCACATGACCCACCTCTTGAGGTGGGTTATGTGACTTATGTCACGTATGGCCCTTCCATACGTGACATAAGTCACATAACCCACCTCAAGGTGGGTATGTGACTTATGTCACGTATGGAAGGTCCATACGTGACATAAGTCACATAACTCACCTTGAGGTGGGTTATGTGACTTATTTCACGTATGGAAGGGCCATACGTGACATAAGTCACATAACCCACCTCGAGGTGGGTTATGTCACGTATGGTGCTGGTCATACGTTAGATAACCCACCTCGAGAGGTAGGTTATGTAGCATATGACAATGGTCATGCGCCACACATACCATACGCCACAAAAGGTTCATGCGTGACATTGTGATACATGTTTAATATGGTCATACGCCACATGTCTTCATGCGTGACATATATCATACGTGACAAGTAGTTCATGCGCCACAGTGACAAGTGCATAGAGTGAAATTTTCCCGCCAACAATTCCCCTATATAAACTCACTTCTAAAATCTCCATATTCACCTCATTTCATTTATTTCCTTTACCATCTCCATCTTTCTTCCTACCCACTATCATTATTTCTTCACTTAAGGTAATGGCCAACTTGCATTTACACATTTTCTACAATTAATTTCATCTACTATTCTTTCACTTTCTTTACTCTACTAACTAATGTTCTTAGTCTATTATTAAATGAATTATGCTAATCTTGTTATTTCATTTTGTAGGTTGCTTTCAACGTTCGGCTAGCTAAATTTGGGACAAAAGACTCATTGACTATTTAGTAACACAATAAAGGACCAAATTCCAAAAAAGGACTCCTAAAAATTATACATATTACAATAAAAACATTTTAGAATCAGAAAAATAAAATTAAAATTTGATTTGGGTAACAATTTAAATTTCCCGCGAGTGCATAAAAAAATTTAGCATATTGTGTCGCGTATGGTGTATGGTGTATGTCACGCATGAACACCAACTTTAAAAGAAATTATGTCGCGTATGGTGTATGTCGCGTTTGGACCAGGTCCATACGCGACATAAGCACCTACTTTTTTTGTGTCGCGTATGAGCCTATTTGTGGCGTTTTTTTCAGCTTGTCACGTCATGTTTTGTGGTGTTTGCTTCACACGTGACATACCTATATTGTCTCAAATTTCAACGCCACTAACCCCTGATTTCATATGCCACTAGCCTATGTTTTTCTTGTAGTGATAGTCTGTTGCTTCCTCAAAATAATGGCTATTGTTGAATATATTCAAAAATGACCAAGGCAATCAATTACTAACTATGAAGTACTAATATTACTAACGTGTTTGACCGCATAACAAATGCTCGCCAATTCATGATGATTTGTTATGACCTTCATAAAATCAGGACGACTATTCCTGTTACAATTGAAATAGATGCATGTAGAGAATGCATGATGGAGAGACACATGCAAGAGACTGATCTAACGAATATATATATTTTTTTTTTTTGGCCAACAAATCTAACGAATATATATTGTAATAACTTGTTATCATGAATTATTAATTTAAATGATTTTCAGTTTTAAAACTTCCTTTCTCCCATGTTTTAATATCTTAAAACAAGAGTTTCTTTTCAAAAAAACAAGTTCCCTTTTCAAAGTTAGCTTCCACTTAAAATATGAGTGTTTTTCAACTTACCTATGTTATCTAACTTGTTACTTCTTCTTATATTTAACATTTATTTATTCAAATTTTATTGAAATAAGCATTAAAGACTTAACAAACCTTTCCAAACTGACATTCCATAATTTAACAATCTCACTTTACTGGCCAGATAACCTCCACGAACCAGCGTTAAAGACTTCACAACCAAACCTTTTCAAGCTGACACTCCATAAATCATTTAACAATCTCACCTTGCTGGCCAAATGACCTTCACGAACTGGCGGCACTTCTTTGAGGGAGATATATAATCCTGATAACAAGTATGATAATATTCAAACCAATGGAACTAGATATCACATGTTACATAGGTTTTTGGGGAAATCTCATATAAAAAACTCAAAATAGAAAAATTTTAAATTGCGTTAGTTAATTTGACAAACCCCAATAGGATTTCAAAATGTATGTGAAAAACTATTTTAATGTCCTCTGCTATCTCATTTCATTTAAAAAAGTTCATCATCTCCTTTATTTAAAATGAATTAAATATGATATTTAAAATGGAAATTCAAATATGAGGGATCAGTAATTCAGTATATATTTGCTGGGAATATCAAATGATGAGTGATATAGAAAATCAGGATAAAACAATAATAAAATAGTGGAAAAGGGAAGAAGAAAGCTACGTTACTGATGTCATTTTACTCATTTTGAAATCTTCCCATTTTGAGCATTTTTATATGTTATGAAATCTTCCCACTTTAAGCAGTTTTAAATGGGGTCTTTCCTTTTTTCCCCTTAAAATAGTTTTATAAAGCTAAGGATAAAATATATTTTTTATGCTTTATTTTTACACTAAATCAGTTTAGTCTTTTATCTTGAAAAGTACAATTTTAGTCCATTTTCCTTAATTTCATTAACAAATCTTAAATGTTATTTTGTAGTTAAATGTGGATAAAAAATAACTAACTTTTAAACTGTATGGTTAATTACTCTAAAAAAGATTAATTTAAGCATATTTTATCAACAATTAATCTTAAATTCAACATTTAAATTTGTTGAGTTAGTGTTTCCCAAAAAGTGTAACTAACAATGTTATAATAAAAAATGACTAATAGTGTGTTTTCCTAAGATAAAGGAATAATTAAAACTTAGAGTAAACATAAAAAATAACAAATATTCTTTAACTTTAGTCCAAAAAAAGTATTCTTTAACGTTTTATAAAAGACTGAAATCACTTCAACTTCTTTATATTGATTGCATCAAGTTTTCGTTCAAACAATGTTATTGCAGAAATTGCTGTTTACGCCCGAGAAAATTTGATTCCATATCTTCCTCCAATAATAATAATTTTTTAAAGAAAACTTTAAAATAATTGGTATGAATAGTCAAGCAAAAACATTACGTTTGAAAACAAAAAGTATCAAATTTTAACGCAAATAATAGTTCATCTAACTTCGATTTAGATAATAAAAAAGGAACTAAATTATTTGATTTTCTTACTTTATATAATTGATATTGCAATAATTTTATAATTAATATAATATTATGTTAATAATCTCTTTTTTAAAGAGAGTTCACGGAAATGACTCCGCCATGGTTTCAAAGAGAAGTCACCTCCGTTGAAGTGTCAACGCCTTCTTTTTCTCCAATTAGTCACAATAGAGAGTGCTTATTTCAGTATATGAAATCAATTAAGCTTTTTGTCAATGAATAAAGTTTACCTCAGTGTAAATTTGTGGCAGGTGAAGGCCTCGGAAGTCGGAATCGCAGATAGTCACCAATAAACTCCATGATATTTTTAAATCGGCCTATGTAGTTTGTCGTGGAAAGGAAAGGTCCTACTTTCTCACCTAACAATAAATAGATTGGAAGATCTGAGGAGTACAATCTGATAGAAAAGATCTTTGAGGACGTCAAAATTGTTGAAAAAATAGAGACGATGACGAAGAAAAATCAAGGCATTAAACGCTAACTTGTTGGCATGGAGTTTTATTGAGGTTGCTGAAACACCCTTGGAAATAACGTTTCATACATGAGTTCTAGTGAGGTTGCGTATAGCGGGACACTTTCATTGTGATTTTATCATTTTCATAATGTATCATTCGCAGTTATGATGAGGCCCAATCCAAGTAAATCAGGCCATTATCTATTACAATTTTAATGTTGAGCTCAATTGCTCAAATATACGTAAATCGTACAGATAAATCAACTTCCATATTTATGTTTCCAAATCTTCCACCTAATGCACCAACCTCTGCATAAGAAATCTGAACTAAGGCCTTCAAAAAAATCTACTGTGCCAACTATACTCAGATCAGGCATGCATGCACACCTTGGGGGAAAAAAAAATCAGACATGCACATATCAGTGGAAATGTTGCAAATTCAAACATGACATATAGCATAAGCATACTGAATGAGTGTTAAATAATCTCAAGCTCCAAAATTGCAATTAGAAACGTAAATCAATTGAAGAACAGAATGAGCTAAGGAAACAGATTCTAGGAGAACCAAATGGAAAAAGAGCCAGAAATGAAAAAAAAAACTGAACAAACCTAATTTTTAAAACACATGATTTGCGAAAATTTAAACATCAGTTGCTAAATTCTCCTCCAAGATCCAGCAAAAAATCAAAGTAATGACGATCAAAATCATATGAATTCACTCACTACAATTTTGTTATTCCCAAAGGAGTCAGGGGATATTTTTTAAGTTTTCGTGGATTGGATTGTGAATTTTCTTGATTGAGTGTGCTTGGTTGGGCTTATTTTTCAAAATACGCTGGCTTATTTTGAATAAGCCAGCTTATTTTGGGTGTGTGACTTATTTTTATGTTTGGTTGGGCTTATTTTTCATCTAGCTTATTTGAAATAAGCCAGCTTATTTATAAGCCACACAAGGTAGCTTATTTCTGAAAATAAGCCAGCTTATTTTTCAACATGACTAAAAAATGAGCTAGCTTAAAAATAAGCCCCTTTTAAACAAAAAGTCATCCAAACATGTTTATAAGTCAAATGGAAAAATAAGCCACTTTTTTCAAAGTTCATCCAAACATAAAAATAAGCTAACCCAGAGCTTATTTTCCAACTGACTTAAAAATAAGCCACCTTAAAAATAAGTCACATTTCCATAAGTGGAACCAAACACACCCATGACAGAGGAATTGAAGTTCTTGAGAAGATAAGGTGAATGGATGAAACATTTGTGAGAGAATCTCCAAAGCTGAGTCTGAAAGCTTGTTTGGTTGTAGGAAAGTTTGTTAAAGAATTAGAAATGGAAAGGGTAAGATGGAAAGTGGGGGTAATGATGAGAGAGTAAAGTTTGTGGGTCCCACGATAAGTGTGAGATGGAGAGAGAAAACTTGTGGGCCCGAGATATATGTAAATGACCATATTACCCTTAACTTTTTAATTTATTTACAACACACTTTCCCAACTTTAGTGCAACCAAACGTACCCTTGAGTCTTCACTTCAGCTGAAATGGTGGGCTTAAGACTTTTTTAATTTTAATTAAAAACACATTGTTCTATATCAATAAATATTTCTGGAATATCCGCTGGTTAATCCGTCAGGAAAATTTACTTTCTGATGAATCTGACAAAACCTAATTTTCGACAGTGTTTCTGTCACTGTCCCGTCAAAAATTACCGACGGATTTTATTCTGTTGATAATTTCCAATGGAAAGCACAGGTTTTTGGTAGTGTTGAATTCCGAATTATAGCACTCAAAACTCAAAACTCAGTTGTACTCTATTCTTCCTCATCCAGTATCCTTTGAAAAGCATTGTGCACTTGTTGTTATGGAGCTAGTTTTGTAAGACTTTGCATGTGCTAATAATTTTACGTCACATAGCTTGCAGGTTTTATGGTCCAATGTTTATATTCATGAGAGGTGGTTTGTAATATATGGCCGGTCATTCAAAGATAAAAACCTCAATAAGGAGCACTCACTCATACTTCCTTCTTTTAGAAATACTCCCTCCGGTCCTAAATATAAAACCTAATTGACTTTCTTAGAAAATCCTATAAAAAAACAAAATAAGTTAATTAAAAATTGATTTACCTAATTTTTTCCCTTAGATTAGTTTATTTTACCTATAAACTAATGTATAATCTAAAAATATATCAAATATGTCATGAATTAATAACTTATTTCGCAATCTTAACCTCTCCAAAAAAAGTCAATTAGATCTTATATTTAGGACCGGAGGTAGTATCATTTTTCACACTATCAGACGTTGTGAATGAAGTTCATGACAACAAAAAGCGAAGCAAAATGGTGTTTGTTTCAGAGAGAATATTGTTATCATTGACTTAGCGGTTCAGTGCTTGTTAGTGTGTTTCAATACGGGTCAACCGATTCACAGGCTACACTACTTCTACTAATAACTTTGACTGGACACCAGTTGCAGGTTCCCGGGTCAACTTAGCCGATCTAGTCCATTTTTAATACACTGGTTGCATGTGCTCTGTATGTTGCATTGTGTGTTACTTCTATACTCTTGAAATCATTGTACTTAACTTTTGGGTTTAAATATTCAGTTGATTTTTTTTATAAAAAATCATATTATGTTTATTAAACAACAACGTAGTCATTATATGTCACTACTTTAAATCAGGTTTTGGACTAAGCTATGTTAAATCAGTTAAATAACATTTTAATCATGACACTCCATAAGAGGCCCTCACCAATTGGGTTAGTCTCAATATAAGCACAATAACAAAAGCACAAGTAGTCTTCACAAGAATAATACCTTGTAACTAAGTTATTTAAATTAAGAAATTTAAGGATTAAGACCTTACAGTGTCTTTTTTCGTTGAAGCTTTAATTTGTTAAGGTGAAGTTATGACTACTGATAAAGGACTTATCTTACAAACATTAAAATATCACGTTTAAGATAACGTTACATATGGAAAAAAAAATAAAAGATTTTATTTGAGAAATGAGTATATAAATTATGAGATAACATTCAATTATGTTAATCTGATGATGACTGAATCTCATAACCGAAGCTTGGACTACCATAGTCTCCTTGAAACTTCCATTTCAAGAAACATTTATATTGAGTTATTAGTTTATAAGAGAATTTGTTGTGATGCATGTCATGTGCCAATTTAGGTTATTTGAAATTTGATTTCAGAATAAACCATTTGGAAACGGTGTGATATCTCAAATAAATCTGATTAATTAAAGTTTAGCTAATCAGACTTTGAGCTACTATATAAATTAAAGAATTATTTATTATTCTGGATGGAAAATATTGCATTGGATACTTGAACAATACCACAATAGGGAGAGAATAAATAAAGTCTCTAGATGTCCTCGCTACTTCCTTCTTTGATTGTGTGTGTGTGTGTGTGTGTGTGTGTGTTTGTTTGTGTAATTAATATGTTATGATCAAGCAAAAATTAAACCACATTTAGTTTCAAACCTATTTTTTTTAAGCAAAAAATATCTCTAGAATAAATATGCAATTAAATTATCTCTACACTAATTATTATAGTGGTGGAACCAAAACTTTCTAAGACCCTTTTCAAATAACCTATGTATTGGGACTTGTAACAAAAACCTTGAGATATCCATTCAAACCTTGTGGGTTTGAATTTGCCTTAGGTTTTGAATGTTCAAAAACCACTTCAACATTATTTTGGTCACAATTGGACTTTATTTGCTTTGAAAATCGATCAATTTTTGATGAGTCATGTGGTGCCAAACATATTGCAATTTATTAGAACAATAGTTTACTTTAACTCTAATATCGACATATTATATCTTCTTTTATTTGTAGAGAAAATTGAGGGTTCTATGTCGTAATAAAGTTTGACAAAGAGCATATGAAGGTTTCTTTCCCTACGATTTTAGAAAGAATTAGGTTTAGAATGTTCAAAAATCGCTTATATCATTAGTTTGATCGTTGCAAACTAACTTTTTCGCTTTTAAAGTCAATTTTGATGACTTTGGCCAAACATATCACAAATTGTATAAGAATAATTATTTACCTAAACCCTAATATTAGCATATTTTATCATCTTTTTATTGTAGAGAAAAATGAAGGTTTTATGTCGTAACAAAGTTTGACAGAGAGTCTGAGGGTTTCTTTCCACGTGATTGTAGAGAAGAATTAGGTTTGAAATGTTCAAAAACTGCTTATACAATAAGTTTGGTGTCACAAACTAACTTTTTCACCTTTAAAATCAAATTGGATGACTTGTACGAAATATATAGCTAATTTTAGGATCCAGATTCCCTCAGCGGCCAATTCCCTCAGCTTCCCGCAACAACATGACACATCAGCAACAATTATCTCTTCTCTTTCGAATTCTCAACTCATTGCTCGCATGGCTGCATGGCCTCTTCCACTTTTCCCAGATCACCATAACAAACAACATTTGCATCCATTATCTGAAACAATTACTCTTTAAGTTTACTCCCTCTACTCCCTAATCGTCCCTTCCGGAGCTGACCTCGTGGCGTCCGCTGCCCGCCTGACCCCCGCCTTGAATGTGGCCGCGTCCATACTGGCTGCCTCGGCGTCCACCACCTCCATATCCACCTCCACCACAGATATATCCACCTCCGCCGCCGTAACCACCGCCGCCGCCACCGCCGCTGCTACCACGAGACTGAGCTTCGTTCACAGTGATATTCCTTCTTGGCTGAGGGCGCCGTTGTCGGTGGCCCAGGCAAGGCCGTCGACGAAGCAACGATGGAGAGGAAGAGGAAGGTGATAAGGGTAAAATGGGAAAAGAGGATGTAATGACGTGTCAGTTTTTAAGCGCATCATGAATTGGACGGATGATATTAAGTGAGTGATTGAATGTACGGACGGATTTTGGACGCTGAGAGCCGCTGAGGGGAGCTGCCGGTGAGAAAATCCGTTTCCTAATTTTATAAATACAATTATTTACGTTTATCCTAATATTGACATATATTATACTCCATCCGGTCCTAAATATAAGACATAATTTACTTTTTTGACAAAACCTTAAAACGCAAAATATAAATCAATTATAAATTGATTTACCTAATTTTTCCCTTTAAACTAGTTAATTTAACCTATAAACTAATGAATAATCTAAAAATATATCAAATATGTCATAATTTAATAACATATTTTGTAACCTTAACATTTCCAAAAAAAATCAATTAGGTCTTATATTTAGGATCAGAGGAAGTATTTTTTATAGAGAAAATTGAGGGTATTGTAACAAAGCATGACAAGGATAGTATGAAATCCTTTCTCGAGGGGCTAAGGAGAATTTAAATTGTTAGATAAAAATATAAAAGAATATTGTGCATGGTGGGCATGGTGTTTCCCATATATAAATGGCTTTTTAATTGGAAAAGAGATCAATTTATGTTTAACCGTGGTAAGACTTGAATTCGTGAGTGTACGAGGGCTGTTGATTGTTCTTGTAAAAAAAGGTTCGCCTTTGATATGGTTTTTAAGGCAACGAGCGTTTCTCAAAACCAACTTAAAGTCGGTGCAGTTCTGTTAGAGCTATAATATACTCCCTCCGTTCCTAAATATAGGACTTAGATGACTTTTTTGAAAAATCCTAAAAAAAGCAAAAAATAAGTTAATTATAAATTGATTTACCTAACTTTTTCTCTTAAACTAGTTTATTTTACCTATAAGCTAATGGGTAATCTAAAATGATATCAAATATATCATGATTTAATAACCTATTTCGCAACTTTAATCTTTCCAAAAAAAAAGTTATCTAGGTCTTATATTTAGGAACGGAGGGAGTATGTTTTTTGGCTCATTCTTATTTTTAGTCTGTGCCGAAAGTGATATATGTTTTTTCTGGCCAACTGTGCCGAAAGTGATAATACGACAGTAGTATTAGTTACAACATTGATTCACCTTCATCAAAGTTAAAATGAAATGAGTGTATGGTTGAGATAGAGATGAATAATCATGAGAAACGTCAAACTAAAATGCATTGAATCATGCATTGAAATAACGTTAGAAGGTAGTAGTACTGAATACTGATATATGTTTTCGGCCAAAAAAAAAAAAAAAAAAAAGAATACTGATATATGTTCAGAGCATTCATTGTTGATTGAGGGAATAGGGTAGAGGATAATGGCTAAGAAGTATAGGGGGAAACGGCAGTAAGTGTAGAGACGAAGACAACAATAAATGAGAGAAGGCATCGCAGCTATCGATGCTTAACAAAGGTCGCCGTCTTTTGGGCCGTAATTTCAGTCTCTCTCCTCATAATAACTCATAACGCCTCCAACCCTAGCCACACATCTCTCTCTTCTCTGCCACCCCCCTCACCCCCTCCACAAAACCCTCCTATTTCTCTTTTGTTTTCACGTGATCCACCCTCTCTCCTCATTCATCATTCTGTTGGGGTAGACTCTTCATTGCTCAACACACTAAGCTATTTTTCGATTAATACATTAGATCAGTTACTAACTTACAGTTATGAGTTATGATGATGCTTATAGTAAGTTATAACCCCTTTGTTGGCCAAAAAAAAAAGTTATAACCCCTTCATTTCAAATATTAAGACCAAGTACTCAATTATGAATGACAGTTCATATATAATGGTCTGTTGGAATATAATTATAGTAAGGCACAAACTGCAAATTCTTCACAAACCGTTAAAGTTAGTCAAAATAATTAATACTCCCTCCCGTCTGGTCCTTAATATAACTTATCAACTACTTATTTCGCACATATAAAGCTATGATAGTTGGGTCTTAAAATTAATGTCAGTAATCACTTCTCTCACTATCTCCATTAAGTATCTCATATTGGTGGATTGTACTCTCTCTGGTACTTATTATAAGACATTAACTATAAATTCTAACAAACCAATAAAATCCAGAAAAATAGCAAGGAAAAAGTATTATAATAAATATGGACAATATAGGTAAAAAAGTATTAACTCCAGCCACCCAACTAACATTCACATGTTTCCTTGAGAGTTTTTTGGTGGCTAGCTCTTATATTAGGTATTGGAGGGAGTATATAATAAGTCATCGAGTGATGTTATGAATTGCTTTTCCTTTGGTATTTACATTGCACACATTTAATTTAGAAAAACACTAATATTATGTTACATAACTACTTAACTAATATAATTAATAATAATGGATAATTAATTGAGTTGGTAAATGTGTTTCAACCTCGTAAGGATGAGAACGTATGGCACGGGACCTGTTATGTGTGCAACACTCCTACCTCTCAAGCCTGCCTAGATTAGTCGGTTTTTAATAGGCGTAGAATTACCGGATTAAAGATTAATATGTGCACAAGAATAGATTGTGCAATTTTGTTGAGTCATTAGTTTGACCTTTGACTTTGAACAATAATAGTTTGTACGTGGCCTCCGTTCACCTTCTTGGGCGAACGATTACGTTAACATTAGCCACAGTCAATGAGTGATATCTTAATGTTCATTCATCTGGGTTTCTTCAAGCTTCTACCTTTTTCCTTTTCTTCCTTTTCATGGCCTCCTGCTTTCATCCTTTTCCAATTTTTCTTTCAGTTCTCAATTTTTCACTCCCTCAACAACGTTTTCCTCATGTTCTAAATATACAAGTATTAATAAATGTGAAAAAAAGTTAAGAGTAGAGTAAGAAAAAATATATTGAATGATGAAAGAACATAAATGTGATCTCTTATATTTTAAACTAAAATTATTTAAATTTTAAACTCTCAATCAAAACAGTTAGAGTACTCAAAGCTCACATTTAAACACCTTGACTAACTTTAACAGTTAGCAATAGCATCCCCCGGTATCCCGACCCAGCCCTCTCTCTCCATGGGCCCCCACCCCCAGAGGCTTGTTTCTGAGCCTTCCTTCATCTGAGCTACTATATATACACCCATACAACCCCTTCCCTTTCAACTACCCATCCCTTTCTAAGAGCACTATTTCCCTTTCCTTTCTGTTATTCTCTCAAGCCCTTCGTTCCCCTTTCTCTTCCTCCATGGATTTAGCTTCAAGCTCTCCTTCAAAGCCCACAAGCTTGTGGGTATTCACCCTCCCTGCCTTCCTCGGCTCTGACCACTTCACAGCCGACCCCTTCACTATCTTTTCCATCCTCCTGGCTTTCATTGCCTTTTTCCTTCTCACTTGGGCCGTCTCTCAGGGCGGCCTGGCCTGGAAAAACGGCCGCAACTCCAAGGGCCCAGTCCCCATCCCTGGGCCCAGGGGCATCCCTGTCTTTGGCAGCCTATTCACCCTTAGCCGCGGCTTGGCTCACCGCTCCTTAGCCGCCATGGCTAAGGCCCGTGACAACACTCAGCTCATGGCTTTCAGCCTCGGCTTGAGTACTCCTGCTGTTGTCTCATCTGACCCCACCATTGCCCGTGAAATTCTCACCTCCCCTCACTTTGCTGACCGCCCCATTAAGCAGTCGGCTAAGAGCCTCATGTTTAGCCGAGCCATCGGCTTCGCTCCTAACGGCACCTATTGGCGCCTCCTCAGGAGAATCGCTTCTTCACACCTTTTTGCTCCCAGGCGTATTGTAGCCCATGAAAGTGGTCGCCAGCTAGAATGCGCCGACATGCTGCAAAATATAGCAAACGAACAAAACACACAAGGGACTGTTTCCCTGCGTAAGCATCTCCAAGCTGCTTCCCTTAACAACATCATGGGAAGCGTGTTTGGAAGAAGGTATGATCCAACGGTGGAGAGCGAGGAACTCAAGGAATTGAAAGACATGGTACGTGAAGGTTTTGAACTCCTTGGTCTTTTAACTGGTCTGATTATATCCCTTGGCTTAGCTCCATATATGACCCACATCGTATCGTGGAACGTTGCTCCAAACTTGTCCCTCGTGTTACAAAATTCGTGTCCTCCGTCATAGTACAACACCGTGCCGCCGCCAAAACAGGGAAACCCTCTGACAATGATGACTTTGTCGACGTGCTCCTCTCCCTAGAAGGTGAAGACAAACTAGCAGAAAACGACACGATCGCCGTGTTATGGGTATGACTACCTCCCTCCGGTCCTAAATATAGGACTTAGATAACTTTTTTATAACTTTTTTTTTTAGAAGTTAAGGGTGCAAAATAGTCTATTAAATCATGACATATTTAATATATTTTTAGATTATCCATTAGTTTATAAGTAAAATAAACCAGTTTAAGGGAAAAATTAGGTAAATCAATTTATAATTAACTTATTTTTCTTTTTTTTAGGATTCTTCAAAAAAGTCAATTAGGTCGGATTTTAAAAGCTAAGCTAGCAGAGTCACGTCCTTGTAATAAGTTGAGTTAATGTGTTTTTGTTTTTTTATGCAGGAAATGATTTTTAGGGGCACTGATACGACCGCGCTTTTGACGGAGTGGGCAATGGCGGAGATTGTACTGAACCCGCATGTGCAGGATAAGCTGTACAGTGAAATCCACAGGATTGTTGGTGACGAAGGGGAGGTGACGGACGCTGACGTGGCCAGGATGCCATACTTACATGCTGTGGTGAAAGAAACTCTAAGGGTGCACCCTCCTGGCCCACTCCTTTCGTGGGCCAGGCTGTCCACGTCAGATGTCCACCTCAGCAACGGAATGGTGATTCCTGCCAACACGACGGCTATGATAAATATGTGGTCTATCACACACGATCCGGGCGTGTGGGAATCCCCGCTTGATTTCAAGCCCGAGAGGTTTCACGAGAGCGAAGGCGGGGTTGACGTGGACATTCGGGGCTCGGACCTCCGCCTGGCCCCGTTCGGGGCGGGCCGGCGGGCCTGTCCTGGGAAGAACCTTGCCATTGTCACTGTTGCGCTGTGGTTGGCTAAGCTGGTTCATAGGTTCAAGTGGGCCTCTGACCCGGCCCATCCCGTTGATCTCTCTGAGGTGCTTAAGCTGTCCTGTGAAATGAAGTACCCACTGCATGCTGTGGCGATTGAGAGGAGGAATGCTTTTTATTGAGGAGTGTAAGTATCAGTATCAGTCTCGTGAGGTGTCACTACATGACGCAACTTATTGGGTTCAATTATGATTAGGGTATTATTAGTTTATTTTAATTTGGAGTTTTTTAAGGTTATGCAATATGTATATTTTGGTGAGGCAGCTTTTCAAGTTGGAAAGATGCTAGGCCTCTCATATCTAATGTGAACGCATGTTGTCTAATATATTATGATGATTTCCCAAATTTGAGGTTGTTGTGCGTGCTTTTATTTTTCTAAGTTGTTATGATGTGAATCGTACGGTGTCGTATGTGTTGGTAGGAGAACAATAGTTATTGGTGTTGAGTTTTCACTTCGTACAGTTATCATTGAGAGGGGGCTACCATTTTGGTCAAATCATTGTCAGGTGTCGTGCCTGTTTAATTTACTTTTTCTTTAATAATAACAGTGCCCTAATTCGGTTTATTAATATCGATAATGAAGATTTGAAGGTATAAGTGCTGTTCATATAGATAATGTTGTACACTCTCCCAAAACCATTATTGAGATTCAAATACAAGTTCTCATCTCCATTCTTTTGGTTGAGATCCACTTGCCAACTCAAACTTCTATCAAGCCATATTTTTACCAATTCTTATTATGCAATATTTTTATCTTGTTTAATTTATCTGTTGCCTATTCATATTTTTATCTCCTTTTTACGCATTCATTTTTACCAATTCATAAGATTCGTATCTGTAAACTATGTTGCTTGAAGAAAACCTTACTTGAGATTTCCCGGTGATAATAGTCTACAATTTCTGACAACGATTGGACTATTTTAATATTTAAATCATGGATTTGACAACAGAAACGAACATAAAGAAGTTGTTTCAACATAATTTATAATATGATACTATACTACAATACTACTTCTACATATATGATCACTTAATATATCTTAGCATATAATAAAGCCAAATGGCCATTTGATTGTAACATAATGTCTTACATGTTATTGTACTATATAATTATACGGTGGTTTATAGAATAAATTAATTTTAAAGAAAAAAGTTAACTAATGATATTTAAAATGTTTAATTTTGCATAATCAATTTCTCTAAAGAGTTAAAGTGGCTTATAATTAAAAACTGGAGAAAGTGTGTGTGTGTATTAAGTAAGTGGTAGGTGGTAAGGATCAGCTTATACATTAAATTTGTTGCCTTCTAAGTTTTAAGGTAGTACAGTATATATAGTTGAAGTTAAAGGATGATTCACGCTTTGCATGTTTCAATCAATACGATATTTTTATTTTTTTAAATAAAAAAATATTTTTATATGGGTTGTGATTTCGGGATTAAATTAAAAATGTTAAAATTAGGTGAGTCATTCGACTCTCGCTTTTTTAAGTTTTAGCAAACCTTGCGTGTTTTAGAAGCTTAATTAGTTCACTGTGAACGTAAATAGTGTGAAGTCTTGGTCAGTTTTTAAGTTCTTGCGTAGAATATCGGTTCTACTTTGATCTGTTGAATGATTAATTAAATAATGGATTTGATTCCTTTTTAAAGAAACGCGTCATCCGTTACACAGGTATTATAAATATTAGATAGTTATAAGAAGGGAATAATTCGTATCTCCTTTCGATCTCACTTAAAAAAAAAAAATCTCCTTTCCAACCTTTTTGTGTATAAAAATCATTGCAGTAACCTGGGGTGTGTGGTTGAGTGACAATGACTCATTCACCCTTAACCAATTGTCTGGGGTTCGATCCTTGGCGTTGGGTATGGAGAAGCATTAAATCTCTCAGGCCAGTTATATCACCCTTTGAGGTGCTTACAAATCAGCGGGGGATTAGTCTCTCACTTGTCGAGTGAAAGATACCTTGATCATGGAAAAAAAATTGTTGCAGTAGACATATCATATTTCCAGTTGCGAATTTAATTTGGACATTTAGTTTCCCCCTACTGACTGCGATACCATATTATGAAAGGGGTCTTATTTATTAGGCCTCATCCATATATATTCCATATTATAATTATATTACTATCAGTGGTATGACAATTTTTTGATTTTTTTTTTCCAAATGTGAATGCATCTTATTCAAGTTTAAGATCTATTTTCTCCCGATACGCTAAGTTCCTAAGGATTATAGGTATCTTCAAATTTGTTTAATTAATATGGACACAGATATTAAAAATGATAATAACTAGCTTTAATCAAGCTAAGTAATGGTCAATGATATTTTTATTCACGCTAAATTCTATACCCAAACCTAAGCGCAATTGAATTTATCCATTGATTTTGAAAGTTTAAATTTAACTTCCATGAACTTTTATTTTCCTTTTTCTTTTGTACTTTTTGCTGTTAACTCGTCATTATATTTTGATGGAAATTGACTATCTATATATGCATTGTGCAAGGGTTATTATTCTGAGAATTGAAAGAGATATGCATGGCAAAGAGATAGAGAAGCATTGATGTTTACTGTTTTTTATTATAAAAGCGGAATGACTCTATTTTGCCCTTCAAGTAACCATGTTGGACCACTGCGCACCCTCAATTAACACTGGGTACAATTTTACCCTCAAAATAATCAAAGTGATCCAATTTTATCTTATAACGAATGTAATGTTGACACGTGAAACTTGAAGGGTAAAATATGGTCATTGTCCATTATAAAATTATAGTTTAAGCAAGATATAAAAGTAAATATTTGTTATAAAATTCTTAACCAATGCCTAATCCCACTAAGATTTGGGGTGTTTTGTGTCAATCTCACATGACAATTTCCATTAAAAGATAATAGTAAGTTAACGACAAGAGTCCATAAAAAAAAATAAGAATCAAGGTAAGGTGGTTAAATTTAAAGTTTAAAATGTGGGTGTGGCTATATACAATTGCATCAAAGTTGAAAGGGAAGATTTGTAGAATTTATCCTTTTTTAATGATTATCACATTTTCCTTCGTCATTTCATTAGAACTTTTATTAAGAGAATCATGATTCAACAAAATCTCTCACGATACTACAATTTCTGCCCTAAAACTTACAAGACAAATTTGATTTTAACTCCTTTCTTTTAGTTTTAATGTTGTCAGGAATTCAGGGACAATTTTTCTATTAATTGATTAAAATGCGTGTTACTTGAAGAAGTATGTAAAATTAAGGGAGATAACTGAAAATTATGAATGATATAAAAAGTTTTTTGTTGGATTAATGAAAAATATAGGATTTGGATCTCTCCATTTCCTCTTCATCACTCCAGTTCCCTCCTCTACCATGATTTTTCAATGTTCATGAGACAATTTTTCTGTTCGATTTCACCCTTAGATTTTACATAAAATTAGTAATATTTTAATATCTCATGGATGAGAAATAGTCCTTTTTTGGTTTTATAATTTTCCAAATACTTAATGCTTAAAATTCTGTATTATTTTAAGTGAAAGCATTGAAACTCAAGAAAAATCATATAAAATTTAAAAGGAATTATTTTAGTTCATAAGATATAAAATATCACAAATTTTATGTAGAGAATTGAAGATGAATGGAGAGGAAATGGAGAAAATTCAAATCCAAAAATATAATATTGAAAAATAAGCTTAAGCTTCGTTTACATACTCAGCCACTACTTAAAACCGAAAATGTGCATTTGCTTTATGAAATATATATTGAAAAAGAAAATTTCTTTACGCTTTAATTTTTTAGTGATTGTGTATAGAACCGCAAGCCTTAATTTTAATTTTTTCCTGAATATAGACTTACAAGCTTTACGCTTTAGAGTATAAAAATTACAGGAATAATTCTGGAGAATTATAGGCTTGATAAGTCAATCACATCAAAGACTCTAAATTTATGAATGGACAAAGGTCCATTTCTAACAAGAAAAGATGTAACGATAAAAATGAGTAATGACCTTAAAACTGGAACAGAAGATTTTGCTAATAAAAGTTGGATTTTTTCGTGGGGCAAGGTCATATTTAAAGGTTTCTTCCGCAAACATATATGGGCGGGCACGCTATTGAGTAAAAGTAACACCTACACCAAGGAGAATTTATTGGTATAGTTCCAAATTTTGTCCTAGTTCTGGTAAAAAAAAAATTGCCCTAGTTATTTATTAGTTATTTATTGGGGTGCGGTTGAAGATGAAGATTTATACAAGTTTCTCTAGGGTAAAAGAATGAAAATGAAAGGCACATGCATTAATGCCAATTTTAGTATTCCAGCTCCATCATCGAATAATATGATTTAGTGATGTTATATCTTGGGATATATTGAGAGATATGCCTAATATAGATGAACAAAACTTAACGGGAAGCGGCCATAGAGTGTCAAACAATCAAACAAATGAAATGCAGACCAGCATTGTAACCTAGTTTTGTTTTTGGCCAGAAAGCATTTTAACCATTGAAATGATGTAGTGGGTCAGCTTAAACTCAAGAAGTATTACTCCCCCCTACACAAATACACAATACTATAACTTACTAATGTTAACTACTCCCTCATGTCCCTAATATATGAGCCCAAAATTGAATGGCTTTGATCCCTAATATAAGAGTTCATCTCACATTATTTTCTCATTTAAAGTGTTTTTTCCTACTTTGCCCCTAACTCTCTGTCATATTTATTAATGCTTATGTATTTCCCTCTCTTAAAAGTATTATAATAAATATGAGAAATATTGAAAAAAAAACATTAACTCTAGAGAACCAACTAAAATGCACATGTTTTCTTAATAAGCGTTTTTTCGCAGCTAGCTCTTATATTAGGGACGGGAGGGAGTTAATCGTTATATTTGAGAAAACATTAGAAGTTGTTGAAATCAATTAGTGCTTGGAACATAATTTTTCTAAGTTTACTTCAATTTATGAAGAGGAATGAGAAAAAAAATATGAAAGAGAGTGTGTATTGAAAACATGAGAAAGAGTTTTGTTAATAAAGCGCAAAATGAAAAAAATAAAATTAAAGGGCTAAAGTGTAAAAATATAATGTCCAAGTAATTGTCATGAAGGGGCAAAAATGCCTACGTAAATTTTTTTGGAGCAAAATTGTCCATCGAATTTCAAAACTGGGGTAAAAATGTTCATCACAGTTAATTTTTTAACTTTTTCACTTATCATATTCTGCCCCGTCATCATCAAAAATGGACAAATAAATACATAAACTTGTCATATGTTTTTGTGAGAGATGAATCGACAGAAAATGATGCGTTAAAAAGTCAAAAAAATAACTGTGACATACATTTTTGCCTTAGTTTTGAAATTTGATGGGCAGTTTTTCTCCAAAAAAATTTAAGCCGACATTTTTTCCCTTTTTAACAATTATGTGGGCATTTTTGCATTTTAACCCTAAAATTAAATGATCAAACAAAAAACAACATTAGCTTGTAGTACTACATTATGGGACAACTTTATCCAAAAACATTAACTTACATTGTGTGCTAGAGGGAGTGAACTAGTGGGGGATTAAAAAGGTCAAACATAAGTTGAATTCTCATCAAAATTTTGAATACTAACTATTAATTGAATGCTTTGAATCTCTTTTAAAAATGATCAAATACTTAACGTACAGTTTTTATATATTATTTGACACATTGACAATATAACATTAATCCACTATTCAATCACACCAAAATCAATAATCTCTAATTATTTTTTATTCAACTGAATAGCTTTTATAATAAAATATCAAAATACATAAATGATTATAACACATTAATACACACTGACAGTGTCTTAATCACTAAACTAAATGATTATTAACACAAAAATTATTATTAAATTCAATGAGTGTTTATTGCCATCAGTCGGCAAAAAACAAAAACCAAAACACACACACACACACTATATATATATATATATATATATATATATATATATATATATATATATGAGTGTGTATTAAAAATTTACCAATTCATCTACCGTTCTGGTTATTACTCAGGTTAAACTGTTTCCAGAAAGTTACCATGAGTTGTTGTGCACCTTTGTTAGCAACCCGTACGAACTAATTGCACGATTAGATTGCTTGGTTTCGGGCTAATTTACCTAGGAGTCCACATGCAGACAAGTGCACCCTGCTCTTTTTTTCTTTTTAAGTTAAAGGAGTAAGCATTAAAAGTCAGAGATCATAAGCAAGAAGGAAGGATTAACTCTTCTTTACTCATGACCTCCTACATTCCTAACCATAATCTTGTACAATTTTCTTAATTAACGGCGCTTTGTTTTTTTATCGTTCAAGATAACGACGCTTTCTTTAACATATCATTGTACTCCCTCTGTTCCTAAATTTAAGATCAATTTAGCAAATTTGGAGAGATCAAGGAAGACATTCCAATGAGTTAGGATTAGATGAAATTTTCAAAATATCCCTCACCTTTTAAGATCAATTTAGCAAATTTGGAGAGATCAAGGAAGACATTCCAATGAGTTAGGATTAGATGAAATTTTCAAAATATCCCTCACCTAAGTTTTAAAAATATCACCTTTTACAAACCACTATTTTTTGGGGTGAAGGGAGTATAGGAGTAATTTAGGGAAAACTTGAATCAAATTAGAAAGTGATCTTTATTTAGGAACAAACTCTCCTCCCTAAAATGATACTCCCTCCGGTCCTAAATATAAGACCTAGATGACTTTTTTGGAAAATCCTAAAAAAGCAAAAAATAAGTTAATTATAAATTGATTTACCTAATTTTTTCCCTTAAACTAGTTTATTTTACCTATAAACTAATGGATTATCTAAAAATATATTAAATATGTCATCATTTAATATCATATTTCGAAACCTTAATTTCTCAAAAAAAAAAAGTTATCTAGGTCCTATATTTAAGACCGGAGATAGTATTATATTTAGGAACGGAGGGAGTATATTTTAAAGAGTAATTTATCGTAAATATATACCTATATTTAATGATAACATTACTAAAACAAATGAAATTAAATACTCTATCCTGTGCTTAATTTATGACAAGTTGAAATGCTTGATTAGTAATGTTTCTATGGTTAAAATACATGTATGTTTGATTAGAGAATATCTAAACAAAGTGATATGAACAGAATGAGAAGAGAATTTTATGACACGGCCACTTATATGGTTAGTATGGATATAATCTTTTCAGAAAAATAACGTAGGACGATGAAAGGGTAAAAAAAATAATGCAAAACTTTTGATCCAGTTTCTTCAATTTTTTTTTTCTAAAATCAAACTCATTAAAGTTTTTTCTCCTCTTCCTTTTTTTTTTGAAAAAAAGACACTAATAAAATACTGGTTTAACGTGTTTCATGCAGAAAATGCAACAAAAAAATATATTAGTAAGCACTTCTTAACCAACTCATTATTCCTTTTCTAGAAAGCAAAAAAATTATTATATATATGTATTTTCTAGTAAGCACTTCTTAACCAACTCATTTGCACTTAAAACAAATTACCACATTTGGGGAAAAGACTAAAGTGCCCTTTACTAATCTAATATATTACAACACAACTAAACATGAATCTCACACTAAACAAAAAGAAAAAGCATGATGCCCACACCCACTAGAAAGCAAAAATGAAACAGAGAATGAACACAAAACCCTAACGGTGACGGTGACGGAGCTAACGGTGGTGGATGTTGGGTGACGAAGCTAAGGTATTTATCCTTTTTGGGTGGAGGTTATGAGGTATTTACACATCAACAACTTTGTTTTCTTCTTCCTTTTTTGGGTTGAAAATTGTTGAGGACTATAATAATTCATGATCACAAGAAAAGCTAATACAAGATAAAGATTGAAAAACTACTCTCTTCAAGTTTGTTTGTTCATTGTGTCTTTTAATGTATGAAATAGAAAAATTATATATATGTATTGTATAACCCTAAAACCTTGTCTAGAATTTAATGGTGGAAGAAGAATTTCAGGTGGACTTAGATGTAATGAAGATGATGAAGTAGATGTTCATTCACTGTTGCATTGATTACGTTTTGGAAATAAAAATGCATGTTTCTATGGTTAAAATACATGCGACAGTGGTTAATACGCATGTTACTGTGGTTATTCGGCATGTTACAGGGAAGCAAAAATGACACATTAAGTTAAAGAACTATGTTGTTATTTCCATATTGGAGGGACTTAAGCAAAAATGACACATCAAGTTTAAGAACTATATTGTGACTATTGACATGCGGGACTTAAGCAGCTACATGTTGTTGGAGGACGTCACTTCTCTTCCATTGTTGTATCCACCTAAAACCAGTTGAGCTTCTGGGCGGCCTAAAAGTAAGAGGCGTGAGTCGCAATTTCAAGACAAGAAAATTTATCATTGTGGAAGATGCAATGAAGATGGTCACACCCGAAGGTCTTGCCTGAATCCAAACCCAAGCTGAAGTTTCATGCATTTTGTGGTGATTTTTTGGAGAAGCAACATTGGTTGTAGCTAATTACCCCATATATGAATTTTTGGGAAAGCAACTATGTCTATTTTTTGGAGTTACAAAATTGGTTGTAGCTGATTACACCATACATGTCTGAACTGCATGTCTTTTATGTATTTTTTTGTTACATATTTTTGAAAATTTTGATGTGACAACTTCAGTGACGTTGTTGTGGTTAAATGAGATGATAGTATAGTTAATATGTATATTTATGTGGTAAATACCGATGATGATTAACAATGAACATATCCAGGGTCCTGACAACCCCAAAGAACCGGGGAAGTAAACGTGGTTAAATGGGAAGCTGGTGTGGTTATTATGCACGATGCCGTGGTTAAAATGGAAGCTTAATTGGTTAAACCGTTCCACGTCCACAGGCACCTGGCAACCCCACCAAAGACTCAGGGAAGTTAACGTGGTTAAAGGGGAAGCTGGTGTAGGTATTTTGGAAGATGTCGTGGTTAAAATGAAAGCGTAATTGGTTAAACCATTCCATATCCACTTGGACCAAACTGTTAAAACAAACCCACCAAATTAAAAACTCAGCTACATAACAATGGTTATCTGAGAAAACAAACAAACTATGATTACAAAGAGGCCACAATACAAGGCTCCAGTATTTTGTACAAAAAATCAAGGCAATACATAATGCTACATCAAGGTCATACGTAATGTTTTTTAACTACATGATAGCCCACATAATATCAAAGTTATTAACAAAATGGCCTAACAATGCTACATCAGTCAATATCCTCATTGTGCATTCCTCTACCTCTTTGATTATGTAGGCCCATCAAGCAGCGCCAATGTTTTTTCTTTTGCAAGGTTCCGAGGGTGTGTAATAAGCCAATGCATCAAATCAGACCTGAACTTTGGAGACGTCGTCCTACATACAGCCAAATCTCAAGTAAATGTCACCAACACGGTATGCCAATAATTAAATAACCATACATGTCTGCCATTGGGAGGAATATGTATGAACTGACTAATATATTGAGCTTTGAATCATTTTCAAAACCATAACAAACATACAGATCATACAATGCACTTTGGGTGCCAAATAAACTTAACCTTGACTAATATACAGTATTTACAGTCTAATATACAGTATTTACAGTCCCAAATAAACTTAACCATGCCTTTGTTAACTAGAAATCAAAGAAACATCAATATGTAAAGACTTAACCTTGACCAAGTATAACTTTTACCATATAAAAAATCAACACTAACGATTACAGTACCAAACATCAGCATTATTACAAGCTATATACTAGTCTTTAAGCAAAACAGAATAAGCATTACAAACTATATACTAGGCTTTAAGAAAAATAGAATAAGCATTACAAACTATATACTAGGCTTTAAGCAAAATAGAATAGGCATTACAAATTAAATGGAGTATAGCCTTATGATGTGAGGTTATTTGGAAAAGCTAAGTATTCCATTCCAAACAGAACAAAAGAAGAGAGTGGGAAAAGGCATAGGAAGTTGAAAAATGTGAGGAACCATTTTACAAGGCAATAAGAAAGTGAAGGGTGTGAACAAGATAAGAATTTGAAGCAAAACATAAGGGTCTTAAGAATCCTAGAAAGCAAGCATGAACGTGAAACTTATGATTTGAAGAAGAGCATCAGATAGAAAATGTAGTCCAAATAAGTAAGAACAAAATTCAAACTATACACATCCATAGAAAATTGCAAAAACAACAAGATGAACAAATATTGATAAAAAAATGAAGGTTGGAATGGGAAAACAAAAAAGAGGTACTCTGTAGAATCAGATGAAGAGAAAATGATAAGCAAGAAAAGAAAGTTAAAGGAATAAAGAGGGAAGAGAAGAAACCTAGAAGAGAAGATGCGATGTGGAGGTGAAGGTTGTCGGAGACGCCATTGGGTGAAGATGCGACGGCGGCTGGATATGCGACGACGGAGGTTGTAGGTCGTTGGGTGAAGATGGAGATGCGACGGCGGCGACTGCGGCTCTGTTGGGTGAAGATGACGACAGAGAGATGAGGGAGACAGGGAGGTCGATGATAGGTGGGGGTGGGCTAGCTAGGGTTTGATGTTTGATGGTTGTTTTGAGGATGAAGAGAGATGAGGAAGCCAGAGGGAGGCCGATGATGGTTGTTTTGAGAGGGAGGATGATGAGTAAGTGAGATTTTAAGGGTAATTTAGTCTTTTCACCAAATGTGTTAATTTGTTTTAGATTCAAATGACCCAACTTGTCCTTTCCACAATTTACCCACCTCAATTGTCCTTTTATCAATTGGGCAGACTTTATGTGTCATTTTCCCATTACTTATTTTAATTTTGTCCATTTTCAAATTAGTCAAATTGATGATCCACCCATAATAATGGAATATAAGAATTGTAGGAGGGAGGTGGACGATTAGATTTTTTATAAAAATGTTATATTAAATAGTGTTAAAGATGAAAAGTACACACGTAATTCTATAAAAAGTTTATGAAGTTCAAAGAGTTTTTTTTAATCAAAAGTGAATGTCAGATTTTAATCGAGGCTCCAAAATCACTGTTTACAGTCAATAAATATAATATACACGTGTTTTGTAAGACTCTACTTTTGGTTAGCAATAAAAAACTGAAATTTAACATATCAAAACCTCAACTTTTAAACTTTTATTTGTTTTGGTAAATTCTAATATGCTGAAAATGTCACACCTCACTTTTTATACCTATATTATACTAATTTAATTAATCTATAACCACTTTTCTAGTGTTAGAAGCCTAAAAATACGAATACATTAAAAAATTTTCTCTTTCAAAACTATTTAAAATATTTCCCTGCATAAGCCGGACTTCTAAAAACTTAATAAAATTATAACTCTAATTTAAAATCTCAAGTGATTTATAAATTCTTTAAATGACCAACTTATTAGCTACTACTTGATTTTTCTTTATCTATACCCAAACAACTTAATGTAACTACATACTTTCATAAATAAATCTAACTTTTACAAATCTATCTAAATAAAATTTTGCTATCACATGTGATAACTTTTTCCTACATTCATCAAAGATATCCGCTTGTATATAATAAAAATAATACACCTGAAAATCTATCTCATCACTTGTGTTATTCGAATTATGTTATTCGGATCTAACGAGCATCCTTGCTATCTTTAACTATAATTCTACTCAAGGATCTATCTTCTCCCTATTTATCTGTAAAACATTTTTAAAACAGTGATATTCAAAGAATCCCAATAAGAAATATTACTAAGTCCCCCCCCCCAATTTTTCTTGAAATTACAATTCATTAATGAATTTCATTATTCCTATTAAATTGATTATTTTATTATGTTTTCTAGGATGTTACACCATTTTCTACATTTATTTTTTTAATTATTTCCTTGTCCCAAGTTAATTTGTTAACACACTACTTTCCTTATCTCTTTTATTAAAATTATAAATTAATATTGATATAACTCATTCCTTTATACCTCATTCCTTTAAGGATTTCTTGTTGCCCTTAATCCAAATTTTGGTGTTACAGAAAACTTTCCAACAACTTTGAAAAGTCATTAATAGTTGCACAAATATGATTTTGACATGGTTCAAATCCCAAATTAAAGCTTAAAGAATCCTATTTTTGCGGAAAATATTAAATAGAACTACACCAACTCATATGACATAATTTATTGATTTTCTAAATCTGCCTTCACTGACACGCCCATAATTACATTTCTGATTTCGTGATTTTTGTTTAGAGTTTTACAAATTCAATTGTCTCATTTTTTTTGGTTTCCAAAAAGCCCTCTATGCCTAATATTATATATAAATATGTCAATACCAAAGGAATCCATTTTGGGATTATGTTCTAATATTATAGGCTAAAGTATACTTTTGATCCCTTATGTCTGCATCAAGTTTCAATTTAGTTCTTTATGTTTGGAAAATATACTTTTAATCCTTTTTTGTTAACACAGTTAGTTTAACTTAACGGAAAATGCTAATTTAATAATTTTAAATAATTATTTTATAATGAAATTGGACCAAAGATAATAAATTTTGAAAATATAAGAATATTTGCACTCAAATATTTTAATTTGAACATTTTTTCAGTATTTAATAACCATTTAAAATTGTCAAATTAGCATTTTCCGTTAAGTTAAACTAACGGTGTTAACAAAAAAGGACTAAAAGTGTACTTTCCAAACATAAAGGACTAAATTGAAACTTGATACAAACATAAAGGACCAAAAGTATACTTTAGCCAATATTATATGTAATTTATGTTCTGTTTTCTAGGTTTTAAATCTGAATTTTGATTGTTCATGGATGAATTCCAGATGGTAAATGAATTGATTTTGCCCTGAACTATAGGACAATCTAGAAACCTAAAAACAAAATGAATTAGAGTTTGTTACCTCCAATTACATATTACGCAGTTAGACAAATAATTCTTGGCTCAGGAGAGCTCGTTCTTAGACAACCACCCTTATTGCGTTTTCCTTATTATGATGGATGGGAAGTTCAAAATACCCACTATCGACCTACATTGGTTAGCATCGACAATTATTTTGGGATTATGTTTCAATATCATGCTTTTCTTTGGCGTGTCTGTTTCTTTTGTGCCTTTTTCATGTTCTTACTAAGGGTGTGCTTGGATGGAGGGAAAATGGGAGAGGAAAGAAAATGGGAGGAGAGAAAATGGGAGGAGAGAAAATGGAGAGGAAAGAAAAGTGAAGAGAAAATGTTATCCTTCATCATGCTTGGATGGATGAGAGAAAATAGAAAGGAAGGAAATTGGGTGGGTGAGGTGGAGCATGGTCATTGGACAATGATGTGTAACTTTTCTCTCACATATAATCTCTCCATTTTGGGAGGAAAAACTTGGGAGGAAAATAGGGCATATGGGTCACCCACTTTTCTTCCCCCCTTTTCTTTCCTTTCCCATTTTCTCCCCATCTAAGCAAGGGAAAATACTTCCCCTCACCCCATTTTCCCCTCCATCCAAGCACACGAGTCTATAATCAGTCTTTTATATGAATGAAGATAAATATTTTGGTAAAAAAGTAATCAGTTCAAACAATATTTTCAAGGGTGAAAGTGCAAAAATGATACTAAACTTTATCTAAAATTGTATTTCTAATACTAAAGTTTCGCGATGTGCAAAAAGAGTATCCAACTTAATGTTCAGGTGCAAATATAATATTTTCACCTGAGGGAAATAAAATTTAGATATGAAAAGACTCTTATGCTCTTATTCCTCCTTCATCAAATTTTTATATAATGAGGGGCATAATAGTCTTTTCTTATCGAAATTTTATTTCTCTAAAGTGAAAATACTATATTTGCACCCAGACGTCTAGTTGGGTGCTATTTTTGCTTCTCGCTAAACTTTAGTATTAGAAATGCAATTTTGGGTAAAGTTTAGTATCATCTATTTTCAATATAGACAAATTAGATAGGTATGTGTAGGCAGTCTAGCACTGTATGTGAAGTTAAAATTTTTTGGAAATAATTATATTGTTAAGTATTTAATATGTTGTAAGTTGTAACGAGGTTAGAGTAAAGGGGAGAAAAGAGGAAGAGTGCTAGAGAGATTGAAGAATCAAAAGGAAAAGAAATGGAATGGAACGAGAGTGGAAGTTGCCGCTAGGATGTAAATGGGGCTGGACAGTTCAGTTTGGGGGTCTATTCAAGAAAAAGATCTTGCCCTTTCTTTCCTTTGCATATCATATTCTCTGTATCTTCTTGTTCCATTCTTATCTGCCACTGCCCTATGCTATTATTATGCTTCTAGCTCCCTACCATCTCTCACTAGCTACTTTCAACCATCCATCGCATTGTGAGAATATCGGATTTGTACCAATATACTACGCCTAATTAAAAATAATACAGATTTACTATAACCAAAAAAAGATTTATCAAAGAAGTCACTCTAGGCGTGAACTACTTATGATTATTAAAGAAGTCGTTCGAGGAGTGAATGACTTATGTTGATTCAATCTCCAATATTTTTTCCCTTCTACAATACAATTTACCTAAAAACATAAACATTTTATGTTATGAGTAATTTGATTGAATTAAGCGGATAATTTAACCAATGAAAGAGAATTTCTACGAAGAACAAAAAATTGGCTAGTCAAAAAGATATCACAATTGTTTAAGAAAAATATCTATTAATATACTAAACCTGTAATCATTATTGGCGTTAACGACTTTTAACTGCTTACTACAAAATGTTAATTTACCATATTTGTAGAAATTCTCTTTCATCAATTAATTTCTGTGTTTGATTCAATTAAATTAGTTATAGTTGAAAATGTTTATATTTTTTAGGTAAATAATATTGAAGTTGAGAAAAATAGAGGGAGATTCAAACTTCTTTGTTAATCTGAAGTTGTTCATTAATCTGAAGTTGTCCACACCAAGAATGACTTCAGATATAATATATTTGTAAATACTTTATTTTGCTCTATAGAAAAGTGGTATTTTTTTAATTGAGTGTAGCATATTGGTACAAATCCCAAATTTCAGAAATAAGTCCTCATTTTCCTCATTTAATTTATCAATTTGTCCCCCATTTTGTTTTACCCAACTGTATAAGAAAAGAAAGAAGTAGAAAAGTAAAAGGTGCTTCTAAAATATTAGTCATGGAATTAGCCACTAAATCTGTAGAAAAATAGGGTGTTGCTAAAATAGTATCGATGGAATCTCTCATTTAGTCATGCAATTCCGTCGCTAAAAATCGTGACTGATTTATTGTTTTTTGCAGTGATATTGTTGGGTTAAGAAGCAAATTAAATCTACTCTGAAAATTTTCTATCAAGAACTTTTTTCTCCTTTAAGTGTATTTAGGTTTAAAATTGCCTAAAAAATTTCAAAACATAGCAATTTCGTAGTTTTCGTTCAAATATCAATGTTCACCATTGGGAAAATGATGTTAATTGTTAATATTTTCATGGCAAAAACAAGAATTTTACGTTTGAAAACTTTCAAGGCACTTTTGAACTTATAAAACCTTTCAAAGTGAAAAGTATTTATTACCTCAATCTTTTTTGTCTTAAGTGTTGTGATTCACATGTTATCTTATAAAAATACCTTCTTTTGGTTTGGAAATACACTTAAGTGTCTTAAATTTTTTACATTTGTATTTCCAATTACATATGTTTGTTTTAGAATACTTTCTTATATGTTGTAAATAAGCATATATTTGTATTTTAAATGACATGTTTTCTTATATATTCTTTTTATGTGAAATTGATAGTTCATTCCTTGCCTTGAAAATAAGTTCAGTTCTGTTTAAATCAGTATATTTCACTTGTTTCCTGACACTTAATTATAGACAAATCATTCCTTGCCTTGCAAATGAAACACGTTGAAAACAAAAAGGCAATGACAATGAAGTCGTTTCACCCTACAAAATTATAGACAAATGAATAGAGGTCCCAATTAAGCAAGCGGTCCCATATAAACACAATGTGCGATAATTAGTTTTCCTTTAAAATTGGAAGCATTATTTTCAGAAAATTTGTTTGATTACTTTTTTTAAAATGAAACAGCCTACTTTTAACTAAGTGAAGGCGAATGCACTGAAAATTAAATTGACAAGTTCTGAACAAGTAAGAAAGTTAATATCACATAAGTTTCAATGAGTTTTCAATGGTATTTTTGAGTTCTTAATGTTAATTGTAGTACGTTCACTTGTGAATGCTGTCATTAACAACTTATTATGACTTGTTTGACATTAATTCTTCTATCAAAAGTTTATTTTATTTTACTGCGGTTAAGTTTCAGAATGTTTTAGGGGCAATTTGACATTAACTATAGGAAGGTCAATTATAATTTTCACTTGGAATTTCGAATTTGTTCTGCTAAACTGATTTGTAACATGTTGGGATGTCGCAATTCAAATGGATCTATGGGATTTTCCAGAGATTATTTTCTTGCTCAACTAAATTAATTTCACTTCATTTGCTAAAATAATTATTATAAGAACACATTATTTGATACTCTTTAAAAAGCATGCCAACATCTTATTATAATTATTAACGGATAGTATTAGAAAAAAATTAAATATCATCTTTACCAGGGATAAGAAGGGTTCCGAACTCTAATCTACCACCTTTTATTTTTTTTTATAACTACGAATCGCGTAATTCTTATATAAAAAGAAAAATTGGTTAACTCTTTAAAGATGACATTGATTAATAATTTTTTTTAAATTAACCCTTATTTATTGATGAATTTTAAAAAAATATTTTATATAGTGTTTTTCATATCTTTCATCTTTTCTATGCAAATATATTTTTTTGGCCAACTTCTTTTCTACATACATTGACAATGAGAAAATTGTAATTAATCTCAAAATAAATTTCTCCTAAACTGTGATGATAATGAGGAGCACATTTTTTCTACTAACTGGATATATAAAATATCAAATGGTAATTATTAGGACTAAATGAATTTTTAGTTTTGTTTGTACTTACTCTTTCCTGGCTAGTTATAAAACCCTCTTTTACCCTTTTAAAGAAATTAATGATGCAAAATCAGTTGATTTTTTTTGAGAAAAATCAGTTACTTTTAATTGTCTTTAGTTACATTTTTTTTTATCAAAATTAGTTTATTATACCTATAAACTAACTTATAATTTTATTAAATGTGACAAATGTTATAGTATAATCATCAAATTTACTTTTAACTTAAACAGAATAAAAAGTTAAAAGTATTTTACAGCACCATTGTTTGCACCAAATTAAAAGCTTTAGATACAAAGTTGGATACCAAGTCAAAACCACACTAATTTTATTCTTCACCCATGATGCTCACTTAATAGTAGTGGAGATCCTGAAAAAAACAAGGCTAAGCATGCACAGAGAGGTCCCCTTCTATTTAAAGATAACAAGCTATAAATAATCAATTAATACACCTTTTTAGTGGTGGGTTCAATTTGTAATCTAATTCCATGTAAACTTTGCATGATGAATAACCAATAGGTGGTTACAATAACAAAGTTGCCATATTACTTGGGAGGAGGAGAACAAGAGATAGATATACATACACTTTTTTTATTCCCTCAATTAATAGGTCAAGTTCTTCAAAAGGAGTTTATAATTATAAAGATAACCTGCGATCAGGGCAACATTGCTTGTGACTAGTGATGAGGAGAAGAATAATAGAGATAGATACACATTTCTTTTCTCCCCAAGTAAGAGTTGAGTTCTTCAGTATGCTAAGGCTAGCTGTTCATATAACCCAGTAATGATAATTGATTTTATCGTAAAAAGCATATATCTAAATATAGTAAACTGATAACTGATCGAATGATACTAATAATTTCGAATATTACTGCAAAGAAACTCAATTTAAGTGACTGCATAGGCTTGCGTATTGACTGATGATCATGGAGGAAGAACTTTCTCATCAAAAGAATCTCCAGTTTGGTGTTTTTGAAAAGTTTCCCTTTTAAAAAAAAAACAAAATGATGCATGCTGAAATCATTATAGTATTATTTTTCTTAAAGAAAAAGGTCGGTACATAGTATATGATGATGATAACTGATCTGTTCACGGAGACTCCCCATGAAGAGAGAGAGAGACATGAAAGGGAAATGACAAAAGGAGGGGGAGCCAGCTAGCTAGTTAGCTAGTTACAAAGCCAGTTGCTTGTTCAGAGTGGGAGAGATACATGTAAATCTGAAGGTACAGCCACTTATTCTCTTCGATATGATGAACAGTACAGAAAGGGCACTGTTGGAGTACAGTGGGAGCCAGCCATCCTAGTCCTACCCTCCTACTTCTGCTCCTAACTGCTTTCACTCATCACTCACTTCCAAAATATCACAAACAACTCGTTGCTTCCCAAAAATTATAAAGCTGTTTTTTCAGCTATTGTTCAACTTGAAGGTGAAAAAAATTATTTAATTATGATACACTCCATGCGGTATGATTAAACAATCTAGTGCAGAGACAAAATTAATGTCAATCAATTTATTTAATTTTTTAATTAAATCAACTGAATCTTTGCATTAAAAAAATTGATTGACTGGTATGTTTGGATGTCAGAAAAAAGGTTGAGGCGGGAGGATCGAAATGGAACAACAAAGACACGTGAAAACGGCAAAATTATTTACTCCTTCCCTTCTTTACTTTCGTCCTTTTCCATCTATCACTTAATTACGTCCCACTACCTCCTCTCTCCCCACTACTCCTAACTCCTAAGCACTACTCCTAACTCATAAGCCCTACCCATTCGTTTCTCTTATCAAATTGTGATGTTCCAATCACCTTATTAATAATCCTCACTCCTCAATTGACCGGCCATAGTATTAAAGTTTGGGACAAATGTTCGAAGTAGATTTTACTCTGTTTTAATACAAAATTTAGTTACTTTTTTTTTATTTTGGAGAGATTAATTAAAGTAAATTACTTACCGCGACATATATAGTGTATTACTTCCAATATACCTGGACCAAAATGATATTGTTTTAATGCAAGTATTTCTTTTATCCTTCTATAAGGTAATTACTAACAGATTATAAGGAACTTTAATCATGTTTTTCTTATGTATGTCAATATTCAATAAAGGTAGTGAAATAGGTAATAGTTAATATGGTGGCCTCATTTATTATAATTAATTATGGTAATATTAGAATCCACTTATTAGACCTTCAAATATATTTAATATTTTTACTAGTAGATTACTAGTAGTAAAATAACTTGTTTGTTGTTTGTTATGCTCTGAAACTCTACATAGGCCATTAAATCGTGAGTTATAGGCTTAAGAGTATTTTTCTTTAATTGTGGGCTAACCCAAACCTTTATAAAAGTTGATTATATATAAAAAAATTATAGCGGAGGAGCATATGTCTTCTCTTCTTTATAATTTTAAAATAACATAGTTTTTATTTTATTTTTATGAGATACAGCAGCTTATCCTAAATATGCTTTAATAATTGTATTTTTATTGAAGTAATTATAATATAAAAAGTAATGTCTGATTTATTTGTTATTGTAACAGTGTCTTTTATTTAAGTATCATTCTTTTAAATATTTTGGGAGAAAATTCTTTTTAACATTATATACACATTATATTTTAATTAAATCATAAGATTGATCTAATTTCCATTACCGTGCCGCCCACTCTCCACTTCCCCTCCCTTTTACCACAACCTTTGGTATTGCCCTCCTAGTTTTATGTTTTTCGTTCCCCTCTCAGCCCTCAGGCTCTCACCACCTCCTATCAATAGAAATATAAAAGGCACATTCGTATATTTCTATATCTAAGTGGGCCATATAAAATCAAAATTTATGGTACTCACTATTTATAAATAATGTACCCTCCTGCCCCTTTTTGTCCACATGTGTAATTACACGATGCTTCATTCAAATTATAATATAAAAGCTATTAAATTTCTCTAAATATTGCCAAGTATGGTTTTACTTGGGAATTAGTGATGGTTTGACATGATTTTGAAATTAAATTTTATCAAAGAAAATTTTTGTTATTAGAAATATCTCACATGACCGAATTTTATTAGAGAATTGAATCTATCTATCTAATTGATACAAAAAATATGGGCCTAAATTTTATCCATTAACTAACATCACAATTGTGACATCATACATATGTGTGTGTGTGTATAAATAGTTTGTAACATTAGACTATATATAAGCTTTTATGTTATGAAACATAACTAGTATAGGAGAATATAGAAAAAAAGAGGTAAAATGGGCAAATATCTTTGGGGTTAAAAAGGAAATTGGTTACCAAAGGGTAGTTGGTTGAGTTGATAAATGAGTTACAACCTTCGTAAGGATGAGAACGCGTGTTCGAATCTCGGGAAGTGCTCTCATTGGGAGAAGAGACAAATTTGCCTACGTGGACAATGACATTTAACATACATTCTTTTTTTTATATTTTAAGTTAATATATTTAGACAAAATAAAAATTACACAGTATTTATGTTGAACCCATCAACTAAGAGAACACAAATATTGCAATACAAATCATAAAAGATGGGATCAACGAAGTTAAAATACATAAGAAAAATACAAACTATATAAAGATAGATCAATATATATGAGATTCACCAATCTAATTTCAAAGGAAAAGGCTCATAGCCCATCCAACAAGAACATGCCTTTTGCCGAAAAAGAAGCTCATAGATTAAGATATTTTAAAGATCATATAATTCTGATTATAAAGTATTAATTATTAATTTTAACAAATCAAAGAAATCGATGTGATATTATATTGAAAAAATTGCGTGTTTTTGAACTAAGCGTGGTTGGCGTAGTGGTAGCCTCACTTCGCCGCTTAACCAGAGGTCTCGAGTTCGAGCTCTGGGAATGCAGTCTGCCCCTTGGCCAGCACTTTTCCCTTAAGTGGAGGTTCCCGGTGCGGATTTGGATTAGTCTGAACCCGTTGAGTTCCCCGTGTCATAACAAGATGAGTGTTTGGGTGTTTGTAGTACTATTATAACAAGATGAGTAACTTAATTATGTTAAGAATACAGAGATAATTATGTTATGAATACAAAGATGGCGTGCCAAGGTATGCGTTCGTTGAATGATGGATGTGTCAAAATTAATTGAGCTGGTTCAGCTCACATTCCATTGGTTTAACCTGTTGGCTGCCACTCATTTGTCCAGCTTTTGACCACACTATTTTAGCCTATGCCCCCTACCCTACTCTATCTACATATTGCCCCTAAACTGCCTTCCCCAATTATTTAATCAATTAGTAAGAATTGACACGGAGTACTAGTAGTTAAATTAGTTAAACTAAGACACTCTTTTTTTTTTTGAATGGAAGGAATTTGTATTGATCAAAACATATACAAATTTGTCAGTGTGACAAGCTTACATGCGGAACAAATGGAAAGAAACAAAACCTGGCCTTTCACTAAGTAAGACATTTCCTAAGAAAGGCAGAAAAGGTGTTAAGGGAGTGCAACACTATAGCTCTAATTTGGGCTAGTATGCCATCAACTGTAAATGTATCATCTGAAAAAATGCTCAGGTTTCTAACTTTCCAGAGTTGCCAACACGTAATAAGAACTCCAGTCTTCCAAGAGGTCGACCAGTTATCACCTAAAAGGATGGATCTGATCCAAGGAATTATCGGTGTATGGACAAAAGAGGCATACAAGGTGGGAGGGAGGAGGTGTCTCCAGATGGCTGCTGCGGTCAGGCATCTTTTGAAGACATGATCAAGATCCTCGTCAGCCTGAGTACAAATAGAGCATGTCTGGTCAGCTGTCAAGTGACGCCTGTGTCTCTCCTTATTAGTAAGGAGTCTCTCTTTAAGAAGTAGCCATGCAAAGGAACGGATTCGTTGTGCCATGGGGAGTTTCCATATTAAGCTCCAAATTTTGTCAGAGTTGTTCCAATGTAATGATTCCCAAGACCGATATGTGGATTTCACTGTGAAGGCACCATTCTCAGTAAGGTCCCAATGTACTTTCATAGAAACAGGGGAAAGGGGAATGCGCATGGCAGCTATAGCATCAAGAATGGGTGAAGGAAGTAGGTCTCTAAACGAGTTCCATTTCCAGTTGCCATTGCAGTCAAGATAATCTCTTACCGTCTTGCTCATGTCGCTCTCAGAAATAGGAGAGAAAGCTAAATTCTTGAGGGGGCCTTGCTCCCCTACCCAATAATCTTCCCAAAATAAAGTATTGGAACCATCACCAGGGTTCTGTTTGACGTGAAAGCTAGTTTCCTGCCAAAGGCCCTTAATGTTTCTCCAAAAAGAGGAAGTTGATTTCAATGGGCGTGTGTCCCCACCCAATCCATATTTCCCTCTCAAAATGCGAACCCAAAAGGCGTCTTGCTGTGAATGCAGCTGGAATATAAGTTTAGCAATGAAAGCTTTATTCTGGGTTTCCAAGTTCAAAAGCCCGCAGCCGCCATATTTCAATGGTTGGCACATGTCTTTCCATTTGATCAAGCTAATACCTTGTGAGCCATCCGGTTTGCCCCAAATAAAGTTCCGAATTATCTTCTCAATTTCTTTGCAGCATGAGATCGGTAGGAGAATGGTCTGCATAGTGTAGAAAGGAATGTTGGTGAGTACGGATTTGGCTAATGTGATCCGTCCTGCCAGGGATAGAGAGTTTCTTTTCCAACCAGCAAGCTTGCCCTTGATTCTTTCGAGGATGTATTTGTAGGTGTTAGAAGAGGGGCGAGATGAGAGGAGAGGAACTCCCAAGTAGTGGCCAAAAGAATCGGTCTGCTGGAATCCAAGGAGAGTACTTAATGCAGATGTCTCCACTGTGGGAGTATTTTTAGAGAAGAGGACAACGGTCTTGCTCTGATTAACTTTCTGCCCAGAGGCCTTGCTAAAGGTAGTCAGAATCTGCTTAATAACTTGTACCTGCTGTGAATTTGCCTGACTAAAAACAATGAGATCATCAGCAAAAAATAAATGAGATAAAGGAACACCTTGCCGGCCCATTTTAATTGGCTTCCAATCCCCCTTACTGACGGCCTCTGTTATCATATGAGAAAGTCTTTCCATGCACAAGACAAAAATATAGGGTGATAAAGGATCACCTTGCCTAATTCCCCGTTGGGGCTTGAAAGTGGAAGAAGGCTTACCATTCCAAAGCACTTGCATGGAGGAAGAAGTGAGGCATTGCATAATTAAATTAATCATAGGTTGTGGCAACCCAATGTCAAGCAGTGTATCTTCAATGAATTCCCATCTCAGTCTGTCAAAAGCTTTTTCAAGGTCTATTTTGATGGCCATCCAACCACCCTTGCCGCGTTTGTGTTTCATGGAGTGAACAGCCTCCTGAGCAATAATGATGTTATCAAGAATACTACGCCCCTGGATGAAACTTGTTTGGTGATGGCTGACTAACGAGGGAAGAGCTTCTTTTAACCTGTTGGCTAGAACTTTGGTAACGGTCTTATATGCGACTGAGCAGAGGCTTATGGGTCTGAATTCAGTGATTCGGATTGGCCGGTCAATTTTGGGGATGAGAGCAATCAGCGTTTGGTTGAGGGAGGGATCAAGACGCTCGCCCCTCCAGAGGCCCTGGGCAAGGCTAATAAGGGAACTCCCAACAATACTCCACTGAGATTGGTAAAAGGCAGCATGGAGACCATCGGGGCCTGGAGCTTTAAAGGCCTTCATTTCAAATAGAGCTGATTTAACCTCATCGGCGGAAATGTCTCTAGCGAGGCCAACAAGGGTGGTTTGATTAAGGGTGGGGAAGGCACCCCGAATGGCTAGATGAGGAGCAACAGGTTCAGAGGAAGAAAATAATTCTTCAAAATACCTTGTAGCATGGCACTGGAGGTCAGCTTCGTCGTTAAGCCAAGTGCCATCATCATTCTGGAGTTGGGAGATACGGTTCCTGCTCTTCCTGATTAAAGCTTTAGTTTGGTAGTAGGAGGTATTCCTGTCACCCAGACAAACCCAATCGGAGGACGATTTTTGAATCCAAAGAAGTTCCTCCTGAAAGCAAGTTTCCTCAAGGTCCTCTTGCAAAGAGCGCTCCAGGTTAAGGAGAAAAGGAGAGAACGGTTGAGTGTCCAGTTTTTTCTGAGTACCCTGGAGGCGGCGAAGAAGCTGACGTTTCTTCCTGCCAATGTGACCAAAAATATCTTTGTTCCAGGAATCAGCAGCCTGGGAGAAGGCTGAGATGTTAGCAGATATAGGGGCAGTCTGGTTCCAATGAGCCTTAACAAGAGCTTCAAAAGAAGGGTGCGTAAGCCAGCTAGCCAGAAACCTGAAATGCTGTGTGGAACTATTGCTGCCAGCCAAGTGACTGAGAACTGTGTGGATTGGGCTATGGTCAGACTTAGCTCGTGGCAAAGTAGAAACCAGGCAGTGGGGGAAGGTGGCGAGCCAAGACTGATTACAAAGAGCCCTGTCTAGGCGGGCTAGGGAGGTACCACGACGCCAGGTAAATCGGGGCCCATTAGAGCCCAGGTCAATAAGGCCCAAGTGATCAATGAAAGATGTAAAGGAGCGGCAACCCATATTTCTGTGATTGGAACAACCAAAACGCTCAAAGCTATTAGTAGTAGCATTGAAGTCACCCGATAACAGCCAAGGGGTAGTAGGATCAGGAGCAAACGGCTGTAGGTCTTGCCAGAGGAAACGGCGGTAGGTAGGATGGGGAAAACCATAGACCACCGTGAGGATGAAAGGAGGGGCATTGATGGAGTTGAGCCTAACCTCAGAGTGAATGAACTGGGAATGGTTGTCAATAACAGTGACCTGGACCGAATCTCGCCATAAGAGCCAAATACCCCCTGAAAAACCATTAGCCTCCACTCTATGAGAGTTATGGAAGCCAAGACGCCGAATTACTCTGTCAGCACTAGTACCTGAAACTCTTGGTTCTAACAAAGCAACAATAATTGGCTTGTAAGTAGCAACATAAGATTTAAATATAGAGGGAAACTTCTTATCAGAAGCACCCTGGCAGTTCCACGTAAAGACAGACATAAATCATAAAGAAGGGGAAGAGGAATCAAAATTAACTCCCTCTAATAATTGATCGATATCTGCCCTCGTCATCTCCGAAGTCCTATCCCGAGCCAGATTCCTGATGGACTTGATTGAAGTATGATGGGAGGAGGCATTGGGCCTCGCATCAACATTAAGGATTTGGAGACGGCTTGATACCCGAACCCCTTTAGGAGAAGCTGCCTGATCAGGAGGCTTAGAGCGGAGCTTAGGGGACCCCTTTTCTTGAGGGAGTCCCAAAGGGGGAAAATGCTCCAAGCCGAGGGGAGGACATGAGGGGGTAGGTGGGGGCCTATGAGGAAGCCTGGGGTCCTCAATTCTGATGGCGGTGTGGCGGGAACTGGAAAGTGAAGTGGCATGGATGGTGGAATGGTGGGGCTGGGCGGCAGACGTGCTTGGCTCAACCTGTGCTTTTCCTTTAGGTCGTGGAGCATGGTCAGCATGAAATGGGATTTTGGGCGCTTTGTTCTTCCTTTTCTCAGCAGCATTATCACAAGGAAGGATAGGTTGGTCAGGCTCAGGGCTAGGAATCCGATCCTCAATAGCCGCCTCCGTATCTTGCAAGACAGAGAAGTGAGAGGAGGTGGCAAGGATATCTTTTTTGCCTTCCTCCCTCTGACCAAGTCTATCAGGAATCCGTCGGCGCTGTGGAACTTGCATCCATTCACCAAACTCAAGAGCTTCCCTGTTATCCAAAGCAGACCCTTCCGATGGGCAAGCAGCGCCGGTCAGAGGGCAAGCATCCGATAAATGCCCATACCTACCGCAATTAAAGCAAATTGAAGGTAAGCCTTCATATTCCACATATAATGTCTGGCCATCAACTTGGATTTTTGAGGTGAGTGGTTTTGTCAGGTCCAGGACCGTGGCAAACCTAGCAAATCGGGCTCGTTCCCCAGAATCAGTATTGAAGTCAACTTTTAGGATCTCACCAAAAACACTGCTAACAATGGAGCGGATCACCTTCTTATGGTAATAGCGAATAGGGAGTCTTGGAAGTCTAATCCAGGCAACAATCTCACTAATCTTATGGTCTTGAGGGTTGAAAGATGGAGTCCATGGTTGAACCGAGAGATAATGCCCAAAAATGATCCATGGACCCCCATAGAGAGCATTGTGAAAGTCCAAATCATCTTTGAATTTGACAAGGAAGCAGTCATCATGAAGATCAGTAAGTTGGAATCTGCCCTTGGGCTTCCACATGGAGAGGATCCTGGAGCGAAGAGCACCGTACCCAATAGATCGACCCAGAAGTTTGACAACCACTGCAAGCCCCATACGTTTGTTGAGAGCATCCAAAATGTGAGGGGCAAAATCAACAGTAGGAATGTTGCCATTCAAACCAATTACAACGTCATCCTGGTTAAGAACTAAATCATCAGCATCATCCTCCAAGGGACCAAGGCCAGACCGGAGCTTGTCCTTGAAGGAGGGTTGGCCACACGGTTGTTCACCGCTGGGTTCAGTGGTAGGAGCAATGGGGTTGAGGGGAGGAGGGAGCTGGGTTTCAGGGACGAACTCAAAGCCATTGAGGGAATCTTGGGCGACGTGCTCAGCTTGGGTGGCTTGGGATGGCGGTGGGTCGGTTTGAGGTGGCGGCGGGTTGTGGTTGTTCAGAGGTTTTTGGTGAGCTTGAGGGAGATCTGAGGGAGAGTGGGGCTTGGTGGGAGGGGGGACGGTGAGAGGGTTGTCGGTGGGGTGAGATGAGTGAGGAGGGGAGGGGTTCAGTAAGGGCGGCGGAGTCATGGTGGAGGGCGGCGGAGTCAAGGAGGGCTCAGCTGATAGTGGGAAGGGAAGGGGGAAGGCTTTCACACCGGGAAGGGACGGTGGGGGCCTCACCGGCGAGAGCCGCTGGTGGCACGGCGGAGCGGCACGGCGACTATGGTGTGAAGAGGGGCACTAAGCTCGAGGTGGGGATTTCCCATTAATTGTACTTGCTATCTCCCCCCTATCGCCTTTTTAGAAATCATTATTATTGATTAACTGTTAGATAAACTATCTAACTAAGACACTCTTTTAGTACAAAGGGAAAATTACAAAAAAAATGACTTATGAATTTTCAGTATACTTGTCTACTTAAAATGATTTTAAATTTTAAATAGTACTTAATTGAGATTTTCCCTTAAAAACCATTTATATTAGGTCAAATAAGTACTTCATTCTTCGCCCCCAACCCACCAACCTCTCTACACACACATAACACCATAAAAATAGTTAAATAAATTAAGAAAGTGGTTGAAAATGATAAATATTATGTTTGAAATAATCTAGTTTTTTCAAGTTTATCCTTATTTTTCATGTCAAATAAATTTTATCCTTATTTTCTATGATGTGTACAAAAGAGAAATGTGATGATAATCATAGGAATAAGTATGAAAGAGAATGTAAATAAAAAGAATAATAATGGATTGAGCGGAAAAAGTCATTAAATGCTTTAAATATTTTCTTTTTTTATCGACTATCAAAGCATGACCACTTTGACAAGTTCATTTAATAAGATAAATGACAAATTCTAGACATGCTCTTTAGAAAATGACAAATTGATTATTTTGTTACTCTTAAGGGTATTTATAAATGGTTTGATTTTAATTTAAATTTATTTGCCCTTTTATTTAATAAGGTAATGCTAAACTTTGTTAGGAAACGAGTTTAAATTTTCAAGATGAGGTGTTTCGATGAATTCATGAGAAATATCAGGGATGTTCCATTGTAAGGATATTTCTTATCGCATATGAATTCACCGATATAGGAATAAATACATAGGAAATATCTTATAGGAATAAATTCATAGGAAATATCTTTTTTTTTTCTGGAAGCTCCCTCCTCTCTTCAACCTCTTCCCTCTAGTCTTTTCCTTTCACTTCTCTAACAGACGTGAATTTACATATTGGTTTTACAGCACTTGTTTCGAATCTATCGTGTCTTTGTTGCAATCGGTAGTAGTTCGGTACCCTGTTATTTAAGCCTTAGTAGTCTAAACATTGCATGTGAGCTTAGACATTCTCTTCACTGTCTTTAAAACTTTCTGACAACTTCAGTCTCTCCACTCTCTCTCCCATATTTTCTGACAACTTCAGACTCTCCAGCCGATATCATAAAACAAAATATCAGCTCAACATCTTTGAATATTTTACGTAACTAGTATACTTACTAGTTACTACTACTATTATAAAAAAGTTCGCTCATAGTATTCATTAATTGCTGATCATATGTGCATGCACATTGAATATGGGCTGTTCATAATACTAATTACTAATAATAATAACAACAAATATCAACTTGCAGCGTCTGTAACTTGATAGAATTCTCCTTTGAACAAAATGAGATAAGGTTCTTATATTTCATAAATTCTCCCGTCACTTGACATTTAAATGCATATCTATCATTAATAGTAACATGTGTCATATATAGTTTTTTATTCAGGGAACATATATTACATTGGATATTAATTAATACAGATATATGTTAATATATCTATGTGGGTTGATCCAGAAATTTTTCCCAAAAGATTTTATTTAGGAACAATGTTACATCAAAAGATTTTTTTCTATATCCCTCCAAAAATGTTAAAAATGGAGCAATTATCGATCTTTTGCCAGTTGCCATAAAAAGATGTTAATTAACTGCTATCACTCACATCAATTGGTCATTGTCTGTTTCTTATGGGATTACAATAACATTACCATGTTTTGAAACTTTTATATGACATGTTTTGCTCATGATCGAAAATATTTAAAACAAATTTGTTCATTAAGATTAAAGGATGATCTCCGGAAAAGCCTGATAAAAAATTGCAAAACATTTCAGATATATGTATGTAGGGAAAATCCCAAATAAATCCCTCCCAAGACTCAAAGGACAAGTGAGGAACTTAAATTTCCAAAGAACCATGAAGGAACCAGCACCTACTTGTCATTTTAAAATTTTGCGAAAAGACAAAATTGCCCTCATCCTAAAACACAAATTACTACCCCACCCTAAACTCACCCTAACACCCATCCTCTTCTTGCAATTTGTCTTTTCACAAAATTTTAAAATGACAAGTAGGTGCTGGTTCCTTCATGTCCTTTTGGAAGTTTAGTTCCTCACTTGTCCTTTTGGATATTGGGAGGGATTTATTTGGGATTTTCCCATATATATATATATATATATATATATATATATATATATATATATATATATATATATATATATATATATTAAAAGTAAAAAATACTCCTTCCTCATTACACACACGCTCACCTAAATTGTAAAACAGGTAAAAATTCAATATTCTTAACGGTCCTGATCCATTGGATTGGATATTCCGTGCACAACAATACTTGGCCTATTTTCATGAAACTCCGAATCCACACAGAATTGTGTTGGCGGATATCAACATTTATGGTGACATTGTGCCATTTGTTTCCACCATTACCACCGAATCCGAATGTTAAACTATTTCCTACTATTAAGAAAAAATGGCCCTGTTGAAATCATGCTACGAAGGTAAAGGCCACTTTGCTACTACTATATTGCAATGGAAGTTCTTTCCTATTCATCAATGCCTTAACAAAAAAAAAAACTACTCTTATAGTGTGATGAGGAAGAGGTTGGAGTCGTTCCACAGCAAACAAAGATGATCGAATATCCAGAATTCCAGATGGTTTGAATGTGTGTGCGTGTGTGGTGTGTGAATAACCATCTGTTCATCGCTTATCTATTCTTACAAGTTTCAAGGGAAGTGTTTTGGCCCAAGAGGGAAAAAGAACCAACAAAAATGAGGCCCAACATGAAATAGGCCCTGAAATATGGATAATGGTTAGCATGTGTAAGAAACAAGCCCCATGGAAGTGGAAGCTGAGGCTTGATGGAATACTTGATTCTCATTAATGTGTTGCAAATTTGCAATGTACTCTCTCTAGTCCTAAATTTTATCTCCAGTTGACTTTTTTGAAGAAAATTCTAAAAAAGCTAAATAAGTAGTTTTTTTAAATTGATTCATTTGCATATTTCTCCAAACTAGTTTATTTAACTTATAAATTGCTCCCTCCATCTTACAATATAAGCTAATGTTGTGATTTGGAGCTGTCCGAGAATATATGCTAATATTGCATTTTGTTTAGCCATTTAATGCAATTTCTTTTCAATTTTGTCATTCGTTGACAATACTCTCTTTCATGTTCCCCATGCACACACTCTCTTTGAATTTTTTTCTCATCCAATCACCATCTCACTTATTCTCTTCATAAATAGGGGTAAAGTTGGGAAAAAATAATATATCTAAAAAATATTGATTGCTTTCAACAACTTTTAAATGTTTTTTCGAATGAGAGTAATACATAATATAATATTATATCAAATATTTTATGATTGGATAACCTATTATGTTACCTTAATCTCTAAAAAATGTCAATTGAGTTTTATATTTAGAAACCGGGGAGTTATTATTCAGAGACTAGCATTGATCAACAATTAATCTCAATTGTAACTGTGGAAGAATTTTATGAGTTCTCCATTTCCTTTGTTGCAAGTTGCAACTACTATTGATCACTCTTCATTTTGAGGTGCGTCAAAAACTCCAAGTCTTAGTTGGCACTAAGTATGGACATATATGAGCACAATCATACGTTCACAACTTCATATCCCAACAATATAATGGGGAATGAAGTCTCGTCCCATAGAGCTCGTTGTAGTTTGAATATATCCAAGGTTTGATTAAAAATAATATTGCATTACTTTTATTTTATTACAACAATAAATTTCAGTGACGTGGATATGGACATAGGCATGATGTCTAACTCTGCTCAATATTGCATTACCCAGACTGTGATTCTCTACTCATATAATATGAGAAAAAAACCTAATTATAATAAATAAATACTAACATAAACCTAAAATCGTGATATATTTCATAATTGAAGGATACAGATTTATGGATACGTTTTATCGGATCTATAAGTATTTTGTATATATTTAATTTATTCTAAGATATTTTCCCCTAAATCTAATTATAATATATAGTATAAGATAAATATTCATATCATCATTGATTTTGTTAAAAGAAAAGATAGGCCCAGTCGTATTTTCGACCGAATAGATAGGTACAGTTGTTTTGGAAAATGCCAAATGTATTACAATCTATTTATATTTCTAAGGAGCGTAGCACAACAAAGTTGAGATGGCCGAGTTGGTCTAAGGCGCCAGATTAAGGTTCTGGTCCGAAAGGGCGTGGGTTCAAATCCCACTCTCAACAAATTCTTTTTTTCCCCTGCAAAATAAACTATTTGCACGATAATACCTTATTTGCACGATAATACCTTTCCTACGCTAAACACATCAGCCCAATTGCGCGATAATACCTTATTTGGTATACCAAACAGCATCAATTTCTGTAATTGGGTTCAAATCCCACTTTCAACAATCTCTGATTTTTTTTGCTACATAAACAACCTAGTACTTCTTTGCAATATAAAACACCTACCAGCAAACATATACTCCATATTTCCTTTGCTCCACACAACAGCAGCAATTGTTCTTATCTTTTTGCTGCATAACATACCATCTAGCTATTGGAAAAAAAAAACACATGCCATCTAGCTACCATATATTTCTTTGCTACATAAAACAGCAAACATAAATATAGCTTTTACACTATGCATTAACGTCTAAGCTCATTTTCTATATTTTTTCACACTTAGATGCTGGCACAACAACATCACAGTTCATCAGACCAGTCACTAAGCTCACTTTCGTAGAACAAGTTATCCACGATTTGATCAATCAGTGAATCAATAAAAGTGTTGCAGCCAATTGTGAACATCTTGCCTACTCTGTTTCTAGCACTTGAAAACCACGCAAACATGGCCGCAAAAGCCACTGCTCCCAAACACACCACTCCTGCTTCCACTATCCCTTCCGCTTCCATCTTCCTGAACACAGAATTCCCCGTCACAAGTTCCATTGTCACCGTCCCTGCAAACACAATCTTAGCCCAATTCACAGCTTTAGATTGATCTGTCATTGAAAACCATTACATAATTCATTGCGGATTCTTCAGTTTCGCTATGGTACTTGAATTTTATCTAAATTATATTAAGAAAACTCACATAAATGAATTAAGTAGAGTATATAATGTTTGATTAAGTCCCATCACATTACATTAGATTAAACTTTTATGGAATAAAGACAAACATAATACACACACACACACATATTTCAACCGTCATTTTAATCAATGGAGCGCAAAATTTTTTTAGAGCTTCTTAACTAAATAAGGTGCAAGTCTAGAAAAAAAACACCTAATAATGTAAATCAAATCGAAAGATTGCGAGGCGAATTAAGTATACATAATATTGACTTGAATCTCACTACCTGATATATTTCCTCAATTCCTAAATATAAACTAGTTTAGAAGAAGAAAATTAAGGTAAATCAATTCAATTTATATATTAATAAATTATTTAGTTTTGTCAAGAATTTTTAAAACATTCAATTGGGCTTTATATTTAAAACACATGAGGTATATATATACCCACACAATTAATTCATCTAATAACTTATTCTACTCCTACATATAATATTAAGTTAACTTTGTATTTTTTAAAAAGTAAGGAAGCTAAATCAACACGTGGATGATAACATATTTTATCCAATATTATGTTATACTCCCTCCAGTCCTAAATATAAGTCCTAATTAACTTTTTCTGGAAAATCCTTAAAAAACAAAATAAGTTAATTATAAATTGATTTACCTATTTTTTTCTTTAAAACTAATTTATTTTACCTATAAACTAATGGATAATCTAAAAATATATCAAATATGTCATCGTTTAATAACCTATTTTGCAACCTTAATCTTTCCAAAAAAAGTCAATTAGATCCTATATTTAGGATACTATGTTCCTGTGTTATTAACTTATTATACTATATCCGCAAAAGACAAATAGGTTATCTAATAAAAAATACAAAATTAGATTAAATCAAATTTATATAAGATGATTTATTTGAAGGAATTTAGAGAAGAAGAGAGATTACCATCGCCAGGCGACCTGAGATGATCTCGAAGTCATGACTTTTCTTTGAGCTTTCAATATATTCAGACAGAGTCGCAAAAAAGCGCGAAACATCGTCGCCGGCGCCGCCGTCCTTCTTAGTGACGATAAAGCTTGGCGGCCGATCGGAGCCGTAAGATCTAAGATTACTGAGGCGAGGCTGTAGAAGGATATTCGTGGTTTCTAGTTCTGCACGTTTGGATTTTGGTGTGGGAATCTTAACCTGAACTGGAAGTGGCTGCTCCTTCGATCCATTCGTCGGCGACGGCGGCCTCAGCTGGCAGTGAGCTACACGCGCCGGTGATGCCATGTCAAAAGAAGGGAAGGGAGGAAGTTTGTAGATTCCTAGAATAGAATAGTAGAATCTAACTGACTTTCTATTGTGATAGATCCTCTGGCGTCTACGTATACTTTTTTTTTTAGAAAATTGGCGTCTACATATACAAATTTGGTTTTTATGACAAATGAAATTTGGTTTTTATGACAAATGGAATGGAAGTTAGTGGTTGTGGGACCCAATAGTTACTACTCACTCAATAGTTACTACTCACTCAGCCCCGCACGGCTCTTATTCACGTTCGAAGTCAAAGAGGTAGTCTAATTATTTCATACCCTCTGCTAAGTCAAACAACAACACTATAAGTTATTATTGCCTCTGGTCCTAAATATAAGACCAAACTGACATTTTTAGAAATGTTAAAGTAACAAAATAGTACCTCCGGTCCAATATATAAGACCTAATTGACATTTTTTAGAGAGATTGAGGTTGCGAAATACGCTATTAAATTATGACATATTTGATATATTTCTATATCATACATTAGTTTATAGGTCAAATAAATTAATCTGGAAAAATTTAAGTAAATCAATTTGTAATTAACTTATTTTGCTTTTTTATAGGATTTTCTAAAAAAAGTCAATAAGTCTTATATTTAGAACCAGAGGGAGTATATTTTTAAATTATGACATATTTGATATATTTTTAGGTTAATCATTAATTTATAAGTTAAATAAACTAATTTAAGAAAAAAATTAGGTAAATCAATTTATATTTGACTTTTTTTAGGATTTTCCAAAAAATGTCAACTAAATCTTATATTTAGGACTAGAGGTGGAAATGAGCCAAGCCGTAAATAGGCGGCCTATGACTCAAAGCCTTTTAAAAGCCTACATTGTAAGTAGGCTTTTAAAAGGCCTGAAGCTTTTTAAAGCCTACATTGTAAGTAGGCCTTTAAAAAGTCTTTCAGGCCTTTAGAATTTTTCGCAGGCCTATACTTTTTTTTTAAAAAAAACCTACAACCAGGCTCAGGCTTAGGCCTATATTTTCTTATTGCATGACGGGCCTAGGCCTATTTAGGCAAAGCCTCGCTCGATCCGGCTCATTTCCACCCCTATTACGACCAAAGGGAGTATAAGCTAATGTTTATGGAATCAATATATTTGAGAAAATTGTTGAAGATAATCAATATGTGTAACATATTTTTCCTAACTTTGCCTATAGTTATGAGGGGATAAGTAAAATTGTGATTCGATGAGAAAAGAATGATTAAAATCTTGTGTATGAGGAATATGAGAGATAATGTTGTCGACTAATACAAAAGTGGAAAAATACATAAATGCGTAGTTAAAAAAGTAACACCATCTTACATTATGGGACAAAGTCTCTCCCAAAACATTAACTTATATTGTGGGACGGAGTTAGTATAAATCAATATTATTATTTAAAAATTGATTTTTTAATTTTAGCCTCATACCATTTATTATACCCAAATTCTCTTATTTTTATCCTAATTTTTTTGGAAAAATGAAAATAAATATTTGTTATTTTGAATTTTATGATGTAGGCCAAGAAGATTATAATATAGAATATATTTATATAGTTTGATAAATTAAATATCTGAATCAAATAGAATTTTTTGATATTTTCAAAACATTACTAACCTTTACATTTATCTCAAACTCTCTCTTCATAGTGTATTATAAAGAGAATAACACTGATAATTTGAGAAAACACCGAAAATAATGAGTGAGATATCTTGTATTTAAATCAAACTCACATTTTCAGATATATGACAGATGAGTAAGGTGGTTTTCAAACAGTGACAAGACGATTTAAAGAGAGGCATGTAATGACTGACTTATTTGGAATTTGAAAAATTCCAAAGAGGAATGGTGTTTGGTGATATCCTCATTTTACGTCTGAGTCGATGTTAGAAACTTCAACACGGAACAAGGGACCACCGGCCACCGGTGTGCTTTCATTCAGATAAAAGAAAACGATATTTTTAGCTTTCATGGTTTGTTAAGGTAGCCCAACTTCGCGTCAGGCCCATCTCGCTATTTTGGGTGGATTATTTTGGACCTAACCATGTTGGGCTTCAACTCTCTCTTTGTTTTTTAGTTATGGGGACATATGCTACCAATTTGAAATAACTGAGTTTACTAGTACAATCCCACTCACAACATCCTACTTAATTTTAGAAGAGATTTCATACCATTAGAATGTAAAATCATCGGATATTTGTTTGAACATTCAAGTTTCAAGATACGCCATCTCTCCATTCAACAAAAAATAATGGGTTTTTTTTATGATAATATAAAAAGAAGTTTGAAGGGGTCTTGAGGAAATTGCTAGTCATTAATAACATGGTGATGTATAGGTGGAGTTTTTGTTACGAGTTGGTTTAGTACCCAACATGATCTTAACCATTAATTGTCTTAAGTGGATGATACTCAAACTTATTAACAATTATTTATAGAAAAGCTTCTCATTCTTAAAACGAAAAAGATATGTGGCAAAAGAAAATATTAATGATAGGGTGAAACATGAATGGAGTGCGTGCTAAAGCTTCCAAAACACCTTTTCCCCTTTCATATTTTGGGATTCACCTCTATGAGAGGCTGCAAGAATTGAAATTTTATTACATTCACTGCATTTTTTGGTCACTACATTCACCCCTTTAAGATAAGGGTAATTTGATTTTATTTCGAGAGATAAAGAAAGCTAAATAGGCTATATATGAATATTAATTATTGAAAGTTAGATTGGTTGGTTAATCATAAAACGGTTAGAATTCTATAAAAAGGGGAACCTTGTCATAGTTTAGAGTATGAAATTAAGAAATCTACACTAGAGAGAGAAGGGGGTAACTTGGTCTTTCACCATATAATCCATAGGGCTATGGTTGTAAAATCATCATCCCAGGTGAGAGGTAATTAATCTAAACCCAAAAAGTTTATATTTCTATATTGAACAACATTAACAACAAATATTCATCCATTTTTTCTTTTGGATTAAAGAGCAATATTACCAACAAATCATTGTTCAGATTGTAAATAGGACAAATGACAATAAAAAATTGTTAGAATTACCCATAAACATTTTAACTTTGGGAAGATTGGCCAAAACCACTTAATTTAAGCAAACGGTCATTACTTTGTGACAAAGATATTGGTCTCCACTTAAAATAATATTGGACATTTGGTGATTTTTAACAATTTAATAAGCAAATGGTCTTGGTAATATTGACAATTTTTATTGTCAATTGTGTTATCTATAACTTGGACAATGGACAATAATCTATTAAAAATATTGCTTTTAACCCTTTTCTTACCCAACATCAAATATTAGCATTGATCAATTTGGATTATACTTAGGTCTATAAGAAATACTAATTAGTTGAAAAAAGTCAAAGTAAATACTTCAAATTTGTTTATTTATTAGCCTATTTAAATCTCTTTAACAAATGAATTGAACCTTAAGGATGTCAATTAGTATTAAAATAGTATTATATGAGGCTGATATAATTGATTGGAGGAGCTTCAAAAAGTGTGAGCCCTTACCATTAAGATTTAAGTAGGTAACGATAAAGTGTTACCCTTTGGAACTTCGATTTAGTAAAATGATACCCAATGACAATAACAGATTAAGTTAGATTCAACACATTTGTTTGTTCTACAGCATGCTTACTCCCTAAATTCAGGTTTTGGTCACCTAATTATATGATTAATTTCCATCAACTTGAGTTTAGGACTACTTTGAAAATAGATATTAAATACATAACTTCCCAAATAAACAACACAATCACGTGACCAAAATCTGAAATAAAGTAGAGATAATAAAATTATTTCATTGCTGTCATGTATTGAAAGAAAAATAAAGAATGAGTTCGATCTTGATACTCATAATAATCACATGCATGTGCCACCTTGATGTTATATTACTATTAATATATTTAAATAAATTAAATAAATTTGAATATAATTTATTTATTTATTTTGACATATTTTTCATGTATTATATGGTGTTCATTGTTCAATTATCGCGAACTGCAACACTATTAACTTAAAAATAAAATTTAGAATAAATCACATAAAATTTGCCTACATTTGATGTGAATTCTCCTGGGATTGCGTATAATTTAGCTACAAACACAAACAATTCAAAAGGTCATCAGTATTTATTATGTAAACAAAAGAATACCAACCCACTACAATTCAAAATGTGTTAAAAAAAACAAAAGAATACTCCTTTGGCACTTTTTCTTGATATGATATTTTTTTGAGAGATTGTGGATGCTAAATAAATTAATAAGTATATTGTATGTATGGTGTATATTATTAGATTATATCTATATAATCTAATGGTTATATTTTTAATAGAAAATCTTTTAACAACATTTTGAATACAACATTCCTCCATAATGTCTTATTTGCAAAATGCGCATAAAAGCAAAATCCAAAAAATGATTCAACCCCACCAAGTATTGCGGAGACGATCTGGGTAAAGAGATCCACGATTTATCCAACATTATTGCTTGTACTATTTCACAACAAAATGACAGAAATATGAAAGAATGAGTGGTTTGAGAAAGATTGTGGCAACTGACTAATGCTCCACACGCATATTTATACCCAATGCATCTGATTTTTCCGTGTTTTCGAAAGGTAGGTTGTTTGACGAGTTTTTTTTTAAAAAATAGGCGGACCGGCGTTTTGCAAAACGCCAATACGTGTTTTAACATTAAAATAATACATACCGGCGTTATGAACAAAACGCCAATACATGTTTAATATTAAAATAACACATATCGGCGTTTTGCAAAACGCCAATATGTGTTATTTTAATATTAAACACGTATTGGCGTTTTACAAAACGCCGATACGCGTTTGTTCTTATTAAAAAATAATATTTACCGGCGTTTCACTTGAAACGCCGTTATGTACCACCGTTCCCTATAAATAGCTCCTCCCCCCTTCAACTAACTCGCTCATTTTCTTCAGTTCTCATCATTTTCTCTCATTCCTCTCTCTACATCAATGTTGTTGTTGTTGTTGATTTTATGGTTGTTGTTGACATTTCTTTTGCAATGTTGTTACCTGTTTAATTTTATCTCCTAAATTATATTGATGTATCATGTTTTTCGAATTGTTATGTTTCTTATTGTATATGGTTTTATCTATTATTTTTATTGTCACCATGGTTACTTATCTTTTGTTCATTTTGACCATTTATCGTCCTGCTTTTAAACAAACAGGACAAAAAATGTTTTTTTTTAATTATGAAAAACGCGTACCGGCGTTTTGAGAAACGCCGGGTCGTATAATATTATTTAAATAACATGTCGGCGTTTTGGGTAAACGCCGATGTGCGTAATATTAAATTAATTTACACATCTGCGTTTTACAATGCGCCGAGGTGTTTTTTATGATTTTCAGATATCTTCACATACCGGCGTTTCTATACACGCCGATATAAAAATAATATTTAAATAACATGCGAACCGGCGTTTTGGGTCACGCCGGTTTGCAATAATATTTAAATAATACGCACACCGGCGTTTTGCTAAAACGCCGGTGTGACAATATAATATTATTTTCCTGGGATTTGTTTCCGCCGTTTATGTCTTTTGTCGGCGTTTTGTAAAACGCCGATGTGTAGCTTTCCCACTTTGAATTTATCGGCGAGTTGTCAAAACGCCGTAGCGTCTTTTCGCTGATAAAAAGCGCCGAAAAAAGGGAAAAAAAACGCCGAAAAGAGCCCCATTTTTTGTAGTGTACGCCTTGGAAGTGTGCAACATATATCATGTTCGCCTTTTACGGTTAAAATATTACCAAAATTTTAACATCAATCATTTAACAACCAAAGTGTGTTTTTCTTAATGGTAAAGAGCAAATATGATACTCATTATTTCACACTTTCGGTGCAAAATTGGACCAAAAAATACTTCAGGGTAGATGTTATATATACAACTTGCACACTTCTGGCACAAATATACACTTCTGGCACAAATATAATATTAAATCTTTTTATTTTTAGATGTATTTTTTTTTGTTTTTTTCTCTTTGAAAACGTTTATATATCCAAAGATTTAGTTACTTTATCATTATTGGTATTGTTGTTAATGATGCCAGTATGTCACTGTATAATCCGTAGCATACACCATGTAATAATGCTTTATCATTATTGGTATTGTTGTTAATGATGTTACTCACTTTGAAAAAGTTAACTAATTATTATATTTAAATTGAAGGAACTACTAAGAACTTGGAGAATATAAAATTTAGACACTTGATTGAGAGAGATCGACATATTTCCAATTTTTGTTTTTGGATTAACGTCTAGGAAAATTACAATTAGGTTCTTAGTAAGTGAATTAATTATAATTAAGTCTCGTGACAACTCAATGAGTCTCGTTGGCAACTCAAGAGCTAGATTAACAACTCACTTGAATGCAATGAATTCTCTTATGAAGGTTTTAGTTGTGATTTTCTCTTAACTTTTTCCTCAACACTAGTTGTATATATACGAATTACGATTATCCCTTACAGAACACGTAGACTGGTAGTTGAGAAACTTTTCTTGACCTTTTGATGGTAGACAATTTGATATTTGTCCGTTTCAATATCTTTTACTGCTTTAGAAGTATTTATTCCAACATGTTCAATATAAGAAACAAATATGCATCATTACATGATGAATGCATTTTTCTAAGTATTTTGTTGTTTCAGTTAAAAAAGTATTTTGTTGTTGTTTTATTTTTTTAACAAAATGAATGTTAGTACCTATAGGGCTATGGCCATGTTTGGTTGGCATGAATGATTAATTTAGCAAATTAGTGTAAAACATTACATAATTAATTTATGAATATAAGTGGACCAACGTACATTTATAGACATTAGTAATCCAGATGATTAATTTGAGGAATACTTAATTTAGTGGGAATAAAATGTGATAAGCAAACAAGGGACTCGTGATTCTAAGGGCCCGTTTGGTTCAACTCCATTGCACTACTGCAATGGTAATCCTCATTGCATTACCATACTGAGCATGTTTGGTTGGGCTTTGGTATGGTAATCCAAATTACCTATGTAATCCTGATTACACAAAACATGGTAATCTCTAAACATAGGTTACTCCCTATGAATCTTCATTGCAGTAGTGCAATGAGGTATATAATGTCTATTTTGTCCCTACTTAAACATGTTAAAACACAAAAAAATTATTTAATTATGAAATCGGACCAAACATATAAGCAAACAAACATATTCATTTCTTTCCTAAAAATGTTTCATAGTCCTACAATTTTCTTAACATTTTCAATTCTATTAAAAATAGAAGAAGCTCAATCAGTCCCAAAATATACACCCGATAGCCCAAAGCCCAAAGCCTAAACTTCATTACGGAAAACCTCAAATTCTTATGCTAATTAGACCCCAAATCACATACAAACAGATCAGGTCAATATTTTATGTAAGATTTGCAAGTTGTTTTAATCATTCATTGGAAAATAATTGTTTTTTTGTTAAAGTTATATTAACTTGTTATAAGGTTTAAATTAATCTTATTAAAATACAATTTAACATCATTTTCATCTTATAAACACCTCAAATTATCGAATCTGTCCATTCAATCCTAATCAGTCATCAATATGAGCTTTTCTGCGCCGAAACTAGATTCTGTGTGGCGGGTTGACTTTATACTCTTTTTTTGATAGCAGACTTTATACTCTTTTCTTGTCACCTTATTTAAACTTATTTAAACTTTATTATAATTAAAACTTCATAATTAAATAAGGCTATAAGATAATTTACTAAAACCAACAGCCGTATAAGATGCAATCCCAGCATAGTACAAACAAATGTAAACTCAATTGCCTTGATTTATTTAGGGTGAACGCCAAAAATGATACATAACTATTGGTCAAGGAACAAAAATAGTACATAACTATTTTTAGGTACAAAAGTGATATCCAACTTTTACCATGTGATCAAAAATGATATTTTCACTAATATGACAATAATATTATACATGAAATGTTCAAAATGCCCTTATAATTAAATAAACTTTTACCGGACGACAATTAATTTATAAGGGCATTTTGGACTATTCATGTCTAATATTATTGTCATATAACATATTAGTGAAAATATCATTTTTGATCACATGGTAAAAGTTGGTATCATTTTTGTACCTTAGAATAGTTATGTACTATTTTTGTTCCTTGGCCAATAGTTATGTATCATTTTTGGGCCTTCGCCTAAATGCTTTAAAATATCCATAGTACTAATAAGAAAACAATTAATTTTTTCACATACCATAAAATTTTTCTATTGGAAAGTTTTGTGTTAAGAAAATCAAGTAATAACACCATTCAAGACTTAGATAATACTCCCTTCGTTCCTAAATATAAGATCACTTTGGGGAAGTGGATAAGTTCCTAAATATAAGATCACTTTCTATTTTGTCTCAACTTTGGTCCAAATTACCCCAATACTTCTTAGCTCCCTCTCTTCTCTCTCAAATCCCTATTTGTCTTTTAAATTTAAGTGAGGGGTATTTTGGGAAGATCATGTAATCTTAATTCATTGGAAAGTCTTCCTTAATCTCTCCAAATTAGCCAAAGTGATCTTATATTTAGGAACGGAGGGAGTATTTCGAAACTTTAGCTATACTTTTTGCCAGCAAATTTTAGCTACAATTAGATTATTAAGATACCACTTTTAATGGTAAGATGTATGTGCTACCTCCTATCCTTCAACAATAATAAAAAAAATCTTCTGTAACACAATTTTGGTCTACAATGTGACTAATTTTCTCCTTTGCCCATAGGAGAGAAATGATAGATAATATATGCATATTTGAAAATCGCAAATAATTTAAAACATGTTAATTGAATAAACTGATATTCTTTAATATGTGTGAATAAATTAACAACGTCTTGTACTCATAGTAATATAGTGAAGATATAGTATCATATGGTATTGAATAAAAAAAAAAAAAGGAGCGACTGTAAGGTTTTTGCTTGCAAAACCAATTCCATCCCTCATACTAGGAGTGAAAGCTACGAATATTATTCATCAAGACATTGAATTTTCTCTCCATTCACTTATAACATCAAATGGGATTTCAACATCCCTGTATAGTGTACATATATCTTGTAGGGAAAATTAATTTGAGGTCCCCCACAAGGGACTTAATACTAGAAAAGTCCTAAAAGTTGAAAAAATTAATGTAGGGTCCCAAGGGACCTCACTTTAATATACTTGAAAAGTGAAAAGTTATTGGGCAAATCTTGTGACAAGTTACTGGGCACGCTTGACAACTGTTTGGGCAAACTTTGACAAGTTACTGGGCACATGTTAATTTTCCCAACTTTTGAGACTTTTCAAATATATTAAAGTGAGGTCCCTTGGGACCCTACATTAATTTATCAATTTTTGGGACTTTTCTAGTATTAAGTCCCTTGTGGGGACCTCAAATTAATTTTCCCTATCTTGTATAAAATCTTTCTTTTATTTATTGCATTTGACTTTTTAAGAAAAATTACATGAGGGCGGTTGAAATGTTGAATTGAGGATAAGACGCACCTAAACTTCCATAAATTTCATCTAACTCTGGTTAATAAATCTGTCATAAGAAATCCCTCAATAATTTTTGGGACAATTACAGCTTAATCCCTAGTAAGGTTCCTTAACCACAGCTAGGTCCCAAGGAAGGAAATTAACCACATCGAAGTTCCAAACAATAATCAAATTACGTTAAATTCCCAAAGAAGTTGGATGATATCAAATAGTATGTTATTTAAATGTCAATACTAGCTTCTTAAGTTAGCAATGATAACTAAATTTTTCAAGAGATATACTCCCTTCGGTCCTAAATATAAGATCTAATTGACTTTTTTGAAAAATAGTAAAAAAAAACAAAATAAGTTAATTATAAAATTGATTTACCTGATTTTTCCCTTAAACTAGTTTATTTTACTTATAAACTAATGTATAATCTAAAAATATATCAAATATGTCATGATTTAATAGACTATTTTGCAACCTTAATCTCTCCAAAAAAAGTTATCTAGGTCTTATATTTAGGACCAAAGGTTGTATATTAACAACTCAAGGGGCTGATATTCACAATACAATGACAAATCATTTTATACCGCCCCAAGTCATTTGAGACTTTAATACAATAAATTTTTTTTGAGAACTAGTTGTGATTAATCTCAAGGGACTTGATTGTAATTTTTGCTTTATTTTTTTTGGTATATATATATTTAAAAGAAAGGTTTAAAGTATGTTTTTTGTTCTTTAACTTTGTAGAAAGTTATGTTTTATTCCTTTAACCTTGAAAAAGGAATGAACTAAAAACATACTTTAGTTTTTTTTTTAAAAGGATTGAAAACATCACTTTGTCTAAAGTTAAGGGGCCAAAAACACACTTTTCAAAGTTAACAGACTAAAATATTAAAATATGACTTTTTCCATAGTTAAAGGATAAAAAACATACTCTTATTTTTTTTTTTTTGCCAAAATAAAAAACATACTTAACCTAAAAGAAATATACATATACACAAGGGCTGCGGTGTCTACTGTCCACCTCCACCTACCGTGTTCTGGAGTCTGGACAAGCACCATTTTGTAGGCACACCAATGATAATGAAGCGAAGTTAAGGACGCGCAGAAAGAAGCGCGTGTATAAACCGCCACCCCATAGAAAATTAGAAACAAGATTGAAATGAAAATCCACCATTACCATTTGTGTACCTCACTGGTCCATTCTTTTTCATAGAATCCTTTCTCACCACTCTCCTCTCTTCAACTTCACTTCAATCCAACCAAACAATCCACATCTTCTTCACAAATCCGCCATCTAAAATTTCACCATGTCCTCCTCACATTATTATTATTATTATTATATTATTATTATCATCATTATTTTGATTAGTTGTTGAATGAATATGTTGGATCCTGGAGACGTGGTTTCCCTTGGAATCCCATGCCTCATTTGGATTCAGCTCCTTGTTCTCTTTCTCCTCATCGCTCTCCTCCTTTGCTTCTCCTTCTTCGCTCTCGACGATTCCTCTTCCGCCGCCGTGGGCCCCACTGACGCTGCTACTGCTGAATCTGCATCCACTAGTCGCTTCATTTTCGACGATATTCGCCAGATAGATAAACCTAATAATCCTAAGCACCATTCTGATTCCACTAATTTCCCCATCCACAGAACACAGGACCCGCAGGTAATCAATTTATTCTTTCTTTTTCTTTCTTCATGTCTCGATCTGTGGAAGAGATACTAGGAAGGAACATAAGAATATGATAGCTTCTTAATTTGGCCTCTCAAAAACATAGATAGTGTGGAAAATGAAGAATTTAGGTGGTTTTGTCTGATTTTTCGTTCGTATATTAGAGTTGACCTAGTTACCTGTTGTACTTTGAATTGGACATAGAGGATAGTACAAGTTATCTCCAAGGTTATTAACATAGGGTACTCTAATGATTTTATTATTTGATTCTGGACATGTTGATTTTGTTTGGGTGTTTTTTTAGTTTGGTACTTGGAAGATAAGGAAAGTTAGTGTTTACTATGGTTAAGGTTTTCCTAATTAGACAGATGGAAACTGAAAAAGTGGGTAAGATTGGTCCTAACAAGTGTTTTCAAGGACAGATTATTGTCATCCTATAGACAATCTTAGTTTGTTAGTTACTACTCAATTTAACCCAGACCTGTACAATTATAATTGTACATCATCTTGTAATACCCACCAAAAGGAAAAAAATGTGTCCTATTTTGGTTTTTCCTTAAGAGAGAGTAATTCTTTAGGAATTTGGTAGCTCATGTGGAGGATTGGCTCAGAACTGCTGAGATTTGCTAATATTAGAGGGACATTATAGATATATCCAGTAGGGAATGGTTTTGCTAAGGACTAATAGATCCCAACTGTTTTCTCATTTAATTGATCCTGTCTTTGCCATCTAGTGTTTGCCATCCATTTACAATCTTTTTGTTTTTGAAAAAATTTGAAAAATTAATGTTGGATGAGATCCATCTATATTCTAAACTAGATAATATACTCCTTCTGGTTTTGATTCTGCCTTGCATCATAATGGTCCCAGCATTATTTTGGGATGGATAAGATTTATTGCCTTGCTGGCTTTAGGTAGTGCCTAAAACATTTGCATGTCGCAATTATGTTTTCCTTCATTATTGAGACTTTGGCCAGCTTAAAATCATTTTGGTTTTATTGTCTCTTATATCTAGTCATAAAGCAAAGATCTCCAATGAATGATAAAACTGTCATATCCTCAATCCTGAATGCTAAATTAGTTGTTCAAAAAAATAACAACTTCCTGAGAGCTAGGGAATCCATGTTTATAACACTTACTATTGTGCATTTTCTTTGCGAACAGATGAACTAATACACAAACAAACAGCTCGTCCTTTTAAATGACATTCTTATAACTTTTGTGTACCCTTCGGGTCACTTGTTATCCACTATTTTTCTGGATCCATTTCTATGTATATGAATATTCTGAGCAAAAAAATTTCTATGTATATGAATATGAGCCACTGAATAATTCAGATTGAAGCTTTGTGACTAATATGGCTCTCCCTAGATAAACTGATGCACACGCACGAGTAGCTCATCCTTGTACATTAAAGTAGTGAAGTGTTGTTCTGATTGGCATTACATAATTTTGCAGGGGGTAGATAATCGCAGTATAAAAGGTGAGGTGTCAGCAGGAACAACAAGAAGGGTAGTGAGTGCAGAGGATTATGGAGAGAGGGATGGTCCGTCAAGGTTTCATCCTTGCCATTATTTCCAGTTAGCTAGGGTTGCCTTTCTCAAATGTCTGGGTCTGGACCCTGCGTCTGATTCCCCTCCTCCCCAAAAACGCAGAAAACCAAAACAAAGCTGATTGATTACCACTTTATATTATATGTTCGAATTATTGAATGATCCCACAAATTTAGCGACTTAATTAGCATCAGTTTTATCCAATGCCCTGTCTAATCTTGCCGAGTTCCTAGCTTTTCTCAAATCCAAATTTCCCACAATGGTCTCACACTTATAAAGTGTTAAGGACATGGTAAAAATTTTAAAGAACAGGGTAATTGTCGTCATATTTTAGACTTGGACTAAGGTGCAATTTACCAATGAACTATTGTCAAAGTTGTATCTGGCACAATTGACAATAAAAAGATGCAGAATTATCAATTGACATTTTAAGTAGCAGTATAATTACTAAAACCTTATATTTTAAGTGAAAAGTTTGCCCTTTATATTCTAAATTTGTAATTACCCAAAAGAGAAAATTTGGTAACTATGCTTATGCTTAAAAAGTCTCTTTGTAATTCTGCACCTTTTCATTGTTAACTGTGCTAGCTGCAACTCTAACAATAATCCATTGGTAAAATTGCACTTTAATTCAATAAGAATGAAGGGATTAAACTTGTGGTATATGATATTCAATATATTCAATTGAAGGACGGAGAATCTTGGCTGAATTATGTGACCCATTTGGCTCAATGGAAGAGGGATTGATGGAAGTGGAAGTGGAAACGAGGTGGAAGTGGTTCTGGAATTGGAGGTGGAACTTAGAAGTGATGATGAAAGTGTGTTTGTTTTAGCTATGGAAGTGGAGTACTATATTTAATTTAAGAATTCATTTTTGATTGAGACCAAAATACCCCCTAGGAAAAAATGAAAAAAAAAATTAGCCCCTTCTCGTTTTGTTCTTCTTTAACATCTCATCTCCAGAAAACTGAACTACCCCATGAAAGGGAAATTAAATTAGAAAAAAGATACCAGAAGTATCAAATAATACAAAGCTCGACATGTTTTTGGATGAAATATATATGGGAACTTTAGATATGAACGTAAAGCCATAAATCGTCGGCTGTCAAATACTTCATTTTCAAAGAACTCATCTCAATTCCATGAGTCAAACTAAGCAATCCACTCCCATCATTTTTTATGGAAGTGGAAGTGGTACACAAAGATACAAATGATGATTTCCACTTCCACTTTCCACCCTACTACTTCCCTCCAAGTCTTCAACTAAACGATGCATTAATGGTTTTGGGGACTGAAGCTGAACCATGCAGCCATGCAGGTGTAGTAGACGAAATTCACGAAAATGTTGGGGGGCTTATGTACAATTTTATTGATAACAAGCCACTTTAATGGCTTCCACAAGATTCCAAAACGATTCTTGACGTATAGAACTTGTTAATTCAGTAGAGTAGAATATTATTGAAAGTGTATTTTGTAACTTGTAAGTCACCGCATGCTTCAAAACACGCGTAATTGTGTATAAAAAATAATGTGGGTATGGTTCATAGTGGTAGAAATCCCAAACTTGTCTTCTAATCAGGCTGATAATTCATCTGAAAAAAAAAGTCTTTTTCCTTCTTGTGAGACCAAGCTATTATAATGTTACCTGGATCGCTAAAAAAACACATAAAAAAAAATGAGAATGGAAAATCGGAGCCGAGAATGCAAGCGAAGAAGGCACGTGAAGTGGCAGGTGTCTAATTGTTGAGACATGTTGGGGAAGTTGAAGCATGAAGTGGCATGTCAATATGGCACTCTTAAGCTAGCAAAATAAGTGAGAAAGAGGAAGGAGTTAAATGGAATATTAAATAAAAAACTATGGAGACCGAAAGAGAAAGAGCTTTCAATTCATACAAGCCATGCTATTTCATTGAACAATTCGTGAAGGCTATTTCCAGGTGCCTTGGTATGGACTCTGCCACAGAGAGGGAATATGGAGAAGGAACAAGAACAACAATATCACAAAGCCTCAGGAAGCCATCAAAACCACCAGTAACCAAAGGACCAGGAGGCCAAGTTAATGTTTCTGCATCTTGAAAAATAAGGGAATTTACAGCTCCATAGTTTTCAAATTCTGCCTAGGCTTAAGATTAAAAATAATGTTCATTCTATTTTATTTTTTTTTCCTGTTTCTAGCTTAAAGAGTTTCTTCCTTTCTGTTCTTGATCTTTAGGGTGTTTTGTAAAACATGCCTTTTTTCCCCACTTTACGTCTTAGTTTGATCAAGTGCTATACTAGGACTAGGATGGCCAATTATCAACTGCCTTTTCAGGTTAATTTATGAGACAATTAACTTTAATGGTATGGCTTGGAAATAGACTTATTCGAAGGTGGCTCAAGTAGATGAGATCATTTCCGTAAAATATGTTCGTTATTATTGTTAGTATTCAAGAAAATGGCATAGTCTCAGGGTCATATTCCTTGTTGATTTTATGTCTAAACAAAAGGAGCTTGAAACAAGAGTTAGCAGGGAGTCTGCCATTTCACTAACCATTAGTTCAACTTATTATTGAATATTCACATTGGCTAGGTTTAAAAACGAAAAGCAGGATCTTGGGCTAACCTCCATGCCTTCCCACTTGTCTCATTGTTGACTTGTTTCTACTTCAAATTTTGGTTAAGTTGTGAAAAATAGGAAGGGGTCTTAAACTCAAATTTAGTAGCAAACTCCCATATCAAAATAAGCTCTGTAGGGTCAAACAGCCGTGCAGCATCTTTGATTTCATTTCATCTTTAAGGCGTTATCATTTATTTGAAGAGTCTACAACGGGAAACGCATAATTCCTTGCCATTTCTCAGTTCTCATGAAAGAGGGGAACAAAAATTTAACCAGAAGAGAACGTCTATATTGCTCAGCAAGAATATCTATCATCTTCTTTGGCCCCTAGCTTTTTCTGCGTCTGCTAATATAGTAGTTAAGAGCAATCTTTGAAATATGGATGAAAGTGAAAAACATCTGCATAATTGTACGACCTTTCTCAAGACCCTCTCTCAAACCCCTAGCAGTTCTTGCTACAACAGGCTCATCTTTCCGTCTCGGCACTGCCTGCGATGAAACTACCCAAAGTGATCATGAAATGAAATCATGTGCCACATCTCCAAATTTATCAACAAAAAGTCTTAGTTTGATCATAAAAAAAAGTGTAATCATCATCTCCATGCTTCAAAACTTTTTGCATCACTTAAGTAACCAAATGTATAACTTCATTCTAACTTTGCCTCCTAGGAGCATTAAGACAATATAGATGCTTAAAAGGTCAGATAATTTGAATGAACGAGACCATATTCTCAGTTGCTATTTTTTTTTTACCAGAAACATTCTCAGTTGCTATGAACAGGCCCAAAATGTTCAATAAGCATTTAAGTAATAATGATGATATAGGAACCACAATAAATTTTTACTTCCATTCTTAAAGAATCTTGTGTCTAAATTCAGACCACTAAATTTTGCAGTATAATTGGGAGAGTACCTGATGGAGCCATAGTTGTGAAACCCCGAACTCTATCTTCAGCTACGCGGACTGCACTGGTGGAGTTCCTTACACCTTTGGTAATCTCTTGACTGCAGATTCATAGTTAACACATAAGAAATTATAAAAAGATGAGAAGTAAATAAAACTTCTACTAATTCATGAGTGCTGTATGCTCCTATCACACATCAGCCTGACAACTAACTTCAATTACCTTGAATAACTAACTCAAACTCAAGAACATCAGCATTTTCTTCAATATCCTAATACATATTATAAATGTCATCTTCAATATCCTAATACAGATAATAAATGCCATCTACTTGTTTACAGATATTTTTATCAGCAAAAGGAACTTGCAGTTCAGTTAAGTTACCCAAGATCACTAAGCTCTGTTGTCAAGTCATTGATTTCCATTCCAGATAGGCGAATCGCAGCCATTGTGTCAGGAAGCTCCTCCCTTGTGGAGTCCATCAGCTTCTCCATTGACTCTGCTGCTTTCTTGAAAGCCTTCATTAAGAAGGAACAATGCAACTTGAATGCCTTCGTCTAATTCAATCTTTTCACTTTCCATAAACAATCCAATAACATAAAAATTCATGGAAGCCGAGGTTAAAAGCTCAAACCAGAAGGGCAGGAATTGCAGAACAAAACAGCCATGTAGCAGATATTGCCGTCTGCACAACAGAGTCATATCATTATATCCATCATCTTTTTGCTTCACATATATCTTCAAAAGCTCCATTTGTATCATTACTCATATAACAACATATGTTCCCTATGTCTCTCCTTATAAACAAATGCTCCATTTTTCACCATAAACAAAATGCACAATATAATACACATTATATACTCTGTCCAGTTCTAAATATAAGACTAGTTGACTTTTTTTGAGAGATTAAAGTTGCAAAATAGGCTATTAAATTATGACATACTCCCTCCGTTTTTAAATATAAGATCACTTTCAAATTTCAATATGTTCCTAAATATAAGCTACTATCTAATTTTCCTCAACTTTTTCCCAAATAAACACTAATAATGCTTAGCTATAATTAATAAGCAAGAGAGGGACATTAAGAATAAAGGTATATGATTAGAGTAAACAAGTGCTAATAACTAACTTAACTATATCCTCAAACTAATTAAAATAGCAAAATAGGGAAAATAATCTTATATTTAGGAACAAAGTGAGTATTTAATATATTTCTAGATTATTCATTAGATTAGAGGTCAAATAAACTAATTTAAGGAAAAATTCGGTAAATCAATTTATAATTGACTTATTTTTCTTTTTTAAGATTTTCCAGAAAAGTCACTATTTCTATATTTAGCAGCCGAGGAAGTACAATCAGTATTGTGAAGTAGGGTTTGGAATTGACCAGAACATAACAAAGCTATAAATTGAATGTATGATAACAAAAAGACACAACTAACAATGAATTTGGTGAAATTGAAATAGAAAAGATAAAAGTAAATTACGAAGCAAGCGAGGAGATTGAGGATAGTGATGTGGCGATGAGTGAGATTGAAGTGAGGAGGAGAAAATAGGGAAGATGCCACAAGGGAGGAGGTGGTGAAATGACAATGAGAATGCGAGGGCTCAGAAGTTGAGGGAGAAGCTGTTTCAGAATGCGATTGAAGGGAGAAAGAGATGGTCGCTAGATTATTAGGTCTCGGACGGAGGAATCTGCGGCGGCCGGCGTGGATGATGTCGCCGGCGAAGAAAGATTGTCGAAGCGGTGGTTTAGTTGGTCGCAGTTGCACAGAAATCGCCATTATTTCAGTGAGATTGAAGAAGATGAGAAAGAGCGATATTATCAAAGTCTCAAAGAGAGAGTGTGAATTCTTCACTGAAGAATCAACACTGGTCACTGCTCATTGACCAGCTCATCGTATCTATATATATTTTGGACAAAAAAGTCTTTTCATATTTACATTACATTTTATTTCTCTCAAATCGAAATACTATATTTGCACCTAAACCCCAAGTTGAGTACTCCCTCCGTTCCTAAATATAAGACCTAAATAACTTTTTTTTGGAAAGATTAAGGTTGCGAAATAGGTTATTAAATGATGACATATTTGATATATTTTTAAATTATCCATTAGCTTATAGGTAAAATAAACTAATATAAAAGAAAAAAAATTAGAAATGTAAGTTTATAATTAACTTATTTTTTGCTTTTTTTAGGATTTTTCAAAAAAGTCATCTAGGTCCTATATTTAGAAACGGAGGGAGTATTATTTTTGCATATATTAGAAATGTAAGTTTGTGTAAAGTTTAGTATCATTTTTACACATTCACCCCTATATTTTCATAAAACTTTAATTTTAGGGTCAATGTGAAATTAAAAGTTTTAGTAAAAGACTAAAATGTCTTTATTAAAAAAAGTAGAAATGTCTTCTAATGTCATTATAAATAAAGTTGTAAAATTTTGGATGTTTTGGAGTTGAATTTCATGATTTTCGGACACTTGAAAAATACAGATGACATTGATATTGAAAATATAAGAGCAATTGTCTTGAAAACTCTCTCATAAGTGCCTTGAAATTTTTTTTCTATAAATGTCTTGGAAATTCTTCATGTGTATTAGAAATGTGAAATTTTGGATTTAGTATTAAATTCCATGAGTTTTTATATTTGAACATAGTCATATTGATGGTAGAAACTAGAAATAAACACACATCTTGAAATTCTCTATATTTTGTATCTTGGAAATTGAGTGCAAAACTCATCTTAAAAATTATCTATATTTTGTATCTTGGAAATTGAGTGCAAAACTCAGTGAGGTTACCTTAGTGCTTTACCTAAATCATTTAATTTCACTTTATACCTTTGGGTGCAATGAAATTTGAGAATGCTTTTTAGGCAATATGGGTTAAACTGAAAATTTACCCCTTTTTAGGTGCCACTGTATCTCAAAACGTGGATGCGGTACGTCATCCGCATCAATTTATTCCCAAGCCATTTACATACAAATTGAAGAATCCTTCAAATTAAAGTGAGTTCAGCACAATTCAAGAATTCATTATTCTTATTACTCCACTTGTTCTTAAACATAATTTATGAGATGAATTTGTTTTATATACAAGACCTCTTTCTATTTATCATAACCTTTTTTTAGATCATATCTATTGCCATAGCATTAGGTAGTTTACACACACATACATGCATGTACAAATGTGTAGCATAATCTACCTGAAAGTGAAGTCGGCACAATATATTCAAATATTTACATTTTGGAATCAAGAAAGCATTATATTTTTAATAGGTAAAAATTTAAGATTCTATTTAAAAATAATATTATTACTCCCTTCGGTCCTAAATATAAAACCTAATTGACTTTTTCTAAAAAATCCTTAAAAAAACAAAATAAGTTAATTATAAATTGGTTCACCTAATTTTTTTCCCTTAAACAAGTTTATTTTACCTATAATCTAAAAATATATCAAATATGTCATCATTTAATAACCTATTTCGCAACCTTAATCTCTAAAAAAAAAAGTCTATTAGGTCTTATATTTAGGACCGGAGGTAGTATTATTATTTTGAGGAAGTTATTGTAGCTGTTATCATATGGGCTAGAAATTCCAAAAGGAATAAAATATAGAAATTTCCTATCATTAGATCATATATCCTCTTAATCAGATTACTTGGAGCTAACTTTTACATGAAGCCATAGCCCATAAGACTTAACCTAAGTAACCTAGGCCTACGATATGCACTTTTGGACATAGAGAGTATTCTTCTTCACAACTAGAATAAAAAAAAAAGATTAAATAAAATATTTTGAATTTGGACATAGAGAGTATTCTTCTTCACAACTAGAATAAAAAAAAAAGATTAAATCAAATATTTTGAAGTTACAAAATTTAGGACTAAAAACCTCGTTTGAACCAGGATAACTAGAGCATTCAACTGTTTAGTTTTCTGCTGAAATATATTTAACCCAGAATAAAAAATTCTTGTCAAGTTTCCCTATAAATTGTTTCCCCTTGTAGTTGTCTTATACAGAATACATTGGCTCCTGTACATTGCCTTGGCCTTAAAAAGCCAAGTCCTATGAATACTGAAATAAGAAGACCTGCAAGAGAATGCTAATAGAAAAGGTACCTGAAGACTTTTCTTGCCATTTACATATCGCATATTTACGGAATAAATGATACCTCTAATTTAACCTGCAAAATTCTTAGTTCACCCATGGCTGCTTCCTTCCTGGTCTGCATGTTTACCTTCCAAAACTAATTACACATCAAAATAATGTCAGCACTACACCATCCTGAATAAAATTTTCCCACTAACCCCACCCCCAATTCCCCCCACCTCTATTTTTCCATGTGTTTCATTTCCTCTACCTGGAATAATTTTACAGATAATCTGGGTTCATATATAAGCAATCAGTCACTGACCAGAAAGGCCAAGCAATCCCAGGGTGAAAGAATTTTTCACTGTGTTTTAGCCGATTCGGATAACGGCAGTTACCGTTGTATTGCAAAAGAAACATCTCTGGCAGTTCAAGAGATGCCTGGTAATACAGCCATAGTTAGACCTTTTGTTATCAATAATTAGTTCACAATGTAAATAATTAAATAAATAGGGTATTTTAGTTACCATCGAACAATTCGTAGAAATAACTATGGCAACTAATTTTTTGTTATCAATTAAAAAAAAACTAATTTTTTGCATTGTTGGATGTGGGCCTTTGGTCTTACAAGCCTTCGGCTTAACTTCCTCTTGTTCTTCACTGTTAGAAAAGTTGGGTCGGGGGAAGGAAGCCGAGTTTAGGTTTCCTAGCTTTTGTAAGCCTTTGTTATTTTATAGTATTTGACAACTTCTTTATATTGTTATCAATAATACTACTCCGGTCCTAAATATAGGACCTAATTGACTTTCTTTTTGGAGAGATTAAGGTTGCGAAATAGGTTATTAAATGATGACATATTTGATATATTTTTAGATTATCCATTAGTTTATAGGTAAAATAAAGTAGTTTAAGGGAAAAAATTAGGTGAATCGATTTATAATTAACTTATTTTGCTTTTTTAAGGACTTTCTAGAAAAAGTCAATTAAGTCTTATATTTAGGACCGGAGGGAGTATTTTATATCCTTATAACATCAACCAATTGTTTGTTCTTCTTCTGGCTTCTCTGTCTGGTTAGAGTTTCTTTTAAAAAACCAATGCTTACATATAAATCTCCTTGTTATTATAGCCTTACATGCATGTTATTTAGGTCCAGAAGTTTTAGTGTTTTACCTCTTTATTGATCTTCATTGTGGTGTGTTAGCGAACATCATTTGAGCTAAGTGAGCCTGCATTTGTTCTCACACTTGGAAACAGGTGAACTTTTCCATTCGTAGCAATCTTCAATTAAAGCTAATCAGACAAGTGTTTTGGGATTTTTCGGAATATTGGGGTTCAATTACAATTTATAGATACACTAGGCCTATGAGCTTAGTAATCTTGGCATTCCATTTTGTGTCAAAGCAGTTTTCCTTTCTTTTACTTCATGTTTTTGTTTTTTAAAGTTTTGTTGTTTTCATAAGTTTCTGCTATGTTTTCTTGTTTTATGGATTTCCTGTTTCAAGTAATTCAAGTAGGAAGTCTGATATGTAATACTTTTTATCATAAAGAAAGTTGGCTTTATATAAACAAAACACTATAACAACTAAGGTTACCTATACTTATAACAATTTCTTTTATTTTCCAGAACAAAAAAAAGTTTCCAAATAATTATTCTTGAAAACACACATGAAAAAGTATTAGCCAAATATTCATTTAGTCTTAATTATAAGACTCATTTAACTTTTTATCGAAATTAATTAAGGGCATAATAATTTAATCAATTTAAATGACATAGAATTATTTTTTCTTTTAAACTAATTTATTCTACTTATAAACTTATATATCATTAATTACACGTGACATATAATTTAGTGAACCTACAAGAAGTTAAAGGTCTTAAATATTTACAATCGGATGGACAATAATTTATAAAAGTATATATACCGGTAAAAGTAGTGAACCCACATGAAATGAACACACAACAACCAATATTATCTTTGATGTGGACTCATCGAGATGTGAGATCCATATATATTCACTTGACAACAATCAATTACTCTCGCAGTCTCCATGTATATGCACTAGAAGTAATTCCACCCCCGTTCAATGATGTAGCCAATAATGCATGGGTAGCATTCAATTATTTATTTTTATTTTTTTGAACGGATTTATTTATTTTTTATTTTAAGAAACTCTTTCTCACTATTTTTTTCTAGTATATAGGTCACATTTTCATTATTTACTTTGACCACAAATGGAATATATTTTTTACCATTTGATGATAAAAAATGTTAAGAATGATATCTAAATTAACCACAATGAAGTTACTTGCACGGAGAAATGGATCAAGTAACATCAGATTAAATGAATAATGAGTGGGATAGGTTAGAAGAATATCCATGGCATATGCCCAATAGTTGAGGAACTGTGGATGGACTGGAAGACAATAGATAAGGAAGAAGTAAGAACGAAGACATATTTATTTATTTATTTATTTTCATTTTGCCAAATATCCCAATTTACCATTATATTGGAAAAAAAATTGGATGATTGATTAAAAAAAATTAGAGGATACATATAAGGATATTGGTAAAATCAGAGATTAGAGAGAATTCTCCTTTTTATTTTGTAAATTACTGCCCGGTAATTAGGCAACTATTACAACTGATTAATCTGGACTCGAAGGGTAGAAATGTTGCCCACATAGACAAGGTTGTCCCCCTTTCCAAACTAACAGCGCACAAACGAAAGTGCTTCTCGAAAGGCGTCGGCTCCCTTCTTACTGACAACAGATGTTCCCGAGTTGCAGAGAACAATCCGAACTGAGGCATCTTTACGGAGGTTGTACCCACTTACCAGCTTAATCAACTACCCACGGGTAGAACTCTCCTTTTTAAAATTTTATCAATGGGAATGACAAAACTTATTTATAACATCAGTACTCTATATATGTAACAATTGAAGAGTACCAATACTTATTATACAAAAAAAATACTAAGTCCCTCTAATCAATGTTGTAAAAATCGGACCGAGCGGTTGAACCGTTTCAACTGTCAAACGCTTCACATATCAGCTCACAGTTATATGTTCAACCATCAGTTTGATCGATTCGACCGCGTTGAATCGTGACCTAGCGGCCGACACCTTCTTCGGCTTGCTTTTTGGTCTGACTTTTACAACACCACTTCTAACCAATAGTACTTAGATGAGACATTTTCCAATTTAATTCACCCTATACATGATTTTTTTCTAACAATATAAATTATAAAAATTTAAATTTAGAATTGTAAAATTCCACATGATTAAGACACATTTTAAAGTATTCGCGGGCTGCTAGGACTTGGTCTCGTTTGGAGCAATTTAGTCCCATATCTTGGATTTATGGGAGAAATTTTGAAAATTCATACTACAATACTTTTATCCAAACCCTGTCCTAAAATTTAATTTTTTTTAAAATAAAGGTTAAAGTACAATTTTGGCCCCTTATCTTTGCATCAAATTTCCTTTCTTAAGAGGCGCTCTGACCATAACATTCTGGTGATGCATATTATAGGCGTGTTTGTTCCTAAACATAATTAGCTAGTCACTAACGTGTTGGTGCATTGTGAGGGTGATCTTCGTGAAGCTACTACTTGGATGCTCATTTTGGCCATTATAGCCAATAGACTACTGGAAAATGAACAAAAAGAGTATGCACATTTTGTGTGTTCGTTGGCCAGAATATTAAAAAGGTATGATTCTGGACAATGAACAAAAATGCTTATTTTGGCTAATAGACTATTTGAAAATACTAAAAATATGCACATTTTATTTGTTCATTGGTCAGATTGAGACATAATATTGTTCGTTGGCCAAGGTAATATATTAGAAATAGTTTATGAATTAGAATGATATTTAACCCTTTTAAATTTCAAGGGTAGCTAAAAAAATTCATTAGGCCAGCCCCGTTAGGCTCGAAGGATGGTAGGGCCAAATTTAAGGTTTTAGCCTTAAAATTGAAAGTAGGTCTAAAATGTTGCCTAAGAGTTTTGTTGGCCAAGGGCTCAGCCAATATACCATTTTATTTTTTTGCATTAATTGTTAATGATATTGTAAATATTTAGTTACTCCACGTGTATTAGTTTTTTAAATATTTAATTTCATAAATAATAAGCCTTTATTGTTTTAATCTTTAAAAATAAGCCATCTTATATTATTATATCACTTCATTACTTATTGAAATGCATAGTTTGTTAATATTTTAAGAAATTATAAAAGTTAAGTGAGTCACCTAATAATACCAATAAAGGTTGTGAGTTTGAATCATTCCGATATAAAGACATTGTTGACGGGTGATTTATTAGTACTTTTATGAGTGATCTTTAAGCCTAAAGACGTGCTTAACCTAATGAACCACTAAGACCCAACATACCTAAACTTTTTTATATAAATATAAATAAGCCACTACATGATAATATTTGTTGTGTATTTTGTATTTATATTAGTTTATAAATGGAATAAACTAGTTTTAAAAAATTGGGATATTGAATTCATAAAAAAATAATTTTATCTATTTTAGAAACTGCATTATCTTTTTTGTCAAAAAATATTAAAGGGAGTATTATATTAAGTATTAAATGAGCAAATAGTTACTCCCTCCATTCTTAAATATCAGATTACTTTCTTAATTTGATTAGATTAAGAATGCTAGTTAAGTTAGTTATTAGCAAATGATATCACTAATATACATTAAACATATACCTTTATAATCTCTCTCTCTCATTTGTTTATTATAGGTAAGCATATTAGAGTTTCTTTGGGAAAATTGAGAAAATTTAAAAAGTTGCTTATATTTACCAACAAAATAAAATTTGATAGAGATCTTATATTTAGGAACTGAGGGGGTATCGAATCTAACAATAATGGTAGTAAGGAGTTTGGAAATTTTCCCTTCTGACCTCCTTAGACCGTTCTTTCTGTTTTGATACACACAGACCCAAACACACATAGACTCTCACACAATAAAAAAATTAGAGATATGATAAATGTATTGTTTAAAGTAAGATATTGTTTTTTATTATATAAAATCAAACATATTATGTAAATATATTACTATGTAACAAGATAGGGTCATACTTACCTCCAGTGCAGTACATCAAGTACAACCAGTTAACCACTAACTAAATGACACATGTACAAACTTTTATACAACCACCACACCCTATCACTCTGGCTACCTTCTCTCCTCTTCACCATATCATCCATACGTCATACGTCCACACCAACACCATCATCATTCACTCTCCTCAAACTTCATTTCTTCTCTCCTCTCCACCACACGTCCACATCATTCACTCCTCAAACTTCATTTCCTTCATGGCCTCCGTCGTCTTCCTTCTTGCCGCCGCCACCAGAACCGCCGAAGAAGGCAGAGGAGAAACAAGTCCAACGCCGGCACCGCACGCCGTCATCTTCCCTTCACCATCGGCAGCGGAGCGAGTCTCCTTTATCAGGGAGGAGGACGGCGGCAGGGTTGGATTTCTTCCCTTGCAACTCCATTTCCTTCTCTCTTCCCGTTCCCTCTCTAATCTGTGTTCGGCCGCCGCCGCCGCCGATGCTCGGTGGCGTCTCTTCTTTCGTCTCTCCTCTGCCTCCTTCAACGACGGCGGCGTTCGGCGGCGCCGGGAGAGAAGGGAGATGGAAGAGGGGCGGTGGAGTAGTTTGGTTAAGGGTGGTCTGTAAATTGGAGATCTGAAAGGGAAGGACATAGAGCAGGTGGTGGACAGAGAGTGTCGGAGGAAGGTAGAGGCAAGAGAGAGGGAGGGGTTTACGCAAAAAGGGGGGTGGGGGGAGGAAGATGAGAGAGGAGGAGAGAGAATGGAGAGAGAAAGGGAGGAGATAAGGTAGGGAGAGTGATATGGTGTGGTGGATGTAGAAATTATTGTACATGTGTCATTTAATAAGTGGTTAACTGGTTGCACTTGATGTAGTGCATTGGAGGTAAGTTTTTTCCAACAAGATATATTGCTTTTAAGAATGATAAGGTAGATTATTATATGCAATCAAATATTTAAGATATCTACTTCCTCTGGTCCTTAATATAAGTTATTAACTACCAATTTTTTTGTGGTGCTTTTTATAAGTCACTTCATGGTTTCTAATGTATATTAATTATTTTTCCATATACTTAGATTTAATAGGGGTAATGAAAGAGAACAATATTTAATAGTTTTGAAAATAAGTATAATTATTGGGGGTAGTGTTGGAAATTACTTCAATTTTAGCACAAACTAAATGAATTTAACCAATTTTATTAGTATGTAAGAAAAATTAGTTGGTGACTTATAATAAAGACTGAAGTGAATATTTAACATGTTTGGAAAATGGCACAAGGGTGTGATTGTTGTATATAAACTCTCCCCATATATAAAGTGATCATAAATCAAACTTGAGATCAAGAATTACTTACCTAAAACCAATAGAAAAGGGTTGAAACTTGAAAACCAATAAAATAAATAACTAAGAAAGAAAATTTCCTAAAATATCGAAGAAAAACGTTTTTCCTTGCGAGACACAAGAGGTTCTTAATATTTTCCCTTAAAAAAATAGGAAAAAATCATACATGCTCTCAAAAACAATTTCAACCTCCTAAATCCTAATTCATCAAAATAAAAAATTTAAAATAAAAACTCTAGAAACTACGTAGTACAAACAGTCACCAACGTTTCTCTCTCTTCACTTGAGGTTTTTGTACCCTCTGCGTTCATCTCACGCCTCTTTCTATATATATATAGACACACACACACACACACACACACACTCTATTTCTGTTGATAGATTTGAATCGGGATCCTAGGCTTTCAAATCCCGCCACAAAACCCTATTTCTCTTTCTCTCTCTTCCTTTCCTTCTTTGTTTGTAGATCTTCTTCTTCTGATTCAGTACAATGAGGAAAGGCGCTAAGAGGAAGACAAAGCAGAAGGAAGATTCTTCTCAGTCACAGGAAGCCGTTAACAACAAACAAACCACCAACGCAACAGCTAAACGAGCTAAAACCTCGAAGCCTCACGCCGATCCTGAATACTTCGAGGATCAGCGAAACTTGGTACAACCTCGTACCTCCTAAACAATTCCTTTTTGTATTCTCGGTTTCATGTGTGTCGTGTTTGGAGCTTTAAATTGGTTTTTGTTAGGTTTTGTTTGATAAAGGTTTGATTTTTTTTTTATTTGGGTTTGTTATTTTTTGTTGCTTATGCTTATGTCATGTATGGTGCTTTCAATTGCTCAGACTAAGGTTTTAACTGAAGGCTGTGTAATTTTTTGGTAGTGATTTGTTTTGGCTTTGTGTTTTTGTGGAATTGAACCTTGTTTACATTGACGAAGGGCGTAGTTTTTTCCTTAATGGATAAGTGGCTGTAAAGCTGTTACTTAGTTTCCAAAATGTGAAGCAATTACTGTGTTTCTGAGCTATTGCATATTTTTTATGCTACCGTTCCTCAGTTTTGGCTGACTGCTTTCATTGAAGAAGTTGGTAGGTCTAGTGATAAATGTTGTAAGCTCTCACCTTTCCAATAGATGAAGAGCAGCAGTCTTTTGATGTTATTCAGACCTTAATGTTCACATTTGTTTTGCTATGGAAGTTCTCGAATGGCGATGTATTGACATCCAAGTGATTCAGTGTGTCTAAATGTTACTTTTACTGATACCATGTATCAATATGCTTTGTGCAGGAAGACTTATGGAAGGAAACTTTCCCTGTTGGAACAGAGGTTTGTAGTTTAGTGGACTTTCTTAATTGATATATTGATCAGTTGTTCCTTATTTTTCTTACTCCTCATGTAACTTAATGCCAGTGGGACCAATTGGATACTGTCTATCAATACAAGTGGAACTTCTCCAATTTAGAAGTGAGTGAGAAACTAGCCCATCTTTTCCTTTTAGATTATGATTGATTGTGGTTTTTAGTGGAAGTTTAAACTTTGTCTTATGAAGTTAACTTCTCTATGAAATAAATGACTGATGATATGGTCCAATGTGTTTTCAGAATGCATTTGAAGAGGGTGGAGCTCTGCATGGTAGAAAGGTTTACCTATTTGGTTGCACTGAACGTAAGTAGCTCCAAGCTTCAAATTTCCATAATCTTTGAAAGCTCCCAACTTTATTTCAAGTCAACTCCCCTTGAATAATCATGATGATTGCATTCAATTTCCTATCTATTTTAATGTATGCAGCTCAACTGGTCCCTTATAAAGGTGAAAACAAGGTCATCTGCATACCTGTTGTGGTGGCTGTAAGTTGTCAAACTCTGTTCTTTCCGCCTCTGTACAAATAAAGAAATTGGAGGATGTTTTTTCTGGCACTTTTTTTCATATAACTTAAAATTAGTTACACTTAATAAAGAAATTATGTGCTAGATATTCGTTGGAAAATATGCTTCATAAGTGTTGCTTGTAATTGTTAAACCCTACAGTTTGGGATTTTAATTCATCCATTTTTTTTTTTGATGATTTTCTTGAATTTAAACTCCCTTTTTTGCTACAGGTTGTATCACCTTTTCCACCATCTGACAAAATTGGAATTAATTCAGTTCAGAGAGAGGCTGAAGAAATTCTTCCTATGAAACAGATGAAAATGGACTGGGTTCCATACATCCCATTAGAGGATCGGTATTCATCTAATTTGTCCGTTGTAATACTTTCTTATTTGAGCGGTGCGTAATGTTCATATCTGAAACTAATATTTATGGTTGATGATTTAATGACTTCAACAGAGAGAGTCGAGTTGAAGGAGTGAAGTCCCAAATATATATCTTAAGATGCACCCAAAGAAGGTATTTTCTTGTAGCTGCCTATTTATTTTGCTGTGTTTATGACAAGTCTCTTCCATAAAGTAATGATACATTGTAAGCCGACACTCTTTTATCTCATATTATATCTGTTTATTTTTATTGAAAATTTTTTCTCCCTTCACTTGTTGATTGTTTTGATTCGGAAAAGATTCACCTTCTCAGCGCAATGTTACTGGCCAATTCATTCCCCCCCTGAAATAGCTGTTATTGTTTATCAATTTTAGGCGCTGAACTTTATGTGCTTTTTGTTTATCTCCTTTTTTCTAGTTCCATTTGTTTCTCACCATTTTCTTCTACTGTTTACCTGCAACTTTCTGCATGTTCATCTGATGTTCAGTTTCCTTTCTGATGAATTTAGATGGCTTTTCTGGAAGAAAATTACTGGCGATGTGGGTAGAAAGTATTTTGGATCTGAAAATTCTTGTGTATTTTTTGTAGCTATTCTTATGTAGGCTTTTCAATTGTAATAACACAGGGTTATGGTTCTCTATGAGTATTATGATATAGAGATATATACTGCAACTAGGTCTAATCAATCTGGATTATATTTGAATCATAGGTGTTTACAATGCACATCCTTCTGTGCATTTTTAAAATTGTTTAACTGACAACCATATTTTTTTTGGCATAGCAATATCTTTATGATGAAATTGTGTTTCTATATTTGTGTCTCCTTTTCTCCTTGCTTTAATATTTTATGGGGTAATAGATTCTACCTCTTAACATAACATTTAATGATTTTAACGTCCACAATAAATCTTGTTTTGATCTTTGGAGAGTAAATGTTAGGGTTCTATCCTATGAAAGGAAGGTGTGTGGGTTTTCTTGATACTAAATGAAATTGTTTGCTGCAATTACAACAATTAGGGGAAGCTGTTGCACTGTTATTTTCTGCCTTATGAGATTGTTTACCTGTTTTCTTGTGTGCACTGTGCTGCTTGATGGACTGTTTAATTTTTTTTTTCATATTAGTTGTTGGAATTAGCACCATAAAATTTTCCATCCACACAGTTTGGGCCTTAATATGCATATTATGTTTTTGAATATCACCTGTATTTTATGTGTGATTAATCTGTTAAACAGGTCTGCTTTAAAGCATCTGAAGTTGGACCGGCTAAAGAAATATGAATACTGCTTACCTTGTGAGTCTTCTGTCTTTAGAATAACTTAATTCTTTAAATGAGTGTGTATCAGGCTGTATATAATGTCTGAGAAAACTAACTGTTTCTCATTCTAAAAATTACCGAGGTTGGATTGTTATACTATAGAGTTGTGATTGTGATTATCATCAGTTACTGCTAATGCCCTTGTTCAGATAGTCGAATATGACAACTATGTGTTTCACAGATTTCTACCAGCCATTTAAGGAAGATGAACTTGAACAGAGCACTGAGGTTCAGATTATTTATCCTGCAGAGCCAAAGCCGGTAATTGTGATGGAAAACACTTGGTTAGGTTTGATCTACAATTGCTTATCAATGAGTTTACTTTTTTTGCTGTTTGATGCAGATATTCTGTGAATTTGACTGGGAGTTAGATGAGCTTGAGGTAATAAATTAATCCTGTATGTTTTGTAATTTAGAAAATGATAGCTTAGTTAGCTTAGAGCCTTAGAAGCGGTAGTTTGGTAGTTTAAGCCATCTGTGCATATGCATCTGTTTTGTTTTCCCATACTTCCGATCGTGTAAGTTCTTTTGTCACAATACAACAACAACAAAGCCTTATCCCACTACGTGGGTTTGGCTACATAGATCATATGACACAATTGTGCTCTATCAGTAACTAACTCTTTGGATAGCAATATGTGGCATTATTGGGCAGGAACTTTATTATCTTTTCTTATCATTTTGTGAACATTTATGCTTAATATAAATGGCAGCCTGCTGGTATGTTATTGAGTTTTGTTGATATCAACACAATATCATTGATGTTTGGGTTCTGTAAAGAGCTTAGGCTTCTAAGTGTATCTGCTCTGTCTATATTTCTGGTCCCTATGGCCCTTTTAATGAATAGACTTTGATAAAATATTGATAACTGGAAAGATTAATGACTTTAGGCAACGAACTCATGTAATTGATGCTGTGCTCTGTAGGAATTCACAGATAAGCTCATTGAGGAGGAGGAGTTATCAGAAGATCAAAAGGATGCTTTCAAAGTAAGTATTAGTTGAACGGATATAGTTAATTCAGATGTTTCATATCTATCAAGTATTCTGATATGCTGGTGCCTTTATGTTTACAGGAATTTGTAAAGGAAAAAGTTCGTGAAGCTAAGAAAGCAAATAGAGAGGTACTGTTGTTGTTGCAATTGGTTTTGCAGATCAAGTGTTGCTTCCAGCTATCTTACCTATTTATTTTTTTTTTAGGCTAGGGAAGCTCGAAAAAAAGCCATTGAAGAAATGAGCCAGGAAACTAAAGCTGCATTTGAAAGTATGAGATTTTACAAGTTTTACCCAGTGCAAACACCAGATGCACCAGATGTATCTAATGTTAAGGTAGGTGCTTGGACAATCTTACAAAACTCCTTGGGACATATGTTTTGGGTAGAGAGTATAGGATTTTATCATGAAGAAAGATTAAAATGTCCGGAATAATTGCGATTTATGTTCTTATACTTTTTCCTGTCACGAAGTTCTTGTTTCCATTCAGAATGCTATTTTTATGCTCATATATTACATCATTGTTTTGCAGTCTCCTTTCATAAACAGGTATTATGGAAAGGCTCATGAGGTTCTTTGATCGGCTCCAAGATGAAAATGGAAAAGTAGTTTGCTACCTTGTCATGCTCTTGCTTGCCTACCTCAAAAGGGATTTTGGTTTTCATGAAGTTTAGCAGGCAACAACCTTGTCGCATCCAATTTTTCCTTGTGACTATAGGTTTCTTGAGGAAAATATGATGCAACTATGTACCAAAAGTAGGAATTTTTTAAGATAGGAGGGATATGATATTCTGTTGAGATTCCAATTTCTAGAGAAGTTCTTTTGATTCCAAGGGGCCTCAATTTCAGTGGCTCTTTGCCTGTCTTTGTTTCACCTGAGATCATTCTTCTTTTCTCATTCATAGTATGTTGTACTATGCTTCTTTAGATGCTAGAAAAGGAAATGAATTTATTTCCTATTCCTTGTTCCTGTTTTTTGTTGGACTCCATTACTATTCTACTGGGTAAGTAATTTGTATGACGTTTACTTAGATTTTTGAATTATGCAATCGATTCTAGTTATAAAAGTCTTCGGAAAATGAAAAGATAATACTATTTGACCAATGTACAAACGTATGTGTAATTTTATCCTTTCTAATAAGTAGTCCATCGATTTTCCTATTTGATCTCTCACTTGCATATGTTCATTTCTCAATTTCGTGTTTTCGGAGTGAAATGATATCATTAACAGGAGTGTTTTCCAACTTCAATTGTGTTTGCGAATTTCAATCAAGAAAACGAAAATACATGTTATCGTGTGAAGTCCACAAAATAAGTTGAACAATTATTGTATGGGCATGTTGTGACTTATTGCACTACCAAGTAAGAACACTTTAGATAATGACAGTAGTGTAATCTGTCTTTTATTACTACAGACACATCTCTTGAATTTATATATAACACGATATTTTTGAAAACATATAGCCATCAGAATGCCTAACAGAAGTTAAATGGTACATGATGATTTAACTAACCGCATCATGCAAGAACAAGGTTGAGTGGAAAGCAAAATTACCCATAACATCTCAAAAGATTTATATAAAACAGCCTTTATTTTACATCATTCGACAAAATAAATACATCAAAATTTATCACCATTATGGCTCTCCTCAGAAGAGGTCTACTTCAAACTTTTACATGACCCTTCAGAGAGAGAAAAAATAGTAAAACATGAAAAACTAGGAGTACATGAATTAATATCACAGTTTTGGCAAAAACGATATTCCTGTCTCAACGAGTCACAACCACCAAATCAGCTCAGCTTCAGGCCAAAATACATGCCTAACCCAGAAATATAAATTAGATTTACTCACTGGAACCTGTCAAATACTCAAGTCACCTTCATCAAAAAATGATCTTTCCAAAGACCAAAGCCGGCAAAAGGCAGGAGACCACAGAATAGTGGCAGAAATACAAGCAAAGAGGCATAGAACAGAAATCTTCGGAGCCAAAAAGGGACTTTGGTATCAATCTTTGTTGTTTGTTCAGCAGTAACAGGTCCATGGAGGATTTGGAACAAGGCTGATGTGCAAACAATGGATAAGAAATGAAGCAAGCACAGAATCTCCCAGTATATAAGCCAGACATAACCATTCCCTCCTAATGTATCGACACACAACTTGCCAAAATAGCCACAAGTAACTCCTAATAGTAAGAGGATGAAAGTTACTGGCATTGTCTGTGTAGTCGATGTTGTTGATCGCCACATAAGCAAATATGCGACAGCACAGATCATTAGGAAACCAAACGCCATTCTGCTCAAAATTTGAACTTGACACCACAAAACATTCATCCTTGAACTGAAAGAGGACACTGACTTTGGCGTCCACCAGGAATGGGATTCCTAAAATAGAGAAGAAACTATCATCAATATTTTCTGAACCGGGAAACATACATCTATTTCATGCAGTTAAAATCACTTTAGTTTAATGCTATTCAAATTTTGCTTCATATCAAGATTTTGTATCATTAAGCTAGTACAGGAGTAGATTACAGCGAGGCAAGAGAATGCAGCAAATCTTCCACTATTATACATATTTACTAACAAAATTGAAATAAAAATCAAATCAATCTAAAGAAACTTTGTCGTTGCTCTGAATAAAATCAAAGAACAATACTTTTCATGATTATGGATGTAATGATCAGTGGTTACTGGGTGGTACATATCCTCGAAAAGCTGCCTTATCGAGTATTCATGAAAAATTAACATTATGGTATGAGAATTCCTAAGGAAACAAATTGAATTTATATCTACATGAATGCTATACTAAAGCATCATGAATCCCAAAGATCAAAGAACATATGTTAAAGCGATCCAATCCAAATAAAGGACGTTAGACAAAATAGTCAATACTTGCCTCAATTAAAGGTGTGCAAGATGCAGTAGCTTCAGCAATCCGTTGATAGGAATAAACATAAGCACCGTACAAAAGTGAGGATGACATAATAAGCAGACCCGCAATAAGACAGTCAATGCACTTCTTATTTAGCTCACTATTTCTCAGATCTTCTTGCTGATTCTTAAACTTTTCAGATCTAAAAGAATGTTTTGATATTCCCATAGCAAGCTTGGATCTCTCTAGATGATTTGAATCTGAATTAAGGACCAACTGCCTTTCTTTTAGTTTCAATTTTTTCATCATGAGGCCAAGTTCCACTACTTTGAGTTCATTGGAACGACTTTGTTCTATTACAGATTTCTCAAAAGAACTCATATTGGAATTATTTATTGTAGACCCAGAGGAGAATCGAGGTAAATGTACCATTTGGTTAAATTGACCAGGCACAATTAGACTATGACTAACTATATCCATAGGAATACTCTCCTTGACCTCTTCGGAACTATTTGATTGATCTTGGATTCCAACATGCATGCCTGCCTCTGAACAAGCATCATCTTGGTCAATATCCCTTTTGCAATCTCCTTTGTCAAGAGTCAATTCAGAAGTTTGGATTTTTCTCCTTGAAGTATCAAATTCACTTCCTTTCTTGATTGTAGTAGATTCATAAATTAATCTAAGAGTATTCAGAGTGCTATCAAATGATTGTTCAAAGTTCCTTGTTAGACCATCCAGCTTGTCCCCATAAACCTGAAGACAGATAGGCATCAAAATAAGTAGTGTGCACGCATTGCGCAACAAAATAGACAAGCTTAATGTTAGAGTATCACTAAAACAGAAATCAAGAGGTGAATCTTTAGTAAACATGAGGCTTACATTGGCTAAAGATTCTCTGACAGCAGATGTGCACATCTGCAAGGTTCACAAACAAAGTCAAGGTTCAAATAAAAGCCTGATAAAATTAATTAGCAGATACCAAAATGGCAAAATAGAAGTCCATGGCACAGGTGTACACCTGCAATTTATTCACCCATGAGAATAACAAGACAATACTGAGATATCATTAGGTTGATGGATTTTATTGCTAGTACTGAAATCCAGGCATCACAATGTCAATTAGAAAAACACTATCATTCATCTATAATAATGCTTTCTAAATGAAAATGAAATGATCAATGAGGTCAGATGATAGAACCTAATGAAATAGAAACATAAATGGGAGAAAGGGAAGAGAAGAGAAAAAAAGGAGGGAGAGGAACTTTAGAATCAAAATCTAATTTTAGAGGGAAATTAAGCTAGAACCAGAATCTAGTTCTAGGGAAGAGACGAGCAATCTCCTACATTATAATTCAATTCTTCATTCATTCATAACAACACACTTGACATCTATATATAATGACCAATAACTGACAAAATAATTCAAATAACATAATTGACATACAATTTTAAATTCAAATAAAATAACTGCCATAAACTGATAAAGAAAATGACAAAAGAAACAATAACAAACAGCCCCTAATTCTATTCCTAAACTGCCACTAAGTGGGATCCTAACATCAGACCTCAAAACTGGAGCCAAAGTTTATGAAAATTATTCTAGTTCATAAAACATGGGCGAGCAAATTACCAATGAAAGATGTTCGGGAGACATCCTTTCAGCAGCTCCATCTCTTCTATGCAACACCTAAAACAAAACAAACAATTTCAACTGTTATTAAATTAGGCAATATCACACATTAAAACTGAATATGGGAAACGTTTTCATAAGGAAGAATGGAACGACAACTACTAAAAGGGGACTTTTCTTGGGAAGGGAATATAGTCATATACTAGGCAGTCTAACATCTGTTTTTTTTTGTAGAGTGGCAGATTCGGACCCACGACCAGACCTCACAGCAAGCAAGCTTACCATTGAGCCAAGTCGGCCCTTCACAATGGCTAATCACTCAACTTTCAAAATTTGAACTTCAACTTCTGAATTCCAAATCCAATTAACTAGACAGACGAGTTTATAGTGGACAATCAAATAAATAGTCTTAAAGTAGCTAAAGAACATGAAAAATTATAAATGTCACACTAACTTCTACAACTATCACATGAAAAAACACCCAACATAATCATCAATATAAACCTTTCACCATCACAAACAAAACCCAATACCAAAATTATAAATGTGAACCAATCAATCAATGAGACATTACAAGAATCCAAAAAAAAGCAAAAAAGAAAGAAAATTGTGACCTGAGCAATAACAGCTGCGAAAGACATTCCAAGAGGAAAGCCAATGGAATCAACATTACATGGTCGGCGGCGAAGAGGGAATCTAGGGTTTCGCCGGTGGCACGAAACGACGAAACCCCTTTGAGAAGAAAAACAACGGGAGGATGACGTGGAGGGATATTGGGAATCATCAAAGTTTACATTTTTCTTCACCAAACTTCTCTTCTTGCATTTGGAACTTGGTTTAATCTCACCGTCGATTGTGGGGTTTGGGGGAGAATCGTGGACCGTTGGATCAGAGCAGTGGTTGATGGAGTCATCAACCATGATGATGTCTTTGTGTAGAGAGGAGGAAGAAGAGGAAGAGGAAGAGGAAGAGGGAAGGGGTTCCATGAAATGAAATGATGAGACCCAAAATTCAAAACCTGTTTTTCTTTTCATTCCATTTGATTGGAGTTCTTAACGTTAGTTGGATTCTTTATGGTTTGGGACATGAAAAGGTAGGTGTTGTGTTGAAAGGTGTTGTGTTGTGTTGTGTTGTGTTGTGTTCATGGAAAGAAAAAAAAAAGGCAAGGCGGCGGGCAGTTCTCCCTCCGCTCCTAAATATTACTTCACTTTTTTAGAAATGTTAAAGTTACAAAAAAATATATTAAATTACGCCATATTTGATATATTTTTAGATTACTCATTAGTTTATAAGGTAAATAAATTAATTTAAAAAAAATTAGGTAAATCAATTTATAATTGACTTATTTTGGTTTTTTACGATTTTCCAAAAAAGTCAACTAGGTCTTATATTTAGAATCAGATGGAGTATAATCTTTCCATGTACTTGCTCCCTAGATTTCAAATTCAATTCTTTTTTAGATAATTCCAAATTTATGTTTGGAGCTCTTCTTCCAAGTTTGTGGGACAATTGCTATATAGATCCAAGCAATAGAACTAATGTCATACAAGTTTTAATGAGTTATTAATGATTGATAATATTGACAAGTGAAAGTGTCCATATCCCATAAAACGCTTAAGAAGACGTGTGAAAGTTGGTTGATGTCTAAAGTCAATGTTTTTTTTACTAATATTGCCTACATTTATTATGATACTTTTTTTTTTGGCCAGAATTATGATACTTTTAAGAGAGAGAAATATATAAGCATTAACAAATATGAAAGAGATTTAGGGATAAAGTAGGAAAAATATATTAACTGAGGAGAGAATGTGTGATGAACTCTTATATTTTAAATCAAAACATTCAAATTTTGAGCTTTTATAATAAGAAACCGGAGAGAGGACTATATTTTTATAATGTTTCTTAATTTTTTCTCTAATGGATGCATAAACTCAATTGAGTATAATCATATTTTTTCCTTATGTATAATCATATTTTTTCCTTATTTCTTCAAGTACTTTAATCTTTCTTTGTTAAAATTTTCTTGCCAAGTTTGATGACATTAATATAGTTTAGCGAGTGAGATGAAACAATACAAGAATAAAAGAAATTTACAATGAACATAAGCAGTTAAGCACTGTTATAACGAGAGTCACCAGGGTTCAAAAGCATCAGGAAAAAAAAATTATGAACATTGTTTAATGTGGATATTGTTTTTGGGTTTAGTAACTGATAGATATAAGCATAGTAGCATACGTAGGTGATTTGGAAAGCAGAGCACACACTAAATATTAGAATTTTTACTCTTTATAATAACCTAAAGAATGAAGCGTACAAGGTGCCACACGTTTTACAAAGTTCCGAAGGCATTACATTGGGTGGACAAGGAAAGAAATGAAGTCACTGGTATTAACAGCAAAACTACATATGATTGGTAATTCTTTTAAATTACAATATTGTATGTAAATATGAAGGCTATGTGCATATGATTCAACAAAAAGGTTTTTGTTTTCATAACATGGTGGGAGCTGGCCAAAAGAAATTGCGTGGCAGCAAATTTCTTTCTTTTTTCTCTCCATCAAACTAGAAAAAACCTTCAGCAACAATTTTATGCTGTCAATTCAAGGCAAGGGAAAATAATAGTAAATTGTTCATTGACTAAGTACTAATAACTCAAATATTTCATCAGTGTCAGTGTAAGGGATCTTTCTGTAATGGCTTCAATTCCATGCAAGCTCAGAAATCTCCTCTGAATGAGTCCATATTCTTCGTCTACAATGCAAGATTAAACCATCTAACATATCAAATATGTACAAGGCTTGAGGGTGATCTCTATCTTCAACTGTGAACACATTAGATTTTCCATTCACTTGAACAATGCTTTGCCCTGGAGATTTTTTCACGTTAAGATCCTTCATCTTCCTCCTCACATCTGCAACTCCATCCCAAATTCCAGCAGAAGCATATGAGTTCGCCATCTCCACATAAGGCACAGCAACCTGAGCATCCATTTTGCAGAGCTGTTCAAATGCATACTTCGCCATTGCCATATTATGATGAAGCTTGCAAGCATTTAACAATGAACTCCAAATTCCAGCATCTGGTTCAAAAGACATCGTCTTAATAATTTCTAGAGCATCCTGTAGTTGTCCTCGACGGCCGAGAAGATCAACCATACAGGAATAGTGATCTAAACCTGGGTATATGCCATACTTATGAGCCATCATATTGAAGCATTCCAATCCTTTCTCAAGTAAACCTCCATGTGCACAAGCTTGAAGAATGGCAAGAAATGTTATGTGATTTGGTCTCATTCCCAGATCTACCATCATGGAAAATAGGCCCAGAGCCTCATCAAAATCCCCATTTAAAGCACAAGCAGTGATCACAGTCGTCCAGGAGACCACAGTTTTGTCAGTCAAGTTATAAAAAAGCTGTTGAGCTTCATCGATACTTCCACATTTGGCATACATATCAATTAGAGCGTTAGAAACTACAACATGATCTTTCAACCCCTTGGCAATGGAATAAGAGTGAATCCATTTTCCAAGCTCGAGAGAGCCCATTTGGCCACATCCTGAGATCAAGGCAAGCACAGTGACCAGATCAGGTTTTTCACTAGTTGCTTCCATTTTATTGAACAAGGCCAATCCTTCATCCATATATCCTCTCTCAATATAACCATTGATCATAGCAGTCCATGAAACACAAGTTCGGTAAGACATGGCATCAAACAAAAATCTTGCAGAATTAATATCTCCACACTTGGAATACATAGATATAAGAGTGTTAACTATACATATGTCAGAATTACAGCCTAACAGGACTCCATGGGAATGAATCATCATACCTTGAAATAGAGATTTCGGTTGCACAAACGATGAAAGCAGATTGAGAATGGTGCTAATATCTGGGGAAACCCCACCATCTAGCATCTCTCTGTAACAACAAATAGCCTGATCATGCTTTTCAAAATTTGAATATGCTGCAATCACGGCATTCCAGGAGACAACAGACCTTAGACCAACATCAATTTCATCAAACATTCTCTCTGCCGATACCAAGTTATTACATTTAGCATATGCAGCAATCAAAGTGTTAACCACTGACACATCAATAAGAGTTCCAATCCGTACTCCAAAAGAATGAATCGAACCAACATATCTGGAATCTTTCGTCATCAAAACTGCATGAATCAGGGCCAAGATAGTTACAGAATCCGGTCGAGTTCCCGAAATCCTCATTTGATGCAAAAGACAAGAAACCCGATCAAAGTAGCCCGCCTGAGCAAAACCCAGTAATATAGCATTCCAAGAAGTGACATCCCTAATGGGCATTTCAACAAATACATTGTATGCATCTTCCAGTTGGTCACATTTAATGTACATGTCAACCATTGCAGTTTGCACAAAAACATTGGATTGAAACCATGATTTGGCGACAAGGGCATGGATGATTTGGGATTGCTTGATATCTAAGAGTTTGGAACAAGCTTTGGCTATGAAGGGGAAGGTGGAATTGTTGGGTTGGATACCATTTTGCATCATTTGACGGCAAAGAGCAAGGGCTTTCTTGGCATGGCCTTGATTCACAGCTTCCCTTATGTGGGAGTTCCATAGAGAAATGGAAGAGAAATTGGAGATATGGTTCAGGTGTGAAGTGATAGAGAATCTAACAGTGGACATTTCTCATCATTGTGTGTATAAATATGTTAAAGAAGACAAGAGTAACTCAATCCCCCTTTGGTTACATAGAGCAAGGTCAATCTTGCAGGTCAATGAGTTGGAAATGATAATTCGGTTTTTCAATGAAGAAAATGGCAATCAGGGGAAGCAAATCTTCTCAGCAGCCCAATTTCTTAATATTTTTCAAAAGTTGAACCATTAATTTCATTAAATTATAACCACTAACCATCCATTTTGATACATCCAGAACACATTAAGAACCCCTCAAATGCATCAAAATCCTGCAACTTCACTCCTCATATCCAAAAGTCATACATACATATTTTTGAGATTCTTTCCCAAACTCTAACAACTTAATCATGTTAACCAATGATCACCAACTGAACTTATTATGTTTTTCCTGCATAAAAAAGAGAAGATTTTCCACTTCAGAAATGGCATAATCAAATAATAATGTGATCAGGATCAAACAAGAAAGCTCTGAACGATTATATTTACAAAGCATTACATGGCTGACCCATGGAATCAAACACACACACAGACAAACTTTAAACATCTGAAAAATACAAGTTACAGGAAAGAGTTCTAAAGCCAAGGTTTTTAATCACATTTCTGATTGTTTATACCCCACATGATCTAAACACACTATTTACTGCTAAGAAGACAATCTAATAAGAAAATTCAGATTGATACAGAAATGTCAGCAAGGCCAGAAAAAGAAGACAATCCAATAAGAAAATTCAGAGAATTTTCCATTATTACTCTAAAAACAGCAAGCCCAGAAAAAGAAAAGAGCAGTCCAGTATGAAAAAGTCTGTTTACGTGCATGATTGAAAGAAATGTAGGGAGCTTAGAAGACAGCAAGTAAATAAAGAAACGAAACAGTTGGCATATTAATTAGAAGAAGAATGATAGAGAGGTTTAAAAAATTAATTGATTGCTTAGAAATATGTTTCCTTACAGAGAGACTGAGAGTGTTGCTATGGCTTTGCAACTTTGGTTGGAGTGATGCTGGCGGTGGAGGGAAGGTGTGGGCAAGAGAAAGGAAGGGATTAAATATGAGAGGGGTAATATAGTAATATTCTTTTAAATATAATTAAAAGTTAACTTCTTAACACTCTACTTTAATTTAAGAATTTTGTGGGACTTTTCCTTAATTATGTCCCTACAATGAAACTTGTAATTAAGTACCCCAAACACGAAATGGGTTGAGATAGAGGTTGAACCTTGGTCAAGGCGAGGTGAAAGCATGGTCAACTAAGTCCTAGGCTAATACTCCCTCCGGTCCTAAATATAAGTTACAGTTGATTTTTTTGGAAAATTCTAAAAAAGCAAAATAAGTCAATTATAAATTGATTTACATAATTTTTTTCCTTTAAACTAGTTTGTTTAACATATAAATTAATGACTAATCTAAAATTTTATCAAATATGTCATAATTTAATAACATATTTTGTAACCTTAACATTTCCAAGAAAAGTCAACAATGACTTATATTTAGGACCGGAGGGAGTACTACCTCTAGTCCTAAATATAAGATCTAGTTGACTTTTTTTTTGTAGAGGTTAAGGTTTCGAAATAAGCTATTAAATCATGACACATTTGATATATTTTTAAATTATCCATTAATTTATAGGTAAAATAAACTAGTTTATAGGTAAAGTAAACTAGTCTAAAGGAAAAAAAATTAGGTAAATTGGTTTATAATTAACTTATTTTGCTTTTTTAGGATTTTCAAAAAAAGTCAACTAGGTCTTATATTTAGAACCGGAGGGAGTATATAGTTTGAATATATATCAAATATGATATCATTAAGATATATATTTTGCTTCTTTAATCTCTCTAAAATGGGTCAATTGAATTTTATATTTAGGATTGAAATGAGTATTTAATACATTGTTGTCAAACTCACTGGTTGACACTCTGATTTTACCGTTTTACGGCACTACCTAACCAAAGTGTGTCACGAATCCTTAAATTTGTAGTGGTTGAAAACTCGGTAGAATCTCATGCGTTTACATTGTAAATTCACAGTTTTTACGGTTTTACCTTATAAAAAATTGTGTTAACTTGTTGCTAAACTCATTTTAATTATTTTTAATTGACAAAATTCAATAAATTTATATGTAAATTTCATAGAAATTTTTCTATTGAGGTTGCTATGGTATGCTTTTTTTTTGTGGAGAGGTTGCTATGGTATGAATATTTGGTATTGAAATTTACTATCTAGATTTAAAATATACTCAAGTCAAATTATTGTTATTTTTTGTTTTTTTTATTTAATTATATACAAAAATCATGTGTTTATTAAAAATTGTAAACTTTTACGTTACGAGTTTACGAATCGAGCCTCCGATCTAAGTTTACTTTTTTTTCCACGAGTTTATATTTTAATATGATGTGACAACAATGCTAGATAAAACCCACATTTCCCCCACATAACATCCTGCACCATTAATAAAATTTCCCAATGAATGAGGCATAATTTCTAGTTTCAATTCATCTACTTGTTTGTAGGAGGAGAAAGTGAAACACCTTTCATTCCACGAAAACAGGTTTAAATAAAAGGGAAAATTAAATGCAAGTCCCTCGTAAGGGACATAATAATAGAAAAGTCTCAAAAATTGAAAAAATTAAAGTAGAGTCCCTTGGGACCTCACTTTAATTATTTATGAATGTGTGGGCCCCACATTTAATAATAAAAAAATCACCCACCTTTTCTCTCTCATCTACTTTAATTGAATGCGGATTTTCTTATGGACCTTACTTAGGTCAAGTTACTTTCTCCAGGTTCTCAAGTTCTTTTAATATAGGAGTAACATGTGTCCTTTTATAACAACCAATTTGTTATAAAAGGACACGTGTCATTCCTATATTAAAAGAACTTGAGAACCTGGAGAAAGTAACTTTTTCCCTTTTCTTATTATTAAATGTGGGGTCCACACATTCATAAATAATTAAAGTGAGGTTCCAAGGGACTCTACTTTAATTTTTTTAATTTTTGAGACTTTTTCAGTATTATGTCCCTTACCAGGGACTTGTATTTAATTTTCCTAAATAAAACTTAATGGATGTGGGACTACAATTTAATTAGGAATGTTAATTAGAAAACATATATGCCAAGATGTCATTAATTGTGGATCCGTGGCGCAATGGTAGCGCGTCTGACTCCAGATCAGAAGGTTGCGTGTTCGATTCACGTCGGGTTCAGTTCCCTCCTTTTTGAATATTTCCTTATCTCTTACTTTTCCCCGGGTTCAGGTCCTCTCATATCAATTTTGTGAGAATCTCTCGGAATTAACAAATCTGGCCCATCCATTCAATCTAAAGGCTAAAAAAGGTACACATCATGGGTTCATACTCACTCCGGCCTTAAATATAAGACATAGTTGACTTTTTTAAAAATCCTAAAAAAACAAAATAAGTCAATTATAGATTGATTTACCTAATTTTTTCCTTAAACTAGTTTATTTAACCTATACTAATGACTAATATAAAAATATATCAAATATGTCATAATTTAATACTTCCTCCGGTCCTAAATATAAGACTTAGTTGACTTTTTTGGAAAATTCTAAAAAATGCAAAATAAGTTAATTATAAATTGATTTACCTAATTGTTTCAGTTAGACTAGTTTATTTTACTATTGGATAATCTAAAAATATATCAAATGTGTGATAATTTAATAGTCTATTTCGCAACCTTAACCTTTTCAAAAAAAAGTCAACTAGGTCTTATATTTATGACCGGAGGTAGTAACATATTTTGTAACCTTAACATCTCCAAAAAAAAGTCAATTAGTTCTTATATTTAGGACCGTATTATAAAACTAAATCTGTACCCTCTATCTTGTTATAATCTCCACCGTTCATTCATATCCCAATTCTTCGTTCCTGCCAATGCCCAAACCAGAACCCACCTCCACAAAAATGTTCATTCTCCTCGTCAGCCACTATCACAGTGGAATGCTAACTGTAGAGCACCAAACAATGAGAGCCACTATTTTGCATTCCTCCGTCTCTTCAAAATTTCACTCCTTAACTTATCAACATGCAAATTTTTTATGAAGCCATTCACATGCCACACGACACACAACCAGAAAAGTTTACTGAAATCGAAGTTTGTTTATCAACTCTCCGTGTGGTATGTTTGTTTATTTGCATTCTCTCAATTCACATTTCCTTAAATATTGACTCTAGTGAATTTGGTGGACAGAAATTTGGAGTGTGCATTGGAATTTATGGGTGTAACTTTTCTTTTTGATTTCACTTGTTTATTTGTTGTGGGGTTATACGAGTTTTGCATCATTGTTTTGGGGAAGATTTTGGCTATGAATAGGGCTACCACTGGCTGAATTTGGGATATGAATGAACGGTGGAGATTGTAACAAGATGGAGGGTAGAGATTTAATTTTATATGAACCCATGATGTGTGCCTTTTTAGCCCTTAGATTGAATGGATGGACCAGATTTGTTGATTCTGAGAGATTTTCAGAAAATTGATACTGAGAGGACCTCAACCCCTGTTCCCCCATCCATTCTTGTATTTCATCAAGTAAACTAAACTAAACTGAGCATTCTGAAAAATTAAGAATGCCTTCCAATCCATTTCAATGCCACTCTCTGCAACTTCCACCTCCTTCTCTTTCTTACAATTACAATTTCCTCACCCCACTAAGGCTTCCATTGGCTTCACCCAAACTCCAAATATCACGCCTCTCTGTGACTGTGAGCCGCAATAACAAGAGTAGTAAATTGAGTGAAAAATCTGAAGAAGCCCAAGAGCTTGTTCGCTTGCTCATGCAAAAGCTTAGTGACAAAGAACCCATTTTGAAGACTTTGAATAAGTATGTGAAGCTTGTGCGCACTGACCATTGCTTTCTTCTTTTTGAGGAGCTAGGAAAGCGTGACAACTGGCTTCAATGCCTTGAGGTAGTGCCTCACTAACTCATCTTCTATTCAACAATCCATGAATGAATTATGAATTACTTGCTTCTGCTTTATGTATTTATTGTGAAGGGTAATCACCCTATTTTACTCTTCAAGTAACCACTTTGGATCTTGGATCATTGGACACTATAAACTAACATAACCAAAGTGGTCCAATTTTACTGAAACATATATATTACTAATATATTTGGATCAATATATTAGAAGGGTGCATTATTAATTACTTGCTTCTGCTCCATGTATTTATTGTGAATGAATGAACATTCTTAGTGTACTTCATTTCTACATCAAGTTTTTAGGATTCACATATGCCACATTGTTTTAACAGAAATGCACCGCACTATTTTCTATTAGTTAGCTGATAGTACATTATGTTCTGAAAGGCTACTCCTTTTGACTCCATTTGGCACATGCCGGGGATTAAAAGAAGGGGTATGAAAAATAACTGATATTTTACAATTTTAGAAGTTATCTGCTTGTCTCAAAGTGTTATTGAATATTCAGGTTTTCAGATGGATGCAGAAGCAACGCTGGTATGTTGCAGATAATGGGATTTACTCAAAACTGATATCAGTGATGGGAAAGAAAGGACAGACTAGACTGGCTATGTGGCTTTTCACAGAGATGCGCAATACTGGCTGTCGCCCGGATACTTCAGTCTATAATGCACTCATCACAGCGCATCTTCATTCACGAGATAAAACAAAGGCGTTGGCGAAAGCTTTTGGTTACTTTGAGAGGATGAAGGGGATGGAGCGGTGTAAACCCAACATTGTTACATACAACATTCTGTTGAGAGCTTATGCCCAAGCTCGGGATGTAGATCGTGTGAATTTGTTGTTTAAAGATCTCAATGAGAGCATTGTTTCACCCGATATTTACACTTTCAACGGTGTCATGGATGCTTATGGAAAAAATGGGATGATTCGAGAAATGGAATCTGTACTCACTCAAATGAAAAGCAATCAGTGTAAGCCTGACATAATTACTTTTAACCTGCTCATTGATTCATATGGGAAAAGGCAGCAATTTGATAAGATGGAACAGGTGTTCAAGAGTTTATTACGCTCCAAAGAGAAACCAACTCTACCTACATTTAATTCAATGATTTTGAACTATGGGAAAGCTCGTCTTAGAGAGAAAGCAGACAATGTTTACAAAAAGATGACTGAAATGGGTTACAAACCGAACTTTGTCACACATGAGAGTCTCATCTATATGTATGGTTACTGCGATTGCATTTCCAGGGCCAGAGATTTATTTGAAGATCTGATTGAGTCAAAGGTTCATATAAAAGTTTCAACTCTAAATGCCATGCTGGATGTTTACTGCATGAATGGTTTGCCAATGGAAGCTGATGAACTTTTTGAGAGGGCGAGAAGTATTCAAGTGTTTCCAGATTCATCAACATATAAACTTCTCTATGGAGCTTATACTAAAGCCAGTTTAAAGGAGCATCTAGCCAAATTACTGAAGCATATGGATAAAGATGGTATTGTCCCTAATAAGAGGTTCTTCTTGGATGCTTTGGTTGCCGTTGGGTCTTCACCAGCAAATTCAAAATCTGAAAGTGATGCTACTGATTCAAACATGGCAAGAGCTCAACATGAATTGTAGCTGGAAGTTCATGCGAATGAATCTCCTAACCAATAGACCTGTTGCATATTTGCTTAACAAAGACTTCACTTGTATAACGGTATGCCATATCTCTTTGCCCACTTTTTGTCTCATTTTAAACTGCATTGGTTTGGTTTGTCTACAGAACAGATTTTGCATTGGTCCTAATTTGACATCAAATAATTTACCGCTCCCTAAACATAAGATAAAAAATTTTCTTGTAAAATAATAGGGCTTCTCTGCCAGCATACCAAGTTTCCAACTAGCAAACTCATAGGTTTGTTGTTATTTTTAACAATAACCAACATCCTGAAAGTTTTTTTTCTTCACAATTGAGGTGATATGTGCCTTTCCCCCATAGTTCTCTGGATAGTTTCATAAACTGTAATATCTCAAGTGTAAAATTTTAGTTGTATGTAATTTGACGACAATAAACTTTCTAAATATTCTCTGAAACTTTTTTGACTCTAATACCTTCCTGTTACTGTTTTATTTGTTTTTTATCTGCTTGCTGACTGAATTTAGATGTTCAGCCTCGGGATTCGCCACACTCATCACATTTCAGGACCTGCTGACCTTCAAGAATCTGATCACTTCACTTGCATGCTCATTGCTCAACTACGGAGAGTGCATATTCACTTGATATATATAGAGCACACTGGTCCTAGCTGGTGCAGTTTTGGTGCCTACTTGCCTATTGGGATCCATTTGTTTTTAATCATAAAAGGCTTCCATTCCAGTTTTTCACAAAAAGGGCTGGCTAGGGAATGTATTATTATTACATGTTTTTTCCATTCCACTTTAAGGTGAAGTTCTTGTTTGGCTTTCCATTTAAAACAGGCTGGAAATTCAAATTACATTACTTTTGGTGGTTTTGACTTAGATCAGCTGGTTTCCAGGAATATTTGAACACTGTATCAGACCTCAAACAATGTGTTATAAGGAATCTGTAGATCTAATTTGGAAATATGAAGAGTTAATTGGCATTTTCTGTGTTGATTAGTTTTTGGTCCTTTGAAATATTTGGTGTTTTAAGGTCCGTTCAACTTAGTAATACAATACATATAGCTGATCTCTCTTTTAAAATTACAGACAAATATGCCGTGACAACTGTACATATAAAGGTTGTAAATGTGTCTCCGTTAAAATTGGTCACATAAGCTAACAAAATACTACCTCCGGTCCTAAATATAAGACCTAATTGACTTTTTTTTTTTGGAGAAGTTAAGGTTGCGAAATAGGCTATCAAACCATGACATATTTGATATATTTTTAGATTATACATTAGTTTATAGGTAAAATAAACTAGTTTAAGGGAAAAAATTAGGTAAATCAATTTATAATTAACTTATTTTGTTTTTTTATAGGATTTTCTAAAAAAGTCATATAGGTTTTATATTTAGGACTGGAGGGAGTATATCTTTATGGGTATTTTAGAGCACCAAAATACTTTGAGTGTGGAAGCTCCTTGAGTGTAACTTCTGGGTATATAAGGCCATTTCCCTCAAAATCATGATGCTCAATAGACTTACAACTCTTATATTTTTTTTTGAAAGGAAAATTTGATATTTACATGAACAATATAAGAATTCCCAAACCATGTACATGGATTTTCAACACATATGAAGGTACTTCCATAAATAAATGAATCGAAAACAATTCTTAAGGCATAAAGAATAATCACAAGAAAATTTGTCATTTACAAGATACGTCTGAGAATTTTGAAAAAAAAATTATTCTTTTTTCCAATACATATGAAAATACTTCTGTCACTTGTGCCCTTCGAAATTGAAATAGCTACATATGTGTTGGACATATCTTTATATATGTTGGAATTGAGCATACATATGTTGAAAATTCTATATCGAATTTGTCTTGCGAATGACATATATTCTTGTAAAAACTTTAGATTAACTCATTGTCTTGAAAATAGGTCCCTTTGTATCGGAAATTAATATATTTGTCTGTAAAATTCTCGTATTTATTTTTTGAATTATATGATTCCAATAAAGTCATATGACCCTCAATTTTTTTTTTTCATTTCTTCTCTAAAAAGTGTGTGGTGATATTTTAAAATTTTGTGGGGTTGTTTAACAACCAATTGTTAGGGAGCTAACTGAAAGTTTCTCAAAAATCAATGTGTTTGTGTGTCTATAACTAAATCAATCGAGTTTTACGGAAGTTTATACATAAAAATTTGTATGTTGGGAGAATTCTCTCCAATTATGCTTTAATTCCCTAGTAATACGGTCCCTTTGTAATTTTTTGACTGTCAAATTTTTTTTTTGCAAAAAATGTGTTATATTATTTTAAAATTTCAAGACAGTTTTATTTTTTAATATCTCTATCAGATCCTTATAGTTATTTGAAAATATTCATCACAAAATTAATAAGCAAAATAAACTTTGATCATGTTAAAAAAATTTAAAAGGCTAGCATATGATTATGATTTATTTTTTTGTCCCATAATAAGAACAAGAGGGAATAGTATGAACTGGCAAAAGTTTGTGACAAAACGTTTGAGTGCAAATAATTGATGCATAATTTTTTTTACCTGTGATGCATTATTGATTGCTACATATCGTATGAAAGCGTATGTGTGTGCTTCATCTTCATACAAATCATTTCTCATTCCATATTTTGTGGAAACTCTCACATTTGGCATTATTCTCTGTTCTCCATCATCCTTGTTCCAGATTATTTGACATTCCAATATTTTCCTTTGTATTAAAAATGAAAAATTCCTGACCTTCCATTATCAAATATAACTTTTATGCTGTCACCAAAAAAAAAAACTTTTATGCTAAAATAAACAAACACGGACAATTATATCAAATTTGAAGCGATCATATATAACTCCTTAGTTTTTGATCATATAATATATATATATATATATATATATATATATATATATATATATATATATATATATATATTTGATCAAGATATATCAACTGAAAAACTTTTATGATGGAAGAGCCTTCTAAGAAGTAGTTGTGGCCTATTCCTGTCAACCATGTCAAACTTGAAGTGAATGATTGGATGCGTGCTTCTTCAGGAGGGTAGGATCGGAGTGAATGTGGAGGCTATTATCCAAGGTTTATACCATTGTTAGTAGTCTAAAAGTTTTAACAACGTTGTATTATTGTATACTGATTGCATGGGTGCTTCTTACATTGTTGCTTCAGGCATTGGTGTCCACATAACGGATCTAAATGTGTCTCATGAGCTTTTCCATACAAATGGAAAGGCTCATGAGGTTCTTTGATCGGCTCCAAGATGAAAATGGAAAAGAAGTTTAATTTGCTACCTTGTCATGCTCTTGCTTGCCCACCTCAAAAGGGATTTTGGTTTTCATGAAGTTTAGCAGGCAGCCACCTTGTCGCATCCAATTTTTCCTTGTGACTAAAGGTTTCTTGAGCAAAATATGATGCAACTATGTACCAAAAGTAGGAGTTTTTAAGATAGGAGGAATATGATATTCTGTTGAGTTTCCAATTTCTAGAAAAGTTCTTTTGATTCTAAGGGGCTTCAATTTCAGTGGCTCTTTCCTTTCTTTGTTTTGCCAGAGATCATTCTTTTTTCTCATTCATAGTATGCTGTACCATGCTTCTCTAGAAGCTAGAAAAGGAACTGGATTTATTTCCTATTCCTTTCACCTATATGTTGGACTCCATAATTTGTATGACGTTCACGTCGATTTTTGAACTATGCAATCAATTCTAGTTATGATATAATAATTAGGTCTTCTGGAAACGAAAAGATAATCTTTGACCAATATACAAACGTATGTATATTTTCATACTTTAATTAGTAGTCCCTCAATTTTCCTATTTGGAATTGAGCATACACATATTGAAAATTCTATATCGTATTTGTATTGCAAAAACATATATTCTTGTAAAGACTTTGTATTCACTCATTGTCTTGAAAATACCTACCTTTGTATCGGAAATTAATATATTTGTCTGTAAAATTCTCGTATATATTTTTTTGAATTACATGATTCCAATGAAGTCATATGACCCTCATTTTTTTTATTTTCCCCCTTAGAGTGTGTGGTGATATTTTAAAACTTTGTGGGGTGTTTAATAACCAATTGTTAGGGAGCTAACTGAAATATTCTCTAAAATCAATGTGTTTGTGTGTCTATAAGTAAATCAATCGAGTTTTAATGAATTTTATGCATAAAAAATTGTATGTTGGGAAAGCTCTCTCCAATTATGCTTTAATTCTCCAGTAACACGGCCCCTTTGTAATTTTTTGACTGTCAAATGTTTTTTTGCAAAAAAAGTGTTTTATTATTTTAAAATTTCAAGACAGTTTTAATTATTAATATCTCAATTAGATCCTTGTAGTTAATATTCATCACAAAATTAATAATCAAAATAAACTTTGATCATGTTAAAAAAATTTAAAAGGCTTCCTAACATATGATTATTATGAATTATATATCTGTCCCATAATAAGGACAAGAGGAAATAGTATGAACTGGCAAAAGTTTGTGACAAAACGTTTGAGTGCAAAAAATTGATGCATTATTGATTGCTACATATCTTATGAAAGCGTATGTATATGTGTGCGCTTCATCTTTTTGTGGAAACTCTCACATTTGGCATTATTCTCTATTCTCCATCATCCCTGTTCAAGATTATTTGACATTCCAATATTTTTCTTCGTATTAAAAATGAAAAATTCCTGACCTTCCATTATCAAATACTACCTCCGGTCCTAAATATAAGACCTAATTGACTTTTTTTTGAGAGATTAAAGTTGCGAAATAGATTATTAAATCATGACATATTTGATATATTTTTGGATTATACATTAATTTATAGGTAAAATAAAATAATTTAAGGGAAAAAATTAGGTAAATCAATTTATAATTAACTTATTTTGCTTTTTTATAGGATTTTCTAAAAAAAGTCAATTAGGTCTTATATTTAGGACCGAATGAAGTATAATTTTTACGCTAAATAAACTAAGCACGTACAATGATTTCAAATTTGAAGCTTTCATATATAATTCCCTAAACACACACCCACACACACACACACAATTCCCTAATGGCAGCAAATGAACCAAAGTAGTGGAAGACAAGTTATATCAACTGAAAAACTTTTATGATGGAAGAGCCTTCTAAGAAGTAGTTGTGGCCTTCCCGTCAACCATGTCAAACTTGAAGTAAATGATTGGATGGGTGCTTCTACAGGATGGTAGGAGTGAATTTGGAGGCTATTATCCAAGGTTTATACCATTGCTAGTAGTCTAAAAGTTTTAACAACGTTGTATTGTATACTGATTGCATGGATGCTTCTTACGTTGTTGCTCCAGTAGCATTGGTGTCCACATAACGGCTCTAAATGTGTCTCCATTAAAATTGATCACATAAGCTACCAAAATACAACTTTATGGTTATTTTGGAGCTCAGAAATACTTTCTAAGTGTGGAAGCTCCTTTGGTGTAAGTTATGGGTATTTAAAGCCGCATTATATTCCTTAAAATCATGATGCTCAAAAGACTTACTACTCTTATATTTTTTGTAAGAAAAAATTGATATTTACATGACAATTATAGGAATTTTCAACACACGTGAAGGTACTTCCATAACATTATTGAATTGAAAACAATTCTTAAAGATAGAAAAAATAATCACAAGAAAATGAGTCATTTATAATAAGTTTGAGAATTTTCAAAACAATTATTCTTTCTTTCCAATACACATGAAAATACTTTTTTCATGCGTGCCTTGAATTGTTGAAATAGCTACATATGTGGTGAACATACCTTTATATATTTTAGAAATTAGAATTAAGCATACATGTGTTGAAAATTCTCCATCATATTGGTCTTGCAAATAATGTATATTCTAGTAACTACTTTAGATTCACTCATTGTCTTGAAAATATCTTCGTTTGTATTGGAAATTAATATAGTTTTCTGTATTTATTATGATACATGTTTGGATTTTAACCCTCCAGAGTCTAGATTACATAGCATAGATAATTGATTCCACAAGTCCAATGATCTAGTCCATCGCTCTTGTGTGTGTGTGTGGGTTTTTTTATTTATTTATTTTGCTTGTTTTTCATATAGTATTTTCTTTATAGAGAATCATACTATTAACTATTAAGATATATGGAAAAAATAAAACTATCCTAAACCAAGGTACAACACACAAAAGATAAACAATTTATATTTTTAATATTGTTCTTCCTATGATTTGACCATTCTTAGAAATTACTAGTATTTTTTTTAAGTTGAAGTTTTCATAATTAAAATGGCATGCGCTTACAAGTTGTAGACTTGTAGTTATGATTTTAATCTTGTTGATAAAAAGTTTATGCTTGTACTTTCTTATTTCTTACATTTTTTGGAGCTTTTCTTACTTCTTATATTGAAAACTTAAATTTGGGTCATTATTAATTACAAATGATTATGACAGTTGTGTCAAAGGGCTTATACATTTTGTTTTGTGATTTTTTTTTTATAAATTAGTCATTGATGTATGCTAATGTCTTCTCACATTTGCAAATATCAATTAATCCAAGAAATAAAAGGTTTATAATCATTTTGGTCAACAAACAACTATGTAAATATCAATTAAATAAAAAATAATAAATGGTATCGAATTGACCAACAAATAATAAATAAAGTAATATATTAGCTATGACCGTCAATTTATCTCTAACACTGTCAATCTTTACTAGTGTCAAGTTACAAACGGTGTTAGAAGGCAATTGACAGTCTTGTCGTAATGATACTTTTTACTGTTTATAGGTCAATCTGATACCATTTATTGTTTTTCGCTAAGTTTATTTCGTTATGTTCGCCAAAGAAAGCTAAAAACCTCTGTGATTATCTAGCTGATTCTCACTGTTGACTTCAATTGTATTTTTCTACTTCACAGCCCAATTGCAATAAATATAAACCCACCAAAAAAATAGTCGGTTGTTTTGATTTGTGCAGATAAGTCATTCAATTGTTTCTTCATATCCTTCAGTTCTTTCAAAACAATGATAATAGGGTCATGAGCGGAATCATCCTCATTAGATCCTTAGGTTCAGGAGCGGGATCATCCATGTTAGATCCTTAGGTTCAGGAGCGATTATGTTCAGGAGCGAGAAGGAGTGAAATTTAGAAATTTAGTATTGTCAATTTAGTCAATGAAATTAAAAAATGATAAGAAATAAAAGAAACAAAAGGTTAAAGATAATGGATGAAACCTTGGGAAATAATTCATTATTAAATATTTAAATTCGTTAAAGAATTCATTATTAAATTCGTTAATAATATTGGAAAGGTGAAACTTGTCGTTACATGAAAACATTTAATTTAGAAAAATATATTGAATTAGAATTTAGATAGCCACCTAACATCTTCTAAATGTTGCTACGGCTTAGGGTGGAAATAGGTCAAACCCTTAACAGCCGGCTTACGGTTCGACCTATTTAGGGCCTAGTTTGGCCTAAGGTATTTATTAAATAGGTCATACTAAGGTCTATTCATAGGGCTTTTATGTAAAAAGGTCATACCTATTTGGCTATTTTAAAGTTTGGTCTGACCTATTTATTAAATAGGTTATGCTAAGGCCTATTCATAGGGCTTTTATGTAAAAAGGTCATACCTAATTGGCTATTTTAATAAAGTCTAGCCTAAAGTCTTCAGGCTTGACCTATTTGATAATTATTATTAATTAAAAATAAAAATATGTTAGACCTATTAATAATTTATTTTTCCATTTTATTAAAAATAAAATTAAAAGCGTTAAGTTTGATTTGAAGACTTGAAACCTAGATATGTAGGCTATTAGGCTTTTAAAAGGCTTGAAGTCTTTTAAAGGCCTACATTGTAAGTAGGCCTTTAAAAGGACTTTCAGGCCTTAACCATTTTTTGCAGACCTAGATTTTTTTCTAATAAAAGACTTACATAAAGGCTCAGGCCTATGATTTCTTGTTACATTACTGCCCAGACCAATTTAGAAAAGGTCTTGCTCGGATCGACTCATTTCCACCCCTACATAGGCTAGACAAAAAATGATAAACAAACAAAAAAGCAGATGGAAAGTACTCAAGTAAAATATATTGATTTTGAGTTAAAATGGAAAAAAATATTAAGTGGTAACAAAACTCCAAACTTCACCATATGAATAAACCATATCATTCTACAATCCTTCACTTTATATTTTAAACTAAAAAGAGCATTTTGCTAAATGTTGGTATGGTTAAACCAACTTTTACTCCCTACAGTTTGTGTTGATTTGAGTTTTGGTCCCTGAAGTTTCAAAAGCGTGGTTTTAGTCCCTGTAGTTTATTCTATTTGAAGTGTTAGTCCATGTAGTTGTAAAAGAAACTTTTGTTTATTTGGCATTAAAACTTGGCTCTCTGGTAAGATGAAATGACAATATTGGGCCGAATAATACATTTTTATTTATTTAAAAAAAAGGTTTGGAACCTATATCCCAGATATCGGTAAAAAAAAACCCAGATTAATTGAAGAAGGGTAGGGGAGGGGTTAATGCATCCACCACCATACGGTAGATGTAGGTTTGAGAGAAGGAACTGTAGATTATCTTTTTTTTCCTTTTGGATTGAAGAATCGTAGATCTTGAATCCATCTGCCTGATAGTTGTCAGTGCCGTCACGGCATCACCGGCGATGATTTCTCTCACTCGTGTCTTATTGGTGATCAGAATCTTTTCACCGCCTATTTTTGTTTTTATCTTTTGGTTTATTTATTAGTTTTTGATCTTTTGGTTTAGTTTAATTTGATGAGAAGAGAGAAGAGAAGGTGATTAGAAGAGAGGAAGAAGGTGTATCAAAAAAAAAGAAGAGAGGAAGAATAAAGGCTTCATTCGTTTTTCATTAACATAACCCAAAATCTGCAAAATAATCAACACCTCTAAAAGAAACTTTATTCTATTAAATCAATCATGCCTTTTGAATTGAAATGTTTTTTGGACTGAATCCATCATGTTGATTGCAAATGGAGGATGATATAGACGAATCCGGATATATTTGTTCCATCCATATTTGCTGAAGAAGATGAACAGAGATTTGATCTGGGTTTCAAAGGTTTTTTTTATAAAAAAAAGAAAAATAAAACTTATTATTTATTCCATTAGTTCCATGTCATGATGGCCATGTCAACAAATTAAACATTAACACCATTAAGGCCTTTTAAAACTACAGGGACTAACACTTCAAACAGAGTAAACTATACAGACTAAAACCATGCTTTTAAAAATTTAGGGACCAAAACCCAAATCAGCGCAAACTAAAGGGACTAAAAGTTGGTTAAACCCAAATTCATTGATCATTTCTTACAATGTGCCAATGTTGACACAAACTAGATGGAATTATTAAGTGAGAAAGGGGGAAGATTTTAACCAAAAACAAAGATGAGGAAGAAGATAAGAAGGAAAACTGAGAGACCCATCATCCCGCACCCAACATAATAGCAACATTAATCAATCACAGAAAATAATGCAAAATGCTCAATTTCTAAATCAATATGGTTGGCAAAAAAAAATCTGAATAAATAAGCAATTATTTTTTTTACCTATATAGAACAAGCATAGAAGTTCTGATTTTCTAATTTCTACCTTGAAAAAAACCAGTCGAAACTTTTATTTTTTAAAAACAATATCAAGGGTTCCTCCTTCTTGGCCAAAGCACATAGAGTTTCTTTTAATATGGTCTTCATCTACAACAGGAACATAAAATATTTCTTGAATTGTGAATGAATGAAAATTTCTGTTAACTCCTCTCGACTAGTTTGATCAAAGAATTAGCTAAAAGGTTAGATGATTTATATGTAAGGCATGACTAGGTTCATGTTTATCTCAGGCACTGCCCCTGCCACTGCCATATCCCATGACTTAACGGCTTTAAGAAGAGAGTTAATCCATATTGGAAGCGTTGGTGGCAGTGCATGAGTGTAATGTATCAGGCTTGACAGCTACTAAAGTTAATGAATTCTAACCACAAACTTAAAAAGGCCAAAATTAGAATCAATGACTTTTTTTACCATAGTAGAAATACAACACTAGAGAGTTAGGCTTACACAAAATATGATTCAAACTAAGCTATATAGTCACCGACTCCCCCAGCATCCCCTCTCCCCTCCACAATGGAGGATTTAGTTAATTTATCATATATCAGTCCATAAGGAGGAGGTTCACAACCAAAGTATTCTTCATTAAACAATACACATACATAACATCTATGTACTCCAGTATTCAGAAATCTTTGGCACCAAGGAAGAATTGATTTTATCAGAGCATTTTTTCCAATTCTTTGGAAGCTGGGACAGCTCCATATCTACATTTCATCAATCTACATTGTTGTCAGGGGCAGCTGAATCTGGAAAATTGGGGGAAAATAAAATAGCAGCAGCTCATTATCAATTATGTAGGGAACCCTCATTTATAAAATGCACAAAATGCATTGATTGTGCACATTAAACTCACAGTGCTTCTTTTTAAACAACCATGAATCCAAGAGGTTTAGTAGGCATTCAACCTTCCTCCGATTCTGCACATAAAAATGGATATCAGAATTGAATTACACAAAGTATTCCTCAACAGAAGTGAATCATCTGTGTCTGGAATGAAAATCATTGAGATGAGTAGTGGGAGTTCAGAGCAATAAGTAGATGTTAGACAAAAGGCAATGAAACTTCATCATATAAAAGCAATGCCATGAACAATACATTAAAAAAAGGGAGATATATCATTCTTCATACCATGTATAGCTTCCATGTTATTTTCCTTGAAAACACCAAGGGGTGATCCATGAACAGAAAGAAGCATTTCGCCTGGTTTGGGCAGCCTAAGAGTTTTGGGTGTCATCCCAACAGACAGCCTTTGACTACTCACCTGCAAGAACCAAACAAACACCTTAGTTCTCCTGCTTTTAGAGATAACACACATCTGGAAAATCCCTTCAGCTTCAAATTACTATTGCTAGCCACCAAACAGCAGAGATCGCAATGAATTTCAAGTTACTTCATCCTTTTCTGAATTCCTATGAAATCATTATCTCAAGATTTGGCTGCTAAGGTTATGCGAAGTTGTTGACCAGATCTACAGTAATATGTCCTAATAATAGCTATAAATGTGTTTTACTATATCCATTGTCAAATTTAATTGAGTAAATATATGGCCGAAAAAAGGTAATATATTAAATAGATAGTAAATACATTCAATTCAAGCATATTGCATGAGATATGAGTAAGGTACTCCATTCAAGGACTTCATATCCAAGATTGCAATCTTGTATCATTTTTGGAAGAACTTAGTGCAGATTAATTGGCATCTGGCAGTTGATGATATGCATCAACAAAACAATAATTGTGTAGAAGAGTTCAGTTATGTAGCATGAAGAAAACTGAAAATAAATTATGCAAAAATTTGATCCCTTTCGAAACATTGCCAAGGATCAGTAAGTACTAACAACTATTAAATGAAGAAGCCTGATGAAAAATGATAGTAGTTGAGAAGCAAAATTCAGAAATTAAAGAGAATACAAAGCACAAACCCCAGGAGTCCGAAGAGCTTCCTGCATAGCCAGAGCCTGAGCTTCAGATGGCTCCTCCAAACTCTATATAATAGTCATGTCAAAGTCATTAGAGGACAAGTATACTCATACATTTTACCAACATAATTTTCAGCTTTAGGCATAAAGTTAAAGCATAAACAGAACTTACAAAATCTTTGAAATGCAAGTTATCAGAACCAAGAAGACTTGTTCTCCCTGTCAATAATCAAATAAACACAGTCAGGTAAAGACTATCCTAAGGAAGAAAAAAAGGTTCAGGCTTGCTTAAAATGATGTAACTACCAGCATTGCTAGGAAACTCAAAGCCATCCAAATGAGGCATTGCAGAAGAGAAGTCAGGAAAAGCCAAGGACAATCTTTGCAAAAGAGAAGCATGTACATCTCTACTTTCAGCACAACTCATGGACATCCTATTATTGTCTTTACCATTCCATCTCAATTCAAACTTGTTACTCTCTCTGTCATTTACAACTGAAAGATTTGGCAGAACTTCCTCAAAAATTCGCAGCACAGGCTTCTGTAACTGCTCCTTGTTAAAATATGACCGAAGTAAACGCAACTCAGTCAGTAAATGCTCAACCTCCACATCACGCACAGCCCTAATTGCAGCCGCTTGTCGTTCAACTACAAACACAAAAAACCATGTAAGTTACTATCAAACAGTCCCTCTGTTCCTTAACATAAGATCTATTTACCTACTTCGATTATATTAAGGATATCAGTTAAATTAGTTAAAATCATATAAAATTAGCAAAACACACCATAACCAATATTGATTCCCTCCTACCCTCCCTCTCTCTTGCTTAATTGTTTATCAGTGATAGGTACAAATAGGATAATTCATGTAAATATGAGGGAAAACATAACAACAAACCATATAGAAATATAGTTACATGGAAAGCAACAATTCAGTGGATTAATTACACACGTAAATACGCTTCAAAGCATAAATCAAAGCAAGTAAAGAGAGATATATACCATGGGGGTCTATGAATTGAGCTTGTTGCGATTCAATTTGAGTATCCTTAGTTTTGCCGTTTCTATTGTTGCCTCTCTTCACTCTACGTCTAGCCATTCCCACGCAAATCTCAAATCTCTCACTGATCAAACAGTAACCTTAGAAAATTCACATAAAAAACTCTTATCTCAAATTTATTCTTACCTTTTGTTTTACACAAATTAAATGTAAAACAGTACCCTTATCTCCATCCTTTCTAATGGAGTTTGAGGATGTCTAAGCATGATTGAGGCATACGAATCATTGTTAGGTTAGAGAGTATAGTCCTACAATCCTACAATGAACTAATAGAAAAGTTTGTATGTGTTCTCTAAGTTACTAAAAAGATTGAATTTCAATCCCATATTGATATTGATTTTGATTTTGAGTAGAAAAGAAAGAAAGGGAAGGGCTGGGGTTTCGAATTGGGGAATGAAGGAAGGGAGGTGGATGAAGAGGAAGAACCTGAGGAGAGGCCAATTGCTATGGGAGTATGGAGGCCGTTTAGGGCTTGGCAATGGTGTGGTGGAGAGACGAGATGGAGGATAGAGAAGAGACTAGAGAGAGAGACGTTAATGTGGTAAGTTGAACAAGTTTGAAATTTTGAAAGGAAGGAGAAATGGAGGAAATGAGATGGATGTAAGGTTTATTTATGACTTTATCCATATTTACATGACAAATATAGGAATTTCCAAAACATGTGTATGCATTTTTGTTTTTTTGATAAATATGTGTATGAATTTTTAACACACATGGAGGTACTTCCATAACATTAATGTATCGACAACAATTATTAAGAAAGAAAAAATAATCTCAAAAAATTTGCCATTATTTAAAACATGATAGGTTCATTTTTTAAAACAATTATTCTTTTTTTCTAATAAACATGAAAATACTTTTGTCACGTGTGCCTTGAATGTTGAAATAGCTACATATGTGGTGGACATACCTTTATATATTTTAGAATTTAGAATTAAGCATCCATATGTTACGCTCGAATGCGGAAGTGCTACAGATAGGTTCATTTTTTTATATATCCCTAGATTACCTTACGTTTAGGTGATGAGAATTGCTACCACTTCTTAAAAGCTAGATACTAACTAACTAATTTGCAAATATTTAGGTAGCTAAGTTAGTTATTTGTGACATATGGCTGTTGTTTTCCAAATGTGCTCTTTTTAATCATGTGCATTAGAATGTTACTCTGTGGAAACCCTCCTAAAATAAAGCAGTCAATAAAAATACTTTGAGGGAAAAATTATAAATTTAGGATACAAAGTGGAGTAAGGTCTAATATTTACGATTAAAATGAACCTTTTTTCTAGCTATTATACTTATGATAGGAAGGGATGTCATTTTTGCATATGTGGTTTTATGCTCTGAATTCCCTGTTTCAATAACTTGTGGCTTGTAGCTGGTGAGTTCTTCAAGTTCAAAAGACCTGCACTCAGGATGTGAAAGTGGCTTCTGCTGATACACCATCTCCTCAGGTTCAAATTACCTGCTGGTTGGAAGATGTTAGTGACAATGAAGATGTCGGTTTAGAACAATTGAGCATGGCTCTCTCTGAAATCGGGACTTTGACTGAGCTGGTAAGTGGGCTGCAACCCCCGCAAGGAGGAGAACGCGTGTTCGAATCCCGGGAAGCGCTCTCATTGGGAGAGGGGACAACCTTGTCTATGTGGGCAACACTCCTACTCCTCGAGTCCGGATTAAACCGGGCGGTAATTTACCAAAAAAAAAATCACAGCACCACGTGTTAATGTTAATGTGAATTTCATAGTCATATCTTCAATAATAGTGCTATTGCAGAGAAATAGAGAAATCACAGAAAAGAGGAAAGGGAGGGAGGGAGGGTCACCTAAGCTCACTCGACTCCACCCTTGTATTTGTGCGTGTTAGGGCCTTCGGCTTGCGATACGAAAGAAATATTTCTGGAAGACGCCTGCGTATATTAGCACTATCTCCGTTCACCATCACTTTGTAAATTTGAAGATATTACGTGAAACTTCTAAAATACCCCTCACATGTTTTAAAATTTCACCTTCTTCAAACCACTATTTTTTGGTGGAGGGAGTATAGGGATAATTTGAGAAAAACTTGAGTAAAATTATAAAGTAATCTTATATTTAAGAACAAACTCTCCTCCCTAGAATGATCTTATATTTAGGAAGGGAGGGAGTATTATATTTGGGTGTCATCTCTTCAATTGATTCTACCATCAAATGCATATTGTTCTACCTCAAAGGGAGTTGGTTAACTTTAGTTGTTTCTGGTTCTAATTTTATTATGCTCGCCTGTTATCTAACTTTCTTTCTTTTGGTGTTTCAGCATGTACTTTAATAATTGACTCTCTTATATAGCTATATAAGTGAGTCTTAGTTTGTAATCATTTGCTTTTATCAAAAAAAAAAAAATATTTGGGTCAACTTTTTTTTAGTTCAACTTTTTCTACAAAATCTTTTTTCCAAATTACTATAATACTATAACTAACACAAAATATGAAAAGTGAAAGGGCAAAAGAGCTAATCTAGTAATTAAGTATTTCACTTTGAGCAAAAATAATAAATGATTGTTTCGCGGTGCATAAATAATAACCAACTTTTCTTATCAAAAAAAAAAAATAATAACCAACTTTGTGACCCGGTGCAAAACCGGTACTAAATGTTAATTTGTTGTTTTGTGGAACCTTTCTGATATTATTTTCTAAAGTAAAAATACCATTTTACCCTCTCACAATTAAAACTTAACCCTTCTTTCTTTCACCCTTCATCTTCCTATGCTAACTAGTATCAGCAATGTTTATATTGCTGATACTAAATAGAATTTTATTTAATTAAATCATTTATCTGATTTATTAAATAAATTATATATTTAATACCAAAATTAATCAATTATTTAATGAGCTCATTAAAGGTGTACTCTTTCCAGTTCTTTGATTCTCTAATAATATACTCCCTTTGTAATTTATTAACGGGTGCAAAAATGTATTTTTATTATTTTAAAATTTAAATATCAATACAGTTTTAATTATTAATATCTCAAGTAGATCCTTATACTTATTTGAAAATATTCATCGCAAAATTAATAATCAAAATAAACTTTGATCATGTTAAGAAAATTCAAAAAAGCTTCCTATCATATGATTATTACTTATATTTCTGTCCCACAAAAAGCACAAGAGGGAGTGGTATGCAATAGCAAAACTTTGTGACAAAACGTTTGAGTGCAAATAATTGATGCATTATTGATTGCTACGTATCGTATAAAAGCCTATGTGGGTGCTTCATCTTCATAAAAATCATTGATCATTCCATATTTTGTGGAAACTCGCACATTTGACATTATTCTCTGTCCACCATCACCCTTGTTCAAAATTGACATTCCAATACTAAATCCTTTATATTCTTGAAAATGAAAATTCCTGACCCTCCATTATCAAACATAATTTTCTTGCTAAAATAAACTAAGCACGGAGAACAATTTTAAATTTGAAGCTTTCATATATAATTCCCTAGTGGCTGCAACGGAAGTAGTGGAAGACATTATATCATATCAAAAACTTTTATGATGAAAGAGCCTTCTAAGAAGTAGTTGCAGCCTTCTAGTCAATCATGTCAAACTTGAAGTGGATGATTGGAGGGTTGCTTCTTCAAGATGGTAGGAGTGAATGTGGAGGCTATTAAAGCCGTAGATGGCAATGTGTGGCTTAGCTTCACTTATAATTCCCTAGGGCCTCTTTGGATAACTTCCAGAATAAATTTTCTGAAGTCAAACCATGGTTTCACACAATTCTACCCAAACACTCAAAAAATTTAGAAAAACTATTTTGCATCAAAACCTCATTTTTGACCCCAAAACCCAGAAGCTATTTTTTGTTACTTTTCAGACCCAAAAAGACCCACCTGATAGTCATTGCCACCCTTGTCAGAATCTCTCACCCAATATTACCCTTCACTTTCCTCTCCTTCTCGTCACTCTTCACAGATTCACAAGAGGGATGTATCACTGCCATTCACCTGCTATGAATTTGTAGAATCACTGTACAGTTATTCCTGAGTAGAAAAGGTGAAGAAGAGGAATGGAACAAAAATTTTGCCTCTCTCAAGCTCTGCCAACCCAATGATAAGCATCTAAACAATGATAAGCATCTAAAGAATTGCTTCACCTTCTCCAATTTATTTTATCAATTAAAAATTTATTTATTGTGTTTATTGTATTTTTATGTTTTTATTGTAATTTTTTAGTATTTTTTAATATTAATAAGAATGATGAAATTTGAACATTTAAATTTTTGAAATATTTTTTTTTGTCAAAAATTGTTCTTCTTGGTAATTTGACATTCAAAAAGCTATTCTACTAACACTTTATCCAAACACTCTCATTTTATCAAAATCTATTTTTCAAAAAAGTTATTCTACTCAAAAGCTATTCTCAAAAAGCTATTTTCCCAAAAAGTTATTCTCCAGAAACTAAATCCAAACAGGCCCTTATATGTTTTCTTTTGATCCCATTCCCCATCCATTGTAGAATAGATAGGAATTATCCAAGGTTTTTACCATTGCTAGTAGTCAAAAGTTTTAACTACTTTGTGTTGTATACAAATTTATGGAAGCTAGCAATAGATTCTTAATCACCAATTTAAAAACATTATTGAGTATGTTCATTATCCAACCTAGAATATTCAACAAGATCTCATAATAATGTCACAAGAATAACCTGAATCACCAATCACTATGAGTTACTTAATCCCTAACACTCTCGTCACTATAAATTCTTTTTATTCCCCATTCGAGCAAACTAGTGAACTGGAGTTTGACAAGACTCTAAACACAATTAAGAGTATTACTTATCCTGATTTGACCCTTAACCCATAAGCCTATAGCCCTCAAATAATATAAAACAATGGAATAATAAAGGGTTAAAGTGCATTCTAGAAATGGACAATTGTCGCAGGTGTGTCCAATACAAATAATAATTACTTTTTAGAATATTCATCTTTTTCAATAATAATCTTTAGTGTAGACCATGATGCAATGCAATGGTAAAAAATAAAAGCAAATAGTGAAACTACCAGCCCATAATTTCCAACATGAAATCAAGCATATACAGATATTCACGTAAACATCCATGATAGAAAGAAAGAAAAGGAAACAAAAAAGAGAAAGCTTGTTCAATTCAGATAGATGTCATCTAACACTCCCAATCAAGAACAAAAGTATCCACGAAATAGAGCTTTGCTATATACTCCCTCCATTCCTAAATATAAGATCACTTTTTGGAAGTGGATAAGTTCCAAAATATAAGATCACTTCCTATTTTATCTCAAGTTTTGCCCAAACTACCCCTATACTCCCTCTTTTCATTGAAAACCCCTCCTCCTTTTAAAGTTAAGTAATTGAGGTGATTTTGGGAAGATCATGTAATTTTATTGTCTTCCTTAATCTCCCCAAATTAACCAAAGTGATCTTATATTTATATTTAGGAACGGAGGGAATACTATATACACCTTACATTTGCACATCCAGCTCCAGCAGAATCACTAGTACAAGAGATTACTATAAATAACTCACTAAAAAAAGGAATATACACTGAAACTTCCAAAACATGGTGTCGTTCATTCACATGATTTAAGACTTCCTGTTCATTAAAAATGGCCAGACATGTCTACAACTTCATCTCACAAGACTGCAAGGAAAATTTGAGCAGCCCTGCGCCACATATTAGTACAAGGTTTTGTTGTTTCATGGGGCAGCAGGGGCCATGGTCAGCTTGTTCAACTTCCAAGCTTGTGTTCTTGTTGTGAGACTAAGCTGGTTCCCGAGGATGATTAGCCAAAAGTGAGCTCAAGGATCGTAGGCGTTGGAAATATTCACCTAGAGTAAGCAGATATCGAGCAGCCTGACAAATTGTTAAGATCCGAAACATTTGCTGCAATGTCTCTTGGCGAAGATGATCAGCCTGTTTGACATAAAAGCTTGAGTTTAATAAAAGTCAAGCTACAATGTAGAAATGTAGTGGAAGTTACGAATCGATGATGACAATCATAAAATTGAGTCATAATGGTAAATAAACATCAATGTGCTATATGATGTGAAATCTATAGGCACTCTCCATGTTCATAGTCATTCTTCAATCTTCATATGGGTGAAAAGTTTTGAAGTGCTCCAAAATTTGATGCCAATCCAAAATTTCAGGACCTTAACAAGGAAAGTAAGGAATATTAAGAAAGTGGAGTTCAATACCTGGTTTACAAAACTCACTAGAGCTTCCATTTTCTCCATTGCAGCAGCCATCTGAGGAATATATGTTCCTTCAACTAAAGGTCCAGCTGCTATAGTATCGCTAAGTGTTTGCTGGAGTTTATCCATACCTTGAGAAAGTGCATCTTCTGCTTGCTGGCAAGATTGTTCGAGGTTAGAGATATCAAATCGTTGTTGCTCAGTCAAAGGTTCAATCAGAGGGACAATAACCTGCAGTCAGAATTAATTTCTTTCATGACTTTCATGTTTCAAACTTAATGAAACAATGCAAACTTATTCAGGCATCCAAATAAAACAGTTGTTTAAATACCAAGTGCATGTATGCTGATGCACTTCTTTACTAAGGGCAAATAATAGTACTTTTATGTAGATGCACTGCTTTATGGGGAAAAGGTAACAATAAAGTTTGATGCAAATGATAGTACTTTATTGCTACCTTTCCCCCATATATGCAAGAAAATTTATTGAACTTCTCTGTTTTCAAAATCCCAAACTTCAGATGATCTAGATCCATACTCGAGAAAACTCTTGCATATCAGCTGGATCCTGCTCCTTCTGACAATAAATAAGGCTAAGTTTGGACTGAGGGAAAGGGACTAAAAGGAAAAGGAAGTTTTAACTCGAACAATTTCTTTGACTTTGGTTTAAATCTATTATCTATTGAATACAATTTTTGAAAAAATACAATAAAGGAGCAACTCAGTTCTAGTCCCCACTTGGCGTGGGTGATGGGGCAAGAAATATACTTGGCAGTCTAGTTACACAGCTTTATGCAAAGAGGCTAAATCTTCCTAATATATTCCCTCACACAGTACCCACACCAAGTTAGGAGTAGAACTTGGTTGACCCTTTTTTATTATCCAAAGTAAGAAAATGAGAATGCCCTTGTAGACATGATATATCGTGCAACAGACATTATGCTGAATCTGAACAGTGCATGGTTAGCCTTTCAAAGAACAGGGTGGTGATAGCACTATGATCACTGTGTAATAAACTAAGTGCTTTTGTTAAAATGAAAATGAAAATGTTAGCAAGGACTTCAAAATCAAGCAGGGAAAATATTTAGTGCTTGAGTAGACAAAAAGGCACTAATACAGTATTTTTTGTTCATTAATTAGATAAGGGATCTACCTTAAGGAGCTTAGAGGGACGAAAGCCTCCAATCCACATGAAAAACCGCTCGGGTGTAGATTTCCACATACCAAACATCACATAGAAAACATCTGCTTTTGCAGCAGCAGACTTCTTTCTATAGAGTTCAAAATAGTGATTCATTATACTATCCACAAGTATTCTGAGCTCCATGTCACTAACATGAGAACTTAAAGCACCTCTTAGTTCACATATTAGTCTATTCTGCTCTTCAACCCAGTGTCCATACTCCATCTCAAAGGTTGTAATACCTGCAGAGTTGGCAAAAAGGAGGGAGGTATGAGATGAGTTACTTACTAAAGGTAAGTCCAAGAATTAATGCTATATCAACCAAAACGAACCATGTGAAGTATAAATCATAAAGCATGCAGAGAAACTCATTAATTTAGAATGTAAGCCTTCACAAATAAATGAATAAAGAGGATGTTAGAGCCTTATACTATCGATCAATATGTGGAATAACGAGAAATATTTGAGGGCCAACCTGGATTAACAGCTCCACCAAACCCCATATTATTAGAATCCAATGTCCCTCCCATATATAAACCCTGCAGTTTTATTCCATCAAAACATTGAAAATAATATAAAATACAGTATAAGGAGCAGTGTAAAATAATAAACTGAAAAAGTGAACAAGGATGTTCATTATTGCACCTGTTGTCTAACATGATTGAGCTCTTGCTCTAACTGCATCAGTTTCAAACGGCTTGATTCTAATTGCTGGACATAGGCCTGAAAGGGGAATATAAAAAATCCCAGAAAAGTCGGTACATAGAAAACATGTGTTGCCCATAAGACTGGCTACTTTAAATGCACAACCCTCCCAACCTTTTTACGCAGACGACTCTTACGTGCAGCCTCCCGATTTTGTGCAAGACGTCTTTGTATCTGCATGTTTTAACAACATCAAGTTCCTTCGTTTTCACAATACAAGCATTCAACAGATACAAAATGATATGAGTGCATGAAAGACAACTGAAAATGGAGCCATTATATATTCCCTAGAAATAGAGTTTAAAAGGTTAGAAATAACATGCTTTGCCCTGTTATCATTTACATATATATAACATTCACTTATCCTCACCAATCAACACAGCCAGGACCAGACAACAATAGTCATCACATTAAAAATTTAATCCAGATTGAGCAATAAAGCTATTAGCTGACAGTATATATATATAATGCCAGAATCAGTTGTTATAAAAATGTCAAGACCAAGAAACTCCTTTTGAAGCCAATAATGAAAAATATACACATTTCTTTGAAAAGCTATTTGAATTGGATAATGCACTAGCTGAAAATGTTGATGTACAACACAGTTCAACATACCAACTACTCAAAACATAACTGTTTTTCACCATTCAATTGCTGGAGGTCAAAGAGGAAAGGGAGGAATATGGAATGGGCTTTCAAAACATGCTCTCACCTTCTCAGTAGATTTATTAGCTTGTTGGCCATACATCTTGGGCGAACCCAGTGTGTTATGAGAAGCATCCTCTTGCTAATTATAAAAAAATCACAATTCTGCTTAGTAGAAGTGATAGGCATTCTCTATTGCCAGAAAAATGAAAACAATGCATGAACTTTGTAAAGGTTTACCTGATTAATTAACTTCCCATCTACTTCACAAATCAAGGCATTCAAATTGTCATTACTCTTGAAATTTTCTTCCCACATATTAATCTGTTGGATTGGATCATAAACACCCATCCGTCTTGAGGGAACAAACTGTGTGGATGTGGAATTCATGTTCTGTGGATTGGTCAGTGCAGTATTTCAATCAGCATCAGTGACAATAACCTGCTGTTAAGAGAACAAACAATCGTTTCCAGGTGAACAAATAATGCTAACCAGAATGAATCAAACTAGAACTAATTGAAACATAAAAGAAATTTACTAGACTATATAGAAGAAATATCCAATGATATGATGCAACTAATCTAGAAATAGAAATTCTACACTACAAGATAATATGCATGTATAGATGGATGCCCTTAAAGAATTCTCTCTCATAAAAAAGTCAATACTAACTCCACATAAGTATACTCGACACTCTACAAAACCATCACAACCAAAAAAGGAATCTGACCATTAAAGTTGACATAAAACAAGGCTAAGCTACTTATTACCAGAAGATCTACCATAAAGGTAAGATGAAAGATTTGTAGTCCAGGGATAATAAAACAGTATGCACACTAGTCTACTTAATATATCCTGGTTTAGTTTATTCATTCATCCAAAGCCATGTTTCAATCAACCACAACAAAAAAAGTATTCAACGCCCTCTGCAAAAATACTTTTCAAACATGGATCCATCCTACAGCCAAATAACCATATTAGTACAGAAAAAGACAAAAGAAAATGAAAAAAAGATACATGAGGAAAGTACCAGTAATCATTAAAATTGCAGATAGATGATCTTAAAATGGAAAAAGCACATGAATAACTACTTCAAGACAAAGCATCTAAATTCATATACCATAACAAAATCCCATTGAAGTTTTTAAAATTCCATGATTCTACCCACCTCCTCACTTCAAGGGAACTCAATTCCATGAAAATAGAAACAAGTAAAGTGGATAAAAACAGAAAGGAATATAGAAGTTCGAACCTTTGAAAGCTAACAACGAAGCCCTTATCTCTAACCAATTACAAAACCAAAGTTCTCATCATTTCTATGAGGAACCGAAGGATGCCCACGACAGCTTAAAAAAGACCCTCAAACTTTTTAGTTTTAACTTCTCTTGAATTGATATCACATTAATCATTATAATAATATCACCAAGCTCACCACTTATATTTATATATAATTTGCAAGGCCCATTTTGTAATTGTCCTGCTTTTTTTATGTGCGTGTGATTGAGTGTAGTTATGTTATGTGCTTGAGGGTCAAAGATTTCACACTCAAAGCTAAACGTCACAGTCATCTAATGCTTCCAAGTTCCAACTATATATGTCTCTGTGTGTGTCTATATATATATATATCTATATATATATATACATATATATATATATATATATATACATATATATATATATATATATATATATAGACACACACACACCATGGTTTACACACTGTTCTAACTTCACAGTGATTATGATGACGTCATATCACGGTGGCCGGAGAATTGTGGGTCAAGGGAGAACAGAGGAGAAGAAAGCGACGACTTTGAAAATGGGGTCTCATGTCATTTCTCATGAGATGACATTGATAAGTGTAAGTGTAACTTAAATATGTTTGATTGGTTTTATACTCCGTCCGGTCCTAAATATAAATAAATATAAGACTTAGATAACTTTTTTGGAAAATCCTAAAAAAATAAAAAATAAGTTAATTATAAATTTATTTACCTAATTTTTTCCCTTAAACTAGTTTATTTTACCTATAAACTAATGGATTATCTAAAAATATACTACCTCCTTTCCTTTGGCTAATTTGTAGAGATTAAGGAAGACTTTCCAATGAATTAGGATTACATGATCTTCCCAAAATACCTCTCACTTAAATTTAAAAGACAAATAGGGATTTGAGAGAGAAGTGAGGGAGCTAAGAAGTATAGGGGTAATTTGGACCAAAATTGAGATAAAATAGGAAGTGATCTTTTTTTTTGCCAGAGGAAGTGATCTTATATTTAGGAACTTATCCACTTCCCCAAAGTGATCTTATATTTAGGAACGGAGAGAGTATTAAATATGTCATCATTTAATAACATATTTCGCAACTTTAATCTCTCAAAAAAAAGTTATCTAGGTCCTATATTTAGGAAGGGAGGTAGTACTCCCTCCGGTCCCTAATGTAAGAGCCCAAAATTTGAATGGTTTTGGTCCCTAATGTAAGAGCTCACCCCATATTCTCTCCTCATTTAATGCATTTTTTCCTACTTTACCCTTAACTCTCTTTCATATTTATTAATGCTTATGTAATTCTCTCTCTTAAAAGTACCATAATAAATATGGGCAATTTTGGAAAAGAATCATTAACTCCAGACACCCAACTAACATTCACATGTTTTCTTAAGAAGCGTTTTTTTTACCGCTAGCTCTTACATTAGGTATCGGAGTATTATTTAATGTTATCATTCAAGCTGTGAAAGTTTGGGTGTTACGCGCGAGGATAGTGTTTGGGGTTGAAGGCGATGTTACGTTGGGCATGTTTGGTGGTAGAGGAATGTGGGGTTGACATGTGGCGGTGGGATTGCAGTGCGTGTATTCACTTGCCTTGTTGCGAGTGAGTATGATTTGTGATGTAATTTTGGCGGTGGATAAGGATAACCACCGAAGGTGGTGGTTATTTACAAGATTGGGTACCTTTTTGGTAATGGAGTATTTTTTCATTATTTTTTTTTTTGGTCCAAAGTTTTATAGACATTGGACAACAGATTTTATTAAAATGTGTGTAAAGATTAGTGATCATGGAATCAAATATTTTGTTAGCCAAAAATGGAATCAAATATTTTATTAAAGGAGAAATTAATTACAGGTATCGTGATAGAGACATGGTAAAAACATGATTAAGACAAAGTACCACAAATATTATTTTCTCTTCATCAAAGAAAACTCACAGTAGAGTAAAGTTGTACTTTCTTCATTTTTTCAACCATTTCCCCTGAATGCCTCACCATAAAGAAGTTCGAATCAGAAGTTTAACTCAATGAATCTGAGTTTTCTTCACCGAAGAGATGACGCTTGATGAGTGAATTAGGTCCAATAAGTCACTAGGAAAGAAGCTATCATTGTCAAATTTTGATAATCTTCAAGTTTTAAAGCTGCATAGCACTGAGAGTTTAGAAAAGAATCCAACACATTTCATTCAGTTTTTATCCTTCATTGATTTAACTATTAAGAGTGAGCTCAATGGCGTAGATCGGTGAGTTCTTTCATTTTTTATCACTTTTAAATTTCAATTTGTTGTTAAAGATAAATTATTTTCTATTTTTTCCCAAATAATCTTTATAATATCTATAATAACAATCAAGTGAGGGAGTGTATGAATAAAGAAATATAGTTAGGATAAATTGGTAATATCATGTGTTAATAATTAAATAAACTAACATCCTTAATCAAATCAAATAAGTAGTTTAATTTTAAATATAATTAAAGTGATGTCTCTTAGGACTTTGCTTTATAATTTTTTGAGAATTTATCCTGATTATGTCCCTACCGTGGGACCTGTAATTGACACTTTTGTCCCAGTTTGTTTTACATTATTTAACGGGATGAACATTTTCACCCCACAGTTGAAATTTCATGGATAGTTTTGTTCCAAAAAAATTTTAATTTTTGCACTTTCGTGAAAATTACATTAGCAATTTTGCACTTTAACCCTAATTTTTATTTTATTTGTATGCCAAACCAGAAACCATTCAAATTAGACAATCACTATTCATGACCTCTGATCTAGTAAAATTAACACTTTAGAAAACAAAAACGGTTTCCATTTTTCCATATTGTACATTTATCATGTCATTACAGTTTCTTTCTAAAATGCTACCCTCTTTCTTGTTATCCACTGTTCTACAAACACACACCAACCAACCTTATCTCCACAATGAAATATTATTTATACACACACCCAAAAGATCAGAGAGGTCGATTTATCTTCCGGCCAAAAAAAAAAGAGAGGTCGATTTATCTGAGAGTCAGGTCTAGAAGGGAAAAAGGCATGTGTATGTGTGACAAGAATGACAAATCATTTTTAAAACGATCGAATGTGTCACATGCCACCAAATTAATTGAAAATACAGTGGATAACTGGATATAATCTAACCCAAAAATTAAAAAGTGAAAAAAGCGTTTATTAATTAGGCTAACTTTTTTAAAACCTTTATAACGAGACTACTAACTACAAATAATATTTTTATGGAAAATTATCTTTGCGTATAACTTTATAGAACAAACTTTTGATGAGGAATCACAGCAAATAACTACCTTACTCTAAGTCCACATTCCGATCTGCATTCAAATCTCTTTTGGATTCCCTTTGCATTTACCATATCCGATCTGCATACAGCAAATAACTACCTTACTCTAAGTCCACATTCTGATCTACAATTTCTTTCACTTTCCTCATAATTGTAATTTGATGCCCTAAGTTAATTTAATGTTAATTGAAATGTGAGCTATATTATAAACTCTTCACATTTTTTATTGAATAGCCATATATATTTGAATTTGAGATATTGTGTAAAAACAATCAAGTAGTCTAATACTTTTATTTGGTTCAATCACAATACAATATATGGATAAAAATAATAGACAAGCGTGGAAAAATCATTTAATCAAATTAATAGAAGTGAAACCATCAATGTCAGCAAATCAAGGTAGCCCAATTAAGAAAAGGTAGCATCATGATCATGGCATTGGAGAATACCTCCAATATAATTAAAATAAGAAAAATTCGAGTATATGAGGAAGCAAATCTTGATTGACAATATCAAAATTAATGTATCTTCTTTGCCCATAAAATATTATTGTATCTATTAGATAATAAACTTTATGCAAGGATTGCAAGTTGTGAAATAACTCTCTAGTGTACAGTGTTATTATTTGACAAAATCATTATTTGGACTTTTGAATACTATATTCTTATTGCTAAATAATCAGGAATCAGGATAACAAAATTTAGTAATTATTTTCAAATATTTTTTTCTTTATGGGAACTTCGCTGCATGCTATCCAGAAAGAAAGAGAGGATTATTGATAAAAACAAACTTTCTGGTAGGATATTTGGCCAAAAAAAAACTTTTTGGTAGGGTATTGAAGATGTTGAAAACATTATCTGAGTGTCTAATAAGGAAAAGTCCAAATTCTTAGAGATAGTGTATGTGATCCAAAGTGGCCTGGTTGGTTGTAAAAAAGAAAGTGGACAAATGAAAAATGAAAGGGTTAAAATGAAAAGTAGAGGTAATGATGAGAAAGTAAAGTTGTGGACCCCAAAAAAAAGTGTGAGATAGAGAGAGAAAGCTCGTAGGCCTAGAAGTATATGTAAATTACCAAAAAGCAATCGCTTTCTTTCCCTCTCTCACTTTCTTTGACAACCAAACGAACTATTTGGTGTGATAGAATTAAAAAATGGAAATGGAAATGGTAATTTCTATATATTCTGGGACCCACAAGCTTTCTCTCACCATCTTACATTTTTACTGGGCCCTACAAACTTTCCATCGTTATTTAATTCACTTCTACTTTCAATTTTTACCCTCTTACACTCATTTCCACTTCTCCTTCTATCATCTACTTTTCGTCCAACCAAACTGACCTAAGTGAATTTGGTTTATATATTGGAGAAGAAAAGTTGACTCATATAATGATGGGCAGTTGTGTGAATTAAAATGTGAGCCAGACACTTTTTATTAGGTTATATTTGTTGAAATTGAAATTAATGTTTTAGTAAACAAATATTTAGAAATACTAAATCATTGAGTTTAGATTTGTATGTGGGTTTGGAAATCAAAAGTTGATTTCATCTATCACTAATGCATGCTATTCATTGTTAATTATATTCAATACTTCTTATGTTTTCACAAGCATTTAAGTTTGCTTTATATACCATCTATTGAATAACTCATAAAACTTGCAAGGCATGGTGTTTTAATTGCTTCAAATCTTATTTATTTATAATAACTCACGAACGTGATGCGATCAACCTGAGAGGCTATTGAGAGGTTGCAAACATATACAATCAAATGCCTATAAAATGGTGCCTTAGTAGAGGTCTTTTTTTTTATCAGGAACATTACAGTAGAGGTCCAATATGATTCTTTCTTGAGTTTCAAAGCACAATTCTTTTTTAAGTTAAATGATCTTCCTTAGTTCTGTTTACTGGCATTAGTCGAATTGTGCTTTTTCCATAAAAAAAAAGCACATTTCTTTATCCTCCTCTATTCCTCTTATATATTTATCCTTACTAAGTTAAATAATCTTCCGTAGTTTTGTCTACTGGTATATTTTACAGGAGGAATTTGTTTAATGTTAGGGAGTCCCACAACTTCTTTTAACGGTAGTTGTAATTACAATTGCTCTGAAAGTATAAAGTCTTTCAGTGGACCCAACTCAAACTATATATTTTGTTATTAGTACTAGATCTGGATAGCATTGGAGAGAAGCTAATAGATCACTAAGAATATTTGAAGATTTATGAGCTCACATTTACAGAAGTTCACGATTACGAAATCTATAAATAATACTGCTAAAAGTCCAATGGTCACTTTTCAAACTAAAGGAATATTTTATATTTAGCTCTAAATAAATATTTATGTGAAACTCTTTTAGGTTGCAGACTTATAGTGTGGATAGTAAATCAAAGATAACATGCATAAAGATGTGATGGCCTAATAAAGTTGCAGGTATGTCTCCATGAAAGTAACTTGTCTTAGTTATCTAAGCTTCTCAAAAGTATAAAAAATTTGCCGAAATGTTGAAATAAATGAAAAATGCATGAATAATTTTTATAAGTTGATATATTCATTTTCTCTACATATACAAGTACATCACGAAAAAATGATAAAGAAAAAGTGGGAAAAAACATTTCTATATTTATCTTCAGAAATATATAAAGACTTGATGACAAAATAATCATTTATGTGCAAACATATTCTTATTATAAAATATATTTTATCGAAATTTTTCATTTCTACTTATAGATTCAATATAATGATAATTAATATTAGACTTCCAAATTTATATAAAACAAGTGACAGAAAAATTTGATCATGAGTTTGAGAAGAGATATAAAACTAGAGGATCGAAACGAGTAAGAAAATATGTGTGAATGCAAAATACTTTATTATACAAAACAGTTCATCAACAATTTATCAAACAAGTTTTTCTTCAAATTTTAAAAAAATAAAATTGTTACAAAATGAATGAGTCTAATGGTATCAAAGGTCCATGGAAGTCAAAAAAAAAAAAAGAAGAAAATTTAATACTCCCTCTGTTCCTAAATATAAGATCACTTTAGGGAGAAGAGTTTGTTCCTAAATATAAGATCACTTTCTTTTTTTGATTAAATATAAGATCATTTTCTAGTTTGACTTATGTTTTCCCCAAATTACCCTTATACTCCTTTCACCCAAAAAAAAGTGGTTTGAAGGTGATATTTTTAAAACTTAGGTGAGGCGTATTTTGAAAAATTCATTTAATCCTAACTCATTAGAATGTCTTCCTTAATCTCCCCAAATTTGTTTGTGACCTTATATTTAGGAATGAAGGGAGTACTTTTTTTGTTTTTTTTTTGAGTCAATTTGATACCAGTAATGATATCAAAGCTTTAAATATTTGAATGCCCAATATTAACAAATCTTTACCGTATGAACTTGATGGTGGATGTCAATATATCTTGGATTGTTTGTTAATCACATTTAATATGAAAGTTGAGTTATGTTTAAATAAAACTAACAAAATTATAAATAGATGATGAGTTTTAAATTTTTAAATAAAATGGAATACTAGATAAGAAATTACAAGAGATAAATGGATAGATTAGAGAAGTAGTATGAATTGAGTTATGATGAGAAATGAATTATTCTTTCTATTGGCTGTTCAGCTTATCTAAGTTGATAAAACTTAATTAAATCAATTAGAATTTGAGTAATTGAGCCTATTCAACTACTACTTTTTAAGTTCTTGTTGAGAAATCGTTGTTTACTGAATTACTTTTTATTAACTGAATGTATCAACTTTAATAATTCAGATTTAGTGCGTGCGTGTGTTAGTATGTGTGTGCTCCAAGTAAGAATAAAACAATTTTATCATTGAATTAAATATACAAAGTTACTTTGGTGATACATATATTGGCCCTTATTAATTTAAATCCTACACTCTATAATACAATATCTACATAACAAAATTATAGAAAGTTTATATTGATTTATTTTTTTTAAAAAAAATACCCTCTTCATTTGTTGTAGATAGCAAATTGACAATGCTAATTTGTCTATGATGATAAGTAATCAAAATCCTGCCCTAATTAGGCAATACCCTCTTCATTTGTTTTTGTATTGGACCTGCGCGGTTTGATGAAACTCAATAAGTGCAATCAATAACAATATTTATTACTTTATTAGATTTATTAGTTTATAAAACAAAGTAAATTTGGGTAACATGATTAACTTGTAATATTTGAAAATAGTGAAAAATCGTGGTGGGATGTGTTGAAACTTGGAATGATAGGTCCATAACTTAGTGACGATCCTTTATTAATTATTGTCATTTGTTTTGGTTTGTATTGGTTCGCAACTTTGAATAATTTATTAAGCAAATGAAACGTCACGCAAACACCCACCTTCCTTTTCTTGTTGGTGCTTTAAGGGAGGGGGTTTCTCCTTTTCCTTCCCTCTCATTTTCCCTCCTTTTCCTTTTTAACAAAATAATCTGGTATTATTTTGCCCATTGAGATTTAACTAAGAGTTCATAATTTGTCACTTGTACCATTAAAAATAAAACTAAAATGTATTATAATATAAAAAAAATTTAGCATAAAAAATTTCAACTAACTAGACCCATTTCATTTCAATATAAGGATCTATAAGAAATACAGACTAGTCCAGTTAACTGTGAAATAATTTTACAGTTAACTGATCAGTTGGTCTAGATAGTTGAAATTTTTTATACCAAAAAGTGTTCAAAAATAAAAAAAAATTAAAAGTTCTTCATTTATTTTATATTATAATACATTTTTAAATTTATAATGGTACAAGTGACAAATTATGAGCTCTTAAATAAATTTCAATAGGCAAAATAATACCAAAAAGGGGATTCTGAGGGAATAGGAGGGTTAGGATTCTGAGAGAATCCGAACCCATACTTTAGTTATTCTTCATGCAATTATAAAATGAATGTAGGTCCGCCTTCCCCGCTCTTTACCATTATTATTTTCATTAAAACAACATGGAACTGAAAATTATTTTGCAGCTTTCATGTTGATTAGTAATATATAATGTATGTTTGGCCTACCCTCAAACCTAAGTTTTGAAATTAGGTGCACACAAAAACTCAATTTTTTCAGAATAGTTTATCAAAACCTAGGTTCCAATTAAGTCAGATAGACACTCATTTTTTTTAAAAAATAAATTTTCAACTAAAAACCTGGGTTTAAAGTAAAAAACCTACCATTTGAACAAAACTTATTTTTTTTTTAATTTTTCAGAAGTTATTCTCCAAAAGCGCTTTTTCAACTTCCTTCACAGAAGTTATTCTTCAAAAGTTATATTCAAATAGACTCATATACTCCTTTCATTCCTAAATATAAAACATGTTAAAGAGGTTCTTTTGTTCCTAAATATAAGATATCAACATATTTTTCTCACAATTTTTCTGAAACTGTCTCTTTTAATTTGACTCTTTTCAATAATAAACAATTAAGAGAGGGAAATATGAACATAAAGGTATGCAATTATGTTTTTCTAGTGGTATCATATGATTTAAATGTTAGTTACGTCAAATTTCAGCTAATATTTGAGACCCCGTACTAGTGTACCACTAGTTGTTGGAATTCATGTAATTCCAATGTAAACCTTTTATGTTAACTCGTTGGGCTTGTCATTGCTACCATAAAAGAAATAAAGAGGCAAATGATACTCACAAAACAAACTTGAAAATTTAATCGACTGTATGAAAAAAGCCATCGGCACCAAATTAAAGGCTGACTCCAAGTACGCAATAAATAAAAAAATATATAAAAACAAGTCATGCCAAATTTAATTAATCTTTTCGGTATCTGGAAATACAAGCAACTCATTGATCCAATTCATGGAAATGTAGTAACCCAATAAGGAGAACTTCACTACTTACAGGTAATTATCACAATTGCATGTTCAAGTTTAAAATTTGAGACTATTAATCATGTTTTCTACTCGTATAGTCTTTGATGAACCCTCATACGTGTTTGTTTAGTTGATGAGTTATCTATTTATTCTGGAAAATAACACTTATACAAATCAATTAAATAAATAATTTAACATAATCATACATACATACATATATACCTGAGAAAGCGGAGAGAATCAGAGCTTAGTATCTGACATAGTAAAGGCCAACACAACACGTACAAGCTCAAAATAAATAGACCACTACTTACATGTAATATCAACAACACATGAAATATCAACAACATATTTTTAATACTACCCCCGATCCTAAATATAAGATCTAGTTGATTTTTTTTTGTAGAGATTAAGGTTGTAAAATAGGTTATTAAATTATAACTTATGTGATAAATTTTTAGATGGTCAATTAGTTTATAGTTAAAATAAACTAGTTTAAAGGAAAAAATTAGGTAAATCAATTTATAATAAACTTATTTTGCTTTTTTAGAATTTTCCAAAAAAATCAACTGGGTCTTATATTTAGGACCGGAGGGAGTTTTAAATATAAAAGCAATACATAATCTTTGGCAACGAAAACCATATTTTATATATATATATATATATATATATATATATATATATATATATATATATATATATATATTGATAATGATAGCCAAATATGTTGATTTATAGAGACCTAAAGAGGATTTAAATTACGAAATAAATATTGTTAAAAATATACCAATCTAAAAATTGAATTTCAGGTGAAGTCTTCTTATTAAGATATCACCCTTACAAATTTTTAACGCATTAATTAATTTTTACATAAAACCTTATTTCCTTTGTTTTTTAGGTCACGGTGACACTCTCTTATTTGGTTTATCTAATAATACATGGTTCAACACTAAAACCACTAATTCTAAAGGTAAAGCATTAAGAACAAAATTAAATGAAATTTTGAGGATGAAAATTTCATTAACACTAAAAATAATCAAATATGTACTATATCTTATAAGTTTAGCTTTTCATAGACCGTACTAAGAGATCAAATCCTTAATTCTTAAAACCAAACACAATCATTAGTTATTGAGTCAAGTGCCGCCATGTTGTGCGAAGATGTATCAACTATCAAGAATATAGGGGCAGAATAGCTGAAGCAACGAGCAAGGCTCGCCACTTAGAACCGAAAATATAACAAATATTGTCAAATAAATAAACCAAACACAAAATCATTATTTATTTAACACTCATAATTTCTGGAAATTAAATTCATTATAGTTCAAATATTCAATATCCAAAATAGAGCCCAACAGAAATATCCAGAAATAAATCATGTATACTCAATATATGCTATAGACAAGTAAAACAACTACAAAAAGGTTCATGTATGTTTCCAGAAATGTTTCTGGAAATTACACATTAATAGCCCATAAATGGAATCCATCAAATAAGCCCAAACAAAACCATTGTAAAAAGCTTGAAAAATTCACATTTTCACCGATACAGTGTAAAGTGTAAACCTTTTCTCATATTTTCTACATATATGGAAAAAATTAATTCCCAAATGGATCGAAAATACAAAAATATCTAACATAACGAAAAACTATATCGCATTTTTAATTTTCTTAACTTTTTCTCAAATTAATTCTAATAATGCTTATCTATAATACGAATAAGTAAGAGAGTGAGACTATGGATAAAACTATATGATTAGGATAAATTGTTAATATCATGTGTTAATAACTAACCTATAACATCTTTGATCTAATCAAATAAGGAAAAAGTGACCTTATATTTAGAAAGGGAGAGAGTAGTAAGTAGAAATTATTTTATTTTAGGGAAAATTAATTTGTAGTCCCTCACAAGGCACTTAATAGTAGAAAGGTCCTATAAACTTCAAATATTAAAGTAGGGTCCATAGGGATCTTACTTTAATATATTTCAAATACAAGAAGACTAGATTCCCCCTCCATGTGAGAAGGTCATGGGCAGGAATGACGAGGTCATGAGCACGTATAATAAGAACATGACCTACCCTATGACAAGTTAATGAGCAAGCATTGACGAGATCACCGGCAGGAATGAGTGAATGACAAGGTCATGCGCACGTATAACAAGTTCTTGGACAGGGAATAAGGGGCAATCTAGTCTTTTTGTATTTGAAGTATATTAAAGTAAACGTCCTACTATAATATATGAGACTTTTGTATTATTAAGTAAATACAAATTATTTTCCCTTTATTTATTTTATAAGTAAAAATGCGCATCTTCATCCCAATTCTCCTTATAAGCAAGTTTAAAAGTGAAGCGAAGAGTCATTCATTGATGCATGACGACTCCATAGAAGAAGACCGAGTCAACGAGTGTGCTTGTGGAGATTACCATTACAAAACTCAACTCCACATCGCATCGAATGAATTCATGAATCATGCTTTCACATTCATTCATTCAATTTCAACGCTCCTATTTCTATTTCTATTTCTATTTCTTCTTTATTCTATTTTGATTAATCAATGGCGGATCGCTCAGAAGATTCGCCTCTCATCCCTCCAACGCCGATCACTGACCCTAGCGACGAGATCGACCTCGAAGCGGGTCCCACTGAGCAAACTCAATGCCGCATTTGCCTCGACACTGATGGTAATTTTACCTTTTTATCCATCTCTAAGCAATTGTATGCCCAAAATGTAATTTTGTCATGGCCGTACAATTCATTTTTATTTTCAGGTAGGGACTTCATTGCGCCTTGCAAGTGCAAAGGAACATCCAAATATGTGCATCGACACTGTTTGGATCATTGGCGAGCTGTTAAGGTAACATTCTTGTCTCAAATGTTGTAATTGGAGTGTATTGTAGTTAAGGAAGTTAGTTAAGTTAGTTATTTACCCATGATATTACCAATTTATCCCAACTATATACATACCTTTATCCTCACTCTTCCTCTATTGCTTGTTATTATAGATAAGCATTATAGGGTGAATTTGGGAAAGAATTGGGAAAAGTTAGAAAGTGATCTTATAATTAGGAATAAATTGAATTTCAAAAGTGATCTTATATTTAGGAACGGAGGGAGTATTATACTTATGTTAAAGCTATGGCTACAAATCACTTACTTGTGATCTTATTCTGTCTACAATTTGATGAAGTAGAAACTAGAAAGGGAAAGGGCTGTATTTGTAGCACTGAATGAAGGCTACCTTTAGGGCTTGAACTTTCCTCTTGTAGTCTGTCTATCAAATAAAGGAACCACATTGCATATGCAATTGTCAATAACGAAATTTCTTTCTATCATTTATTGAAAAACCCTTAAGAAGGACTGGTTTGGCTCATTGGTAAGCTCGCTTGCCGTGGGGTCTGAGATCGTGAGTTCGAATCAGCCACTTTGCAGAAAAGTAGAGGGTAGTCTGCTTAGTATATTCCCTTCCCCGGCACCTTCACCAAGTGGAGATTAGAACTGAATTGACCCTTTTCTTTTATTGAAAAACCCTTACAATGCATATTTTTATAGTCGGTCCCAAGCATAGCTAAAGGAGGGGATGTGAGTTGTGTTAGGATTCAACAACCATGGTAATGTCTTGTTGAATCTTATGAATATGGATCATCGACAATGTAGTGGGATAAGGCTTTCTTGTTGTATTGAAAACCTCACACACACATATCATTTTCCTATTTTAATTAGACTATCCCTGTATTAATAATCTTCTATTAGATTTACATAAAAATAAATGACTCATAAATATCCCTCAATATCTTAGTAACCCCATTTTATGAGAAATGTAGTATTTGTCTATGTGCATATGATTTGATATCAACATATTGTGTCTTTTAATTGATTGGTCTGTTCACACAGGCATGGATTTTTTTTTTTTTTTGCGAGAAATATATTCTCTAACTGGTATAAATTAAACTTAACATGCATGTTTCATTGAATGTTTCATTCATGAATCAAGCCTTATGTCTTAGCAAACACATAATTAAGACCCTAGAGAGCTGAGACATATATTCTATATAGACCCACAGTAACTTGAAACATATTTAGTACATATATATATCAGGAGTTCAAAAAGTTCTTGGTTATATAGACTAGTTTAACAAGGTATCTTGCAAGTTGCAACAATATGTGTGATGAGAACACGTAGTAAAAGTTGAAATACACACATGCTCGTGCATGCATTCACTTAACTCTCTCACACACAGTCACACATATTCAACAGAATGTATTACATGTAGCTATTTTACCTTTACCATTACAATTGGAGGCCTTCCTTCAATACCATCTTACAAAATGAGTAGTAACACCAATGTTTTTTCTTGCTATCTGATCACAGCCTCTGGTTTCATTTTTCTCCTTTATTTTCCGTTGTGGATTAACTTTTGCCTATACCGTGATAGTGAAAGGAATTTAGGAATATGAACTAATTTTCTGCATTGTATAAAGAGGTTTCAATTTACAGTTCTTTATTCTTTTCATAATAAATATTTTATATTTATAAATTTTGCAGGAAGGATTTGCATTTGCTCATTGCACAACCTGCAAGGCTCCTTATTATTTGCGTGTCCATGTTGCTGCTGATAGGAAATGGCGAACCTTGAAATTTCGATTCTTTGTCACAAGAGACATTTTGTTTATATTTCTCTCTGTCCAGCTTGTAGGTTTCTATTGACTAAATTATTTGGACACCTAAATGTTTTTCCTCTTCATAGAAATAAATTTTCACTTAAGGCCCTATTTGTTTTGTTTTAGGTCATTGCTTCACTGGCTTATTTGGTTTATCTAATGGATGGTCTCCAGCAATACTGGCTTCGTCATATTTGGGGTTTTGATAGTGTGCTTAGCTTTTACTACATATGTGGTAAATTGTCAAGAGCTTAGGCAGTATTCCTTATTACACTTGTTTAACTTTTTTTGGTAATCTGTAACTTTTTATTGTTTTTAGTTGAGTTTGCGATTCCTTTGTTCATCCATCAAAAGTTGCTGATTTTCCTTTTGATTTCATTTTGATACTGTCAAATGCAGGGGCTTTATTGTTTTTTGCTTTGCTTGGCCTGTCTGGCTGCTTCATTACTTGTTATGATCGAAGAGTTCGCAATGATTTAGCTCAGCCTTGTCGGGAATTATGCCTTTGTTGCTGTCAACCTGGGTAGTTACTCTTCTTTGATATTTTAAAATTTGAACTACGATAAATTCTACTTTTAAGATCAACTTTGGCATATCAATGATGCTTTATTACTTTCTAAATTCATTACATCTATATGATGCTTGTGAAGGGCAGCTTAGCAGTAAGCTCGCTTGCTATGGGGTCTAAGGTCTTTGGTTCGAATCAGCCTCTTTACATAAAAGTAGGGGTAAAGCTGCTTAATTTGTTATTAGACCATTATTCTCATTGATGATGTAGAATTGAAGAGTTTGGTCTTTGAATCTTACATCTGTGCTTGTGTGACTTATTTGTTGTATATCACTGCTCTGTGTAAGAATAGGTAGACTGACATTCCTTTCTCCCTTGTATGCCACTGTTGTAGGGTCTGTGCAGACTGTCATTTGCCTGGAACACTCTGCATGTGGACTGACTGCACCACATGCTTTGAAAGTTGTGGAACCATGACTACTGAATGTGGTGGATGTGTTGGTGGTGCTGGGGAAGCAGGGCTACCACTACTGTTTATAATGGCTTTGATTGTTCTTGGACTTTTTACTGTAATTGGAATATTTTACAGTGTATTGGTGGCTACCATGGTAGGGCAACGAATTTGGCAGCGACATTACCACATACTTGCAAAAAGAATGTTAACAAAGGTACATCACATCCGGTTAACCTTGGCCTTTTCCCATTTGTTGCTGTGCAATGAAGCATAAACTAATGATCAACCTAAACGTTTGACTTGCTGGTGGCTTTTTCTCAAACAGCCATCCATTGTTTGTTTTTCTGGCCAATAGACATTGCTAGCTTCATTAACAAAAGACCTTGAAATTGCTATGGAAAATTATGAGAATTATTTTCTTTTAGTCATTCTACATCTTATTAGGAGATAATTTCATACCACCTTACTTAGGCAGACATTTACTTGGGGAGTGATGGCAGTCAATCTCCTTCAGGATTTTCCTCCTTTGTTATGCTGACTTGACTTGCAAACATAAAAGCAAGATTTCTTTTTTTAAATGGTAGAGGTCATATATAAAAGTATACCGTGGTATAGCATATGCTGTTTTATGCTGTGCTTGTTCAACTTTGAAATGATCTTGCCGGATATCGAGTAACCAGGTCACCATTGGCCTTTGATTTTCAATGTTTATGTAAAATGGGCAATCAAACAGTTATAGATCTGTTATCTTTGATACTGATATTCCCATGTCTCTGGATCAACTTCTTATGTTGTGTACTAAATCTGATCTTTAATAGATTGATTCAAACTTGATTATGAAAATCTATACATGTTTTAATAGGAGTACGTTGTTGAAGACGTTGATGGGGAAATGACAGGATCTGATTGGTGCCCCCCGCCTCTGCCCCCTGAACACGTTCAGCAGCTAAAAACTCTTGGCCTCCTATGAAGTCAAACTATCTATTGCTGATAAGGTTGTCATAGTAATTTGGAAAAAATTGTACATGTACTGATGTGTTGAAATATGTTAAATTGTGTTTCACCTGTTTATGTAAAAAAAAAAATGGGAAGGATAAAACTACGAGCACACCGTTGCATGTACCATAATTTCTCTGTTACAGTTTAACATATGACTGATATGAGTTGTAAAAGGTAATGATTATAGAAGCTAAAGATTGTTTCTCGTTTAAATTCAAATTCAAATTCGGTTTCATAATATCAACTGATAGATTCCTGGAATTACATGAGTGATGATGTCATATCCAATTTCTAATAGTTCATTATGGTTAGAGCAAGTTTTGTTTTTTGAAAGTTTGAACGAATTGTAACAAGGAAATTTTCTATTCACGTTGAAATATGCAAATGCTAAATTAGAACCATGAAACCGCTTAAGTATTTTTTAAGTGTCAAGTAATGCCCTCCTGCCACCAACGCTTGCTCCTGAAGCTCTGACCGAGAATCATTGAGAAGAGATGAGCTTGGAAAATAACATTCTGGGCAATATTATTGGGTTAAAAATCAATTTGGCCACCAAACAATTTCCAATGTATCAATTTGTCCTATAAACAATTTTCGGTCTCAATCTGGCCTATAAATAATATAAAAGGCTCATTTTGGCCACTACTCTACTGGAAAATACTAAAATACCCTTGAGACCTATCTAATATAATTTTTAAATATGTGGGTCCCACATTTTAAAAATAAAAAATAATCACTCCTACCCCATCTCTCTCTCCTCCCTCCTTCACCCACGACACTGCTCTCTCTCTCCCAACCTCACCCACCGTCTTCTCTCCCACCACAACAAATCCAGCCACAACACCTCCTTCACCCTTGAACTCAATGCCATTGAGCAACTAATTAAAGGCAATTAAGTACATATAACTTCATCATCAACCAAATTATTATTGGTAACACGTAATCAATATAACCCGTCGCTTCAAATAACAACTTGTATCAATTTAAAACCCGCCATCCAGATCATAGATGAAATGAAGAGAGGTAATAGCAGAAGTATAACCACCATCCACAATAAGATTCTGGCCAGTAACAAAGCCAGAGTCATCACTCCCCAAAAACACACAAGCATTTGCCACATCCTCCTCCCTCCCATTCCTTCCCTTCAATAAACTCCCCCTCTTCCCCACAGCCTCCCTCACATCATCCTTCCAAAACTGTCGATATCCCACCATCAACATCTCCGTCACCACCCCATGTAGTCATGTGACCCTAACCCTCCCATTAAGGCAGCAGTGCTTGCGGTGCATATTATGGACCCTCCTTTTGTTCCTCCTTCTATCATTGCCTTTGCTGCATGCTTTATTCCATGCACTGCTCCGAATAGGTTTACAGATAGTACGTGCCTTGCTGCTTCCATGTTTATCCTTGTTATGCTATTTTCTGCTCCCAATATGCCAGCATTGTTCACCAATGTTTACAGATAGTCAGTTCAAGGGTGAATTGAGTTCAATGGATTTATTGTGGAGGGAGAAGACGGTGGGTGAGGTTGGGAGAGAGAGAGCAGTGTCGTGGGTGAAGGAGGGAGGATAGAAGGGTGGGGTAGGAGTGATTATTTTTTATTTTTAAAATGTGGGACTCACACCTTTAAAAATTATACTACTCCTATTAAATAGGTCTCAAGGGTATTTTAGTATTTTCCAGTAGAGTAGTGGCCAAAATGAGCCTTTTATATTGTTTATAGGCCAGATTGAGACCGAAAATTGTTTATAGGCCAAATTGATACATTGGAAATTGTTTGGTGACCAAATTGATATTTAACCCCAATATTATTCCTCTGAACACTTTTTATTGGATTTAGCACCTAAATATACTTTGAAGAAATTATAACTTTAATCACATGATTAAACAGTAACGAAAGCTTACACAGTGTTAACAATTAGTACTTGGAAAAGTAGTTTGAATTTAAGTGTTGGTGTAGGCCTTGACTTAGATAACAATTTTAATCATTCGAAGGAACACAAACTTTGACAATAACAACCAGTATATTTAAACTTTGACAATAACTTTTAATCATTTGGGTATTAAGTATTAGTATTCTAGAGGCATGATTATTTCCCTTTAAGAAATACTCTCTCCGGTCCTAAATATAAGACCTAATTGATTTTTTCTATAAAATCCTTAAAAAAGCAAAATAAGTAAATTATAAATTGATTTACCTAATTTTTTCCCTTTAACTAGTTTATTTTACCTATAAACTAATGGATAATCTAAAAATATATCAAATATTTCATCATTTAATAACTTATTTCGTAACCTTAATCTCTCCAAAAAAAGTCAATTAGGTCATATATTTAGGACCGGAGGTAGTAATAACTTTTTTTATACAGTAAAAAGTTTAGGTAAATTGGGTCCTAGAGACTTACCAAGATCAGGGCATGCCTCTAGGTTCAAAGAGTTATTTCTTTAAAGTTATTATTTCTCACTTGAAAAAATAATAAAAAACATAGCAGCATTTGTATAAAAGTCTCTATGTTTTAATAATAATAATAATAATAATAATAATAATAATAATAATAATAATATACGCTACTTTCTGGCGCTTGGCAAACGCCCGGAAGTAGCATGTATTATAATTGCCGAAAAAAATTTTTAACAACAAAAACTCAACACAAAATGCGTTTGTTTCTACAATAATAGCCAGAAAGTAAATGTGAGAAATTTGGCACAAATTTCGCTCCCTTTTTTAAGTGGCTTTAATAAGGGGTGTTTATGGGACGGGACGAGATCGGAACACCCTGTCCCGTGTCACGTCATGAAAAAGGCTCGAAATGGGATTTTCATCCCATGTCCTGCCCCGTCCTGAACTTTACCTATCCTAATCGGGAACGGGACAGGGTCGGGATGAGACGAGAAATCTGGAAAACTTTTTAAACGTTTTTTATCAAAAATATCTACTTGTAAAAAATATAACATTTTTGTTTGTATCAAACAAAGAAATTAGTTCAATATTACTTCTACAGTATATCTTAGACAACATAATAAACTAAATATTTATTAATTATATTTTTCATTAAAAAATGTCACATATACTCATACATGATACAAATGACAGATGTATTTTTTGTAAAAAATTATATAAAATCACAAAATAATATATTCAGGACGTGACGGGATCGGGACGACCTCATCCCGTATCGAAAAATAATTTTGTCCAGTCCCAAAAGGCCACAGACTGGACGAGATAGGCGGGACGGGAAAAGTTTGCACAACCCTAGTTTTACCAGTTTTCCTCATGTTTAGTGTTTAACCGCCGTTATGTGGTATTTTAGCCGCATTTTTTATAAAACGCTGAAAAACTTGTGACGCTAAGTAGCGAGTGTTTTTTAGTGAATATACTCGTTTTGTAATAAAAGTTAACGCTTAGGAAGTCCGAAGTCCTTAAGGAGTATAGAAATCATGTCATTCCATATGAAATTTGCAAACTTCATTAGCAGTTTGTGTCATTATCTCTTAAATATTTATTTAATTATTTATTAAAAAAAATACTTAAGGTAATTGGTTGCTTCCAAGAAGATCTATCGACGGTGATATGGGAGCCACAAAGAATAAGGAATCCCGGCGTAGGGAGATAAAATAAACTAATAATGTTGCAAGTCATATTTTATATGTCATCACCGACCAGTATGTGTGTGTTTGGGAACCGTTTATGGACCCCAATAAGCTGGTTGGAGCTACATAAACAGTTTTTGGGTTTTTGGTCATGTTTGGGTTCTGTTTATTTCTGACCAGCTTATTTGGATAAACTGGTTTCTGAGAAACTCCAATTTGGAGCTTCTCCAACCAGCTTATTTCTGAGAAACTAGTTTCTGAAGATGAAAGTTTGATAGATGAAGATAATTGTCATCAAAACCAAGAGGCTTCATCATCAATTTTTCTACATCGTCATCTTCTCGCATGAATCGTATCCGTGACAGGATTGGAGATCGAATTGTAGAACATCTTTGATACAACTAATTATGAAATTGAATCATTCAAATGTAATGTGATAGACATGACCTCCAATTTATATGCATTTTAATGTATTAAATTTTTCTTATTTGCAACTATTGGAAACCTTATGCAATTTAATCTATTAAATTTTTTTAATTTTAAATTATTGAAAATATATGAATATTTTAATTGTGTATTATTCAATAAATATCATGTTCCCATCTAAACTGGTTTCTCAAAATCACCATCCAAACATGTTTGTAAAAGTAGTTTGAAAAAAACACTTTTGCAACTACGGATCCAAACATAAATCGTTTCTCGCAAACCAACTTTTACCTAAACCAACTTTTAAAAAATCATATTAAAAAAAACATTTCTCCAACACTTTCCCAAACATACCCTACGTAACCACGGAAACAATTTAAGGTACCAAATTCCATTATCATTACATGGTACAATAATTTTTTCTTATATAAATTGCTCGTCATCTACATAAATTGTTCGTATTGATTGGACATTAGAGCCATTTAAATAATTTGATAAGATTAAGGAACATATGTTGTAATTAAGTAGATGTACTGTTTACATCAATAACTCCAACCAGTAGATTTAGACTATATTATTGTTGTATTGTTTACATATTTACTTCGTTTTCTTACCATAGTTTACATATTTACTTCAATAAGGGTAATTTGAAAAATAAATTTACAAAAATTAGAATTATACACTCTATTTAGTTTCAACATCAATTCTCTAAATATATCATAAAAAGGGGCGAAAACCCAAGTTTGATACATAACTAGCTCATGATAAAAAATAGTACATAAATATTCAATAGGTCACAAATGATTCTCAATTGTTAGGCATTGGATCAAAAATGATATTTCACTAATATGACAATAAGATTACATGTGAAAAGTCCAAAATGCTCTTATAAATAAAACTAAACAAAACATATTCTCATTCTTCCTCCTCCTCCTTGTTCCTCCATCAACAACAAATTAAAGTAATTGCATGTCAGTTCATCTCATTTCTACAAGAAAAAACCAACGAAAAACATGAAATAAAAAATGGGGAAATGAATGAAATGCAAAAGAGAAAAAAAATTAGCGAGGAAGCAAGAAGAAAATATGTTGTTTTAATTTATTTATAAAGACATTTTAAACTTTTCAAGTGTGATCTTATTGTCATATTAGCAAAATATTGTTTTTGATCAAATGTTCAACAATTGAGAATCATTTGTGACCTTTTAAATAGTTATATACTATTTTTATCCTTGGGCAATAGACATGTATCGAAATCGGGTCTTCACCCTATAAAAAGATATCACCAAGTACAGATATTTTATTGCTACACAGTAATAAGGTTGTACTAAAAGATGTGATCTTTACAGACATGATATTAGTAACTAGTTCTAAATTCAACTTGCCTAATTTAACGCGGAAAGAAAGAAGCAAGAAGATGTCCACTAAACCACTAGACACATGCATGTTGCATGTGAATCAGTTATAACACATTGATGCAATCAATTGCTCCACATACAAACCCCTTTGCCCAACTTGAGAAAGTTGTCAATATTATTATAATACAATGGGCGCCTCCACTTGCCTAATAGTACAACTCCAATAGAATAATACCATACCATTTGCCAACAAAAACAAACATGTTGTGCCCTGGTTTTTTATCTCCAAATCTGCGTCTCTTTCTCCTCCAAAACATACACATAGCTTCCTTTATCCCATGTCTCATCCTACTCTTTCCATCTCTCATAAAAATAAAATCTCACATCACAACACAACACCACACAATACAACAACATTTTTTATTATTCATCTATTTATTTTTAATGAAACCTACCCCACCTCTGTTTCTGTCCCTTCACCCTTATCCAAACTCCCCACCACTTTCTCTACAACTTCCACCTATAAATACAAATACCCCTCCCTTAACATTCCCACAATTCAAAACCAATCAAAGAATCTTTTATTCCTACTGAAGTCTCAATCTTTGAGTTCCAAGCTTCAACTTTCAAGTATTAAATGGCTGATATAGCGATGTTGGTGGCTGAAGAGTATGAGAGGAGGCTCAGGATTGCAAAGAAAGCTGCTTCCCCTGCAGAAGCTAGTGGTTCTAGTGGGTTGTCAGATTCTGGTGAACGGCGTCGTTTTGAGATGGTATATTCGGTGTCTCAGGGGCTGAAACACAAGATTGATGAAGAAAAGAGTCATATTTTGAGTTATAATTGGGTTTGGGAACCCAAAACCCAAATTAGTGTTGCTGCTTCTCACAGTTTCTTCTCTGCTTGAATTCATTCCATTCATCATAATCTGTTTCTGATTATTCCTTACAAGTCCCATGTATATATCTTTAGTTCCAATTAAAGTCAAATGTTAATTTTCACAACATGATTACTTTACAACCATTGCATCTCTCTCTATTTCTTTTGTTGGGTTTAATCTACAACAATTAGAGCTTATGGCCACAACAGGACACCCAAAACAAGATTGTCCTAATATTGAAATATTCGTTTTTCGTTTCGTAAATAATGATCGGACAAATTAAATTCAATATTTCGGGCATGGACTAGGATTTAGGGGAAGGTTTAGTCATTGAGAAATAATTTTAGACGACCTGTGGAATTGCATTAGTTACTAAAGCAATCATTTGGTGTCTTTCCCCATTGTCGTATGGGCATATCAGCATATGGGCATATAATATGCCATATTGCAATATTTAATTTTTACACGGCATTATCTTGTGATTTTATTTTAAATGTGACTAAAAAGATAGCTACCGTGTGCCGCAAATTTTTAAATCAAATTATAGTTAATATTTTTTAAAAGGATAACATCAAACAAAAATTTTCATGTACCTTTTTTACTATGATAACTGACACAATACTTGAATGGGCGAAAACCTATGCTAGAAGCCCAATTCGATTCTATTTTTTGTTTGAGCCTAATAAATGTCTTTTTGAAATTCAAAATCTTATAAAATATATATTTTAAGTAGTTAAAAAACCCAATTTTTGGACTGACGTTTTAAAAACCATATTCAAATCACATATATGAGATTCTGAAATATGGATGGAATTTTTTGTCACTTTCCGTTTTAACTTTGAGCTTCTATAAATCTCCCATTAATGTAACAGTTGTTCCTCATAAAAATTGAATTGTCCTTAACTTCACATTTTTTAATCTTCCTTCTCAGGGTTCAACATTTGATGGAGTCTCCTGGCAAGAACATAAAAAAACATTAGATGGAATCGGCAATACATTGAACGAAGACAATTAATTAGCACCATTTCAAATAACATGTCACATGGATGACGTGAACCTCCTTGATGTTTACGGAATGAAATCGTGCAATAAACACGAAGAAATACTTAAGAAGCATGTAACAATTCAATGTGTGTTTGTGAACCGTTTATGGACCCCAATAAGCTGGTTGAAGTTACATAAACAGTTTTTGGGTTTTAGTTATTTTTAATCTTGGTGGATGATTTGTATGAAACAACTTACATTTCATTTTATGTTTAATAGAAATACTCCCTCTGGTGTGTAATATAAGAACCTGAATTTGAATAGTTTTAGTCCAAAATATAAGAGTTTCACCCTTACATTCTCTAATCATTTAATGTGTTTTTGCCTACTTTACCCCTAACTCTCACATTCAATAATACTTGTATATTTTTCTCACTTAATAGCAGTATAATAAATGGGGCGAAATCGGGAAAATATAATTAAATTCATACACTCAACTAACTTTTACATGTTTTCTTAATAAGCATGTTTTAACATTTGAATTCTTATATTTTTTATCGAATAGAATATTTTTTTTAGTTTAGGATGTTAACTACAACTTGTAAGAGGGGGAATTTGCACTGGAGTCCCTGGTAAGAGAAATTAATACTGGAAGGTCCCAACACATTCCAAAATAATTATCAAGTCTTAGGGGCCCTTTCCTGCAATTGTTTGCTTATCTTCAATGACCATTCTGCCCTCATAAGATGAAAGCATAGTCCCCTGTAGGGACCAGTGAGATGACAACCATCTTTAATGAGGGCAAAATGGTCATTGAAGATAAGCAAACAATTGCAGGAAAGGGCCCCTGAGACTTGATAATTATTTTGGAATGTGCTGGGACCATCCAGTATTAATTTCCCTTACCATGGACTATAATGCAAATTCTCCTTGTAAGAATATACGCTCATGGGCTGAAAGAAAAGGTTGATGAAGAGAAAAATCAGAGTTTGATTTATAATTGGGCTTGGGAGCCCAAAACCGAAAGTAGTTGCTGCTTCTCATAGCTTCTTTTCTGCTTGAATTCATTCCTATTATCGAACTGTTTTTTATTCTTCTTTATCAAGTGGAGAAAAAGGTATTCTAGTATTTTCAAGTAGACTATTGGCCAAAGTGGGTCATTTTTTTTGTTCACTGGCCAGAATGAGACATTTTTTTATTTGTTGGCCAAATTGATATTTTCAAAATAGTTTATTGATTAGAGTGATATTTAACCCTTCAATGTATAAGTAGTTTATTTATTTTTTTAGAATTTTCTAAGAAGTCAACTAGGTCTTATATTCAGGATAAGAGAAATGTTAATTTAAATGAATCATTCGGTGTTTTGCATATTGTTGAATGACCATATTCTCTTATGGCAAAAAAAAAAAAAAAGAATGTCAATATTCTTTTGCTTATATTAATTTTTATTTGTTATGTGATAGATAGCCAAATTCTCCCATTCACATTCATGATCAATTGATGCATGAGTTCTACCATAAAAACAAAGAGAAACTATGATACCAAGTATACAACAAAAAACAAAAACTTGAATATACTTCGGTTCCTCCGTATATGAGATGTCAGCAACAGATTTTTCCCTTTTGCGGTTCCTTGTCTGAAGTAGACGGGAGGCAATGAAATTGGCAATCCATAGTGATTCATTGTACGTGCTTCTGAGTTTAACTAGAAACGATCCCAAAGTATACATCTTTTTGAAGTCCACCCACATTTTTTTAACTAAATAATTGCCTTAGTTTCCAATGAAGGGACAACTTTTTTTTTTTGAATATACTAATATATCATTATTCATCTTTTTTGGGGTTTGAATCTTTAACTATATTTTTTTTAGAAAAAAATTAATACTTGCGTCACAGGAAGAAAATGAGGTAACCCCATGGCATCCCGTTCCTGTACCGCAACACACAAAATTTGCCCCATCGAGCTTTATCCTGTCCCAAAGCGATTGGGAATGGGACGAATCCTAAGGAACGAGAAATTTTTAGACACGCCTACTTTTTTAAGATAATAGACACTTTTTAGTACAATAGACTCAATATTTAGATGTGCTGAAAACCAAGTAAGAAGTCCAATCCTATTATTAATTTTAAATTTTGAGCTTCCTTTTTTTTGAATTGCTTCCCCCGGTGTCCCACACCCTTCGGGTGCAAACTAATCCGGAGTCGCCAGTCGGGATTCCCGTAAACGGGGTGACTGACTTCCTGGGAGTTCGAACTTGGCACCTTTGGGCTAAATGGCGGGATCCACACCTTGGGAATCCACTTCAAACCATCAAGCTACGCCCCCGGGCAATTTTGAGCTTCTTTTGCATATCGTCTAGGTTAAGGTGCAGTCAGCATCTATCGTGAACCATTCCATGCCATCTTAATTTTTTTTCGGTAAATTTCCATGCCATCTTTTTTCGGTAAATTTCCATGCCATCTTATTTATATGATTGGGTTTACTATTTTTTTTAGATTAATGGAGCAAACTAAATTTAAACAAATACATGTAATTATATTATACACTCTTTGGTCCTAAAAATAATACTATTACTTTGATTATTTTGAAAGTTAACTCACAAATTAAACAACTAAATTATAACATATGTCACATTTAATTAAATTATAGGTTAGTTTATAAGTAAAATAGATTAGTTTTGAGGAAAATAATATAACTATAAACAATTTGAAGTGGTTACTTTTGCATCCTTAAGTTTTCTAAAAAAGTCATAGATGCCTTATAATTACAACCGGAGGGAGTATGTTAGCTTACAAGAAAAATAAATTAATTTTACAGAAAAAAGATAAGTGTTAATAATTTAAATTATTTAATTTTGCATTAATAATTTTCACACAAAATTTAAAATGAACTTATAATTAAGATTAGAATTAAGCAGTATTTCTTTTAGGGTAATGGACCTAATTTGGCCCCCAAGTAACCACCAAGGAGCGCTGAACACCCTGAACTAACAACAGGCTTGTATCTGTACTCCAAGTAACCAAGGTGTTTAAAAACTACCCCGGTTGGACGGTCAACAACGTTTGACCGTTACTATTCCTACGTGGCCGCCACGTGAGACCTGTTTTGCCACTTGGCGCCTTGTCATTGCCACGTAGGATAAGTGTATGTGGGTCCCACATTAAATAAAAAAAAGTTCTCCCTCCCTCTTCATCAACAAAGGCCACCACCCGCCCCAGCCCGCCCCCACCCCCACCACCCGCCCCACCCCCCTTCAGCTCCCTCCCCAGCCCCCCAAACACCACGCCCCGCCGCCCTCCACCACCACGCCCCCACCACCACCACTCACAAACATCATCAATCACACTCACAAACATCATATCATATCTCTATTCAAAGATCAATCAAAGAGAGAATCGTTCAGGGATGAGGGAGGAGGATGTGGAGAAGCTGAGGGGAGTGGTTCGGGACTGCGTGAGCAAGCACCTGGGGGGCGTGGTGGTGGAGGGCGGCGGGGCGTGGTTCGGGTCTGTTTATAGATCACCAAATTCATCAATCATCAATATCTCATCGCCCAAGCATCCACGTTTGTTCGATACGTCTCTCTCCTCCTCTTATTTTCTCTATTTCTAAGGGTCATTTTTGTATCTCATCATCGTTCATGTTGAGCAAAGTTTTAATTTTTGTACAGTTTTTCCGGGAAAACATTGGATAAAAATTATGGGTTTTCGAGAATCTGGAAAATGGGTTTGCGTTTTAGCTTAAACACACTAATGGGTTAATTAATCCCTTTGAGATCTGCATTCTCTCTCTGTTTTCTATTAAACTTCCCAGCAAAGAGGATTGCCTGGCTGTAAATTTCTGTTCTTTATCTTTGATCTGATACAAAATTTGATTTTTTTTTTCATTTAGCGGATGTGTTTAGCTTTAATCTGATCTTGCTTAACAATGAGGCAGTACAAGAGACCCTTGTGTGAAAATGATATGAGAGAGGGCGGGTGGTGGGGGGCTGGGGAGGGAGGTGAAGGGGGTGGGGCGGGTGGTGGGGGTGGGGGGGGGGGGGGGGGGGGGCTGGGGCGGGTGGTGGCCTTTGTTGATGAAGAGGGAGGGAGGACTTTTTTTTATTTAATCTGGGACCCACATACACTTATCCTACGTGGCAAAACAGGTCTCACGTGGCGGCCACGTAGGCATAGTAACGGTCAAACGTTCTTGACCGTCCAACCGGGGTAGTTTTTATACACCTTGGTTACTTGGAGTACAGATACGGGCCTGTTGTTAGTTCAGGGTGCTCAGCGCTCCTTGGTGGTTACTTGGGGGCCAAATTAGGTCCATTACCCTTTCTTTTAAGTGCAATAAACACTAAGTAATTCTGGGTATAATTAGCACCCTAAAATATTACTAAAAGTTAGACAATTACAACCTTACTAATATAATGACAAAAATCTGTTTGTCATGATTTTAAAACTTTCGCTGCCCTTTTCTTTTTACTAGGTAAGAAAAGCAATGGATGAAAATACAATTGCTGATTACGCCCAGAAAAATAATTTCAACCCCTCATTGTTGCCCTATCTATATATCTTCCAAATTAGGCAATTTGGGTGATTGATGTCTTCCAAATTTCCAACCGATTAATTCTATTAAAAGAAAAATCTCCCCTCAGCAGCACAAATTGATCCTTAAAAATGCTTGTCTTGTCCTAGGGGTTCATGTTTCACACAATCGTTCTAATCGTTCAAGGTTTGTCTCGTGAGAAATACTTGTATTCTTTTAGAAATCAACAAAATAGTTCAGCTAATTTTAATTATGGTTGACTAATGATTTATATGAAATGAATCATATTTTATTTTATTTTTAAGAAAATATTTCATTAGTATATTGAATGATAAAAAGTAAAAAACAACAACCTATACACTTTTATGATGAGTGATTAGACAATCAGTATTAAGATCAGCTAACTTATTGTGTTTTACTGTGTTAGAATTTAGATGATGTGATACACTAAAAGTTTGTAAGTATTCTTAATTAAAACTCTACTGTGATGAGTAGATTCTTCTGCAAAAAATACAAAGATAGCGAAAAAAACAGAATTTTGTTTCAAAAATAGGTAAAATCATGATCCCCGTAAATTCTTGACCCATTGAAAATGTTGCAAAAGTTTACCCCAGGAGCACATCTATGAACGATATATTATAGATTTGTTCCATGCTTTTATGGAAAAACAAAAGTTGCTTATATTATACTCTCTCCGTTCCTAAATATAAAATCACTTTAGGGAGGATAGTTTGTTCCTAAATATAAGATCACTTTTTAATTTAACTCAAATTTTCCCCAAATTATCCCTATACTCCCTTTACCAAAAAATAGTGGTTTGAAGTTTTTAAAACTTAAGTGAGAGGTATTTTGGAAATTTCATGTAATCCTAACTCATTTGAATGTATTCCTTAATCTCTCCAAATTTGCTAAAGTGATCTTATATTTAGAAACAGAGGGAGTATCTCATTATTTTGAAGTTTTGATTGTCACCAAGCTTTTGTGGTTCACCATTACATATTTTCAGTTGTTAATGTTATACACTTGTTACCCCGCACGCACGCACAAATAGGCGTTAGAATCAGATTAGGTCTGCCGGCTAAGCCCAAAGTCATGATGATGGCTAGACACAGACGACGCCCACCTGGACGATATTAGCTGATTAGCACAAGTGAAAGGCCCAACCAATCTAGGCCTGTACAATAATTAGTCTGACATGTGTTGTTGAAAAGAGACTTGAGCCTGGTCTATAACCTATTATAGGTAATTTTTCAGGTTTGAGCCTAGCTTACGGCTTCGACTCGTATAACTATTAGCATGTTAAGAAACTTAATAAATTAAACATAGTATAATAAGAGGTTTAGATATGTGGACGGAGAATGACATCGTTTCAATAAAGATGTTTATAAAATTAAAAGTAAAAGAATAAAGGATATAGTTGTAATTTTATATTAAGATTTAGTAACAAATAACACAATCTAATTATAATAATATTTTTTATTTAAAAGAATATTATTATACTCCCTCCGGTCCTAAATATAAGACCTAGTTGACTTTTTTAGAAAATCCTATAAAAAAACAAAATAAGTTAATTAAAAATTGATTTACCTAATTTTTTCCCTTAGACTAGTTTATTTTACCTATAAACTAATGTATAATCTAAAAATATATTAAATATGTATGTCATGATTTAATAGCCTATTTCGCAACCTTAAACTCTAAAAAAAAAGTCAATTAGGTCTTATATTTAGGACCGGAGGTAGTAATAATTAATAGGTCATACTGATAGATTGATATGCCTTTTTTAAGTCTGAGTCTTGCTTATTAAGCCAAAAATGTCAAAAGAAAAAACATTGATCTACTCCAGACCTAAAAATAAAAAAGTTGATCCAAGACCTTAGCATACTTCCTCACACAACTATTTCCACCCCTAATGTTAGGGATATATGGCTTGAAAACGATGCGGAACCAGTCAGACATTTCACCCTATTTCAACCATGACGCTGTGAATCAAAATATCTAGAATGTGGTTACACCCATGAACATATCCTAATCAATAAACAACCAAGATGCCATTTTTCTCACTTGAAACATCAAGCAATTACTCTGAACTCTATTGAGTACAAAATTGCAAATTCTCTTTGTCACTTGTCCGTCTTTGTCAACTGATTGGATCACTTGTATCTCAAAAACCATTGTTGATGGTGACGTTTTCTAATCAATAAACAAAATTCGATTCTTTATTTTTTCTTTCCGGATTTCTGCATTAACAATATACACATATTTTTACTCTGACTTAGGCACCTATGATAATCTTTACAAGAGGTTACCATTGCTTGGCATTATTTCTATTACATGGCCATCACACACATGTATATAACCATATATACAAGTACGAGATTAATTTTTAAGACCAATTGGCGATCAAACTTCCTGTTAAATGATGAATATTATATTCTAGATTGTAATATTATGTTCTGATGTGTGAATGTTCTAGTATATATGTATGTTCTAGAGAGTGTCTAGCGAGTGAGTAGTGTATATTCTAGAGAGTGAGTAGACCCACATGTATAAATAGGCTATGCCATACTTGAGAATAATTAATCAGAAACATTTTTCCTCACAGTTTTGTCATGGTATCAGAGCAAGGTTGCTCTATACTTAGCTTCACTCGTTTCTGATCATTTTTAGAGAGAGAAAGAGAGGCCTAGAGAGGGAAAACATCTCTGCCCTAACCTGTTCACCGCTTTCCAAATCTCCGATCAAGACACGCGCCCCACCACCGTGTTCAGCGGCCTCAGATCGGCCAGAACCTCCAGCCGTGAAGGAAGCCGGAGCTTCACGCGCCACCCGCCGGAGCTCACGCGCTATCGCCGGAGCCCACGCACCGCCTGCCGGATTTCACGAGCCGTCGCCGGAAACAGCTTTTACGCCGCCGTTCGCTGCCGTTCCTTCTCCTCTTGCTCAGAATCACCTCTTCTTCCTATTTAAACCATGTCTGAGGTGAAAAATGGTGATGGACCTTCCTCAACCGTTGGTGCCACTACCCATGGAGACTTGCCAAATGTTCCTACAGCTTATAAGCTGAATGGAACTAATTTCTTAAGCTGGTCTCAATTTGTTCGCACTTTTTTGAAGGGTCGAGGGAAGCTTAGTCACCTACTTGGAACGGGTCCTAAGCGTGGAGTCCTAAGCCTAGAGATCCAACCTTTGATGCTTAGGATGAAAAAGATTCTCTGGTGATGTCTTGGTTATGGAATTCTATAGAGTCTGAGATCAGTCAAACATGCTTATTTCTATCCACAGCTAAGGAGGTTTGAGATGCTGTTCAACAAACTTACTCAAGAGTAAGAGATGCAGCCCAAATTTATGAGATAAAAACCAGAATCTCCGGCTTCAAACAAGGGAGTAAGTCTGTTACTGAATATTCTACAGCTATGAAAAGTTTATGGCTGGAGCTGGATCATTACAGATCTATAAATATGAAATGCAGTGAAAATGTTGCTATTTTAAAACGCTTTATGGAGCAAGAGCGTGTTTATGAGTATCTTGCAGGTTTAGATCCAAAATTTGACCAAGTGAGGTCACAAATTCTTGGAAAAGATGACCTGTCATCTCTTAATGATACTATTGCTATTAAATGAAGGTTAGTTAGGTGAAGGTAGAATGAGAATTTGTGAAGTACCGATAGATTGACTAATGATGAATGGTGAAACGATTAGAGTTGATATGGAGAATATAAAGTTGAATTGCATATTTTCTTTGTGTTAGCCGATATGTTTAGTAAATTTTGGGGACAAAATTTCTAAAAGGTGAGGAGAATTGTAAGATCCTAAAAATTTAATACAGGATCAAGGAGTGTTTTGGGAAATAATAAATGGAGAAAGTGGGAATTTTGGAATTTTTAGGAATTTTTGGTGATTTTTTAGGACATTTTGAAAATTTTGAGTAATAAATGTGCATATAATTAATTAAGAAATTGAAGAGTTCGAAATATGAGGGAATGGTAAAATCCAAAATATTTTGAAGGTTAAGGAGATTGGAGGCTGGTTTAAGTGGTTTTAAAATTAAAAGAGTACACTATGACAAGTTTGGGCTACAAATTATCATATACCACCCTTATTTCACCAAACCAAACATGCCCTTCCCCTCCCTCCTTACAAAACCGCCGACCTCCCCCCTCATTTTCTTCTTCATTTTCCTTCTCCTCCCTCCATTCACTCTCCGCCCTCTCACCAAACCCTCCCTGCTCTCTCTCTTCTTTGCTCGTCGCCGGAGCTGCAGGGATCGGCGGAGCAAGCCGCCGTCGACTACAGCACCGGCGCGGCCTCCCCCTCCATTCTTCCTTTTTGTTTTCTCATCCTTCAACCTCGCTGAAACCTGCCTCCCTTTCTCTCCCTCACGTTATTCATCTTCGTTCAGCTCCTTCGTCCCTTTTGTTTTTTCGACGAGCTCGAGGGTGGACGGTGGCAGTGAGAGTTTCCGGCGACCCCACGGTGGTTGACAGCGAGAATAGGTAAAAGCTTTGGCCTTTAGTGCATGTTTTGAGCTACAAGTCTTTTCAATGTTAGTTTCTTATATTTTTCCCTTTTTCTCTTGGTTCTTTTTCTGGCCACCACTGCCACGGCATTTTCCGGTGACGTGAACGATTTCCGGCGACAGCGACCTCGGATTAGACCAGCAGAAACGTATATCAAACTTTGGTGGGCTCTGTCATGCAATTCATACGCTGTTCTTTAATTTTTATGCGAGATTAGAGAGATTTTAATTTAGGGTTTGGGGTTTTAATGTAGGAATTTGTTTGAGATGATGATTAAGCTTAAATTTCTGGTATTTTGGAAAGGATTTTGGTGTTTCATTGATGATTAGAAGGTTGGAGAATTTATTTGAGTTATTGACATTTTTGGTTGCTTCCTCTGTGGAAACATCCTCATCGTGTGAGGTGTTTAAGTTGTGGTTTAGGACATGCATGATTGATTTTTATTGTGGTTGTGTGATGTTTTGTCTTCTTGAGTAAAGAAGGAAGATTGTTAAAGTGTCTTTGTGGCTTATCATGTAGATTTTAAAGTATGTTGTGAATGGTAGTTAGTTCCCTTGTTACTTGTGTGGACTGTCTTTGCCAAATGAGGTTAGAAGAGATCGAAATACTTATTTTGTTTGAGTGGGATTCATTTGGTTTATCATTTAAGAAAGTGAAATAAGAATTTGTGACTCATTAATCATAATTAATGTATAGGAATTATTGTTTGAAAGTGTTTATATGTGTGCTTTTAATAACACTTTGTTATTTTATTTTATTATTCTTGGTTCAGCCAATTGGACTAAACAGGGAAGACATTAACTTTAGTGATTTCTATTTTATTGGGAGTTAGATGAAAGTAGTTAAATGTGAGTTAATGTTGACCAAATAACTGATTAAGCTTGAAACTCTTCTTTATCAAGTTTTGGTTGTAATTCTTTAATGAAATCAGGTGTACTATTAGGAAATGAAATGATAAGAAATGTCTTCTAGCATTTTAAAGGGTATTACAGAGATATATGTATTAGGCGGTCTAATTAGGATATGAAAGGGGTGAGTGTATATTAAATTCTTGTCCTTTTATTATCATGGATGCTTCGGTAAATCTGTGTGAAAGTTTTGGCAATGATTATTCATCTTGTTCTTTTTCAGGTGATTATAAATCTTTGTATGCTTGTATTGTTATTTTGGTTTTGTAGCACCTGTTTGTGCCCCTTGGGAGTTCATAAGCTTTCTAAAATAAATAAAACATGAAGGGTTGGGTAGAAATGCGAACAAGAGAGACGTTTAAATATTATAACGTGAGGATGATATTAATTTATCATTGTGTATCATATCATTATAGGAATATATAGTGGTGATGATACTTGAAGGAGAGGAAACGGTAAGGAAGAGCAGCAAAGTTCTAAGGGCAACAGGTAATCACACTTAACCTTGCTATAACATTGAGGGTGACGTTAGTTGGGGATTTTGTAAAATCCTTTCTCACCCTCTATATATATTATCTTTGAAAGATTATTTTTATACAAAACAGGCTATCGGGTGCCTTTCAAACACGATTATTTTTGTATACAAGACTTTTATACATTATATATTATCCTGTTCTGGTTGGTTGTGGTGGTAGTTCTTGGATAGTGTGATAGATATATAGGTACTGAATTGTGACTGTGCTTTTGAGAGAATTGAGAATGTGATGTTGAGTTTGATATTGTGGATAGTTAGGTTGATGGAATGAATTGAATTGTTGGGAATGACTTTGTGATATTGAAGAGAATTGTGATGGAGATGTTGGGATTGTGGATGAGATTTGATAGGGATATTGTGAGGATTGCATGACACTGATATATATATATGTACCATCGCGCGATGATAACTGTCGATAGGCCAATCAACAGTTATTTGTACTGATCCTTTTCGGACTAGAGACCGGGGAATCACAGGTCTACTTACTAGAGAAAGTAAGTGACCTACGGTTGTTTGGCATTAAAGAGCCCAACCGTTCCCGTTCTGCAATGTAAACAGAATTGGGGTTCCCTCTCTGGAGATTGCCAGAGAGGGAAATTGTCCCCTCATTATAGAGAGGGGCATAGTGTCAATTCATATAGTGATGATTAGATGCTTGAATGCCCCGTGATGGCACAATGCATCTATAGGTGAGTGTGAGAATTTGGTGATAGTATCATTAGATTGGAAACTGGGAGATGACATTTAGTTAATGTGGAATTGATTGAGAGATTTTGAGTTGTTTTGGATGTGATGGAGAGACTTGAGTGATGAATGGAAGAAGATTTGACATGTATATGTATATCACTGGTTTTTAGAATATGGCACCCTTTAGACGCCCTCGCTACCGCACATCTCACTGTTATAGTGAGTTAAGCGGTGATTACTGGGACAAATTGTCTCATCCCACGATTACTGACATTTTTGCAGGTATTCATGCACAGGCGCGAGCATCAGGAAAGAGAATTAGGTAGTAGAGGTTATATAATTTATTTGGAATTGTATATTGTCAATTTGTATAGGCCTGCATTCGTTTCCGCATGTATATATCTATTTATTGTTTAATATCAATTAGTTTTGTTTATTAACCATGTTAGGCAAATCCTTTCTAACATGGTTAGCAATAAATTATTCATGATAGCAGCTGTGTTGTATTAGTTCATTCTTTTCTATCATGGATAATATTTTAATCATTAAGATATTCTTTTTCTAACTAGTTAGTAAAGATATTATTGAACTAAAAGAGATGTCACAGGTTAATTAGGAAATTAGTAACACTATGTTACAACTTTGTTATCAGTATTTGGTATACGATAACCTAGGACTGTGCTGCATTGCATATAGATTGGCAATATACATTCTTTGTATTCCCTTCCTTATGTGCATGAATATCTGCCCTTTTGAGAGGAATATCAGTCATCCCGTGGTGGGGAGAGAGTGATAAGAGAAATTGAATAGGTATTGTGGAGAGATTGAGATGAACATAGAAAGAATAACGAAATAATATTGATATGTATAAGAATTTAGGAAGAATGACGAAATAAGGATGCTTCTCTGGGGTCTCGAGTATAGTTATGTGCCGGCCATAATTATAGTTGAGGCATCATGAGAGACCTTATTGGGTTAGGGAATTTATGAAATTTGAATATAACAATTAGTGATGAATACAAAATGAGATATGAATTGTTGATCTTGTTCTATGGTTGTTTTGTTTGTTAAACCGTTTGACTTATTGATAAATGTGAATTGTGTTTACAAATGTCACTTGATTTTATGTTAGTGTTTGGTTTGGTTTGATGTTTCAATTATTAGGAAGTTTGGCTAAAGTGAGTGATGATTCACATGTATTGGTAATTATCAGAGTTGTTTGATTGTGTTTTGGTCACCAATGGAAGGTCGATTATTGAAATTGTGTTTATGCCTTAAGGTTTGATTTAAGTATTAAGGAATGCAAGAGGCTAGTTGGTTATGTATTTGAATGTCAAATTTCAGATTTAAGACTCTAAGTTTTGGGGAATTGATGGAATTTTATTTTGAGATTAAAAGTTTTATTTGATTGCTTTCATATGATTTGATTTGTATCATGATAGCCCTGGAGATTATGTTTTGGCCAACTGAAATTAGGAAGAATGAAGAATTTTCTTTGTCTTGGAGTTTTAATTGGTTGAAAAACTTGTGGAATGGGTGTTTGCATATTTTCTACAGTTTCCTTTATAAGCTGAATTTATTTTCTAGGATGAAGTGTTGCTGGTAAAGTATTGAAAGAAGATTTATGCACATGCATGTGAACTTGAGAGAAATGTTTGAAATTGTGGTGATTGGTGATTTAAGCCGTATGATTTGTAGAATGTAGTATTGTAATCTTTGATTTTGTTGAAGAATGATTGATAGTCTTTTGTTGGACTTCGTTGGTAAATTAAATTGGTTTGACTGATGGAAGCCTATGAATGGTATTGAATTCTCTAGTAATTACGTTAGTTGATTTTTGAGATGTGATTTTTGGACAAGTGCTTTTATTTTGGAAATGGATTGAAATATCTATTGTTCCTTATATATGTTTGAGTTGGTGAAAGCATGAACCTTGCGTGCATTCTAAGTTTGAACTAGTTAGAATGGTTTTTGTCCCCTCTTTCTTCATACATCAATTTATTGATCTAAGGGGTTTTCATTTGCTATTTTGGTTTGTGGTTAAAGATTGAACTGAACTTAGACTTGAGTATGTTAATAATTCTAGTGTATAATATTGACTAAGATGGTTTAATGGCTTATAAGTACATTGACTTGTCTTGTTTTTGTTAGAATAGGCAATAAATTATATGAGATTTAGTGGCTCAAGTGGTATGATTAATAGAGTCATGACTGGGAGACATGAAGATTTAGTTGATTTTATGATGGTTATCATGTAAAAGCCCTCTTATTTTGTCAATTTTCCATGTTCCATAAGTGATATTTTAGGACATGGTGAAACAAGTAACAAGTGTTGATGCTATTCGATGTGTGCAATGGTTGAATGAGTGTCTTCTCTCTTTGGAAAAGTGTGGTTGATGTGATTTTATATTATATGACTTGAAACCCAGTTTGGATTATGGGAATGAGTTCATTTTCTTTTCAATATCTGGCTGAACGTTTTCTCAAAGAAATGATAATTTTACCTAGTTTGAGAACGGTTCTATGGGTAGTGAACTGATTCTTGGTTTTGGTAATACTTCAAACGGTTATTAAAAGCATGATTAAATTGAATCGTTGATGTTTTTATTATGGTTGATGTGAGACCAAGAGTGCAAGTCTAAAGGGTATGGTGATCTTGAGGTATAGTTGGCTGGTCTTTATGGTTTAATATGGTTAGTACAAATTTCTGGTTTGGTTTTTAAATAAATAAGTATTTTGGTGGTATGCAAAGTGTATTATGATATAGGAAGTATTTATTTCATTTTCTGGAAATTTGGCTTGAAGAATGAAATGAGATGTTGTTTGTTTGTTTAGATTAGAGTTTATTAGATTTTTGGAATGGAAGGATGGCTGAAAGTAATGATAATAGACTTTTGGTTCGGTAAATTAGTTGCATGAGGATAATTGATAATATGGAAACTAGAATATGACCTTATGATTTGCTGGTGGTTTAGTCATGATAAGAATTGGAAACGTGATTTTGAAGGGAGATAGGGGCAGAGGAAGAAAAAGGGATGTACAATATTATTGATTAATTGGGTCTTGGTTGAGGAATTTTAAGAAATCAAAGGAAGTTTCGATTTGAAGTAGCAAGGTGGTTTAAGGTTTGTTACCTATCCTAGGTTATAATTACGACCTCAGTATGTAGGACAATCAAATTTATTGGAGCTCGATCGAAATTTTGTTCCAAATGTTAAATGACATACTCTAGGAACGACTGTGATTGGAAGTGGGATCTAAATAGTTGAAGGATGATGGACTAAAGTCGAGGAAAAACCAATAATTTGATTAAATATGGGAAAGATAGTTGGATGTGTGATGCTATTTAAGAAGTTGGACTGTCATATAGGTGATTTGAGGCTTTGGTGGCTAGTAAATGAAGGTTAGTTAGGTGAGGTAGAATGAGAATTTGTGAAGTACCGATAGATTGACTAATGATGAATGGTGAAACGATTAGAGTTGATATGGAGAATATAAAGTTGAATTGCATATTTTCTTTGTGTTAGCCGATATGTTTAGTAAATTTTGGGGACAGAATTTCTAAAAGGTGAGGAGAATTGTAAGATCCTAAAAATTTAATACAGGATCAAGGAGTGTTTTGGGAAATAATAAATGGAGAAAGTGGGAATTTTGGAATTTTTAGGAATTTTTGGTGATTTTTTAGGACATTTTGAAAATTTTGAGTAATAAATGTGCATATAATTAATTAAGAAATTGAAGAGTTCGAAATATGAGGAAATGGTAAAATCCAAAATATTTTGAAGGTTAAGGAGATTAGAGGCTGGTTTAAGTGGTTTTAAAATTAAAAGAGTACACTATGACAAGTTTGGGCTACAAATTATCATATACCACCCTTATTTCACCAAACCAAACATGCCCTTCCCCTCCCTCCTTACAAAACCGCCGACCTCCCCCCTCATTTTCTTCTTCATTTTCCATCTCCTCCCTCCATTCACTCTCCGCCCTCTCACCAAACCCTCCCTGCTCTCTCTCTTCTTTGCTCGTCGCCGGAGCTGCAGGGACCGGCGGAGCAAGCCGCCGTCGACTACAGCACCGGCGCGGCCTCCCCCTCCATTCTTCCTTTTTGTTTTCTCATCCTTCAACCTCGCTGAAACCTGCCTCCCTTTCTCTCCCTCACGTTATTCATCTTCGTTCAGCTCCTTCGTCCCTTTTGTTTTTTCGACGAGCTCGAGGGTGGACGGTGGCAGTGAGAGTTTCCGGCGACCCCACGGTGGTTGACAGCGAGAATAGGTAAAAGCTTTGGCCTTTAGTGCATGTTTTGAGCTACAAGTCTTTTCAATGTTAGTTTCTTATATTTTTCCCTTTTTCTCTTGGTTCTTTTTCTGGCCACCACTGCCACGGCATTTTCCGGTGACTTGAACGATTTCCGGCGACAGCGACCTCGGATTAGACCAGCAGAAACGTATATCAAACTTTGGTGGGCTCTGTCATGCAATTCATACGCTGTTCTTTAATTTTTATGCGAGATTAGAGAGATTTTAATTTAGGGTTTGTGGTTTTAATGTAGGAATTTGTTTGAGATGATGATTAAGCTTAAATTTCTGGTATTTTGGAAAGGATTTTGGTGTTTCATTGATGATTAGAAGGTTGGAGAATTTATTTGAGTTATTGACATTTTTGGTTGCTTCCTCTGTGGAAACATCCTCATCGTGTGAGGTGTTTAAGTTGTGGTTTAGGACATGCATGATTGATTTTTATTGTGGTTGTGTGATGTTTTGTCTTCTTGAGTAAAGAAGGAAGATTGTTAAAGTGTCTTTGTGGCTTATCATGTAGATTTTAAAGTATGTTGTGAATGGTAGTTAGTTCCCTTGTTACTTGTGTGGACTGTCTTTGCCAAATGAGGTTAGAAGAGATCGAAATACTTATTTTGTTTGAGTGGGATTCATTTGGTTTATCATTTAAGAAAGTGAAATAAGAATTTGTGACTCATTAATCATAATTAATGTATAGGAATTATTGTTTGAAAGTGTTTATATGTGTGCTTTTAATAACACTTTGTTATTTTATTTTATTATTCTTGGTTCAGCCAATTGGACTAAACAGGGAAGACATTAACTTTAGTGATTTCTATTTTATTGGGAGTTAGATGAAAGTAGTTAAATGTGAGTTAATGTTGACCAAATAACTGATTAAGCTTGAAACTCTTCTTTATCAAGTTTTGGTTGTAATTCTTTAATGAAATCAGGTGTACTATTAGGAAATGAAATGATAAGAAATGTCTTCTAGCATTTTAAAGGGTATTACAGAGATATATGTATTAGGCGGTCTAATTAGGATATGAAAGGGGTGAGTGTATATTAAATTCTTGTCCTTTTATTATCATGGATGCTTCGGTAAATCTGTGTGAAAGTTTTGGCAATGATTATTCATCTTGTTCTTTTTCAGGTGATTATAAATCTTTGTATGCTTGTATTGTTATTTTGGTTTTGTAGCACCTGTTTGTGCCCCTTGGGAGTTCATAAGCTTTCTAAAATAAATAAAACATGAAGGGTTGGGTAGAAATGCGAACAAGAGAGACGTTTAAATATTATAACGTGAGGATGATATTAATTTATCATTGTGTATCATATCATTATAGGAATATATAGTGGTGATGATACTTGAAGGAGAGGAAACGGTAAGGAAGAGCAGCAAAGTTCTAAGGGCAACAGGTAATCACACTTAACCTTGCTATAACATTGAGGGTGACGTTAGTTGGAGATTTTGTAAAATCCTTTCTCACCCTCTATATATATTATCTTTGAAAGATTATTTTTATACAAAACAGGCTATCGGGTGCCTTTCAAACACGATTATTTTTGTATACAAGACTTTTATACATTATATATTATCCTGTTCTGGTTGGTTGTGGTGGTAGTTCTTGGATAGTGTGATAGATATATAGGTACTGAATTGTGACTGTGCTTTTGAGAGAATTGAGAATGTGATGTTGAGTTTGATATTGTGGATAGTTAGGTTGATGGAATGAATTGAATTGTTGGGAATGACTTTGTGATATTGAAGAGAATTGTGATGGAGATGTTGGGATTGTGGATGAGATTTGATAGGGATATTGTGAGGATTGCATGACACTGATATATATATATGTACCATCGCGCGATGATAACTGTCGATAGGCCAATCAACAGTTATTTGTACTGATCCTTTTCGGACTAGAGACCGGGGAATCACAGGTCTACTTACTAGAGAAAGTAAGTGACCTACGGTTGTTTGGCATTAAAGAGCCCAACCGTTCCCGTTCTGCAATGTAAACAGAATTGGGGTTCCCTCTCTGGAGATTGCCAGAGAGGGAAATTGTCCCCTCATTATAGAGAGGGGCATAGTGTCAATTCATATAGTGATGATTAGATGCTTGAATGCCCCGTGATGGCACAATGCATCTATAGGTGAGTGTGAGAATTTGGTGATAGTATCATTAGATTGGAAACTGGGAGATGACATTTAGTTAATGTGGAATTGATTGAGAGATTTTGAGTTGTTTTGGATGTGATGGAGAGACTTGAGTGATGAATGGAAGAAGATTTGACATGTATATGTATATCACTGGTTTTTAGAATATGGCACCCTTTAGACGCCCTCGCTACCGCACATCTCACTGTTATAGTGAGTTAAGCGGTGATTACTGGGACAAATTGTCTCATCCCACAATTACTGACATTTTTGCAGGTATTCATGCACAGGCGCGAGCATCAGGAAAGAGAATTAGGTAGTAGAGGTTATATAATTTATTTGGAATTGTATATTGTCAATTTGTATAGGCCTGCATTCGTTTCCGCATGTATATATCTATTTATTGTTTAATATCAATTAGTTTTGTTTATTAATCATGTTAGGCAAATCCTTTCTAACATGGTTAGCAATAAATTATTCATGATAGCAGCTGTGTTGTATTAGTTCATTCTTTTCTATCATGGATAATATTTTAATCATTAAGATATTCTTTTTCTAACTAGTTAGTAAAGATATTATTGAACTAAAAGAGATGTCACAGGTTAATTAGGAAATTAGTAACACTATGTTACAACTTTGTTATCAGTATTTGGTATACGATAACCTAGGACTGTGCTGCATTGCATATAGATTGGCAATATACATTCTTTGTATTCCCTTCCTTATGTGCATGAATATCTGCCCTTTTGAGAGGAATATCAGTCATCCCGTGGTGGGGAGAGAGTGATAAGAGAAATTGAATAGGTATTGTGGAGAGATTGAGATGAACATAGAAAGAATAACGAAATAATATTGATATGTATAAGAATTTAGGAAGAATGACGAAATAAGGATGCTTCTCTGGGGTCTCGAGTATAGTTATGTGCCGGCCATAATTATAGTTGAGGCATCATGAGAGACCTTATTGGGTTAGGGAATTTATGAAATTTGAATATAACAATTAGTGATGAATACAAAATGAGATATGAATTGTTGATCTTGTTCTATGGTTGTTTTGTTTGTTAAACCGTTTGACTTATTGATAAATGTGAATTGTGTTTACAAATGTCACTTGATTTTATGTTAGTGTTTGGTTTGGTTTGATGTTTCAATTATTAGGAAGTTTGGCTAAAGTGAGTGATGATTCACATGTATTGGTAATTATCAGAGTTGTTTGATTGTGTTTTGGTCACCAATGGAAGGTCGATTATTGAAATTGTGTTTATGCCTTAAGGTTTGATTTAAGTATTAAGGAATGCAAGAGGCTAGTTGGTTATGTATTTGAATGTCAAATTTCAGATTTAAGACTCTAAGTTTTGGGGAATTGATGGAATTTTATTTTGAGATTAAAAGTTTTATTTGATTGCTTTCATATGATTTGATTTGTATCATGATAGCCCTGGAGATTATGTTTTGGCCAACTGAAATTAGGAAGAATGAAGAATTTTCTTTGTCTTGGAGTTTTAATTGGTTGAAAAACTTGTGGAATGGGTGTTTGCATATTTTCTACAGTTTCCTTTATAAGCTGAATTTATTTTCTAGGATGAAGTGTTGCTGGTAAAGTATTGAAAGAAGATTTATGCACATGCATGTGAACTTGAGAGAAATGTTTGAAATTGTGGTGATTGGTGATTTAAGCCGTATGATTTGTAGAATGTAGTATTGTAATCTTTGATTTTGTTGAAGAATGATTGATAGTCTTTTGTTGGACTTCGTTGGTAAATTAAATTGGTTTGACTGATGGAAGCCTATGAATGGTATTGAATTCTCTAGTAATTACGTTAGTTGATTTTTGAGATGTGATTTTTGGACAAGTGCTTTTATTTTGGAAATGGATTGAAATATCTATTGTTCCTTATATATGTTTGAGTTGGTGAAAGCATGAACCTTGCGTGCATTCTAAGTTTGAACTAGTTAGAATGGTTTTTGTCCCCTCTTTCTTCATACATCAATTTATTGATCTAAGGGGTTTTCATTTGCTATTTTGGTTTGTGGTTAAAGATTGAACTGAACTTAGACTTGAGTATGTTAATAATTCTAGTGTATAATATTGACTAAGATGGTTTAATGGCTTATAAGTACATTGACTTGTCTTGTTTTTGTTAGAATAGGCAATAAATTATATGAGATTTAGTGGCTCAAGTGGTATGATTAATAGAGTCATGACTGGGAGACATGAAGATTTAGTTGATTTTATGATGGTTATCATGTAAAAGCCCTCTTATTTTGTCAATTTTCCTTGTTCCATAAGTGATATTTTAGGACATGGTGAAACAAGTAACAAGTGTTGATGCTATTCGATGTGTGCAATGGTTGAATGAGTGTCTTCTCTCTTTGGAAAAGTGTGGTTGATGTGATTTTATATTATATGACTTGAAACCCAGTTTGGATTATGGGAATGAGTTCATTTTCTTTTCAATATCTGGCTGAACGTTTTCTCAAAGAAATGATAATTTTACCTAGTTTGAGAACGGTTCTATGGGTAGTGAACTGATTCTTGGTTTTGGTAATACTTCAAACGGTTATTAAAAGCATGATTAAATTGAATCGTTGATGTTTTTATTATGGTTGATGTGAGACCAAGAGTGCAAGTCTAAAGGGTATGGTGATCTTGAGGTATAGTTGGCTGGTCTTTATGGTTTAATATGGTTAGTACAAATTTCTGGTTTGGTTTTTAAATAAATAAGTATTTTGGTGGTATGCAAAGTGTATTATGATATAGGAAGTATTTATTTCATTTTCTGGAAATTTGGCTTGAAGAATGAAATGAGATGTTGTTTGTTTGTTTAGATTAGAGTTTATTAGATTTTTGGAATGGAAGGATGGCTGAAAGTAATGATAATAGACTTTTGGTTCGGTAAATTAGTTGCATGAGGATAATTGATAATATGGAAACTAGAATATGACCTTATGATTTGCTGGTGGTTTAGTCATGATAAGAATTGGAAACGTGATTTTGAAGGGAGATAGGGGCAGAGGAAGAAAAAGGGATGTACAATATTATTGATTAATTGGGTCTTGGTTGAGGAATTTTAAGAAATCAAAGGAAGTTTCGATTTGAAGTAGCAAGGTGGTTTAAGGTTTGTTACCTATCCTAGGTTATAATTACGACCTCAGTATGTAGGACAATCAAATTTATTGGAGCTCGATCGAAATTTTGTTCCAAATGTTAAATGACATACTCTAGGAACGACTGTGATTGGAAGTGGGATCTAAATAGTTGAAGGATGATGGACTAAAGTCGAGGAAAAACCAATAATTTGATTAAATATGGGAAAGATAGTTGGATGTGTGATGCTATTTAAGAAGTTGGACTGTCATATAGGTGATTTGAGGCTTTGGTGGCTAGTAAATGAAGGTTAGTTAGGTGAGGTAGAATGAGAATTTGTGAAGTACCGATAGATTGACTAATGATGAATGGTGAAACGATTAGAGTTGATATGGAGAATATAAAGTTGAATTGCATATTTTCTTTGTGTTAGCCGATATGTTTAGTAAATTTTGGGGACAAAATTTCTAAAAGGTGAGGAGAATTGTAAGATCCTAAAAATTTAATACAGGATCAAGGAGTGTTTTGGGAAATAATAAATGGAGAAAGTGGGAATTTTGGAATTTTTAGGAATTTTTGGTGATTTTTTAGGACATTTTGAAAATTTTGAGTAATAAATGTGCATATAATTAATTAAGAAATTGAAGAGTTCGAAATATGAGGAAATGGTAAAATCCAAAATATTTTGAAGGTTAAGGAGATTAGAGGCTGGTTTAAGTGGTTTTAAAATTAAAAGAGTACACTATGACAAGTTTGGGCTACAAATTATCATATACCACCCTTATTTCACCAAACCAAACATGCCCTTCCCCTCCCTCCTTACAAAACCGCCGACCTCCCCCCTCATTTTCTTCTTCATTTTCCATCTCCTCCCTCCATTCACTCTCCGCCCTCTCACCAAACCCTCCCTGCTCTCTCTCTTCTTTGCTCGTCGCCGGAGCTGCAGGGACCGGCGGAGCAAGCCGCCGTCGACTACAGCACCGGCGCGGCCTCCCCCTCCATTCTTCCTTTTTGTTTTCTCATCCTTCAACCTCGCTGAAACCTGCCTCCCTTTCTCTCCCTCACGTTATTCATCTTCGTTCAGCTCCTTCGTCCCTTTTGTTTTTTCGACGAGCTCGAGGGTGGACGGTGGCAGTGAGAGTTTCCGGCGACCCCACGGTGGTTGACAGCGAGAATAGGTAAAAGCTTTGGCCTTTAGTGCATGTTTTGAGCTACAAGTCTTTTCAATGTTAGTTTCTTATATTTTTCCCTTTTTCTCTTGGTTCTTTTTCTGGCCACCACTGCCACGGCATTTTCCGGTGACGTGAACGATTTCCGGCGACAGCGACCTCGGATTAGACCAGCAGAAACGTATATCAAACTTTGGTGGGCTCTGTCATGCAATTCATACGCTGTTCTTTAATTTTTATGCGAGATTAGAGAGATTTTAATTTAGGGTTTGGGGTTTTAATGTAGGAATTTGTTTGAGATGATGATTAAGCTTAAATTTCTGGTATTTTGGAAAGGATTTTGGTGTTTCATTGATGATTAGAAGGTTGGAGAATTTATTTGAGTTATTGACATTTTTGGTTGCTTCCTCTGTGGAAACATCCTCATCGTGTGAGGTGTTTAAGTTGTGGTTTAGGACATGCATGATTGATTTTTATTGTGGTTGTGTGATGTTTTGTCTTCTTGAGTAAAGAAGGAAGATTGTTAAAGTGTCTTTGTGGCTTATCATGTAGATTTTAAAGTATGTTGTGAATGGTAGTTAGTTCCCTTGTTACTTGTGTGGACTGTCTTTGCCAAATGAGGTTAGAAGAGATCGAAATACTTATTTTGTTTGAGTGGGATTCATTTGGTTTATCATTTAAGAAAGTGAAATAAGAATTTGTGACTCATTAATCATAATTAATGTATAGGAATTATTGTTTGAAAGTGTTTATATGTGTGCTTTTAATAACACTTTGTTATTTTATTTTATTATTCTTGGTTCAGCCAATTGGACTAAACAGGGAAGACATTAACTTTAGTGATTTCTATTTTATTGGGAGTTAGATGAAAGTAGTTAAATGTGAGTTAATGTTGACCAAATAACTGATTAAGCTTGAAACTCTTCTTTATCAAGTTTTGGTTGTAATTCTTTAATGAAATCAGGTGTACTATTAGGAAATGAAATGATAAGAAATGTCTTCTAGCATTTTAAAGGGTATTACAGAGATATATGTATTAGGCGGTCTAATTAGGATATGAAAGGGGTGAGTGTATATTAAATTCTTGTCCTTTTATTATCATGGATGCTTCGGTAAATCTGTGTGAAAGTTTTGGCAATGATTATTCATCTTGTTCTTTTTCAGGTGATTATAAATCTTTGTATGCTTGTATTGTTATTTTGGTTTTGTAGCACCTGTTTGTGCCCCTTGGGAGTTCATAAGCTTTCTAAAATAAATAAAACATGAAGGGTTGGGTAGAAATGCGAACAAGAGAGACGTTTAAATATTATAACGTGAGGATGATATTAATTTATCATTGTGTATCATATCATTATAGGAATATATAGTGGTGATGATACTTGAAGGAGAGGAAACGGTAAGGAAGAGCAGCAAAGTTCTAAGGGCGACAGGTAATCACACTTAACCTTGCTATAACATTGAGGGTGACGTTAGTTGGGGATTTTGTAAAATCCTTTCTCACCCTCTATATATATTATCTTTGAAAGATTATTTTTATACAAAACAGGCTATCGGGTGCCTTTCAAACACGATTATTTTTGTATACAAGACTTTTATACATTATATATTATCCTGTTCTGGTTGGTTGTGGTGGTAGTTCTTGGATAGTGTGATAGATATATAGGTACTGAATTGTGACTGTGCTTTTGAGAGAATTGAGAATGTGATGTTGAGTTTGATATTGTGGATAGTTAGGTTGATGGAATGAATTGAATTGTTGGGAATGACTTTGTGATATTGAAGAGAATTGTGATGGAGATGTTGGGATTGTGGATGAGATTTGATAGGGATATTGTGAGGATTGCATGACACTGATATATATATATGTACCATCGCGCGATGATAACTGTCGATAGGCCAATCGACAGTTATTTGTACTGATCCTTTTCGGACTAGAGACCGGGGAATCACAGGTCTACTTACTAGAGAAAGTAAGTGACCTACGGTTGTTTGGCATTAAAGAGCCCAACCGTTCCCGTTCTGCAATGGAAACAGAATTGGGGTTCCCTCTCTGGAGATTGCCAGAGAGGGAAATTGTCCCCTCATTATAGAGAGGGGCATAGTGTTAATTCATATAGTGATGATTAGATGCTTGAATGCCCCGTGATGGCACAATGCATCTATAGGTGAGTGTGAGAATTTTGGTGATAGTATCATTAGATTGGAAACTGGGAGATGACATTTAGTTAATGTGGAATTGATTGGGAGATTTTGAGTTGTTTTGGATGTGATGGAGAGACTTGAGTGATGAATGGAAGAAGATTCGACATGTATATGTATATTACTGGTTTTTAGAATATGGCACCCTTTAGACGCCCTCGCTACCGCACATCTCACTGTTATAGTGAGTTAAGCGGTGATTATTGGGAAAAATTGTCTCATCCCACGATTACTGACATTTTTGCAGGTATTCATGCACAGGCGCGAGCATCAGGAAAGAGAATTAGGTAGTAGAGGTTATATAATTTATTTGGAATTGTATATTGCCAATTTGTATAGGCCTGCATTCGTTTCCGCATTTATATATTTATTTATTGTTTAATATCAATTAGTTTTATTTATTAACCATGTTAGGCAAATCCTTTCTAACATGGTTAGCAATAAATTATCCATGGTAGCAGCTGTGTTGTATTAGTTCATTCTTTTCTATCATGGATAATATTTTAATCATTAAGATATTCTTTTTCTAACTAGTTAGTAAAGATATTATTGAACTAAAAGAGATGTCACAGGTTAATTAGGAAATTAGTAACACTATGTTACAACTTTGTTATCAGTATTTGGTATACGATAACCTATGTTACCACTCATTGTGGGTAGACCTTTTCTTGCTACTGCTCGAACACTCATTGATGTTGAGAAAGGAGAAATCAAGTTAAGGGTGAATGGGGACGAAGTCGTTTTCAATATGAAGAAGGCTTTGAAATATCCAAGGGATACTACTGATTGCTTCAGGGTAGATATGCTGGATGAGGTGATACAAGAGAATACTGATTCTTGTGCTATAAAAGAACCATTTGAAGCTGCTATACTTGGAGTTTCTGAACTTGAGAATGAGAAGGTCTGTGAATGCAAGAAATTACTTGAAGCTTCTCCTCCCTACACTAGTTCATCAAGGCAGTTTGAGTTATTAGAGATGAATTCACGGCCAAATTCTTCTCTTAAACCTTCTGTTGAACAAGCACCAATTCTAGAGCTTAAGCCCTTGCCATCTCATCTTGAGTATGCATATTTGGGTGAGTCTGAGACACTTCCTATTATTATTTCTTCTTCTCTTACAGATGATCAGAAAGAAATGTTGTTAAGTGTTCTTCGTGATCATAAGAGAGTTTTGGGATGGACTATTGCAGATATCAAAGGTGTAAGTCCCTCAATTGTAATGCATAAAATACTCTTAGAAGATGATCATAAAAAATCTATTCAGAATCAGTGGAGATTGAATCCTATGATGAAAGAAGTGGTTAAAAAATAGGTAATTAAGTGGTTAGATGCTGGGATTATCTATCCTATTTCTGATAGTTCGTGGGTTAGTCCGGTGCAATGTGTTCCTAAGAAAGGAGGTATGACAGTGATTACTAATGAGCAAGATGAGCTCATCCCCACTCGTACTGTTACTGGATGGCGAGTTTGCATGGATTACCGTAAACTGAATGAAGCTACAAGGAAGGATTATTTTCCCCTTCCTTTTATTGATCAAATGTTAGACAAATTAGCTGGTAAGGAATTCTTTTGCTTCTTGGATGAATATTCTGGGTATAATCAAATTGCAGTTGCTCCTGAAGATCAAGAGAAAACAACCTTTACATGCCCATATGGCACCTTTGCCTTTAGACGGATGCCCTTTGGTTTGTGTAACGCTCCGGCTACTTTTCAGCGATGTATGATGAGTATTTTTGCAGATATGATCGAAGAGATAATGGAAGTTTTTATGGATGATTTTTCCGTTTTTGGTGAATCATTTGAAGAATGCTTGATGAATCTTGACAAAGTATTAAGAAGATGTGAGGAGACAGATTTGGTGTTTAACTGGGAGAAATGTCATTTTATGGTAACTGAAGGCATAGTTCTGGGTCATAAAGTTTCAAAGCAGGGCTTAGAGGTTGACAGAGCTAAAACATCAGTGATTGAGCAACTTCCACCTCCTTCTAATGTCAAAGTCGTGAGAAGTTTCTTACGCCATGCTGGATTCTATAGGCGGTTCATCAAGGACTTTTCAAAAATATCAAAGCCGCTTTCACAGTTGCTTGAGAAAGACACTTCCTTTAACTTCAATGAAGAGTGTCTAAGGTCTTTTGAAGAGCTCAAGAGGAGATTGACTTCAGCTCCTATTATTGTGGCTCCTGATTGGTCACTTCCATTTGAGGTGATGTGTGATGCAAGTGATTATGCTGTGGGAGCTGTCTTAGCTCAGAGGCGTGACAAGATTCTTCATCCTATCTACTATGCAAGCAAAACTCTTGTTGCGGCTCAGGTAAATTACTCTACTACAGAAAAGGAAATGCTAGCTATAGTATTTGCTTTTGAAAAGTTTAGAGTTTATTTGATGGGTACTAAAGTTATAGTTTATACTGATCATGCTGCTATTAAGTATCTGTTAGGGAAGAAAGAGTCTAAGCCTAGGTTGATTAGATGGGTTTTGTTGTTGCAAGAATTTGATGTGCATGTAGTTGATAGGAAAGGAACTAAAAATCAGGTTGCTGATCATTTATCTAGACTTATGCATGCTTCTGATTCTGTGGATGATTTGTTGATTGATGAGAAATTCCCTGATGAACAATTGTTTGCTGTGTGTATTTCTGAGTTGTCATGCTATGCTGATATTGTGAATTATCTTTTGTGTGAAGTGTTACCTCCTGATTTGAATTTTTATCAAAGGAAAAAGTTTTTGCATGATGTTGCCTACTATATATGGGATGAACCATTTCTATTTAAAAGATGTTCTGATTCAATTATTAGAAAGTGTGTTCCTGAAATTGAACAAGAGGCCATTTTAATTGCATGTCATGCATCTGCTTATGGGGGACATTATGGGGGGCAAAGAACTGCATTAAAAGTACTTGAATCTGGTTTTTACTGGCCTTCTTTGTTTAAAGATGCTCACCATTATGTTTCCAAGTGTGATCGATGTCAAAGAACAGGTAATATTTCTAGGAAGCATGAGATGCCTCAATCTGGTATTCTGGAGGTTGAGTTGTTTAATTTATGGGGCTTGGATTTCATGGGCCCGTTTCCGCCTTCAAGAGGAAATAAATACATACTTGTTGCTGTTGAGTATGTGAGCAAATGGGCTGAAGCTATTGCATATCAAGCCAATGATGGTAACACTGTGATCAGATTTTTGAAGAAGCACATTTTCTCAAGGTTTGGAACTCCTAGAGCAATTATTACTGATGAAGGAACTCACTTCAATAATAAGAGTTTCAAGGCTCTTTTGGCAAAATATGGAGTTCACCATCGAATGTCCCTTGCCTACCACCCACAAACAAAAGGTCTTTGTGAACTGACGAACAGAGAGATAAAGAGAATTCTGGAGAAAACTGTGGGTCCTACTAGGAAGGATTGGTCTGATAAGTTGGATGATGCTCTTTGGGCTTACAGGACAGCTTTCCGAACACCTATCGGCATGTCACCGTATCGACTTGTTTTTGGAAAGGCGTGTCATTTACCACTTGAGTTGGAGCATAAAGCTTGGTGGGCGGTGCAGAAATTAAATATGGACCATAAGCTTGCTGGAAGTAAAAGACTCATGCAATTGAATGAGTTAGATGAATTAAGGCTTCAAGCGTATGACAGTTCAAAACTTTATAAAGAAAGGACCAAGAGATGGCATGACCGCTACATTGTGAAGCGTACTTTTGAGCCAGGACAATTGGTGCTCCTTTTCAATTCTAGGCTGAAGTTATTTCCTGTGAAACTAAAGTCAAGATGGTCTGGTCTGTTTTGTGTGATTTCTGCTTCTGATCAAGGTGTGGTGGAGGTAAAAGATGAAAGGACTGGGAGGATCTTCAAAGTGAATGGGCAAAGGTTGAAGCATTATCATGGTGGTGATGTGGACCGGCAAGGTGTGGTTCACAAGCTGGTGCAACTTTCCTGAATTCTGACAAAGTCTAGCTGAAGACTTTAAACTTAGCGCTTCTTGATAGGCAACCCAAGGTTTTTGGATCTGATCTCTTGTTTGTTTTGTAGGATTTTTGGTAGCGACAAATGATGCTTCAGCTGAATTTTGGGGGACTTGGAGATGAGAGCGCAAATCAAGAAGAGGAAGGGGAGTATTCTTCTAACTTTTACTTGATTTTACTTAACTGATATCTGTTATGGTGATGAGTCCTGGTGTTGGTCATTATGTGCATGTGTGTGATGGTTAGTCTTGACTGTGTTGCCTCTTGATTGAATTGCATGAATGATATGGAACTTGAAAGAATTTTATCATTCCTACACTTGCTATGGATATTTTTGTAATTCCACTACTTGTGTTACTTGTTCACATTGGGGACAATGTGACATTTAAGTGTGGGGGTATGAGAGTATCATTGTTCTCTAAAGATTGTCCTCAAGCTTTCATTTTGTCAAATTTTCTTGGAAAAAAAAATCTTTTTGCCAATTTTGGGATTGATTTGGACTTGAAACAATTGGATTTGATTAGACTTTGATCTCATCTTCTTTGAATGTAAGTGAAAAGGCAAGCTATTTGCTTTAGATAAATTACTCTAGTATGTCAAAAATCCATGTGAGGAATTTGAGCCTTAATTTTATTCTTTCATGAGTGAGTACATCTATTGTAACTTCCCTTCTAGAACTTGTCTTGAATCTCTTTTGACGCTCAAATCTCTTGTATGCACAAAAATGATTAAGGCCTTCGTTTCATAGCCAGTTTAGCCAAATAGCCATCCTTTTACATTATTTCCATTGCTTGACCCCTTTGAGCCTGCTTCTCTTTTAAAAAGAAAGATTGCATATTTTAGCCTTTGAATTCTTTTGATGCAATTTTTCATCTCTTATCTATTTCTTCCATTTACGCTTTGAAAAGTGTTATACTATATTCATATGGAAAGAGATGAAGGAATTAGAAAAGAAAAAGGGGAAAATGAGTTTTGAAGAAAGGAGAAAAGAAAAAAAAAAGAAAAAGAAAAGTGAAGGTAAAAAAAAACAATCACACAAAGTGTGAAAAAAAAGAGAGAGAAGAAGATGATGAAAATCAAAAGAATTGAAGAATTGTGGAGTTCAAAGTGTCAACCCCTATGTGCTTGTTAAGTTATGTAATTCCTTCATTCCTTACTATAATGGAAATGATTTAGCACTTTTCAAATATACCTCCATCTCATTTTCATTTCATTATCCTACCCTTTTCATTACAACCCTTAAAAGTCCTATTGATTTGTGTGTGCATTGAGTTATAAGAGTGGATATCGAGATGATAAACAAGCCTATGGTAGCTGGATTACATAGATGGAATTGAGTGAAACACATCTCCTATATACTTTGAGAGTAGAGCGTAAACACTTGACCGGTGAGAGACATGCTTTTGTGATTTATCTATATCAAATTGATTGCCTGATTACTTGCATTTGGGGATGGTGAGAGAGATTTCTAAGAGGATTTAATTGTTGAGAGTTTGAATTGATTTCAACTTTGTGATGATAAAATCTTGCTTTCATTTTTTTTGTGCTAATGTGTTAACAATTTGAAATCTTGAGGACAAGATTTAATGCAAGTGTGAGGGTGTGTTAACATATTTTCATCTGCTCTTGATGCCTCAAACAAGGATTTCCTCCACTCTTGGATCATTGATTCAGGAGCCACTGATCACATGACTAATTCTTCTAAACACTTTGTCTCTTATAGTCCATGTCCTAGTAATAGGAAAATAATTGTAGCCGATGGATCAATAATGACCATTGCAGGTCAAGGAGATGTTTCTATTAACTCTACCCTTGTTCTGAGAAATGTCCTCCATGTTCCTAAACTTTGCACTAGTCTTATATCTGTTCAAGAGCTTGCTACTGACTCCATTGTCTTTGTCATTTTCTCTTCAAACTCTTGTATTCTTCAGGAGCAAGAAACGAAGCAGATGATTGGACTTGTTAAGGAAAAGGATGGACTTTACTTCTTTGAAGAGTCTGGTGAATGTGGTAGAGCTAAGAGTCTTTCATCTTCCTCTTTTCAATCCAAAAGTATCTTGTCAAATGAGGAACAAATTTGGCTTCAACATCGTCGTCTTGGACATCCTTCTTTTAATGTTTTGAAAATTGTTTTTCCTTCTTTGTTTAAGAATGTGTCCATTGAGTCTTTACACTGTGACATTTGTGAATTTGCAAAACATAAGCGTTCTTCATATCCTACAAGTAATACTAGAACTTTTGTTCCTTTTGAGCTAATTCACAGTGACATTTGGGGTCCATCTAACATTTCTAACATCTCAGGATTACGATGGTTCGTGTCCTTAATTGATGATTGCACTCGTGTGACTTGGATTTATTTGTTAAAACAAAAGTCTGATGTGAGCTCTGTTTTCCCACATTTTCACAATATGATTAAAACACAATTTGGAGCTCAAATAAAAAGGTATAATGCCAAAGATTTTTTCAACCAATCCATATCCACATTTTTTGAAAAACAAGGGATTCTGCATGAGTCATCTTGTGTCAATACTCCCCAACAAAATGGAGTTGCTGAAAGGAAAAACAGTCATCTTCTTGCAGTCATAAGAGCATTGTTGTTCCAAACAAATGTGCCCAAACACTTTTGGGGTGAAGCTGTTCTAACAGCAACACATCTCATTAATAGACTCTCAACTCAAGTTCTTGGTTCAAAGAGTCCTATAGAAGTTCTCACCCATTTTTATCCTAATTTTAATGCATCAAATGGTCTTATTCCTAGGATTTTTGGGTGTGTTGCATTTGTGCATGTGCATTCTCAGCAAAGGACCAAACTTGACCCACGAGCTCTTAAGTGTGTGTTTGTAGGATATTCTTCTACTCAAAAAGATACAAATGTTATCATCCTCCTTCAAAGAAGTTCTTTGTTTCAGCAGATGTGACTTTTTCTGAGTCTGAGTCATACTTTGGTAGTTCTATTAATAATGATCAAGAAAATGAACAATTTTCTGATGATATTTTAGAAACTAAATTTCAAGAGCTTTCAAGACTACAATCTGATTCTAGTCCATCTTTAGAGGTTCCACAATCACTTGACTCTACTCATTCACCACTGCGTTACAGTAGAAGGAAAAGGAAACCTCAACTGGAGCAAGTTCAATCATCTGAACCAGTTAATGAAGAACTTGAAATTACTCCTGAAAATACAGAGGTACCTTCATCTCCTTCTAATATACCTGAGAACTCTACTGTTTCTACTGATGATTCTGATTTACCTATTGCTTTAAGAAAAGGAGTTTGAAGTTGTAGTAAACGTCCTTTATACCCTTTATCTTCATTTCTTTCATATGACAAGTTGTCTTCCAACCACAAAGCTTTTCACACTAATCTCCAGTCCATTCCAATACCAAAAACCTTAAATGAGACATTGGCAGATGATAATTGGGTCAAAGCAATGAAAGTTGAAATGGAAGCTTTGGAGAACAACATAACATGGGATCTTGTTCAATTACCCAAAGGAAAGAAGCTTGTTGGATGTAAATGGGTCTTCACACCCAAATACAATTCCGATGGCAGCTTGGAACGATATAAAGCAAGATTAGTTGCTAAAGGTTATACTCAAACCTATGGAGTTGATTATGAAGAGACATTTGCTCCTGTTGCAAAAATGAATACCTTTCGAATTTTATTGGTCTTGGCTGCCAATCAAGGTTGGGATATGTTGCAGTTTGATGTGAAAAATGCATTCCTGCATGGAGACTTGAAGGAAGAAATCTATATGGAAGTCCCACCTGGTTTTTATTCTCAGGTTGCTCCCGGTACAGTGTGCAGACTCAAGAAAGCACTTTATGGCTTAAAGCAATCACCAAGGGCTTGGTTTGGGAAATTTACAAAATCTATGGTTCGCATGGGATATAGACAAAGTCAAGGTGATCACACTTTGTTTATTAGACATTCATCTTCAGGGGGAGTGACAATTTTACTTGTTTATGTTGATGATATCATTGTCATAGGAAATGACATAGCTGGAATTAATTATCTTCGAAGACAGTTGATGAAAAAGTTTGCCATTAAGGATTTAGGCAGACTTAAATATTTCTTGGGTATTGACGTTGCTCATTCCAAACAGGGCATCTTCATATCTCAACAGAAATATATTCTTGATCTTTTAGCTGAAACGGGTAAACTGGGGTGCAAACCTGTGGATACACCTATAGAACAAAATCACAGGCTATGTGAAACAGGTAGAAGATCTCCAAAGTGGAGAAAGAAGAATAAGTCCAGTACGCCACCAAAAGATCCTCCAGTTGACAAAGGATCCTATCAAAGGCTTGTTGGAAAGTTGATTTATTTGGCTCACACAAGACCTGATATTGCATATGCAGTTAGTGTAGTGAGTCAGTTTATGCACTGTCCAAAAACTTCACACTTACAAGCTGCTCATCGAATACTTCACTACTCGAAAGTTACCCTAGGTAAAGGGATTTTATTCAGAAGGGGGAGAAAACTAACAATTGAAACATACACTGATGCTGATCATGGAGGTGATCTTGATAATAGAAGGTCTACAGCAGGATATTACACCTTTCTTGGTTCAAATCTTATCACATGGAGAAGCAAGAAGCAAACTGTGGACTCAAGATCTAGTACTGAAGCTGAGTTTAGAGCAATGACTCTTGGAATTTGTGAATTGTTATGGATAAAGATCATTCTATCAAATCTAAGGATTCACTGGGAAGGCCCAATGAAGCTTTACTGGGACAATAAATCAGCTATTAATATTGCTCATAATCCAGTTCATCATGATAGAACAAAATATGTTGAGATTGATCAACACTTTATCAAGGAAAAGTTGGAAAGTGGTTTGATTTGCACTCCATTTGTACCATCAGAAGATCAATTAACAGATGTTCTCACAAAAGGGTTGTCTGGCGAGCAGTTTCAGAATATAGTATCCAAGCTGGGAATGGATGATATCCACTCTCCAGCTTGAGGAGGAGTGTTAAATGATGAATATTCTAGATTGTAATATTATGTTCTGATGTGTGAATGCTCTAGTATATATGTATGTTCTAGAGAGTGTCTAGAGAGTGAGTAGTGTATGTTTTAGAGAGTGTGAATATTCTAGAGAGTGAGTAGACACATATGTATAAATAGGTTATGCCATACTTGAGAATAATTAATCAGAAACATTTTTCCTCACAGTTTTGTCACTTCCAAACAATAGAGTAATGTAAATCAAAATGATCTCAAGCCCCAAGGGGACCAAGATTGAATCAAGCTCATCCATGACATAAAGTGAGTTTGACTGATCCATTTAAGTAAAAAGTTGAGCTTAAAAAGGTGAAGTCGCTAAAACAATCAAGTTGACGCAGAAACTCAGATCCAAGACTTCTACAGTTGACTCATGAGTTTGACATTTAATTTGATCCTTATCTTGCCCTTCTTCGGGTGTAGGAGTAGGACCATCTTTGAGCTGAGGAGTTAATGATAAAAGTTGAAGAAATTAGCAATTGACTCTCTAGTTTAATTTTTTGTTCAATTAAGTGAAAAAATAGTTTTTATTTAACTTGACAAAGGGGACCAATATGTAGTACTCTATTTGGTATAGTACTTAATGTATGACGTAGCTATTTGATATATAAATGATAATGATCATAAATATTGGACCCCTATGGTCAAAAAAAAAATATTGGACCCATTTATAATTTTCGTCACTTTTCTTAAAGTACCCATATCCCATCTCTCAACTATATATAACCAAATTAGAGAGATATAGAAGAAGGAAATTGAGGGAAAATGGAAAATTATCAAGATGTTTCAGAAAAACCATCTAACTTTTAGTATAGAAAAATAGTTAACATAATCAACTTAAGGAAATGGAGTATGTCATATATTTTTAGGATTGAATGGAGCGTGAGAAAATTAGATTTGTATTGAATGATTCCATTTTTATGTGCAAGTAATTTATTGAATACACTGTAAACTGTTTATGATTGACCCAATTAATGAAGCAGTGGGCTCACAGATTAATTGCATATCTATTTTTTTTAAAATGATAATTGAATATCTATTTGATTGATAATAAGTATTGAATTGAAGCCCAAGTGGATAAGCAACGACTTAAGTGGCATTAAATATTGGTTCATTATGCATCGACAGCATCGTTTACTTTCGCTTCATTACTTATCGAGATCTTCCTAGACAGGAACCAACTAGGCTTTCATTTTTAATTTTTTGAACAAATTTCTTCTCACACCCCAATAATGTAATTTTATCTTAGTAAATGCTATCACTTAAACATGTCTAAAAACAATTTAGGTCCCATAAAGATAATCTATAATTAGTTTTTCTAGGTTTTAATGATCATATTTATCGAGGACGTTTTAGTTGAGGATCAATTTCACCCCATAAGTTTACAAAACATATCAATTTCGTCATACCGTTAAACATTGTTAATTTTGATCGTTAAATAAGAGATTGATTTGTCATTTTGATCGTTAATTTATGAGATCTAAATATACATATGATTGATTCTCCCAGGTCATATTTTTGAAGAGTAAGGAACCAGGCCAGTTGCTGTTGAAATTCTACTTTGAGCAATCTAATTTCTTTTACAATTTTCATCAGGTGAGTGCCTGTACCAAACATTACACTCAATTATAGAGTAGCACGTTTGAATTAGATAGACACGCGTGCTTGGTCCTTAAAAATTGAATAGTATTCATCTACCACCGCACATTCTCATTGAATATATATAGTCCCATATTTTCTGTGATTTACCTCTAATTGCCATTAACAATTGTCTCCATTACACATGTTACTTTATTTTACTTTATTCATGCACTTCATATAAGTGACCAATAACATAAAAAAATTAGGTGACAGTATTACTTTACAAGGGAAGCAAATAAAAAGAACAAAACATTATATATTAGTCCTATAGTTGCACTGATTGGCTGTAATTTTTCAGGAGAAATTTCAGAAAACAAAACAAAATGCAAATTGAGAGCAAGAAAACCCAACCCCAAATGCTATTGATGGTTTCTTTATGTCTTAGATGACATTTCTTTTTTGGCACTGCAAATTTAGTATCCTACCCTACATGTCTTTCCTTCAAGCCATCCAAGGGATAATTCCCTATCCGTTTTATTAATGCATTAAGGACTGTCCCCTCAGAATTTCTTCTATTGCTTTATATCATCTCCGCTCAAGAATCACGTCGAGCTACCTTCATGTTTAAAACCATACGGATTAGACAGTCCTTTCACAGGAAATCAATCCCCAAAAGGAATTGTTGTGCGGGTGGGTTTCTCACAAAAATATCTGCTTGGAATTTGTCATTCTGGTTTGGGAGCAAATTTTTACATGAAACTACTGCATCAAGCACTTCGATGTGAAACATACTTACTATTGAGTGATTAGTATACCAAGGCGCAAGTCCTCCTCTATCATCTTTGTAAAGCACTAATATTTCTTGACATCAGGAACATATCTTCTTTAGATGGAAAAAGCATTTTCCTACCTCATCTCCTTTTTACCTCGTTGTTTGAGCCCATGTTCATCTGGATTGTATCAAGCGGTTTGCATAATGTTGAGCAAACTGTTTCCTTTTTATCTGAGAGGTCATTATCATTCTTGCGTATTAACTTGGACTCGCACGATGTCCTTTATCATGATGTTCATAGGTTACTGCAATCCTTTACAATCTTATACATTGTGCCATTGGACCATTCAACACTGGTCCAATTTAATTAAATGCAATCTTTCTATGGATTCTTTTCATGATAATTGTGTAATTTAAATTCTTTTGACTCGTATTTTAATATTTAATTAATGACCTTTTTTTTGAAAAGATATAAGCAAGCATATAGGGAGAAACAGATAGCAAAAAAGTAAGTTTATGTGTCTGCGTAATTTTTTAGTTTAAAAAGTTGAAGAATTGATTCTCGATGGATATATTATTTTAAAATATTTAATTGTTTTATCGTCTTATTAAACTCATATACATTATCGCACACTACTTTTGAATTTCATAATGAATTAATTGCTTTTGGGTAAAGGTGTAAAAATGGGTTCAAACTATTACGCCAGGAGCACGTAAGGGTAACAAGTATTTCCGGACTCAATTCTAGGACTGAAGAATAAATATTGGTTCAATATAGGTAACGCCGTTTAGTTTGACCGACGTTGACCGTTAAAAGCTGACGTGGCGAGGGAAATAAATTTTTTTGCTGACGTGGTGTGCTTATGTGGCAGTTATTTTTCTGAGTGTGTGGGGCCCACATTATTTTTTTAATGGATGGAGTCTTTTTTATTAATTTAAATGATTTAAATAATGTGGGCCCCACACACTCAGTAAAATAATTGTCACATAAGCACGCCACATCAGCAAAAAAATTTATTTCCCCCGTCACGTCAGCTTTTAACGGTCAACGTCGGTCAAAATAAACGACGTTACCTATATTGTACCAATATTTATTCTTCAGTCACAGAATTGAGCCAGAAAATACTTGTTACCCCTACGTGCTCCTGGTGTAATAGTTTGGACTCATTTTTGCACCTTTACCCATTGCTTTTTTAATAAGAGAATTACTACAAACTCAACCATAGCAAAACGAGTGTTATCAAACTGTAATGAATACAATTTTATATAGAGAGAGAAATCTATCAATCATGTTTTAAGAGACTACGAGAGCTCACAAAGAGTGCGGGGTTATCATTAATTAACCATATTTTTTAATGATGATTTGCAAGTGTGGGTAAGATGAATAGGGACAATAATCCTAGTTCAAGGAACCCATCAAGGTGGCCTTGGCATTGAGTATTTTGTTTAGTTTGTCGAATTTGTGAAATAACCAATGTAAATTTTTTTTTAAAGAAGCTATGACACTCTGAAAGCCATGGTGCAGTGATGCATCTATAATCCTTTCGACGAGGCGTATTATTATCACTTTAAAATCAAATCTTTCATATACTGGACCAAGAATAATTCTGTTGCCATCACTTCCTCCAATAGGTTTTGTGAGAGTTGATGTGGATGGATCAATTGTTCATCAAAGTCAAGCAGCTTGCAAGGACTGGTGAGAGATGGCTATAAGGCTTGGTTGGTGGGATTATAAATACAACAGAAGTTTGGATATCTTTCTTTGATAAATAGGGTTAAATATCAAATGACCCTCGATCAATTTTTCTAAAAGAGCGAGCGCCTTCACCCTGAAAGTTTTTTTTAGAAGCAATTAAGCTTTTGAATTCAAATGTGTAGCAATGTCACCATTTCCTAAACTTACAGTTAACTTGACTGTTAGTTGCGACCATCATTGCTCACATGACAGCCACATATATTCTTATTTTTTCATCGCATCACCACATATATCCTTACGTTTTTTTAGAATTTTCCACAAAATTTAACTAGGTCTTATATTTAGGACCGAAGGAAGTATATTTTATCACCCAATTGTCAATAATACCTCTAGTCTCATTTCTTGGTTACTTTCATCGGAGAGCTTCAATCAAACTCTCCTTTATGGGCTACATACATCGTGAAGTCCTTTTTAAAGGTGTTTACTGGTGGCGTACTATTAGTAATTAAGTTTCAAAGTTAGGAGTGTTCTCAACTTTTAAGATCAATCATTGATACATTTCGAGGGTCAAGAAATACTTAGCAGCTTCCAAATATGCATAGGCAGAGAAAATCATTGGGCCTTCTCCATACCAAACTTGTGTGACGCTTCCCATAGCATAATTGAGCCTATGAACTTAGTTTCTTTTGTATTTTTCGGATCTTTTGTCTCTTTTGGATAATTGTATCCAAGGATGTATGCATACTATAGTTTATGCTTTTATGTTTTGGTTGGTATTAAGTTTTTAATTTTATATACTTTACACATTATATGTAACTTGTTGAGTCTCTTGTTATATGTAATCGGAAAATTTTGTTGTACTCTATTTTTATGAGTATAATTGTCGTTTTATCTAAAAAACAGAAATTTATGTCCCTACCTCTCATGTGATTTTGTTTTTATATGGAAAATCACATGGGCTTGCTTCAACTGATACATAGATCAATGGGCCGGGGATGAAGAGGGAGGACGAAATCGGCCAAGTGAGGAAAGTGAAGGCAGAGAACTCAAGGAGAAAAGCTGAAAAAACTAACTTTTCCCAAACCCAGCTTTTGGAACCCCAAACTCTCAGAATAGTTTATCTGAAAAAACGGAGTGTTTGGCAAAATTTGAGTGAAACCTAGGTTTAGTCCTTCAAAATAGCTTTTTTGAAGTATCCAAACAGGCCCTAGACCTACCAACTTCTTCAATGAAATCAGTCCGCCAAAACCGAGAGAAGCTATCATAAAAATATGCAATAGTTCAGAAACACAATAATTGCATCACATATTGGAAAAAAGTAGGTTTTTTTTACATATATACTATAGGGAAAAAACAAATTTACCAATATGCTACACCAAAAAACATATTTACCAATATGCTATATATATGGAAATCGTTCTTGGGAAGAATGACTTCTAAAGTCGTTCTTGGCCAAGAAAGATTTTCATATATCCCTACGTGTATCCCAATGCGTGAGCAAAAATGTTACTCCATCCAGTCCTCGTTATAAGTCACAAATTAATTTTTCTCACATACCAATAAAATTGGTTAGATGCATTTAGTCTGTCCTAAAACTCAAAGAATTTCCAATACTAGCCCCAATTATTACACTTATTTCCAAAACTATTAACTGTTACTCTCTATTGTTACTTCTACTAAATATGAGTATATATGAAAAAAAATAATTAATGCACACTGGAAACCATGAAGTGACTTATAAAAAAGACCAAGAAAAATTGGTAGTTGGTGATTTATATTAGGACTTATTTAACCTCGAACTATCACATCATATTTATGTAGCTTAATTAGAAGTAAACATATTAAACAAATATCTTCTTTAGTTTTCTCTATTTTCGTTACTATCATTAGAAAAATTAATGTTATATAAAACAAAAATAATGATACAATTTAATAAAGTGCATATTAGTTTAAATTTAAAGAGCATATAAATGAAAACTAATAACCAAATTTACAAAAAAAATTGGTTCACTTATTATTTTTTAAAAAAATAAAGTGCATATTATATTAAAATCATTGGGCCTTCTCCATACCAAACTTGTGTGACGCTTCCCATAGCATAATTGAGCCTATGAACTTAGTTTCTTTTGTATTTTTCGGATCTTTTGTCTCTTTTGGATAATTTTATCCAAGGATGTATGCATACTATAGTTTATGCTTTTATGTTTTAATTTGGTTGGTATTAAGTTTTTAATTTTATATACTTTACACATTATATGTAACCTGTTGAGTCTCTTGTTATATGTAGTCGGAAAATTTTGTTGTACTCTATTTTTATGAGTATAATTGTCGTTTTATCTAAAAAACAGAAATTTATGTCCCTACCTCTTATGTGATTTTGTTTTTATATGGAAATTGATTGTTGTTATGCGATGAATCCTTTTCAATGATTTTTTTTATTATTTGAGTATTTTTAATCTCAATAAAATAATATTTCATCTAGCCGCTTAGATTACCATTTTTTTAGTATGGGTTCGTGGACACTTGAAAATAAATTTATCCAAAACAAATTTTAAAAAAAATATAATTCTCATAAAAAGTAAAGACATAATTGTGATTGAAACATTCTGATGACATCAGATTAAATCCCAGATTGACATAGATCATAAAGGTAAACAAAGTAGGACCTATCTCGTTTTTTTTTAGTTTTCAATTTGACATCTTAGGCCAGCCCTATGTACTGGAAACTCAATAGGCTCATACTAATCCAAATCCGCATTGAAGTCTTCACTTAAGGTAAAATGTTAGCTAAGAGGCAGACAACATTCTCACAATTAAATATGAAATTTTAACACGGTCCAATAATGGATTTTTTTTGAGGTTATCTTTTCGCAAAATTATTCCCACTCTCAATAATAAAATTTTATCACATTAAAATGAAATAGCATTTTGGTTTCCTAAAGTATCCTACTCGCATGTCAAGTGAGACAAATCAATCTTTTTTATTGTTCTGCAGTCCCATGTAGGTAGGGTTGCACAAAAGCCCGGCGGTCGGATTGACCCGTCATGACCCGACCTGGTCCAATGCTAATAATGGTCCGTCACAATGTGGCCCGGAACAGTCTTATTAGGACGTGACTGACCCGACCATCTAGTACAACATGACCAAGATATATACTCCATGATCAACAGGACAACCCAACCCATTATTTTATTAATTTTGTAAAAATATTTTAATTTATTAACACAGTCATCACACTATTCCATAATTACTTAATTAGTTATTTAGTTTAAAATAATTTATTACACTTTTTTCCCACATAATTCATTGATTTATTTAAATTTTAAAAAGTGTATTTTTTATTTTATTGTAAAATAAACTTTGGGATCAACATGGTTCTTCATGTGACCCTGTTGTCATGTTCGGCCCGATCTCTGTGTCGGGTCAAAAAGGACATGAACGAGCCTTAAGTCAAAAAATCTAAATCGACAATTATTTAGAACAGGACCAGGGCATATAAATGACTCGGTCCTGTCGGTCATTTGTGCACCTTACATATAAGTAGACAGTTGACTATGAGTTGCTCCATTCACTAAGGTTAATCTTTCAACCACTTGCTTACAAGACGGAAATACTTACCATTCACGTAAACCCATCATGTTAAAATAAAATATGTTTTTAGAACCAGTTTTCTATTTATCTTTTATTCCTTTTTTTAGGCTATCTAAATCTCATCTTTATGATCTAAATTCATATTTCGAAAGTAACAAAATATTTTAATAGATATATAATTTAAAATCAAATTTAAATCGCCGAGATAGAATATATATATAATCTAAGTATGCTTAAGGTTCCCCATGAATGACACAAGAAACCATTTCCATGGCCAAGGGACTAGTGACCTGATAGTTAGAAATGTGAGATAAGGCATCTCCCCGCCTTCAAGGTCCTGAGTTCAATACTTAGCGCGCCCTACCCGGGCAAATTCCGGATTAGTCGGCACTCAAAGAGTGTTAGATATCGGAGGTTCTAAGAAAAAAAAAAAAAGAAACCATTTCCATGTTAAAATCTTCAGCCTTGAGGAATCTATTTGCTTGTATTTTCAGAAGGCGAGTGCATGAAGCAGACATTATACTCAATTATAGAGTAGACGTGTGTGAAATCATATCCATGAGGGCTTGGTCCTAAAATTGAAGACATTCATCTACCACCGCACATTCTAATTGAATATTGATGATTATTTGCTTTGCAATCTACCTCTAATAGCCACTAACAATTGTTTCCATTACACATACTACTTTCCTTGTAACTTTTGATAACTCATGCTTTTCACATAAGTCATTGACATAATTACAGGCTAATGAGAAAAATGGAGACAGTCTAACCTTAAAAGGGAAGCTATTATAAAGAACAAAATTTTGTGTTGACCCTATAGTTACAATGATTGGCTATAATTCTTCAGAAGAGATTTCAGAAAACCAGCAGATTGAAAAGGAAAAGAAGAAATAGGATCCAACCTCAAGTGCTATTGATGATTTCTGTTCTAGGTGACCTTAGCACTGCAAAATTTAGTACCTTACCCTACATGTCTCTTTCCTTCGAGCCATCCATGAGATAAATCCCTATCTGTTTTATTGAGGCCAATCATTCTGGTTTGTAGGGAAATTTCCACCCTCCCAACAAAAAAGAAATTTAAGCATTGAACCTTCTAACTTCACCTAACTTCTCATTAAGGAGTGTCCCCTCAAAATTACTTCTACAGCTTTGTACTTGGAAATAACCTGTCATCACCGCTCAAGAATCATTTAGCTTCCTTCATAATTAAATCCATTAGGATTAGACAGTCCAATCAAAGAAATTAATCCCCAAAAAAAGGATTGGTTGAGCAGATGCGTGTATCACAAAAATATCCGGCCTGGGATTTTTCACTTCTGATAAGGACCCAAAATAATTAAAACCTCAACCTTTTTTTCAAAACTATCTCCCATGACTCGTCTCCTTCACTACAAAATTCCAACCATAAGCTCAAATAAGAACTTCTATAATGAAAACATGCAGCAGAACAATGAACTTTGAAATAGTTCTTCTTATCAAAATCTTAAAACATGAAACATTTAGATAAAACTACATACATATATACATACAGCAGAGGGTATATCCAAATTATTCACCGAGATCCCAAAACGAGAAGATGTAGCCCCTCTGTACAAAAATACAAGAAACTAGAGTTTAATTTGATTCTTATCTAGAGCACAAGTACTAAAGAAACCTGTTCAAAGAACTTCCTCCACGTAAGGCAGATAACAAGAACATAATCTGTTCATCATTCCCATCATATTCTACCTGATTCTGAAGCTCACGGTACTTAGCCACAACATCATCTGGAAGAACTTTGTTCCTGCAAAGAGGGCAGGTAGCCAAATATTGCTGCAACCACTTGTCCAAGCAATCTCTATGAAATGTGTGTTTACATTTCAAGTTCCTCACCTTTTCCCCTTCCTGGAATTCACATAAGCACACCCTGCACTCTCCACCTTCCTGCCTCAATCTCTTGGTAAAACAAATTGTAAGGTTCTTCTGTTCAATGAGTTTGAGATATTGTGTGGTTGTAATCGGCCGTGTTTCTGATCTGAGCTTCTTGATAAGGAGCATGAGTTGTATTAGAAGAAGAGCCAACAGGACAATAGCCTTGGTGCAAAGTTGAGAGAATATCTCAGAGAGAGCCATCATGGCTTTTGGTAAGAAACTCCTAAATGCAATTTGATATTTTATAATAAAACAGCCGTTGGTGTTGGTCTAATCGCACGTTCATCCCCCAATATTGTTTCCATTAGATGCATATATTAATACAAGGAAATAAGGCCCATCAGTTATGACTCATCAAATTAAGCAGGTAACAAGATGCAAGGAAAGAGAGTTATCAGTTAATTAATGTTTGAAAATATTGATATCTCTGGTCCCATATCAAGTCAAGCAGCTAAAAGTGGACAATTCTTTCTAAAGTCAGCTTTTTAAGATTGAGAAATCAGAGTTGGAAAACTAGTAGAAATTGATATAACTTTTTACAATCCATTCCAAATGATAAGACTAAAAGGAGGCCAGTGAAATTAATATTTAAATACATAATTGAAGGCTATGCAGGGCGGCTGGCTGTTACACCAATGAAGTAGCTGGTGAAATCTATCAAGTCAAAGGGGTAAGTAAAGAATAGCTCTTGTTAGGTGAACAGGTAAAGATTCAGTGCATGCATAACAGTTCATTTGAAATCATCGTTTGGTCCTAATTATAAGAGATCAAGTTGATTTTTATAAAGAAACTAAGGACATAAAGTACAGCACTTTCAATCATTTATAGTCTAACTACATTTATACGTGTATGTATATATGAAAGTCGTATATGTTACAATTTGAGATTCAGTGCATGCATAACAGTTCATTTGAAATCATCGTTGGGTCCTAATTATAAGAGATCAAGTTGATTTTTATAAAGAAATTAATGACATAAAATAAAGCACTTTCAATCATTTATAGTCTAACTATATTTATACGTGTGTGTATATATAAAAGTAGACTATGTTACAATTTGACCTTAGGATCGGGGGAGTATTAAATTCCTAGTGAGAGACAAATAAAATTAAATTAATTTTCAATTCTGATGGAAAAAATAAACATGTGGAAAAATCTCAGTGGCAAAAATTTAAAATAAGTACCAAAGATAACGTCAAAGCATCTTCCTGTGACTGTGAGGTAGGCCTCCAGGTTTGTTCCATCCAACTTCTGCTTGCAAAAAAACAAATTGCAAAAGCAAAGTTTGGTAAACCTGATTTGACTCACCCATATGAGCTGCCAAACACAGCAAAAAAAAAAAAGAAGGATCTGAAACACAATCATGAAGTTTCATATTCAACAGAGCATAGAAAAAAAGGCAACAAATCCAATTTTGCTTTTTTGAGTAATGACATCAGTGAATCTAGAAGATGAATAGCTAAACTAAATCTTACTGTTTATATAACAGAGCAGAAAAAGCAAAACATAGTTTAAGTAGGAAGATACGTGGAATCGGATATGTTGCACAGATTAATCCGAAGAATGAAACATGATTTTGATTGTACGAGGAAATGGAAACTAAACACCTTCAAAGAAGAAGTTCAGAATTCCAAAGTAGATATAAGAACATTGCGAGTCGGTGGCGCCGCTTCACCGAATGTACAACTAAAGTGAACTAATAAATACTCGCTGGCCTCCATTATAATACGTCCAAAATATAAAATCCAATTGATTTTTTTTTAGAGGTTAAGGTTGCAATATAGGTTAATAAATTATGAAATATTTGAAATATTTTTAGATTATCCATTAGTTTATAGGTAAAATAAATTAGTCTAACGAAAAAAGTAAATAAATCAATTTAAAATTAACTTATTTTGCTTTTTTATAAGATTTTCCAAAAAAGTCAATTAGATTTATATTTAGGACCGGAGGGAGTATATATTAGGAGCCAAAATTTAAATTGTTTTGGTCCATAATATAAGAGTTGATTTCACATATTTAATGTGTTTTTTTCCTATTTTACCTTTAACTCTCTTTCATATTTATTAATTATTAATGCTTATGTATTTTTCTCTCTTAAAAGTATCATAATAAATATGTATAATATTGGAAAAGAAGTAATAACTCCAGACATCTAACTAATATTTACATGTTTTCTTATGAAGCGTTTTTTTAGCTGTTAACTCTTATATTAGAGGGTGGAGTGAGTATTACATAAGTAGTCTCTTTTTAACCATAAAGTGTGACCAAAACTAGTAGTACATCTTTTACAACCTTTCTAGAAGTATGAACTATGAGGGGCTAAGGTTGGGCCGCGTAGGTTGACAAGCCCATTTCCTCTGTTTTTGTAAACGACACCAGTTTTTTTATTGAATTAATTTATCGTTATCTAGCTATATTAACAACGACCTAAACAACCAACAAACATTGAGTAAGTGTTAAGACAACTGAAAAAACCCCAAGAGAACGTGAGTTGGAACATTGGAGAAGTGATTGTTGAGAAGGGTTGCCACGTTTGCTGCAAAACATCTTATGTGTGTGTTCCTATCATAAACTCTGCTCTAGATTAATCGATTGCCCGATTATAGGATGCCAAATGCTCAATACTGGATACTGAGAATCTGAGTTTGGGGCCTTTTGGCCCCATCTTCCTGTTGTTAGTAAAATAGAAACGGCCTAATACTATTTTAGCGAATGTTAATTTAGAATGGAAAAAATATCATTTCCACTAAGTAATTGTGTGTGTGTGTGTGTGTGTTATTGGTCGAAGACGAGATTGTTGGTTTAATTGGAAGGAGCAATAGACAATTGATCTGAATGGTAGTTTTAGGCCGATTTTTATGGCATAGAGTATTTGGAGATTTTTAGGAAAAGTTTAAAAATTATTATTGCAGACCTTTTGAAATCATTCGAAGAATGATATTGACGGTTTAATAATTAGGACAAATCTCATTTTCATAGTAGTTTTCGGGAATAAGACTGGACATCTTGAGAAGGTTTGAAAGAATTTGGAAAACCACACCCATTACACGGTTTGAAAGAAACATAGGCATGCTACTAGACGAGCACGGTGCTATTGAAAAATTTAACACAGATTTTAGAAATATATTTAGTTGATCAGAAAAACTTTGAGCATTGGAGTATTTGATTTCTTGTCTTAAAACAGTTTTCTGCCCCTAAAGCTAGAAATTAAAACTGTAAACGCTTCAAAATATTCTTAAATATGATTTATTCATGGAAATATAATTCCCTTTAAATATAATGTTTGTCTTTTTTGTCTATAAAATTAAAGAAGAGTCGTAAATAAAGCACTCTATTTTCATTAATGAAAAATATGTTGGTAGTATAGACTATTTTTTCATAATTAATCTCACCATTTTTTAGTTGTTTTCTAAATTGATTCAGTCATATTTCTTACTCCCCTTGTTCCTAAATATAGTTAGGATAAATTGGTTCTTTTATTTATAATTTTTTTTGCTCTAATTTATCTAAAATTATTTTTAAAAAATCAACCACCGTGACACCTTTCATCACAAAATTTAATCATTTAGGAATAATTAATAAAATATGATAACTATACCTATTTTGATATTTATTTCCATGCATGTCCTATTTTGTCCAAATTAATTATGATAAATTCATTTTAGCACAAAACGTATGATAAAATCCTTAAAAGTGACACTAGCTGTGAATGCGCTTAGCTTTCAATTATTTGGGCCTCTAATAACATTAATCAATCCCGAGAGCAATCTCCTCTCATGACTACATTTGAATAATATAAAGGCAGACATGGCTACAATATGCCTAATTAGTTGTTAGATAACTTCTTTTTCATATTCTATTTATAAGAGACAAATAAAAATAATAAACGATAAATATATCGTGGTTTCTTCTTTATTATCAATAAAATTTTCCAATCAAACTGTTTACATGTTGGGAAATTTTAGTAATAAGGCATTTTAAAAAAAAATATGGTGGTCTGGCTATAATGTAAATCATTTTCTGGGAAAATTCTTCTATGGTCAATTTATATAGTAATTCATTTGAAAGTAAAAAAAAATGCTTAAATGGGTTCTTCACATATAACCGCTCTTCCTTAGTTTCAGTAAGGGAGTTTTTTTTCTTATCAGTAAGGGAGTTGAAAGCAACTTATATTTGAAACCAAAATGTTGGTTGATGCAAAACAACCCATTGTTCTTTATAAATTGGTTCAAAGAGTATACTACTTACTAGGTCGTTGTTGATATATATATCGTCATTTGTGTTGTCTTTGTTTTCTTAGTGGGGTTAGGTTTTCCAGCTCTAAGAATCACATGCTTCTCATAGAGCTTGCTAAAGAAATATTTATATGTAACACGAGGTCACATGATTGTGCCTTTCTCTCTCTCCAAGAAGAAGCATGTGCTTCTTTGAAGAATATGGGGAGAGAAGCAAAGGAAACGGCACCATTTTATTAGTTGTGGGTTATGTTCAATCAAATATATACATCTATCATCAATCAATCAATATATACTGAAAAACTCTTCCACCAAACACTGTTCATATATACTGAAAATTTGGTTAAAAAAAATTTTCACCCGATATTTTAGTTAAAAAAATTTGGCATATATTTTTTTAGTGTAAATTTGGAAAAAAATGTTTAAAAAAGTTAAAAAATTTGTTCATGAGCAAATTTTTAGTGCAGTGATTGACATTCTCTATTACTATTGTATGTGATTGCTTTCTTGTGCGAATTTATTTTGGCAATGTATTTTTACTTTCTTGGGCTAATTTATTTGGGTCACATTTTTTTTGGTCTGACTTTTCCTTAAAGATTTATATCTTTAGTGTTGCTATTATGATGATCTTTTTGGCCTAATATATATCTGCAAATGTTTTATTTTGTCTTTTTTTTACCTAATAAACCTTGAAACTTTAGCAAGACACAACTCAAATGAATAGGAAATCCATAATGTTTAAAGGAGAAAGTCAATAGCTTTCTTTGTGATGACTCACCATATTTAGTGGTTTTTAGGAAATATTTTATTGTATTTGGAGAGTCATTAATTATATAAATAAGTGATTTTGTTATGAATTGGAAAGAAAGTAATTTGAGGATTATATGAGTCATTCTTTTGGAAAATATGAAATTTAATTGAAATAGGAAACTTAATATATTAAAAGAAATATTTTGATGAGAAGTTTCCTATTAATGAGATTATGTGATTGAGTTATTGTGATTATTTCCTATTTCTTTCTCTTCATGAATGCAGATTTAATGAAAAAGGAAATAAAGAGAAAGAGGTTGATTTGATTATGTGCATTCATCATACAAGAAAAGGAAAGAAAAGAAACTTAACATGCAAGGCAAAGGCAATATGGTGTTGGACTATTTTATTATAAATATACACATGCAATTGAGGAGAAGAGGAGGCTTGGTCATAATTCTTCCTATTTCCTAAAGCCTAGAGGAGAGGCTGGTTACAATTCTTCCAATTCCTAAAGCCTGAAGAGTTATTCACGAGCAAGAAAAAAAATTGAAGGCGTGGCTGAAGAGAAGGACCGAAACACACACGCATAGGAGCTAGAAAAGGAAAGGAAGCAGCTTGCACACATACACATAGGCGGCAGTTTTTGTCTCTTCCTAATTGAGAACACACGCACGAGGAAGGAAGGAAGATCAAATTCTAACTTCTTTGGCGGACACATCATAGTTGGGAGAAGCTGTTGTCCTTGGGTATTGCTACTAAAACGTCCTTTGTCCATATGCTTTCTTGTTATGAATATTATTGGGAATGATTTGATAAACATGTGTGGCTAGTTTCTTTTACAACCTAGAGTACTATGAACTTGTTTGTAACTTAGTATTTTATTTCTCACTATTTAGTCATGGTTAATTTGATTTAGTTTATTTAATCTTGCTATTATTGATTAACTTGTTTAGTGCTTGATCACCATTAGACATGTTTAGGGAATTTAGAATTGGACTCGAAAGAGGGAATTTTAAATAGACCATGAGATTAAATAGTGTAGGATTGGATTTTTTTCTGATTTGCGACTAGGATAGGAATATACCTAGAAGCCCTACATAGTCACATTAGAGCGGAACCGTTATAAATTGGCCTAGTAAATTAGTGCAAGACATTGTATAATTAAGCTAGGTAAGGATGTAAGTGGACCGGAAGGCATTTATAGACACTAGTACTCTAAATTAGCTAGTTGAATTAATTCATAATTAATTAGTGGGAATAAAATCTAAGAAGCAGATAAGGGATTAGTGGCTCTAGGTTGTTCTTTTGACTCGTGAATTTCATCTGTGTGAATATTTGTTTTATTTTATTTGCTTAGATATTAGGTAATTAAAATCAATTTTCTTTTATTTACTCAACTTGAATGAAAATAGGAGGTCTAATGCCTAGTTATTAATTGTCTGAGTCTCTGTGGGATCGACCTTGAACTACCACTTTACTAAATTTACGATCCGTACACTTGCGGAGTTTTTATCAAAATTTTGGTAGCATCACTTTGGCAAAAGGTCACATATTTTTTTATGTAAATTTGCCTTATAGATTTATATCTTTAGTGTCACCATTATGATGATCTTTTTGATCTAATATATATCTGCAAATGTTTTATTGTGTCTTTTTATTTGCCTATCTTTCCTTCATGAACAGTGATTTGGTGGAATATAATATATTTTTTAAAACAAAAATTGCTTTTTTTTGTTTAAAAAAAATAATTATTATATGATTTTTTTCACTCGATATTTTAGTTAAAAAAATTTGTCATATATTTTTTTAGTGCAAATTTGTTAAAAAAAAGTTAAAAAATTTGTTCATGAGCAAATTTTTAGTACACTGATTGACATTCTCTATTACTATTGTATGTGATTGCTTTCTTGTGTGAATTTATTTGGGCTATGTATTCTTTACTTTCTTGGGCTGATTTATTTGGCTCACATATTTTTTTTTGTCTGAATTTGGGTCAGAGATTTATATCTTTAGTGTCGCCATTATGATGATTTTTTTGGCCTAATATATATCTGCAAATGTTTTATTGTGTCTCTTTATATATAATTGATTCTTTAATGTTTATGGTTCTTTAGATGAGCTCACTCACTCACTTAACCAAAGGTAATTATTTGAATGTCTTAAGAAATTTAATTTTTTTTTAGAAAGAAAAACTTAGTTATTATATGATTTTTTTCACCCGATATTTTAGTTAAAAAAATTTGTCATATGATTTTTTAGTGCAAATTTGTTAAAAAAAATTAAAAAAAGGTTAGAAAATTTGTTTATGAGCATGAGAGAGGTATTTCAATAGATTATAGTCTAAACTTTTGGAATATTAGAGAAGAGGGAATTGTAGTGACAATTGAAGAAGCACAAAATATAATATATGATAAAACATTAGTGAGATGTATTATTTTGGGATTTGGTGGAATTTTTTATTATTAATTTTTTATAATTTAATATATATTTATATTTATTTATTATATTATATTTATTATTTATTATATTATATTTATTTATTATATTATCATATTATTATTATATTTATATTTAATTATTATATTATTATATTATATTTATTATTTATTATTAGATTAAATATAATAATTATTTAATAATAATAAAATAATAATAATAATTATGATAATTAAATTAATTAATTAATTATTAATATTAATTATTTGCCACGTATTCTTTACTTTCTTGGGCGAATTTATTTGGGTCTCATATCTTTAAATCGCGCGAAGGGCGGGAAACCCAAATAATACATCTCACTAATGTTTTATCATATATTATCTTTGGTGCTTCTTCAATTGTCACTACAATTCCCTCTTCTCTAATATTCTAAAAGTTTAGTCTATAATCTATTGAAATATCTCTCCCATGCACCGCACGGGAGTTAACAAAACAAAAAATGTTGTTTACAAGGCGATGTTTTCAAATATCTAGCCAGTTATGTACAACAAATATTATTTTTGTAAAGCTAACATCTATTCAAATATGTGAAGATATTTTTGTGATTATTTAAATATGTAAATTTTTAGTGCAGTGATTAACATTCTCTATTACTATTGTATGTCATTGATTTCTTGTGAGGATTTATTTGGGCTATGTATTCTTTACTTTCTTGGGCTAATTTATTTGGGTTACATATTTTTTGTCATATATTTTTTAGTGCAAATTTGTTGAAAGAGAAGGTAAAAAAAAGTTAAAAGAAAATTTGTCATATGTTTTTTTAGTGCAGATTTGTAAAAATAAAAAGTTAAAAAAAAATTTATTCATGAGTAAATTATTTAATATTTATATTTATTATTATATTGATTATTTATTATTATTATTTATATTTATTATTTGGCAATTTTTTAATTATTTAATTGTTAATTATTTAATATATTTATTATATTATTATATTTATTACTTATTTTTTTATTTATATTTAATTATTTAATGATTTATTAGGGCTACGTATTCTTTACTTTCGTGGGCGAATTTATTTGTGTCACATATTTTTTTTTGTGTAAATTTGCCTTAAAGATTTATATTTTTAGTGTCACCATTATGATGATCTTTTTGACCTAATATATATCTGCAAATATTTTATTTTGTCTTTTTATTTGCCTATCTTTCCCGTGCAAACTAGAAGTTGTTCCATGTAGATATAGAACACAAAAAGAAGAGTTGTTTCTTCACATAGGGAAGATGTGTTCAGTTAGATTTAATTTCGATTTTCAATAGGACTTACAGAAAAATGGTCATTTGGTAATGTAAACTAGAAGTTGTCATTCAAATTTTCTTCCGTCTAAGGTTAAGGTTAGATAATAGTTTTTTTAGTTAATGCTAATTTTTAAGCAAAACCGCGCGGAGCGCGGGAAACACCCGTGCAACGCACGAGAGATATTTTTTTACCTTTTTTTTTTCCTTTTTTATCTTTTTTTTTAAAAAAACATTCAGTTATTATATGATTTCTTTCGCACGATATTTTAGTTAAAAAAATTTGTCATATATTTTTTTAGTGCAAATTTGTTAAAAAAAATGTTGAAAAAAGGTTAATTGGGTCACATATTTTTTTTTTAGTTTGCCTTAAAGATTTATATCTTTAGTGTCACCATTATGATGATTTTTTTGACCTATATAAAAGTGATCCACCAAATCAATGTTCATAACTCTGTTCATGACCAATGATTTGGTGGAATGTAATATATTACTTTTTTTAACTTTTTTTTAAATAAAAAATTGATTATTATATGATTTTTTTCACCCGATATTTTAGTTAAAAAAATTGGCCATATATTTTTTTACTGCAAATTTGTTAAAAAAATGTTAAAAAAGCGTTAAAAAATTTGTTCCCGTGCAAAGCACGGGAGATACCGCTAGTTTGTTTCAAAAAAAAAAATATATACACATCCATGTTTTCTATTCTTCTAATTTTTTTTATGTCATTTAATTATTTAACTTCTTTTGGTAAGACAACTTAAACACCAAGCGGGGTCCAATGATGAAACCTAACTATTTGACCCGTCATTATCTCCTATTTTTTTTCTAACTTGGACTGATTTATTTGGTGTTGAGTGGGGTAGATGTAGAAATTATTTTGTAAAAACAAAAATTAGATAAGGTGCAGTTTGTCATTGGCGGACTGGTTTTGAATGTCCAGTTTCAAAATTTGTAGCTTTTCAAGCCCCAATATGGCCCAAATCCATTACCCAGCACTTGACCCAACATCTATTACTATTTAGGTAAAATATTGGAGAAGAAATACATATTTAACTCCCCCAAAACATATACAAAATATATCCCTCATTCAATCGTCTCTCTCAATTCCACCTCCATCTTCATCCCATAACACCTAATCCTTGGTGATGGAGACCAAAGCATGAGGTTGGAGCTTCAACATAGTTCTCCAAGTTCTCTTACTCTCTCTTCCCTATGATTGAAGTTGTTTCTAAGATTCTAGGCTTGTTCATTCATTTGTTTATATGTTTAATCTTAATCTTTTGTTAGAGAGTGGTAGAAACAATTTAACCTTTAATTCCTTTTTGTTATATTTTGACAGTTGTGCTTCATACACTAGAACCTTTGTTTGAATATATGAATTTATGATTTTAAATGAATGTTTGAGTTAATATTATGTTCTAATTGAGGATTCTTGATTAGTGAATTGATTTTGTCAATTGACTGCCACAGGATGATTATGCTTGAAGTTTTCGAATTGTATGAGTGACATTATTAGACTTCAATTCTAAAACTTTGGTTCATTATTTGGGATTCCTGTAATGAATTAAACTCTTAGAATCAAATAAGTCAATTTGGAATTCTGGTTGTTGGATTATGAGCTCTTTGATTAGGGTATGAACCTTGTTATAAGATCGGGCTCATTTAAGGTCGTTGGATTATGAGCTCTACAATTGATAATTTCAATTGGATTTTTGCACTAAATCAACTTAGAGGAATTTGTATGTGAGATTCCAAAACTAATTCACCTAACCTATACCTATTTTAGAGGAATTCCTCTAGGGGATTTTCTAAATTAACCTATGAAATATTCTGTAACAATATTAAGAAGCAATGATTGTTAAGTGTTCATTTTATCAAACCTTACCATATCATCTCGTTTAATCCAAACCTCCTTGCCTCTAATCTCGATTTGTATATTTGAGCATATCCTACTTTCACCAATTTTTCATATTAAAATCAATTAAATTTATTTTCTTCTGATCAATTCAATTTTGTATTTAGTTTCTAGATTAATCATATTGTATTATAGGTTCCTAAGAGAACAATACCAAGAGATAGTTTTCACTATCCTTTTTTATCTATAATTTTGTCAAGGATGGGTCTAAGGCAACCAATTCTTCAATTCTTAACCTCCAATTTCGGTGTCCTTCGTTGACACAGTTTTTAGTTTGCTACATAGGCAAAACAATCAAATTAGTTTAGAGAGAGTTGGTTATTAAGGGCTTGTTTGGCAGTGAAAAAGGAGAGAAAGTGGCATGTAAATAATTGAAAAGTTAAAGGTTAATAACTTAATATGATCATTTACATATATCTAGGCTCACAAGTTTTCTCTCTCCATCTCACACTTTTCCTGGGCCCACAAACTTCACTTTCTAATTATTACCTCTACTTTTCATCCCTTACCCTTTCCAATTCTAATTCTTTACTTTCTTTCTTTCTACTAAACACACTCTAAGCTCACCAGAAACATAAAACAATGTGATAATCTCAAAAAGTCAACTCGAAAAATTTGACAACATCCTCCACGTGAATAATTGTGGAAATCCAGTAATTGGGGATATTCCACTATTTGGTCATAGAACCCGTAAATGCCTCTAAACTAAATATATATATAAAAAATCTGTGTGTGTGTGTGTGTAAGGCTTGCACCACTAAACAATTCATCTTTTCTACTTAGTGGGTATGCATGGTTCTATATGTGGCCAATGTTATACGCTCAAATACTTGATTTTCTTAATCGTAATTTATGTCATCCACTATATTTTGGACAGGTTGACCCAGGAGCTCTAAGAATAGAATACACTCTCTCCGGTCCTAAATATAAGACCTAATTGACTTTTTCTAGAAAATCCTTAAAAAAGCAAAGTAAGTTAATTATAAATTTATTTACCTAATTTTTCCCCTTAAACTAGTTTATTTTACTTATAAACTAATGGATAATCTAAAAACATATCAAAAATGTCATCATTTAATAACCTATTTCGCAACCTTAATCTCTCCAAAAAAACGTTAATTAGGTCCTATATTTAGGACCGGAGGTAGTATTAATTATATTAAGCCAATGAAAAAAGGAAATACTATAATGACAAAAATATTTTATAGACACATTCCAATGCCTTTCAAGGAGACATGGCTTAAAGATGGCATATAAAGTTGTTTTCATGAATCAACACTGGCATTTGCTGATAAAACGATTGGTCAAATCTAAAGAAGTTAGCTATGATGGCTTTTTAAAGCATTTCCAATTCTTGATAATATCACTACAAAACAATCACCTGCTAGTCACGTTTGAAAATGATTAAATTTATGAAGTATGTGGCGTAGGAAATTTTTTTGTGGCGTTGAAATCCATACGCAACAAATCGAGGCGTAACAAACTTGTGTCACGTATCATACGCCACATAATTTTAATGCAATAAAATCATGTCGCGCATAACCCATGCGCGACATAAGGTGCAGTGAAAATAAAAAAAAACTGCAGCTTGCCGAGGAAGCTTCTTCCTCGGCAAGATGCAGGTTTTAAAAAAATAAAAAAATAGGAGATAATAATTAGAAAGAAGGAAAGAGAGTGTTTGAAGTAGAGGGAGTAGAGGGAAAAATAATTAAAAGCTAGTATTATAATGAAATAAAAGAATTTGAATTATAATGAATGAGAAAAAAAAACAAAGTATTAACGAATGATAAAGTGTATACCTTAGATTGTGGAAGATTTTAAACAATGAGCCTGCAAAAAAAATTAAATATAATTAGTTAAATGAGAAATTAAATATGAAGAATGGAAGTGAAGAGGAGGAAAATAATGGAGTAGAGGAAGAGGAGAAAAGAAAGTGGGGAGAGAGTAGGAGAAAATAGAGAGTGGGGAGAAGAAAATGTGAGAGAAGTGAAGTTTATATAGGGAGAAAGTGGGAAGAGTGGAGGGAAGAAATTTAAATTTTTTACGGAAGTCATATGTGTGGCGTATGGATCCATACGCCACAAACATGTTGGAAGTCATATGTGTGGCGTATGGATCCATACGCCACACATATAACTTCCCAAACATGTTTGTGGCGTATGGATCCATACGCCACAAAGAAAGCCCATGCGCCACAAAAAATTTAAATTTAAGTTTGTGTCACGTTTGTGTCACGTTTGTGTCAAGTTTGTGACGCACAAACATGTCCATGCGCCACAAAGAAAGTCCATTCCAGTTTGTGTGACGTTTGGGGAAGTCATACGTGACAAACAAAGTTGATTTTGTCACTCTTGCCCCATGTGCCACATACCCCACGTGACTAGCTTACTATTTTCTTGTAGTGTATAAAGTATATAAACGTTTAATTAAATCGAAAATATATGTATATGGTAAGTTATAGTTGTTGGCAGTGATCTTTGTATATCAATATACATATAATATATAATTTATAGAAATGCAAACAAATTATACGACGTAAGCCATAAACAACGTAGTCGTATACTTATATATTCCTGAGCTCTATATTTTTTCTTTAAAAAATAAAAAATTCAAACTTAGATCTCCACACATGGAGATCAAATCAACTTATATTTATTTAATAATTGTTAATTTCATTTTCTTATATTTTTAAATAGTTTTTATAACAAAATGTGTGTGTCAAGAGAATCCTATATATATAAAGGGAATGGTGGAAATCACTGTTACCTTGTTTCACCATTCCCTATATATAATACTATAATATAATATAACAGATGTAAATTTTAAAATTAATTATTATATATAGTTTCATTTTTAAAAAAGATAGTCTTTTTTTAAAAAAAAAAAATTATGATTTGTTTCTCTCATTATGTCCGTCACAATAGTTTAATATCTTTTTTTACCATTTTGCCCTTTGTTGACTTTACATATTATAATTACCTTTTTGTTCTTTCTCTTCTTTACTACACATTATATCTTTATTTTTGCCTAAAAATTCTATCTTATCAATAGAGATAAAGTTGGGAAAAATTTTGTGATATTTTAATTTTTCTTTTACAGGAAAGTGGTTTTTTCACCTTATATTTGAGGACGAGAAAAGTACTATTGTTATCATTATCATCAAAGAATAGTATTTTTATGGTCCGTAATATAAGAGCCAAAATTTAAATAAATATTTTTAAAAATATAAGAATTCACGCTTACATTCTTTCATCATTTGAAACATTTTTTTACTTTGTCTCAAACTTACATTCATAGAAAATTTTCAGAATCTTAGTATTTAATTTACCATTTTCCATTGTACTTTGGGCCTATTTGGATTTAGCTTCTGGAGAATAACTTCTCGGAAAATAGCTTTTGAGTAGAATAATTTTTCTAAAACATGGTTTTTGATGAAATGAGAGTGCTTGAATTAAGCTTTTTGAGAATAGTTTTTAAGAATAACTTCTGAGTAGAATATAGCTTTTCTGAAGAAAAAAAGTTATGATGAATAGCTTTTCATATTTCTTTTATTCGAAATAAGTGTTTTTCCTAAATGAGAGATAAAAACTTTCAGCTGGAAAAGGAGAAAAATATAGTTTTTCTCAAAATAGCTTTTGGAACCTCAAACCTAACTTTTCTTCTTAAAATAGCTTATCCAACAAAATTGAGTGTTTAGACATCTTTGTGTGAAACCTAAGTTTAGGATCCAGAAAAGTTTTTGGAAATGTATACAAACAATCCTTTGTCTTTCTTTTAACATATCAATGTATACGTTGTGTTTTCTTTTTGTTTGCTTAACCATCTGCGTTCCAATTACATGTACATTCATTTACCTTCGAAATTTGTTGTTTCACTATTCTTTCTTACCATGCATAAATTAATTATAGTCACTATCTCCGCTTTTAGATTAAGTACAATTTGTCCCTCAAAAGTCAATGTTACCTCGGCGATGCCGGGATATTAGAACATATCATGTAGCACACAGCAAGCTGTGCATGAGCTATGTGTATGAGCTATGTGTATATATGTATCTTTAAACAAATTAATTTAGTGGATACTCCAATCAAAACCTCGTTTAAATGCTTTTAATAATCATGAAAATTGATATGTTAGGAGCTACTAATATAAATACGTCCTATATAATATAGTACCATATAATAAATAAGTCCCATATAAGTAATACGAGTCATGTTATGAAAACGAAACTGACGGACATTATCTATTTCTCATCCACATTTCTCTATGTAATTGATTGTTTCCGGTAGGCAACTTCAATCATGCCCTAATTGGGCTTTATTCAATTGATTGTCAAATTATAATAAACTAATTAACCTTAATTTTCAGGATATTATAGCGTTCATTTCTTTTGGGATCAATATAGAGTTCATCTTTATAGACAGTTTACAGAATAACATTATGTAGCAAATTAACAATATAATGATAACTTTATTGTAACTAGATCTCTAAGCTTTATTTCTATAGTTTTGATTTGATTAAAACTTAATTCTCAAACTTTAATATATAGTTTAATTTAATCTTTATATAGTTTTAACAATTGTTAAAAATAAGTCTCTAAACTATATGAAATTAATTTTGCCATTGTGATTTAATTTTCTAAATGTAAACATATAGAGATTGAGTTGCAATTGAGCCTACATTATATTGATTGATTTAGACCGAGACAATAAAGTAATTTTCTCATTAAATAGCGAAAACTGGCATTTTGGTGAAAGGGTGCACTTTGAATGTGTTCCACTCAATCAAATTTGATTAATGTCTGGTCGATCAGACGATTAAGATGAATTTTTGTAATACGCTATGGATTACTAGGAGATAAGCACATTAACATTTTATAAATTAAGAGAAAACATTTAACATAATTGGAAGTGACTTGGCAATCATGGTTTAGTACAAAATTAAAGTGAAACTCCTCTTTTCATTGTTGTGTGATGAAGTATGACCTGCGCAGCACTATTTATCATTCTGTGTGTTTCAAACCACTCCTTCAAGGATTAAATAAAACCAACTTGTTAGTCCTGTTGGTAATGACTACAATTAGTCCAATAATAAAATCGTGCATCAATTAAAATTAGGTTATCAAACTCAGTTTCTTTCCATTGCCCCGGCTATGCAAGTGTGTATGTGTGTAATATTATATATATATATATATATATATATATATATATATATATATATATATATATATATAAGATACACACATATATGAATTTTTTAGAGTAAATTTAAATGATTGCTTGTATAAAATATAAGTAACTTTTAATTAACTTATAGAAAATACTCAAAAAATAGAAAATCAATAGAAGAGAGAAAGTCGTAACAACTGTACTATATTATTACAATGAGCAAACAAATAAAAATCATATAATGAAACAAAATGAAACTCAGGTGTCATCTGTAAAGAACATTTAACAAGAATATCAGATTTCATGTTGCTCTCTGTGAATGTTTTCAATATCAATCCACCAATCTCTCTTTGATCAGCATGTGATAATTTTCATTGATTAAATTCTAATTCTCATGAAGATCATTACTGCCCTCTTTGATAAGCCTGATTGAATCTGTTGAATCATTTCTTAGGCATTGCATGACTCTAAGTCCCATAAGACATGCCCAAAGTTCTATAGTTAACGGATCTCATCTGGACTATTAAACATGAAAGCTTCAAGAATGTTGATGCCACCACATCTTGCTTTTCCATCCATATGAGAATACGCTCCATCTCCATTCACAATCACCCAACCTTTCCTACAGTGTTGAGAATGCGTCCATGCTAACTCCCTTGTAGTTTGGCTCGGTTCATCTAATTCTTCGCTTCATTAAAACTAGACAATGTGGCCCTATCCTTAATTAAGAGGGATTCCATCAATTCTTGAATCATTATTAATTATCAAATAAAAACCCTTTCATTGCGTGGTTTCCAAATAAGCTAGCAAATATAATTAAACAAAAATTCTTTCGAATGACCATCACATTGTCCCACTAATTCAATAAGATTCATATATAAAGCACCACTGCCAAAAATATGTCACAGTTGAATAACCTCAATTTCAAAATTGGGCTTAACAAGTGGAAGCCACAATGACTTTACCTCAGAGCAATCTCGTACGACATGCAAAGAATCTTCAATATCATGATTACACCAAATGCATGTAGATGTATCAATAATCCCTCATCTTCTTCTCTATTCATTAGTAAGAAGCTCATTATTAAGAGTAAGCCATATGAAAGATTTACACCTCTGACGCAGACTCAACCTCCAAATTTTGTTCCATACAGGATTAGCTCTAGCAGAATCTTCACTCATCATGAAGAGTTTATAAGCCAGTTTAATTGAAAATTTTCCATACTTTTCATTATTCTACCTAAATACTTCATTAGTTCCTTGTAGAACATGTTCCAATGTAAGAATTCGCTTTATATCGATTTTCGTGGGATCGAAATTCAATCGGTGATGGGAAAAAAATGCCAAATATAGTATTTCAATAAAAAACACGCGCCACGAGCAATTGTTTTCGATCGATAAAGACGATTGTATCAGGAGGCGTGTTTATAAATTCTAGCGGTGAAATTTCGTGATTTTATTTCTCATTTCTTTATGCACATTTGTTTTGTTCATCTTGTTTGTGCGGAGGAGTTATCAGGTGATGGGAACAATCTCTATATTATCTGGTAAAACATCTGGCATTATTATTAGAAGACACTATGTTTCAAGGAAAATTTGGTTAACCATAGAATATACATCTAGTTAAACATCATGTAGACTATTGATCACATTCAAGCAATGGTTAGTTACCTCATGGTTTCAAATTGCTCTTTGAAGTTTGGAATTCGTCCCAAATAAGATAAAATGAAAGTTTTATGGGACAATTATTAGACAACTAGATGCGCCATTTAAAATAATTGATCAAATGATGTGGAGTTTTCCCAAAAGAAGAAGAGTGAGAACTAAAGAACTTTTAACAAAATTATTCAATGAAATCTTTTGGTTAATAATTTATAGCCAAACATAATTATTGATAGGGTAAAATGATGTTGTGTGATACTATGATCCATGTAGCCAACCACATTAGTTGAAATAAAACTTTGTTGTTGTTGTACTTAAAGGATACGTTTGACTAAACATAAAATATTTAACTTTGTCCATATGCATGTGCTGGATGCCCCATTATATTGCTATAACTTTTAATGGTATTGTCGGCGTAGTACAATATTGTCAAAAACTTATGAACCATGCATCTATTCTAAGAATATCCTTTATTTAATATTCTTTTAACAAAAAAAGAGGTACATTTCTTCTCTTGCCCGAGCATTCTCTAAAAATATTCAATTTTTCGTTTGGCAGATTTTAGATGTTTCTAAGTCTTTTATTTTATTATTATTATATTACTATTATAATATATGTTATATATACAATATGAAAACCATAAGGAAAAATGGAAAGATATTTTATATATATGACATCTGTCTAGAATATATAAGATGAACTCTTGAAATTTAACTGATCTGATTTGTTTGTTGCTAACAAAATAAAAGTATAATGAATGTAATATATTGAATAATCAACTTGTGGCAGTTGGAGTTTTTGGGAATCATAAATAAACAAATAGTTGCGCACAGACCAAACTTTTTCCTAAAGTAGGATGAGGAAGAAGATGACATTTTCTAATATATTTTCGGTGATAGTTGATGTAAAGCCACTAATCATCCACAAGCATGAGACATGCATTATTAAATAGCTACGGCCTCTTGTTTACGTATATAAATAGCCTTGTTAATCAGGGATCTGATGAATTCAAAGAGTATTTCTGAACAGTCAAATAAAAAACATATATTTAGTTGGATTTGTGAAGAAAAACATGTCTTCCATTGGAGCAAGCTCAGCTGCAATTGTAGTGATGGAGAAGAGGGCAAAAGAGAGGAATATGAAGAGGAAAGAAGAGGAACGAGCAAAAAATGGCTACAAGGTGGGTGATTCAAGTACTGTTGGAAGTAGAGGTAATAACAATCATAAGATACATCCAGGTGGAGACAAACTTTTCACAACGAATAATTATAATCTAAAATAAATCAAAGTGAAGTGAAGAGGAAAGAGATCCATAAACACATCGTGATAATTATGGGTCTAGCTGCTTCCCATTTCTGTGCTTATCTTTGTCTTTATTTCGCTTCACCCAAAGGTCATTTAGAAAACAAGTTAGTTCTAATTTTAATTTGCAGTACAGTGTTATTGTAGTACGCATGTGTTTATAAGGGACTTTCAGTCTGTTGTATTTGAATGGCATCAATTAATTTGTACGCACATGTAATTGTATAATGGGCGTGTTTCAATTTGCAGTGTTGGCAGAGACGGTGTAATATATATGGTACTTTCTGATGTAATATAAAGTAGTGTTTGATTAACACATGCTTGCATCAATATTTTCTTGCTATATATAATTTTTTTTTTGCTAGAACTTTGATATAAGACCGTGTGCGCCTCGTCCTTTGGAAAAAATAAGTGTTAATTATCATTGTAACCAATGAATAATTAATTACCCAAGTAAGTGTCAATTGACACAATGAACTGTATAATATGTCAACCTTATCTAATAATGATTAAAAAGCATCATTGTGATCAACACTCTCAAAATTTACCTAACTGTTATTATTAGATAGTTGCCACTTGTCTTGTTGTTATATAGTTGTCATATGCCTACAAGTTATTGAGAATCTAACGGCAGTTGGGTGAAATTTGACAATGTTAGCCAAAATGATACATTTTAATTGTTCTTAAACATAATTGATACATCTTTAATGTTCAATTGATACTTAGATAACTGTTTACTAATCAAAATGATATTTAACCCAAACACTACAAAATGATATTTAATCCAATATGGTCTCCTCCGCTTTGGTCCTTGTAACCCTACAAATAGAGGGGAAGAAAAGGATCAAAAGGCTCCAAGATTGAGTAGTTAACTCACTCTTCAAGAAAATATAGACCAAAGAGATAATGGAAACTATCCCCTAGAATGATTATTTTGGAGGGATCTAAAATCCAATAGGGGCAATGGTGCAAAAATGATACTAAACTTTACCCCTATGAGCGTTTCTAATACTAAAGTTTAGCGAGGTGCAAAAAGAGTACCCAACTTAGGGTTCAAGTGCAATATAGTATTTTCATTTAAGGGAAATAAAATTTAGATATGAAAAGACTTTTATACCTTTCATTATATTATTCTCTTCTTCAACCTCTCTCTCTTCACCCACGATTTCCAGCCTCTCCCTCACCCACTTGTCGTGGTCGGATGGAGGTTGAAGAAGAGAATAATTTAATGAGGTCATAACACAACAAGAAACGGAGGGGATAGTCTCATTAAATTTGTCGCGTTTGAGGTAAGTGTGACAAATAAATGCTTTGTTACGGTTTTGTGTCGCGTTTTGGAACGCGACAAGGTGAAAATGGGCAAAAAAACTGTAACAACATTGTCACTCATAGATGTCGCGTTTTCAAGATGTGACATATGTTTAATACTCCCCTCCGGTCATAAATATAAGACCTAATTGATTTTTTTGGAAAATCATAAAAAAGCAAAATAAGTTAATAATTATAAATTGATGATTTACCTAATTTTTCCCTTAGACTAGTATATTTTACCTATAAACTAATGGATAATCTAAAAGTATATCAAATATGTCATAATTTAATAACCTATTTCGCAACTTTAATCTCTCCAAAAAAAGTCATCTAGGTCTTATATTTAGGACTGGTGGTAGTATTTTAACAATAAAGTGTATGTCGCGCTTTCAAGATGTGACATATGTTTAATATTTTAACAATAAAAACTATATGTCGAGTTTGCAAAATGTGACATATGTTTAAAATTTAAACTATAAAAAAATAAATGTCGCGTTTGCAAAACGTGACACAGGATGTTTCAAATTGTAAAATCCCGCGCATCATCCCTCTCTATATAAACTTACATCATTCACTCATATATATTTTCTACTCCGTCTCCATCTTCTCATATTCTTAACTTCCTCTCCTCTTCATATTTCACTCTATCTCCATCTATTCTATTGCAACATAATTTTCTATCTCCGCCTCTTTTCATTCATAATGTATATATGAATTATCTTCATATTGTATTTTTCACATCACCTTCATTCTTATTGCTAATTACTAATTTGTAATTTAATTGAATTACTTTTTTGGTTATTTATGCAATTATAAGTTTTTATTTCCATTATTATCTCTTATCCAATTTAGCAAGGTAAAAAATAATTATATTCTCCCAAATAGAAAATGCTAGGATATGTGGAAAAATACTCATTCTCCTAAAAAAGTACTCAACCTTTCACTGGCGCAGATGAAGAAATAATGACTCTACATTATATTTTCTTGTCACGGTTAGTTATGTGACAAAAGAATAAAATAATTTTTGCATTATGTCACATACACGAACGCGACATAAGCAATAAATTATTATTCAAATAAATATTTATTTCTTATGTCACGTTTCTGTACGCGACATAATTCATAAATTATTCTATTACTTGTCGCGTGTCCCCTTACGCAACGACTACAAGCTGGAGATGTTTGTAGATGTCTGTCGCGTTTAACTCACACTAGTCACGTATTTCTAAAGTGACAATATTCCTAGTTACGTATCATTTAATTGCGTATGCATGAATCGCGACTCAACCCCCTTGTCTCAGCTTTAAACGTGACTATTTCCCCATTTTAGCCGCGACTCTCCCCTCCTTTTTTTGTAGTGTAAGAATCTTTTCATATCTAAATTCTATTTTCCTTAAATGAAAATATTATATTTGCACCTGGACCGCAAGTTATTAGGTATTGCACCTCGTGATACTTTAGTATTACAAACGCACTTTTGGGTAAAGTTTAGTATCATTTTGCACACCCAATACAATATAATTAACCTAGTAATTAAATGCAAACTTTTTTAAAGTGGGTAAAAAAAACATTTTAGTTGATTTTAGTATGGAATTGATTAAAAATGATATTTTCTAAAAAACAAATTGAGATCGGACACAAATGAAATTTGGATTAAAATAAGATGATACGGTAGTCCAGGAAAAATGAGGACTTAACAGTCAATGCTTCTAAACATTTTTGGGGAGTTCTTGGGTCAATTTAGAGAAACCTAAAGGAATTCCTCTATACTAGGATTAGGTTAGGTGAGTTACTGTTGGAACCCAACATACCAATTCCTCTAACTATAAGTTGATTAAATGTAAAATTCCAACTGAAATTACCAATTATATGTGGCTCCTAATTCAAAAGCCGATATCATGAACTGTCACTTAATTAATTCAGAGGCTTTAATACATTATTAGAATCTCAAATAATAATGATCCAAGGCTTTAGAATCAAAGCATAAGGCCACTCATACCATTGGGCAACTTTAAGCATAAGTTTTCTACTGCAATTATCTAACAAAATCAATCCACCAATCAAGAATTCTTATTTCGCACATAATATCACTCAAACATTCATTTTACATAATGAATCCATAAAATTCAAACAAATAATATTAAGTATAGATCCAAATGATCAATGAACAAGTCTAGAATCCTAGAAAAAAATTCATGAGGAAGAGATAGTAGAGAACAAAGAACTCCCATTTGAAGCCCTAGTGTATTGACCTCCATCACTAAAGATTAGCGGTGCTCAGTTGCTGCTCTTCACAGGAGGAACACCAACAAGGAAGGAATTTGAAGATGACATGATGGATTAGTTGAGAAAGAGATGAAGATGGAAGATGGGACTTAGGGGTTTTGAGAGAATTAGGGATTGTAGATCTTTAGGTGTGTCAAATATGTAATTCATAATTCGCGCCAAATACTGATAGGAGGTGGTTCATGATGATTGGGCTTGGTCTCGATCCAAATTGAGGCAATATCTATACTGATTTGTGAATTGGTTTACGCGAACAACTTTTTATTTTACAACTAGGATTATTTCTTTCTTCAGTCCAACCAGGTTTTCTACAGTTTGGTCGTTGTGACCCTAATAAAAGAAAGATAGGTACAGGATCAAAAGGCTCCTAAGTTCATTTAACAAATATTTACCATACAAGTTTTGTCAATTACTCAAATTCCTAAGCTAATTTCAATTGAATGGTTTAGATAATAACTTAAGATAATGGGATCGAACTTGCATCTATATTAACAACATAAAAAACATGTAAATCTAGATATTTGTCACACTCGTTCGCATAAGTGTGAGGGGTTTGATTCTCCACCTGCCTTATTTACATAATAACCCATTGGTTAACAGTTTGACTCTTTAATGAAGCTCAAATCTGCGACCTAATCATGTGAATGTGGGGGAGGAATCTTATGAAAGACTGCAATGCTTGAATCTTTCTATAACTTTTTTATTGCCTACACCAAGATAAAGTTACATTGAAATAAGTAACCAAGAGAGATGGTCTTAGGAAAAACCCAGTACAACCCAACAACTACTTTACTAATAGCATCTTCGTCACCCGATATTCTCGGGAACAAAACATACACATTCTCGGTGTCAAACAATACACATCTATACCCTCAAATTTAAAGCATTCTGTTGCTAAGGTTTGGTTTCCCCCCTCCTATATACCACTGCAGCATTTGAAGAAGAACCAGCATCCTCTTCTAATGATGATTTTTTCTCTTTGTCGTCGTGGCCACTTTTACTAATCACAGATTTCACATTCACTATTTTTTCTTCAAACTCAGGAGTAGAATCTGACCCTTGAGCAAAAGTCATAACACCCATCTCACTCAACTTCCAAACTCTAAATCCAGGATCATAATCATTAAGGTTCAAATCCAGTAAATCCAAAGGCACTCCCATAGAATGCATCCAAGCTGCTTCAATTGCATCCACAATACTAGTGAACACACTTATCGATGACGCTGTTGGCATCACGTCAAACGGTTCTCCACCGTCGTTGCCGACCACCATGATGTGATCCTTTCTTAGGGTCCCTAAAGCGATGGTGTTTGCAATGGTTTCGGTGACTGAGGACATTCTAGTGGCTCTTGTGTAACAAGAAATCATCTGATGAGGTGACATATTGACTAGTCTTCCTGGTTTGTGTCCATAGAGAACAAGAACCTCATGTGCGAATGCTTCTCCGAATGGCCGTACAATGTTCCAAATTCTTGGTTCATTGTCATCGCATGGGTAATAACCTGTAATTATCAAAGACCAAGCATGTGTATTGATATATTCATCACATATACATGAAATTATTACATTATGGATTCATTGGACTCGTTTTGTTATTATCTTATGAGCCAGTGTTTTTTTTCCTCAATCAGAAAAAGAAAAACGACAAGACATTAATTTGTTCAATAAATATATTCATGCATTTTGAAGATAAGGCAGGATGGTCTCACTAATTAACTCCGTATAATTTTGTTAATGTCCAACCTCTACCAAATGTACTGACTTTTTTAACTAACCTCTCATTTCTAATTATAAGATTAAGTTGACTCTTTCAGATAAATCAAGGATTTAAAATAGACTGCACGTTAATTTTATAGAGTATGACCATCAAAACAAAATTTTAAATTAGGAAGGTTGGGACGCACTAAAAATATTAACAGAGTAACTAAGGGTTATTAAACCCCAAAATGTGTGTCTTTAATTGATATGATGGTGAGGTCCTAGAAGTATAGAGAACCAATTTCCTTACTAATATAAGTAGTAAGAGGATATTTAAACATATTTAGAATGTCTATATCTCATATAAACAATCTAGATTCGTTAAAAAAATAAATTTAAACCCTTTAGATGAGATCTAGACAAACTAACTCTTTCTTCTAATTTTTTTTAAGACAGTTCCAAAAGTGGTGAAATTAAAGAGAAATTCTTAGCTGCACCCGGTTCGTCACGTCATTTGTGGTCTCCCCCAATCATAACCAAATACGTAAGATATGAAGTGAATAAAAGTATTTTATGTTTTCATAAATCACAAGCTAATTTGAAAAAAAAAACAATTTATCTAATAGGAAAGTGTACGTTTTAGAGTGCCTACTTAAATCATGATATCTACGTCATATCCTACATGTTTGATTGTGATTGGTGGAGGCTACAAATGACGAGGTGAACCGAGTGCACCTAAGAATTTGTCAAAGTTAAATACTTAAATGAATAGAATCAAATAAAAGTTAAGGAAAGAGTGAGATAGATATAATATATACCAGGCCCACCAGAAGCAGGGTCAGAAAAATTGATGTAGCGACCAAATTTGATGAACAACTTTTCAAGAGAAAGAAGTTGGGAGTCATTGCAAATAGGAGGGAACTGAAGGGTATACAAGAGGCCAGGGAAGCTAAATATGAATGACTTCTCAGTCATTCTTATGATCGGTGCATCCTTCGCCATTCCCCACATGAATCCATCCACCGAGCAATATGAGATCATAAGTGGCGTTGAGGTCGTAGTCTGCACCACTTGTCTTACATAAAAATGCCCTAGCTTTAATAACCTCACTGACTGTTTGTCATCGTAGTCCAGTAACATCACGACTGCCGTTGGAAAATGGAAAAGCTCCGATTCGCCACCATTATTGGGGAACGATTGTGGGTTGCTTGAAGAGTTAGCCATGCCTGCATGCAAAGAGCATACTAGTTACCACATAAAAATGATAATAATAACAAATTTTTATCTCCCTTTGCACAAAAACAACGTATTTGTTTAGATAGGGAGGACCTTGAAGATTTCTAGGAGAGGTTATGGGTTGGTGAAGGGAGAGATGGGGAATGAGGGTGGTAGAGGCGTTATATAAACACATACACATAAGAAAGGGAATGGATATAATTATGGTATAAAGGGGAGGTGCAAGATGAATCTGTTTCATTTATTATTTACCACTTACCATATACTGTATCTTACTTTGCTTAGTCATCATACTTTTAATGTTTTTCCTTTTTTTCCACAATTTATTTCTTAACAATTATTGTAGGCATTAATTTACCTTCATTGAATAGGAGGAACATTCCAATTTGAAAATAATGGCACCTATACAATTGAATATGGAGTATTTTGTATGTTAATATAATAATTAGTTGTTCCATAAAAAAAAATAATTAGTTGAATTTTGTAAGAGAAATTAATCCACATAAAAAAACTAGAGAAAAACACAAATAAAAACTCTCCAATGCTCAAAAAGACAAATAGGGTGCCTAAATTCCCAAAAAAGCAAGGAATGTTACAGGCACCTAATTGACATTAGCAAATGTGGGCAAATGACACAAATGCCCTTAAAAAACTAGTTAGACAGTCAAGAAGGATTATAAATCATAATTGTTATAAAGCAGACAAGTTTCTAAGGGTATTTTGAGTCATTTGCCCATATTTGTTAATGTCAATTAGATGTCTGTGACATTCCTTGTCCTTTCTGGATTTTATGCACCATATTTGTTCTTTTGAATATTCGGGAGTCTTTATCTTTTTCCCAATAAACTAACTATTTAATTATAATATATTTTGCCTATTATTATATTATAATTCCTCCATTCATAAATATATAAAATATTACTTTATTTGATTAGATTAATGATGATAGTTAAATTACTTAAAATTACATGATATTATCAACACTATAGTTACATTATTTTATGGGTTAACATAACTTTTGGTCCCTCAAGTTTCACCCAATTTAAGTTTTAGTCCTTCAAGTTTCAAATCCGTGCTTTTGGTCCCTCAAGTTTGCACCGTTAATAACAGTTAGTCCCTCAACTTTTAAAAGGACTTAAAAATGCACTAACACTGTTAAGTTAGTCATATGTGGAGTTTGATAGTCAGTGTTTGTTTTTTATTTTTTATTACTCAAATACCTAGTTAAATCATAATCAGATGCCAAATAATCAAACTTAATGGTGTTAGAGCTACATAGGACTAATTTAACGGTGTTAGTGCATTTTTAAGTCCTTTTAAAAGTTGAGGGACTAACTGTTATTAACGGTGTAAACTTGAGGGACCAAAAGCACGAGTTTAAAACTTAAGGGACTAAAACCCAAATTGGGTGAAACTTGAGGGACCAAAAGTTATGCACTATATTTGTCCTTTTGAACATTCGGGAGTCTTTATCTATTTTTTCCCAATAAACTAACTATTTAATTATAATATATTTTGCCTATTATTATATTATATTTCCTCCATTCATAAATATATAAAATATTACTTTATTTGATTAGATTAATGATGATAGTTAAATTACTTAAAATTACATGATATTATCAACACTATAGTTACATTATTTTATGGGTTAACATAACTTTTGGTCCTCAAGTTTCACCCAATTTGGGTTTTAGTCCCTCAAGTTTCAATCCCGTGCTTTTGGTCCCTCAAGTTTGCACCGTTAATAACAGTTAGTCCCTCAACTTTTAAAAGGACTTAAAAATGCACTAACACCGTTAAGTTAGTCATATGTGGCTCAAGTTTGATAGTCAGTGTTTGTTTTTTATTTTTTATTACTCAAATACCTAGTTAAATCATAATTAGATGCCAAATAATCAAACTTAACGGTGTTAGAGCCACATAGGACTAATTTAACGGTGTTAGTGCATTTTTAGGTCCTTTTAAAAGTTGAGGGACTAACTGTTATTAACGGTGTAAACTTGAGGTACCAAAAGCACGAGTTTAAAACTTGAGGGACTAAAACCCAAATTGGGTGAAACTTGAGGGACCAAAAGTTATGTTAACCCTTATTTTATCCTACCCTTCCACTCTTATTTATTATTAAGAATCATTAATAGGGATAAATTAGAAAAAATGTGAGCAAAAATAGAAATATATCATATATCATATACTTATGAATAAGTCTACTATCCCAAATAGGTCTACCTTATATTTAGAGACAAAGGAAGTATGATAACTTATAAACCAAATAAAATATAAGTTCTTGAAAATATATAGGTAAATTAATTTAAGAGTAGGAGTAACTTACTCTCCTGGTCTTATTTCTAACTTTCAATATCGTTTACACTGACCAAGATCGAAACACCTTAAGTTCCATTAACTTTCCACTAAATTTTAATAATTTTTCTATTCTACCCATATTTAATTCCATTGTAACATATAAACAAAGTCAACATATAACAAATAAAGGGTAAACTTGTATAGTATTTATTTAAAATATTTAATGAGGTCAAAAGACCAAATAAAATCTTCTCTCTGTACTCTATAAATAATACCACTAGTGTATTTAGTTTCTAAGAATTTTTTAAATAAGTAATATATCAAAGAAAAAGAATTTTTTAAATAAGTCATGTAGATATTATATTTAAGAATGAGATAGTTGTTTTACATCTATAACTTTAATTTTGAGAGCATTGGTAAATACTTTTTTTTTACTGTGTATCAAAAAATACTTTTTTTTTTTACCATAGAGCATTTACATATACTCATACAAATTTGTTACGTTTTAAAACGGGTGTTACGGTTTTGAATTGAAAATAAATCTGTAAACACAAAAGACAAGTGCCTCTCCTTGTATTCTTATCTGATGCGTAGCTTATTAAGTGGGATATGAGATTAATTAACGGTGGGATTGGTGACAAAAATCGTATTAAAATGGAGTATTACACTTTTTTTTATTTCAAAAGTATTACACTATTACTAAATAATTAGCTATAAAAGACTTACACACACACACATATATATATAGATGGAATTCCGTCACTAATTCATTATTTTTATTTATAATTTTGTTTTAATAGATAGGAAATTTCTTTCTCTTTTCCATTTTGTTCCATCATATAATAGCTCTCATTTATAATTGGAAGTGACGAAAAAAATTTAATTATTTATTTGGATTTAGAGAGAAAGAGGTTAAATTCTTTTGAAGGTTTTTCACATATTTAAAACTAGTTACCTTATCCCCTTCACTTTTTACAAAATATGTCCTTGGTTCATTTGACTAACATGGATCCAAAACGGCAAGGCCACCGGTTAGAGTTAGTATTGGGTAGTTCCTAAGTTGCCAAAGTCCCCACGGGCTAGGCGAGTTAGCCACCATATATATTTTTCAAAAAGGAAAATAGAAAAAACTATAAGTGATTCTTGAAGTTATTTTTATAGACTTCACCTCATATAAATTGTGATTGATACAACAAAAACTAACCAAAATTTTCTAGAAACGTCTCAATTTCCCCACAATTACCAAACAAACTAAAAATTTCTCTGTTTTTTCATTCTGAAACTACAACTCTGTTTTTGTTCCTTTTCAGTTCTAGCAACAAAAATGAGAGTGTGGAAAGGAGGAAGAGAGAAGACCTTGAGAGAACTCGTCAGCTTTGTTTGAAGGAGAAATAGACAGCGCCACATGATGAACTCCTTCAATGGATAGAACCTCCTACAATCGATAGATAGACGACGGTTTTGAATAATGTAATAAAGGACATGAGGGTTTTTTCATATTCAGATTGTATTTCTCTTAAGTGTAAAGTCTAAAATTTTACCTAATCCACAAGATTATAACCTTTGTTACAACTTGCGAAATTTTAATATTACAAATGCTTTAGTATCAGATTTGCACCTTCATTTAAATTCTCATTAAAGTCTAAGCATATATAAATGCGCAAGATTGATATTTGTGATTAGCATTTTTCTGAGGAGCAGCCACAACATCCTCTTTGATGTATGCACAAACAAATTTTATATGGATTCTAAATATCTGATTTAATAAGTAATTTGATTTGATCAAAGAGGGAGAGTTTGATTTGATTTTGTTAAATCACTTATGTTGGTTAAATTAAACTTTTAAATCCTCCCTGAAGTTGTGCATATAAAGAATGGAATGCACAAAGTTAGAGGTATATTTTATTCACATTAAAAGACTTGTTATTTATAGTTGTTGTCCTCTCTTGAGTGGTTCTAGATATCTCTTGCATATGATGCACTTTTTGTTCAATTGATTTTGCAGTTGGACCATCTTGTGGACATGGACTCACCATGATTCAGTCAATGATCTCAGAAATCAGGGATCAAAAAATGTGTTTCCGAGAATCTCCTTAACTAGATCTCCCGTTCATCTCGTACCGAAATGTATCTCTCATCTTGTAACTTATGAGAGAATATGGTCTTAGAATTCCTTGGGCTATTGGCCCAAAATAAACATCTGACTCATATTGTGCTCCATAGGACTTCTTTAGGGCTTGAATCTATTGGGCTTTTCTTCAAAAATTTAGAGATCACACTAACCAATGAACAGAAGGGGAGAAGAAGAATGACAAGGAAAATGAAACATGTGAATATTTTTTTCACCAATCTTAATTTTTTAGGGTAATGACCTATTTTTGTCTTTCAAGTAACCACTCTGGACCACTGAGCACTCTAACTAAACATCTGGTGCAATTTCACTGTTGAAGTAATCAAAGTGGTCTAATATTACCCTCTGGTGAATATAATGTTGACACGCGAACGCCGCCCATTGGCGAGTCTGACCAATAATCAATGGAAAATTGAACCACTTTGGTTACTTCAAGGGTAAAATTGTACCCAATGTTAATTTTAGGTGACTAGTGGTTTACGGTGGTTACTTGAAGGGCAAAATGAGATCATTGACTTAGTTTTTAAGAGTCATATCCACACACACACATATAAATTAAAACTAGCATTCAATCCCCGGGCGTTGTCCGGTGGCACTTACTCAAAGGTATTAATTTGCCAAAAGAATAGTGATTAATTAAGTATAGGATGCAAGCAATTCATAAATAGGCCCGAAATAATTTTATAAAATAATATAGAGGCACTTCAACATATGTGTAAGTATAGTCAAAAGTAGATTGTTCATCAGACAATAATAAATCAAATTGTTCATCAGGAAGACTCCCGGGTAAAGTCTTATGATGATTCGAGAGTGCACTAATCTTCAAACAAGTGGTTTTTGTATTTAATGTCTGCTTGGAAGACATATAAATCTGAATTTGAAGCACCACAATGTGGTTTGGAGGTCTTCGTCATCGCCATGCCCAAAAATTTCAAATTATTGCAAACTTGGTAAGTTCAATCTGGAACTTGAAAACATCTACGAACAAAAGACATAGGCATAATGAATATCAAACAGTAAAATCATGGCGAAATACCAATGCATCTTGGCGTCTAAAATGGTGAAAGAAAAAAGAAAGTATATAATCTGCAAATTGCAACTTATGATACACAAGCAAATAAATATAATACAAGATTATTCTAATTCAACAACCTAAGAGGCTAACATATATAATGCAAATTGAAAAGGTGGAAAGCTACCTCAAAATTCAATCTCTCTTCTCACTTAACACAATCCTGCAAAGCAAGCTTAAATCAGAAAACATATAACATGTCTCACTTAAAAACTTTCACCCTTCATAACAAAAAAAGTACTTCTTACTCTTAAATTCACTCCTTTCTTCTTGCCATGCACACAAATGACATACCAATGCATGCCATGATATAAATATATCTAGGGAATCCGCTTTCAGTATCTGCTCACTAAACCAGTCATTTATTCATTAACAATAACACATCCTTATCAATTCCCCATTTGAAATTATGAGACTCTCATCCATAAATTTCTTACAACTGAATCCACCATCAACTATGAAAATGTGACCTCCTTTTCCATTTTATTTTCACATAGCTAGGCTTTCAGCAATTCCTTGTAGAAGATCACACACATTTGGGACTAAATCACCAATATAAATTAGCATAAATATTACACAACAGAATTTCCAGCAGCAGCCTACACAAAAACACTTAAAGCAGGGCTATGGTCACCCTATTTATTTGTCACATGAGCTATAGCTACACAAAAATAAGTAGTTTAATCTTTCTAAAAAATCAACCTAGTACATAGCCACACCTACAACCCATCGACATCGATATCCACAAAGCAATGACCTTTTATTTTGTAGAAAAAACAAAACTGACCAATATAACCAAATTTACAAAATGACAGTGCCCTTCACATAGGATAACCATATATAATCCATGCTGGTTAATCTGGTTGATCATGACAAACAAAACTGAAAGCACTCAAACCATGAGAAAACCAGAGTAATCCAAAAACAAAGCCATTTGACAAGAGTAAATGTCATGACCAGGGTTGCCTACCTACACACACAAATACCACAAAGTCTCTTATCTCATCCACAAAATATTACCCTGTAATGAATTTAAATTACAACAACCAAAAGGCAGACCTCAATGCCAAACTTAAGTTAACCTCAGCAAATTATCCAGATCACTAAGTAATACATAATACTGCAACTATATTGGAAAAGACAGAAAACGATTTAAGCTACAAAATAAATCAACCAACACAATCTTAAGTCTTCCAAATAGATAGCAATATTAAAGATCAACCTGTTTTAAATTAATTGAAAATCTACCATGTGCAAAACTTTTGTTACAAGCCCAAATCACAGTGGAATAATCTTGTAAACGGCCAAGGAGCGGATAGAAAATCAACGGGTTTGATCAGTCCCCATCAACGAATACCTTTCTTGGCCTTTTCGCTAAGATCAAGTGTAGAATCTCCCATCACCAAAGATTACTGGAAAATCCACTAAACTATGGGTTACATTTTTTGCTATGCATGTAAATCAGGGTTGAGTAGTCATGAACAGTAGGCCAAGGAACATAAAGATAACTCACAGGTCTGATCTTGTCCATTAATCTTTTTGATGAATCCTCAGACACATTATTTTGATACCTGTATGATCAAATTAATTGTCAACTAAATCAATATTATCTCTTCATGCAATTTTGAATTTTCCTGCATGGTTTTTGGGATGAGAAACTTACCATATGTCATTATCCAAAGGAGAGTGAGATACCCTCTGAACATATCAAAATAAAAACTAAATATTAGCTTTATGATTAGCTGATGAGAAACATTCAAACCCACCACAATAATTACTTTTGTCAGGGCCGGTGCCACAAAACATATTGCTTGCTTCCTGAAGATAAACTACAAAAAAAAAAGATGGGGGTGAGGGTGAGGAAGCTACCTGATTAATGATGGGGGAATTAAGATGAGTACCACAGGACGTATCATCCAGTTGATATAAAGGAATGTGAGACAATAGAACTCTTGGGTGCACTTCACTATCTAAACGTGAAAGAAACACATATATGTTACAATAGGTCATATACTCCATCCCAATAATGTGCTATAATATTGGCCTATCTTACCAACAGAGAAATCTTTCACAAACTTCCATGTTTCAGAAACCAGATGCTATTTTGGATTTCCTGCATAAAAGCATGATGAGTTAAGTAATTGTAATTATTAAAATCCTAAAAATTTACATTCATTTAAGTAATATATCCAATTGGATAGCTAAGAATCATATATATAGATATCATAAGTAAGAACTGCAGAATGCACTAAAGATGGATTTATTTCAGCAGATTCTGGAAAATGAAATGCCAGAAGAAAATGGAAGCTAAAAAAGGGGCAACAATTACAGTCCTATCATATGAACCTATATTCACAAGATCTTGAATCAAAGTCCCCAAAACTTAGCTGTCCACAAAATCCACTATCCTATCTCTCTCTTTCTCTCTCACACACAAAAATAATCCTCTCATCGATAATGACCCCTTTCTTACTTTCACATTTTCCATCCACCCCTTCCTCTATTCTCTGATTCTTCAAAAAAAAAAAAAAAGCATCAAACCACAAACAAACACATTTCTTTATTTATAGTTATAGCAATAATCAATCATTCAAAATAAAGGCATGGATGGGATTGGACTACTACCACGGTTGACCATAAAAAAAATTAAAGAGGGATTCAAGTGCAGTTTTGTAAATAAAAAATGGAAATTATAGAACGGCTCAATGAACAGTAAATTATAGAGAGGAGTCGAAAAAAAGAGGCGGCTCTGTGAACAGGGAAATTGAAAAAAAGATTTTTAATATATATAGATTGCTGTTTTTTTTAAAAAAAACCACAAATATATTTATGTTGAAAAAGATGTTAAAATAAAATATAATTAAAAAACAATAAAGAATCTCCAAGCATTATAGTGTACACTATTAATTTTTTTTTAAGAAAAAAAAAGTAATTGCTCTGTAGAATTCTACGTGCATATTCATTCAATTTAATTTGTTAAATTTTTTTTTGAAACAAACAAAATTAAGAAACTGCCCAAGCTCTTGACAATTTACGACATTTGTACAAGCTAAGCACACTATCAAAACCTGTAGGAAGACAAAGGCAGTATAGCTGGGAACCATCCATTATTAGATAGACCAAATAAGACAGTGTCACCGTGACCTATAAGAAACAAAGGAAATAAGGTCTCAAGTAAAAAATAATTGATACGTTGAAAACATTTAAAAATACAATCGATTCTGTTATCGGAAACTTACGAATTGGACACATAAATACCTCCAAAAGTTTGTTGTGACAATGAGATTTCAAGGTTGTCAATTTCCTATCATAGGGGCCTTGCAAGTTGTGCAATGAACAATTCCAAATGCTTCCTGCAAGAATTCATCAATATATCTAATGCTTATCTATAACAATTGTCTACTAAAAAATTAATGCTAAAAATTCTGTAATTTTTAGAAGTTAAATCATTTGATCTTAGAAAAATTATATACAATTAAAAAGGGATTCAATTGTTTCCCATAATATATATATATATATATATATATATATATATATATATATATATATATATATATATATATATTAAAATTTCACTAATTTTATATATAATATAACGATGAGATCTAACACAAAAAAATGACCCAAAAATAAAATTTTGGGGGAAGAAGATTGGGAGAGACAGGGGAGAGAAGATGAGGAAAACCAACCTATAGAATTTGTAAGGATGATATCTTAAAAAGAAACCACCTGAAATAGAATTTGTAAGGATGATATCTCAAAAAGAAACCACCTGAAATTCAATGTTTAGCCTGATATATATTTAACAATATTTGTTTTGCTTTTAAATCCTCTAAATGTAGGAAAAATCTCTATATCAACAATTATTAGTGCTATTTATTTGGTTAACCAACCAATGATTATCATTTATCAATACACACATATATAAATAAATATAAAAGTTTTTTTTGCCAAAGATTATCTATTGCATTTATATTTATATATTAAAAATTAAAAATATGTTAAAATTAATTCTACATATACAAACACACATATAGATTTTGTTATTAGTTTAACTTTGGATTTTTAAAAAGATACAACTATTACAAGAGTATGAGCTAGCTAGATCTAATGCATTACACAAAATATTAATTTAGACAAAAAAATAATAAATGGTATCAAACGAACCAACAAACAATACAAAAATTATCTTATTTGTCAAGAGTGTCTATTTCGTTTAACACTATTTATTGTTGAATGTGATAAATTACAAACGGTGTTAGAGGGAAGTGATGATCTTGTCTAATAAGTTATTTGTTGGCCAATTTGATATCATTTTTTTATTTTTTAAATTAATACTTACGTATTTATTTGTTGTCAAAATAACGTCATGTTTCAAATACCTAAAAAAAAAAACAATTCCTTAGGCACCTCTACATTTGAAAGTTCACTTATTATAAAGTTCACTTATGCTAAATCTCCTAAATTCAACTTGTTGCTATGAGTAAAACTCTTTTAATAATTAATGTGGCTTCAACTATCCAAATCCTATTACAAATTTTCTAAGGAATAATGAACTAACTCCAAATTATTAAAATGTATCCTCACAATAAGTAAGTATTTAAAGTGCATATGAGGAGGACTATAACGTGTTAGAATGATCATATGGCTTTATGAATATCATTCATATATATAGAGGACTATTGCGAATCAAAATGTTTTAAAATAATTTCCATTTATGAATCCCATTTATGAATCCCATAAAATACAAAACACTATGTGTATTATTTAAAGTACTATGAAAACAGATAATATAACCCTTTTATTGACGCAAATATATATTTTCAGAACATTTAAATATATATTTTTTTAAGGGCAATGATCATATTTTACCCTTCAAGTAACCACTCTGGACCATTGAGCACCCTAAATCAATATCGGGTACAATTTTACCCTTGAAGTAACCAAAGTGGTCCAATTTTACCCTCTGACCAATGTAATGTTGACATGTGTCGTTCACGTGTCAACATTACATTCCATGTGTCAACATTACATTGGCCAGAGGGTAAATTTGAACTACTTTGATTACTTTAAGGGTAAAGTTGTATCCGATGTTAGTTTAGGGTGTCCAGTAGTTCAGGGTAGTTACTTGAATGGCAAAATAGGGTCATTGCCCTTTTTTTAATTATTGGTAGTAATCATAAAACATAATGAAAGATAAACGTAGTATTTTAGTATACACCCTATAAAAATATGATAACACAATCAATTATCAAACAAGAAAAACAATGGTTTGAGGAAGGCTAGAGAGCCCAGACTAACATTTTATATATAAAGTGAGGAAAACTCTAAACCATGTACGAGGAGAATCTTTTGGAAGGGTAATGTCACAGTGTTAGAAAATAGACAAAAACTTCATAGAAATTTATCACTGCAACATAGCATAGTTTTTTTTGTTAAACACCTCCTGATAATCCAGTGTCTATTATCAACCCACTAATTCGGACTCGAGTGATAGGAGTATTGTCCACATAGGTAAGGTTATTCTCTCTCTCAATAAGAGCACTTTCCTTGATTCGAACACGCGTTCTCATCCTTACGGGGTTTTAGCCCAATTACCAGCTCAATCAACTGCCTATCGGTAAAACAGTCTTATAGAACACAAATCTGAACTATGAAACACAAATCTGAACTATGAACTACAAATCATAAAGCAATGCAGAATTTTCAAGAACACAAATCTGCAGAGAAGTACAGAGATAAGAAGCATAACAGAAAGGGAAGAGAAGAGCTGAAACTACATAGAGAAGGAAGAAGCAAGAGATGATCGTTAGGAAGAAGAGAAGAGCCCCGGGAAGCAGCAGTTTACTAAGATTCTTCACTGCCTTTTGTTTCTCCTTGTATTCCTTATCTATATAGCCCAATACTTCTCTCCATGTCAGCCCAATTAGCTAAAGCCCAATCTTCATATCTTTCGGCCCATTAATAATAAATCCATCCATTACAGGTAAATCATGACAATTGTATGAGGAGGCTCTTGTGCAATGGGAAATCATCGACAACTGTATGAGGAGACTCTTGTATACTGAAAAAAATTTGCAACCATGGACAACCGCATGAGGAGACTCTTTAGGAAGGGTTTATTTAGGAACCAAGCCTGACTAAACTAAACATTCCTGAGGAAGGATGGATAAGGCAGATGATGATAAGAGGAAAAGAAAATAAATATTAATAAAAGAAAAGGCAAATGCGCTGATTTAGTGGTAATTTTAAAACCAATATAATACCCAAACCATAAAATGTTATGTTCTGCCGTTCTTCTCGATTTTTCCTTCTTGGCGAGAAATACAAGAGATAAGGTAGCATTAAAAGAACTCATTTTCAACCTGACGGGTTGGCGTGAGTGGTAAGTACTCTCGTCCCTTAAGCAAGTGGTTGGGGGTTCGATCCCTAGCCCTTGCGAATGAAGCAAATTCACAGGCCAGCTGTCTACCCCTATATGGGACTTCAGAACAGCGAAGGATTAGTCTCACTTGACACGCGGGTGGGATACCCTTATGAAATAAAAAAAAAGAACTCATTTTCAAGGAAATGGTTACATCTTTCCAGTTTTTGCATGGTTTATGTGGCAAAAATATTTATCAATATAGCAACAGATCTTTAAATGAGCAATCTAACGCAATATGTTTAAACAGAAAACCTAAACTGAAATAAAATTAAAGAATTCAGTTGAAAATTGCCATTTAAAAAGAAATGGGTTAAGGTGCATTTCTAGTACTCCACAATATGGCAAAGGGCACTTACAGTAATACACAATTTCGGGGTGCATTTGTGGTAAGCAAGAATAAATATCGTTGCCCCTATAATAACTCCGTTAAATAAGTCATCTTTGACCGTTAGGAGTAACATTTGACTGTTAAAAGGTGATATGGGGAGGAATTATTAATGACGTGGCAATGACTGGACGGACATGTGGCAATGTTTGCTGACTGGATTAAGCTGTCAAGCCAAAAGAAAAATCATACTCCCTCCAGCTCCTAATATAAGAGGCAAAATTTGAATGATTTTGGTCCATAATACTTGATTATCCTACATTCTCTCCTCATTTAATGTGTTTTTCCTACTTTGTCCTCAACTCTCTTTCATATTTATTAATGTTTATGTAACTATCTCCCTTAAAATAAAGTATCATAATAAATATGGACAATATTAGAAAAGAAACATTAACTCCAAACACCTAACTAACATTCACATGTTTTTTTAATAAGCGGTTTTTTTGTGATTGACTCTTATATCAGGAATGAGAGGGAGTATATATAATTACGATAGGACAATAATTCAGAGATAAAAACATATAAATTACTACTACTTGAATATTAATCATTGCTTTATGTACAGAAAAATGAAAAAAAAAATACAAATAATTGCAAGAACGGGGCATGGTCCACGTGTCGCGTTTTATAAAGGAATTAGATACGTTATTAGTGGTGACGACTTACCGTGTTCACTTCACCATTAACGCTTACATATCATCATGCTTATTCATAAGAGGAGCCGAGCTTCTGCACTATTGAAGAGATCTCTAGGCTCAGTTTCTTCTACTGATAATTTCCAATTTCAAACAAGAGAAAAACTGACAAGTTAGAATCGTCCTCCTACTTCTTTGACCAAGCTTAAAAAGTCTGGCCATCACCAGTTGAAGTTCACACGTACTAGTTATCAGAGGTACGGTGAGATATATCGTCTTCTTCTCAATTTTTCTTCTCAACCTTCATTTTTCGACCAAACTTTTTTGAAAGTGATAATAGCAAAAGGTACGTAGTGTTCTTCTATTAAACTTCAGTTCATGGGCATAATTTAGCGTTGACCATTATTAGTATAGATTTAATGTTGCTATATGATGATCTGCAGCATCATCTGCCTTAATGTTCCAAAATTTGACATGTCGTGATTTAGTTGTGTTCTTGTTTTGCAATTCTTGAGGCTTCAGTATCCATTTTGCACCATACAAACGGCGTTCGTTTTGAAATGAAAAGCATCAATTCAATGAATTACTCCTAAAGATTTACATAAAAATAGTGCTAGTTGATGAGAGTTCATCGACTCCGTCTTTCTATTAAGTTGATGTGACACGGCGTTTGGTTGTTGCTGACTGAAAGGAACATATTCTTTTGTTTTTTGGCAATGAGCCAACCTCCGCGTCATATTTTGTTTCTGTCATGCTTTTTTTTTTATTTATTTTCAGTTTGGTTAAAAACTTAAATTCAATGCCTCTAGCCCACTCGTGACTATGCTGAGCTGACTTTTGCTGTCTCTATGTGCTGTTTTTTCCTTAAAAAAACATTGTTTAAAGCAAGAAAACAGATATGATACATTTTATACATTTTTAAATTGGAGTTGAGCAAAAAAAATACTTCGTGACAGATATAATATACACATTGTACATTTTCAAAACAAAATTAAAATGACATGAATAAAAATATTTAACTCTACATGTGGAGTTCAATTCATATAAAAGGAGTTAGATGGGATGGGGTTGTCGGTTTCTTTTCCATTTTTTCCTCCCAACTTGTTTGGTTGCCAATGGAAAGTGATAAAAAATTAGAAAGTGTGGAAAATAGTGGTCTTTGTGTAATTTACATATATCTCGGGACCCACAAGCTTTCTCTCAATCTCACATTTTTCCTGGCCCCACAAACTTTACTTTCTCATCATTACCTAATTTATCTCTACTTTCCATCTTCACCCTTTCACTTTCCATTTTTCCACTTTCTTTTCTACAACCAAACGCACAACTTGCCAAGAATTGAAAGATGGAAATGAAAGTGGGAATTGAAAATTGTAATTTACATACATACATCACGGGCCCACAGGTTTTCTCTTTCCATCTCACTCTTTTCATGGGTCCCACAAACTTTACTTTCTCATCATTACCTAATTTACCTCTACTTTTCATTTTTACCCCATTATACTCAATTCCATTTCCATTTCCATTTCCATTATAAACTTTCAATCCATACAAACGGGTTGGATGGAGGGAAAGTGAAAGAAGGAAAGTGAAAGTGTTGGAAATTCAATGTTTTTTGGTAATTTAAATATCTCATGGGGCCCACAAGCTTTCTCTTTCATCCTCACACTTTTTCTGGGCCTCACAAACTTTTACATCTTATCATTACCTAATTTACCTTTACTTTCCTTCTTTACCCCCTTACACTCAATTCCATTTCCATTTCCATTACACACTTTCCGTCCAACCAAACGGGCCGCTGTGCGCGTGTGCGCTGGTTCTATTGGATTCTGATTTCTGCATAGAATATTAACATTTTGATATCCTGTAGATAAAATATAAGTACAAAACTTCCACAACCACCACTGAATTTCCTTTCATGAGGCACCGAGATTGGTAAAATGTGTAGCCAAGATTAGTTCGCAATTTCCGATCGATATCCTAAGCTATAACAATATCAGTTTTATCATTCCTCTTTCCTAAATCAAGCTGTAGAAATGAGTCAAAATGGTGAGACAGTTAAAAGATATGGCTAAAAATATTAACTGTCAGTGAGGCGTACTTTAATATACTTGTATAGACCCCTAAACATGGCTTAAAAGATATGGTCTAAAAATATTAAATATATTTCATTCTTTCCATTATAATTTGCCATTATAATTGACTTCTTGTTGTTCTTTATATAAGACATATTTGAGGAGTTAGTCTTAATTTTAACTTTTTGTCATTTTTTAAAGTTACTCTTTACTTCATCAACATAAGTAAATAATAGAGGAAGTGAGACAGTTAAAAGATATATATATATATATATATATATATATATATATATATATATATATATATATAATTCCTAATATAGTTATATATGGTGTATAGCAAAAAAAAAATTTAACTAACATTTTAATCTAATCTATATATAAAGTATTTCATGTCCAAAAAGGTTAGTTCAGTCGATAAAGGTTTGACTCATAAGTCATAACTATGTGATTGTAGGCTTAAATTACAAGCTTACTTTATCATTGTTAAAGAAATTAATGATGTAAAATTAATATATTAAATCATCAATAATTATCTTATTTCCTCAAAATTAATTAGGGTAAAGGTGCAAAAATAGGTTTGAACTATTACGCCAGGTGCACGTAGGGGTAACAAGTATTTCTGGGCTCAATTCTGGGACTAAAGAATAAATATTGGTGCAATATAGGTAACACCGTTTAGTTTGACCGACGTTGACCGTTAAAAGCTGACTTGGCTGGGGAAATAGTTTTTGCTGACGTGGCATGTTATACAATCATGCCACGTCAGCAAAGAATTGCCACATAAGAACACAACGTCAGTAAAACATTGCCCAATAAGCATGCCACGTCAGCAAAAAATTTATTTCCCCGCCACGTCAGCTTTTAACGGTCAACGTCGGTCAAACTAAACGGTGTTACCTATATTGCACCAATATTTATTCTTCAGTCCCAGAATTGAGCCCGGAAATACTTGTTACCCCTACGTGCTCCTGGTGTAATAGTTTGAACTCACTTTTGCACATTTACCCAATTAATTATCTATCCATAAACTAACCCACTCTCTAACTAAATATTATATATATATATATATATATATATATATATATATTAATTTAGTAATTTAATTTGTTTTTTCAACTTCTACTAAAGAACTCAAAGTGGTATTTTATTAATAAAACTTTTCATACATGAAATGTCGGTTCCTTATTTCACTCTCCCATACCCCATTTTGAGTGTAACAGTTCCCTCCAACGCATTTGGATTGTAAATGGGAAATGTTACACTTGGTTTAGTTGGTTACCTAAAACATGGGTATTATCTATCTCTATATGAATGGAGTTCGGCTGAAACCACCAATGGTGGAACAAACCCATTTTTCTACACTAATAAATAAAAGATACTTTTGTCTATAAGAGACAATATGATGTGGACGAACTTTTATTAGTCTCTTAATTCCTAATATAAGATATAGTTGCCAGATTTTTTTCTAACTAATTTGTTTTATTTATAAGTTAACATATAATCTAATTTTACACAAACAATGTAATGATGACCTATGACATGGGTTTTCTTTTGGGGGATGGGGGTATTTGTTTTCACCAGTTCACACTGATGTTCTCTTGAAGCTGAATAATGGGCTCTGAAGTCTGAATACGTGAATAATGGCTTGGGCTTGGGAATTTCTTGGATTTAAGTATATTTTTTTTAGGCTTAAATGCTTGGATACAGTCAAATGATAACATCAAAATGCGTTTTCCGTAGTTTGTATTTGAATAAAAAAAGCTAATGAAGAGACGTGTCACTTGTATGCTTCTAGAAAATAGAATATGATTGCTGATATTATTTTTATTTTATCAGAAAGCAAAAATTTTTATTAAACTAGAAAATAAGAATACAAAATAGGTCTGCAAAAAATAAAATTTAAATGATAATACATTGAAACCCTAAAATGGTATTTTGATTGCTGATATTATTTTAGTACAAGTTACAAACATACATTAGAAAAATAGGAATTACGCAATTTGATTTGATTTAGGCTTTGACTCTCTCTTAGTTGGGAAACAATTAACATTCACTTAGCACAATTTTTGTGGGCCCAATATAACTTACTCTTGTTTGTATTGAAAAATATACTATATTTTAGTTTACCTTGTTCCAATTTTAGAAAAACATTTTTTTCCATTTAGTAAATTTCAAAACGTGCAAACTTGATAAACTTATTTTGGACAATTGAAATTAGTTTTTGGCATCGAAATTATGGTGTCATTATGATACCTGATTTGGAAATTAATTAGATAAGAAATTATTGTCATATTTAAATACGAGAATGTCGATTATTTATATTCATCCAATTAAATAATTAATTAACTCAACATCTGTGACTGTTGTTTATATCTTATTATGTGATTATACAATTTTGTAAAATAAATGTTTCCTTCTTCAATGAGAATTTCCTTTCAACCTATGGGAATATGGGATTGTGTCTGATGTATCTGCTTTCAAGTCCTGTTAAACTAAAACTGCAATAATCCAATTCTATAAGTGCTAACAGTTACACAATTCATAATCTTCCCAACTGAATGCATTTATGTATTATTTACAGTATGCTTTTCTTGATCTCCCTACAGATATTTTATGAGAAAGATGAAGGATTTTTGTAGAACCTTTTGTGAAGAATCAAGTTGTTCAAAAAGTGGGGGAAAACATTGCAATCATGATTTTGGACTTCTAAAAGATCCTTCCACGTGCATGAATCATTTGATGATCATCTGCCTCAATGTGTTACTGCTGATTTTGCTTTTATTCACAGTAATGCTTAAGTCATCAAAAATAACATTTCATGGTTCTGTTCAAGCACAAAGATTCTCAAATTTCCAGGTAGCTTCTGCAATAGTGAGTGGCTTTCTTGGACTGGTTCATTTGTGCCTAGGCATTTGGATTTTGGAGGAGAAATTGAAGAAATCTCACACTGCTTTTCCTATGCATTGGTGGATTTTAGAGTTTTGCCAAGGTATCACATGGTTGTGTGTGGGTTTGACAATAAGTCTCAAGTTGAGAGAACTATCAAAAACATGGTCAAGATTAGTATCTATCTTTTTCTTCATAATTTCTAGTACCTTTTGCTTTATTTCCATATCTTTTGTCATTGTTAGGAGAGAAGTGTCCCTTAAGATAGCTTTGGATGTTTTATCTTTTCTTGGGTCAACTTTCTTGCTTATATGCTCATATATGGGACTTCCATATGGTGAGAGAAATATCAATAAAAGCCTTTATGATCCTTTAAATGTTGAAGCCATTGATATTGGCAGAACTAGTTATGCAAATCATATTACCCCATTTGCAAAAGCTGGATTCTTTAGCAAAATGTCGTTTTGGTGGTTGAATCCATTGATGAAAATGGGCAAGGAGAAGTCTATCCAAGAAGAAGATATCCCAAAATTGCGAAAGGAAGATCAAGCTGAAAGCTGTTATGTGCTGTTTCTTGACCAATTCAATAGACAAAAACAGAAAAAACCTTTATCACAACCATCTGTGCTCTGGACAATAATAATGTGCCACTGGCAAGATCTCTTCATATCTGGCTTTTTTGCATTGCTTAAGGTGCTCACTGTCTCAACTGGCCCACTGCTTCTAAATTCCTTTATACTAGTTGCTGAGGGAAGAGAAAGTTTCAAATATGAAGGTTACATATTAGCCACAGCACTTTTCTTCACAAAGATCTTAGAGTCGTTGTCACAAAGGCAGTGGTACTTCCGAAGTAGACTCATCGGTTTACGAGTTAGATCGTTGCTTATTGCAGCCATTTATCAAAAGCAATTAAGGCTATCTAATTCTTCAAGACTGGTGCATTCAAGTGGGGAGATTATGAATTATGTAAATGTAGATGCTTATAGAATTGGAGAGTTCCCATTTTGGTTTCACCAAACTTGGACAACTAGTGTTCAGTTATGTATTGCACTAGTAATTCTTTTTAATGCTGTGGGGCTAGCAACCATTGCTTCATTGATTGTAATAGTTATCACTGTCCTTTGCAATACTCCAATGACAAAGCTACAACATAAGTTCCAGACAAAACTTATGGAAGCACAAGATGAGAGATTGAAGGCTAGTTCTGAGGCTCTTGTGAATATGAAAGTTTTAAAACTATATTCTTGGGAAACCCATTTTAGAAATGCTATTGAAAGCTTGAGAAAAGTTGAGCTCAAGTGCTTGAATTATGTGCAGTCAACAAAGGCATATAATGTCTTTCTCTTTTGGTTATCACCTGTTTTGGTCTCTGCTGCTACTTTTGGGGCTTGTTACTTCCTGAAAATTCCACTCCATGCAAATAATGTTTTCACTTTTGTTGCAACCTTATCGCTGGTTCAAGATCCGATTAGAGCAATCCCTGATGTTATTGGGGTGGTCATTCAAGCTAAGGTAGCATTTACTCGGATTGTGAAATTCCTTGAGGCACCAGAATTGAAGAGTGCAAATGTTAGAAAGAAGAGCTCAAATAACAATCTTAACGGCTCAATTTACATTAGTTCAGCTGAATTTTCATGGGAAGATAATGATTCAAAGCCTACTTTAAGAAACATAAATATAGATGTTAAACCCGGGCAAAAAGTTGCTATTTGTGGAGAAGTTGGCTCTGGAAAATCAACCTTATTGGCTGCAATTCTTGGGGAAGTTCCCATAATTCATGGAACTGTAAGTTTTTGCTCATAAATCATTTGCTCTCTTATGTCATAAATATAAGATCAGCTGACTTTTTTTTTTAGAGATTAAAGTTATAGAATAGGTCATTAAATTATCACAAATATTATCCATTAGTTTATAGGTCAAATAATCTAGTTTAATGAAAAAAAAAATAGGTTGATCAATTTATAATTAACTTACTTTTTTTTTTAAATTTTCCAAAAAATCAACTAGGTGTTATATTTAATACCGGAGGAAGTATTATTTTTTCTTCTCCTATATAATTGTAGAATGCATTTTCACAACTATAAAGTAATCATAACTGGGGTGTGTGGTTGAGTGGCAAGAACTCATTCACCCTTAACCAATTGTATGAGGTTCGATCCTTGAAGTAATCATATCAGTTGCCAAACTTTCGCTCTTTTTTTTTTCCAATCATTTGATTGATATTAATGGATTACAGATCGAAGTCCATGGGAAGTTTGCTTTTGTTTCTCAGACGGCATGGATCCAAACAGGCACAATTAGGGAAAATGTATTATTTGGAGCAGCCTTTGAAGCTCAAAGGTATCAAGAAACTCTTCAAAGGTCATCATTAGTAAAAGATCTCGAGTTATTTCCCCATGGTGATCTGACAGAAATAGGGGAGAGAGGTATGAATCTTAGTGGAGGTCAAAAACAACGAATTCAGCTTGCTCGTGCTCTTTATCAGAATGCTGACATATATTTGTTGGATGATCCATTCAGTGCTGTTGATGCACATACAGCCACACATTTATTTAACGTAAGAATCATAATGCCATTGTCTCCTCCACATACTATGTTTGTGTTTAATTCGTATCTTTTGTGATACCGTTTTACACTTCGAAGGCTTTTTGATTCGCAGGAATATGCTTGTAACTCATCAAGTTGACTTCCTTCCAGCATTTGATTCTATTATGGTAATATAATTTACCTTAGACTGAATGCATTGTTTATGTAAACATTACTAATATCTAGAATAACTTCAACTTTTATGAATTCTATGAATTTTTGTCCCCATGTTAAATTTTGGATAATTGTAAAATTCTTCAAAAGCATTTAATTTTGTTAGTTTTAGTTCTTTTTGAAAATTTATTTGTAATTTTTTGAATAATTGAATTACGCAAGGAAGGATGATTGGGTAATAAATTTGGTCAATTGATACAAAATTTTCTTTTATTTTTTCAAAAGCATAAAATGACACCTTAATACTTTTCCAACTATATTAAGATGGTTTGAACATTGGAGTATTATTAACATGTGACCCCTCATGTGCCACTTGAACATACTTCAATCATGTCATATTATATTGATGATTTCAACAAAACAATAAGAAGATTTTCAAATTATACAATACAACAATAACATAGTCTTATCTCAACCTTCAAACTATATATATATATATATATATATATATATATATATATATATATAAATTATAAAAGAGTGCATATATTTTTCACTTAAAGTAATCTTAATTGATGTATGCATATTAATTAATAAAACTAAATTTAGTTTAATTCAATCTTTGGTGTATGTGAAAGTCTCAACTTGCTTGCTAGCATTGTAAGGAAAAATTATCCTTGCTTGCATGACCCTGCAGTAGTTAGGCTATTTTGATAATCGTAATAGTAATGGTGTGTTACTTTGTTTATCATAATAGCTTATGTGTGATGGGGAAATTATAAGAGATGCATCTTATCAAGATCTTCTCTCTTCAAGCCAAGACTTTCAAGACCTTGTTAATGCGCACAAGGAGACTGCTGGTACTGCTGAAAGGCTTCCTAATGTTACTTCATCTCATACACATGTAAATGCGTCCAAGGATATTAACAAGTCATATACTGATGAGAATCAAATTAAGGATGCAACCGGTGATCAATTAATTAAGCAAGAAGAAAGAGAAGTTGGAGACACAGGGCTAAAGCCTTACTGGCAGTATTTAAATCAAAACAAGGGCTATATATACTCCTCCATCGCTTCACTTGTGCACCTTTCATTTGTGATTGGTCAAATACTACAGAACACATGGATGGCTGCTTATGTTGACAATCCTCACGTTAGCACCTTGAAATTGATTGTGGTGTATTTATTGATTGGAGTTCTTTCAACCTCTATCTTGCTAGCTAGAAGTCTTGCAATGGTTGCTTTAGGCATTGAATCATCCAAGTCTTTGTTTTCACAATTGATGACATCACTTTTCCGTGCGCCTATGTCATTTTATGACTCGACACCACTTGGAAGGATACTTACTAGGGTAAGCCTATTAAATAATATCCCAATTGTATGTTATGGGTAGTTGTGATTGATGAAAAGTAAATTGTGATACTTAAACGCGACATTTATTATTATGTAGGTCTCGTCTGATTTGAGCATTGTTGATCTTGATGTTCCATTCAGCCTTATGATAGCCGTTGGAACCACCATAAATTTTTATGGGAATCTTGCCGTTTTATCAATTGTTACTTGGCAAGTTCTGTTTGTCTCTATGCCAATGGTTTATATTGCAATTCGTCTACAGGTAATTATAACATACCTATTCAACACAATTATTTCCATTTTTCCCTATTGCATTATGTGATGCTAAAATTTGAAACATGAATATGAGATGTGTAGGAAAGACTGTGTGTAGAGTTATGGATTGTCGCTTCATATGTAATCAAAATATAAGATTATATATGCTTATAGATACTCAAATCACTATAGGAATTGACTTACATTGCCTAATTTATTTATATTGTGCATTTGGAACCTAATTTATTTATATTTGCTTTTAGATACTCACATAATATCTATGAGACAACTTATTTATATTTTATTGCATTAAACCTAATTTTTTCATGGCTTTCAAACATTAGAAATAGATGTTAATATTATGTGACAATCAATAGTTTAATTTACTAGCCCTAACATTAATTTTTGTTAATAGTAAATTCTTACATGCATACACGTAAATTTTATATACAGAGAAAAATTCTAACATAAAAGTGCTTTGTTGATATAGAGATACTACTTTGCCTCTGCAAAAGAGTTAATGCGATTGAATGGCACAACAAAATCCTATGTAGCTAACCATGTAGCAGAATCTGTTGCTGGTGTTATGACAATAAGGGCCTTTGAGGAAGAAGATCGTTTCTTCACCAAGAATCTTGAATTAATCGATGTCAATGCCTCACCTTTCTTCCATAACTTTACTGCAAATGAGTGGTTGATTCAACGTTTAGAAACAGTTAGCGCATTTGTCCTTCTCTTCGCTACACTTTGCATGGTTGTACTTCCACCTGGGACTTTCTCACCTGGTGAGAATTCATTCTCTATATTGGCTTCAAAATATTCTGAGTGGTATGATAGTAAAGTTTCAAAAGATGAAGTTAATGATAGTCAGGTCCCAAAAAAGTTCGTTGAGAAATTATTTGCAAATAACAATTCGTCGATTAGTTTCAACTATTTGACTCCATAATCTCGTCAACTCATTTTTAAATAATTTTTTTGGGACCTAATCAACTATTTTTAGATTGAGATTTGGGTTCTTCAATTTCTATCATTTCCCCAAACTTTCCTTCTTTGTTCTTACATCTTAACATTCACATGAAAAAATTGGTGTTCTAGGATTTATTGGCATGGCTATTTCATATGGGCTTTCATTAAATACTGCACTTGTACTCTCAATTCAATTCCAATGCACATCAGCAAACTATATAATATCAGTAGAGAGGTTGAATCAATACATGTATATACCTAGTGAAGCTCCTGAAGTGATAGAAGAAATTCGCCCCCCTACAAATTGGCCTACGGTCGGAAAAGTTGAGATAAATAACCTGCAGGTAAAAGTGGCAATTGCTTTAGAGCTTACAATTTAGTTTTCTTGAAAGCAATATCATATGGGAGTTTATTTATAGTTCATATTTTTATTTTTTAAAATAAACAGATACGGTATAGGCCCGATTCACCTCTCATACTCCATGGCATCACATGCACATTTGAAGGAGGGCACAAGATTGGAATCGTTGGTAGAACAGGTAGTGGAAAGTCTACTCTTATAGGTGCTTTGTTTCGCCTAGTGGAACCAGCAGGTGGGAAGATCATTGTTGATGACATAGACATTTGTACCATTGGCCTCCATGATTTGAGATCACGTTTCGGTATCATACCCCAAGATCCTACTCTTTTTAATGGCACTGTTAGATATAACTTGGACCCCTTGTCTCAACACTCTGATCAAGAGATATGGGAGGTAATACTAATGCCTTTTTTCCTTTCATGTGTTAATCTAGTTTAATAGTTTGTGTGCATTTCAAGATCATTTGTTTAATTTTAATTTTGGTCCAAACATGATGAATTTAGTTTGAGGAAAGTGAGAGTAACTTGTTTGAAAAGTTACAAACTCTCCCCACATATTATGCTTTCTCTATCATTCTCATGAAAACTCCAATGAAGATATATTTATTTCCTTTAAAGATTCTTGAAAAATGTCAATTAAGAGAGGCGGTTCAAGCGAAAGAAAGCGGCTTAGACTCTTCAGGTGAGATGCTGATTATTAATGTTGCAATAATCAAACATGCATTGTTTCCCATTTTGCATGGAATGGTAATTAATGACTATTATTTATTAAAATGTGTTATGTAGTCGTGGAATCTGGATCAAACTGGAGCATGGGACAAAGGCAGCTATTCTGTTTGGGACGAGCTCTTCTAAAGAGAAGTCGTATTTTGGTGCTTGATGAAGCAACTGCATCAATTGATAATGCCACAGATTTGATTTTGCAGAAAATTATAAGGAGTGAGTTTGCAGATTGCACTGTAATCACAGTTGCTCATAGGATACCGACAGTAATGGATTGCTCTAAGGTTCTATCCATAAGTGATGGTAAATATCGTAAAACTTGTTCACTACTTACTTTTTATGCCAATGTACAGGTCTCTTCATAACAAATGGAAATAGAGTTCTTTTTATGTTAAGAAGATTAAATTCTTGTTGGGTTTGCCAGCATTTGAACATCAATGGCATTTTGTATTTTCCAGGAAATTTGGTGGAATATGATGAGCCAATGAAGTTGATGAAGAGGGAAGATTCTTTGTTTGGGCAGCTTGTGAAAGAATATTGGTCTCACCTTCACTCTGCAGAGTTATATTAATCTTTTGAGTCAAGTGCCAATTATAATAAGCAGTTTTTTTCATTTTCATTTATTTTTCTTCTTCTTCTGTTTCTTTTAATGTCTGCTGTAACAAGTAGAAAATCAAGAATGTGTTTCATTGAATGATTAACTAATTAAACCAAACTTTCCACATCAGCATGGATGTAAAGTCTTGAAAAATTATGGATATATCTAATTTTTGAATATTAGAAAGCATAAGCTGATTGTAGGTATATATGAAATAGAACGATATAGAAAAGCTGTTAATATGTTTCGAGATTTTGGTTTTTATTTAAAGACAATTTTACTCAAATTAAAAGGTATATAGATACTTAATTAAATCATAATTCAGCAACTTAAAAATTTACTTTATAGAATGTCAGAATCTAATGTTATCTCTATGATTGTCTTCATATGGAGTATTATCTTTTGATCAGCATAGTGCGTGTGTCCTACTAACCATCTATTTAAGTACATCGTAAATGAAACTAGACCATTATTCCATAACGATTGGCATGTCCATCTGCATTTTGTACCTATAGAATCAAATACTCTTGCAAATAACCTATGAAGAACTACTCAACTTAGATGGAAACTTTTGTATCTTTGATAAACCACCTTCTCCTATTTACAGAGAGGAAGGCTGTTAAAGATTGAAGGTTAGAAACAATTTTACCTTATTTTCAGACTTTATATGTGTATTTTTTTCAGGAAAAGAAAATGCCTAAAATTAAAGCCCAATATGTTGAAAAACATAAACAAGATAACATGACATGACTCAAAAATATTAATAGACTAAATTAACGAATGATAAAAATAAAGAAGTTGTTTGATTCTAAGGTATTTAAGATCCTATCCTTAGCTTCATTTATATTGTAAATTTGGGACTATTTTTGCCCGAGTACTTTAGGGACTTGTAATTTTCTTGACACTTTATTTTGTTAAGGCCAGGAGTGGGAATATTTTTTCTAATTAACACATGACATACATAGTTTGGGTAAAAATTAAAATACAATATAAATTATATTCGAATACTTATCTTTGAGAAAATTCTCAGTGAAACAATTTGAAATGTTCAAATTTTAATTTAGACAATTGTTAAACTCGTAAAATCTGCAATCAGGTTAAATGACAAATATTATATTATCAACATTTTGTTAATTTATCTCTAAGAATTTGGTGATAGAAAAATATCTATCTGAGTAGAAAATTTACCGGGTCAGTCGATTATGTACTAGAGCCCAATAATAGTGATTGCATAGTAGATCATCTGAACAAGAAGTGGTAGAGGGGAAGGTCTTGGTTAGGGTAAGAAACAACTGAGGAATATCTCATATTGATAGTGCTTAGGTCGAACACTATAATGAAAGAAACACCTAATGAATTTCTCTTATAAATACTGTCAATCAATAATATCAAATTCTCTCCTTTACGTTAAAGAAAAACATTTGCTTCAATCAGCATTTGTTGTTTATTGAGTCTATTCCTTCAATTCTATCTGGAAAGACTTACCTGTGGGGATCTCTTTCAAATAATCCGACCCCATATATATTTGAACATATAGTTAAACAATATGAATATATATCCTTGTGGTCACACTAATTACCAACTACTACATAGGCAAGTACTCCTTCAATCGAGAAGATTTTAGGCATTTTTCTATAGACACAACGATGAGTAAAACCTGTTATTGATTGTGATGTTATCTTTCTTTGCGAATTAAGTGTCGCTTGCCAGCTTGACTAATGTAATTATAAAACGATTTCATATATGTGATAATGCCCGATCAGGATATGAAAACCTAATCCTTAATCTCTTTTTATTACATCGTGTAGTCTACTTAATTAAATGACAAGTAATAAGTGGCAACTGTTTTTGTCATTATCATCAATTAGTCACTAATTAATTATATTTATGAAGAATGGTATTTAATTAATGTAAAATAATATAATCTTTCAGTTCATACACACACACACACACTCATATGTGTGAGTTAATAAATAAAGAAAATTTTTAATCATAGTTATTGTTAATTACCATTAGATATATTTTACCCCATAAGTTAAAAAAAATAATATATTGAAACTTCCAAAAATAATTGGTATCGCTACAATATGAAAAAATTGAACACCAGAAGTCCAGAACCCATGTCATTTATATCATATCTAATCAGCCATAAATTTGAAGTTGATATGGTTAAGAAAATTCTTCATACAGGCCTATGCAATGCTCGCATTCTTCTATTACTCTATGTGAACCTAAATATAAAGTTCTTTTAGAAAGCAGGTTTTGGTCCTAAATATTAGAAGAATTCTATTTTTCGTCAACTCGATCTTTATATTAATAATGTGATATTATATTTAGGGACGAAGGGAGTACTAAATAACATAACTAACATCAATAATTTAATTAAACTAGATATTTATTATTGTGAAATCCATATGAAGTTACACTAAGATTAGGAACCAAGAAAGGAGATCTTAGAGGCTAACCCAGTCTACTACAACTTAAAATTAACATCTTCATCACCCAACATTCTTGCACAGAAGCATACAATATCATTGCGCCACATAAACTAGACTCATTCAAATTAAACGCCTTACGATCCGTCCTAAGCTTTAGCTTTCCCCTTCCCATGCACCATTGAAGCATTATTTTTAGATGAGCTAGCACCCTCGGATGATCCTTCTTTCTCTTTGTCGTTGTCATCACCATCACCTATCTCAGTTTTCACAGCCTTCATCAGCTCTTCAATCTTATTATTAGCAGATTCTAACCCTTTAGCATAAGTCATAATACCCATCCCACTCAACTTCCAAATCCTAAATCCAGGAAAATAACTATCAGCGTTTGAATCCGTTAAAGCTGCAGGCACTCCCATAGAACACATCCAAGCTACTTCAATTGCATCCACAATACTAGTAAACACACTTATGGATGGTGGTGCTGGCATCAAGTACAATGATCCTCCACTGTCAGTGCCCAACACCGTGATGTGGACAGGTGTTAGGGTTCCAGAAACGAGGCCATATACGATGGCTTTGGTGGCCGACGACATTCTAAGGGCCCTTGTGTAGCAAGAAATCATCTGAGGTGACACATCGACTAGTCTTCCTGGTATATGCCCAAAATGATCAAGAACTTCATGTGCCTTTAGTTCTGCTAATGGCCGTACAATGTCCCAAATTTTTGGTTCATTGTCTGGGCAAAGATATACTGCAAATTATCGAAGACCAAACCAGTATTTATAAATAGATTCACCATCATCATCGCACTCTACTGATACATTGAACACGTTTTGTTATATTCGTATGTTACAAATTTTTATGTAGGAAATAAACTTGAGATATGACATTAATTTCGAAGACAATTTCAATTTTTTTTTTTCGAAAGAAAAGGAAAGACATTAATTCATAGTTTTGACCAAAAAATAAATTTGATACTAAATATATTCATGCACCTGTCTTTGAAGATGAGACCATTTAATTGATTTGCTTGAAAGCATGATGTCTGGGGCCATTAAATAACTCCTACTAATTATGTCAATCAACCTCGATAATATCTACTACCTCATATAATTCCTTGTACATACCAAGGAATGAAGGTCAATGGTAGTTGAGTCATTAAATTGGTCTTTTTTTTTTGTCTTTTCCATTTTTGCTCCTCTCACCTTTATTACTATGGTTCACTACCTTTTTCATCTTTATAAGTATACATGTGTCTTTTTTATTTTCTCTCTCTTCTCATCTTCCAATGTTCATTTTCCAATGCTAAGGGTATATTGGAAAAGTTTTAATAAATGAGTTAGTTAATGTTAGTTGGTGACTTATATTAAGGACCAAAATTTAGTGGCGATTGGCGACTTATAAATAGGACCGGAGAGAGTACTTAATATTATATTCTCCTTTCTTGTAGAGTATAATATTCAGTTCAGTAAAAAATTGGATAACAAAGTTGGTTCTATGTAGAGTATTAAATTTATTATTTTTTCGTTGTAGATTCTGTATAAAATAAGTGACTGTTTTTTAACAGTCAAATGATAATTTAACATTTCAAAGTGATGAAATAACGTAGTTTAGTTTTGAAAATTCTTTGGTTTTATTTCAAGAAAATAAATCTAAATTTACAGTTTTAGAGAGTTTTTTTAAATCAGAGAAAATCAAAATACGTCATTTCATGTTATAATGTTAATAATTCTTTTAAGAATAGCGTGATGAAAAGAAAAAAATATTCACTTAGATGGTTTAGACCTTTTAAAAATTATTACAGGAAACATTTGAAAACGTCAGAACCCAAAAATATGTCTTTAATTTGATATGTACACAGATAAATAATGAATTGTTTTCCTACAAGTAAAAAGGTTAAAAAAAAGATGAGTATATATAGAGGGTTTACTATATCTTAACCATCTATATCTAGCTACATTTGATTTTCTTGAAGGTAATATAATAGAAATGGGTCTAGACTATTAAAATGAGTTGCATAGGATTCAAATATGTGTTCATAAATACTCATTCATGTGTGTAATATAATAGCCCAAAAATTGAATAATTTTGTTCTAAAATATAAGAGTTAATTAGTTTAACTTACATTATCACATCATTTAAAGTGTTTTTCCAGCATTACCTCTAACTCTTTTTCATATTTCTTAATGTGCTTGCACATTTCTATCTCTTGATAATAGTATCACAATAAATAAGGGCACACACAATTAGAGAAAAAGTTTACTCATCTAACTAATTTTTACATATTTTCTTAAAAAGTATGTTTTGGTTGTTGAGTTCCTATATTACAAACTAAAGGAAATATCTTTTTGAGTTAAAAAAAAACCTGCATGTAAGACCAAAATACATGCATGGTCGCCTTAAACACTTAAATTCACATAATCAAATGTAACTGGAACAACAGTTCAAAAAATATTACTCTCTTCATTCTGTATTATAAGCTAACTTTGACTTTTTTAAAAAAGTTAAAGTTGCAAATTTTATCATTTTAAATTGTTTAAAATTATTTTTTTCCCTCATAACTAGTTTATTCTAGTTATAAACTAACATATATTGTAATTACATTTGTTTTATGTTATAATTTAGTGATCTAATTTGCTTTCTTAACTCACAAAAAAAGTAAGTCAAATAAACATATAATTAGGAATAGTACTATGTAACTAAGGAAAGAGCTAGATAGATAGATATATATAACATACCGGCCTCACCAGAAGCAGGGTCAAAAAAATTGATGTAGTGACCAAATTTGACGAAGACGCTTTCAAGAGCCAGAAGCTGGGATTCATGGCAAACAGGAGGGAACTGAAGGGCATACAAGTGGCCAGGGAAGCCAAATACGAATGACCTCTCAGTCATTCTTATGATAGGCGCATCCTTCGCTATCCCCCACTGGAATTGGTCCACCGAACAAAAAGTAGTCATCAATGGTGGCGTTGTTGTCATCATTAGTGGTGGTGCTGTCTGCACCGCCACTCTTAAATGAAAATCCCCCATCTTCAGCAACCTCACTGACTGTTTGTCATCGTAGTCCAGTAACATCACGGCCGCCGTCGGAAAATTGAAAAGCTCTGATATTGTGCCCTTAGGGAATCTCTGCTGGTTGCTTGAAGAACTCGCCATGCCTGCAACAAAAACAAAAGGGCTTAATCATATTAATTACTCCCTCTGTTCATAAATATAAATATAAGATCACTCTGGGGAAGTGGATAAGTTCCTAAATATAAGATCACTTCTTATTTTATCTCAAGTTTTACCCAAACTACTCTTATACTCCCTCTTTCATTAAACCCCCCCTCCTTTTAAAGTTAAGTAATTGAGAGGTATGTTGGGAAGATCATGTAATTTTATTGTCTTCCTTAATCTCCCCAAATTAGCCAAAGTGATCTTATATTTAGGAATGGGGGAGTACCATACAACTAACCATATCTTCTTCTAATGTAGAGAGTTGGGTATCTACTCTATCAAATGATTACCATATAACAAAGGACAATGCAACTACACTCGAATCTCAGATAAGAGACTTAATTTCAAAAAAGTGTAAAAAAGTTGTTGCTAACAACTATTAGCAACTGTAGTAGTCTTTATTACTAAGTGGTAACAAGGACTAATGAAGGTTATAGCAGTTGTTAATAGTTGTTATATATCAATAATTTCTTTGGACCTCTTTAAAATTAAATCTCTTATATTTGATACATAGACGCAGTTGTCCGGTTGTCCCTACAACTAAAGAAAAAAATGGAAAAAGAGGATAGGAGGAGGTAAGAGAACCTGGAAGATTTCTTGGAGAGGAAATGAGTTGGGGAAGGGAGAGATATGGAAGAAGGGAGCGAGAGGTGTAATTATATATACAAGAGAAGGATGAATGTAATAGAGTAATTAATGGGAGGTTCATGAACCTGTTTCATTGGTAATTTATCACTTTCCATATAGGCATATACAGTAACTCACTTTGATTACTTATTAATCTTTTTCTATTTTTGCCCGTTGGTTTTGGAACCTACAGCTTAACTGTTATGCATTCATTCATATTCATTGAACCGGAGTAGAATTCTGATATGAAATTATTAATGTGACCTACACACTTAAAAAACATGTTTCACTCTATAATTTAATTAGATTAAGGATGTTAATTAGTTAGTTAGAATCATATTATACTACCTCCAGTCCTAAATATAAGACCTAATTGAATTTTTTTTTGGAGAGGTTAAGGTTGCGAAATAGGCTATTAAATCATAACATATTTGATGTATTTTTAGATTATACATTAGTTTATAGGCAAAATAAACTAATCTACGGGAAAAATTAGGTAAATCAATTTATAATTAACTTAATTTTGCTTTTTCATAGGATTTTCTAAAAAAATCAATTAAGTCTTATATTTAGGACCGGAGGGAGTATATTTTTTATGTATCTTAAACAACTACATTTTTCTCCTCAAACTCCTGTTTGTTATCTTTTCCGAGGGGCATCAACAAAGAAAGTTTCAATAAATTAGAAAAATATATTATACTTAGGACCAAACTCACATTTTCAAATAATTTAGCTTTATAACGGGAGAGTATTTTTATTAGTACCTAAAAATATATTATATTTAGGACTAAATTCACATTTCAAATATGTAAGGATGTTAGTCATTAGAAAAATCTACTACATTTAGTGATAAAAGCTTCTTAATTGGCCCTCATGCATGCTTTTATAAATCATTAGAGTTTGAGCACATGGCAAATCATGAAGATCCATGAAATTGGTATTACATAGAGAAACAATTGGTCTTCATAGAAAATTCACTTAAAATACCATGTGACAAGCTTGTGTCTTGAAGAATATACGAGGTGTGGCGCCCAAGAGTTATAAAGAAGTATATCAAGAAGACATCCATATGAATTTAGTTTCATTGCATTCCGTTTTTAGGAAGTTTCTTGTTTTATTTGCATCAAATAAGGCCTTTTTATTATTGCTTGTTTCATAAGATTTGTTGTTTTACTTCAAGTTCAAGTAATTTCTCATTTCTTTATGGGCAAAGGTGCAAAAATAGCCACCGTTAATTTAAAAATGGGCAACTAACTCTGGTAAATTGAAGGGGCAAACTGTACACTGTAAACTAAAATGGGGCAAAACCATACATTATGTAAACCAAAATGAGTCAAAAATAACTTCTCTGTTAGACCGAGTTAAACAGCCATTTTCCAGACGTGGGCTCCATCATCAGTAAATGACATGTCAATTCTAAAATCTAACGTGAAAGCTAAAATGCATCCAGTTGAACCTTAAATCACTAAAAACGAACTCTAAACCCCCAAATCATTTCAATAAGAAACCAAATAGAACTTCAAATCATGTGAAATTCACCCTACTTCTACGTAATCATCTGAAAAAATAAAGTCTCATAAAAAAAATCAAAGTCTCATCAACATATTGCACCCTTAAATGTATGACACATCATTTACTGATTGTGGGGCCACGTCTGGAAAACGTACATTTAAATTTACGATGACTATTTTTGCACATTTGCCCAATTTTGCCCAATTTTGATTTACAGTGTACAATTTTGCCCCCTTCAATTTACCAGAGTTATAGTTGCACATTTTTAAATTTATGATGACTATTTTTACACCTTTGCCCTGCCCTTTCTTTATCCATGAGTCATGCTTCCTTTGTGAGTTGGGTTTAATATATATTGTTTTATGGAACGTAAATTGGGTTATTCTTGTGATTTTATACAGAGTTTCTTGAGCCAATGTTGATTTTGATATATAGCTAGCTAGGATTTTATATTTGGTATCAGAGCAAGGATTTTATATTTGGTATCAGAGCAAGGATTCTGGCATAGGATAGCTAGAATACCTTACTCGTGTAGACATACTTATAAATGTCCTTAGAACACCTTTACTAAACTTTAGAAAACACCATGATAGCAATAGATAGATATGAAGTAGAAGTGTGTTTTGTGGAGATCCAAATGACTGAGTGTTAAGTCAAGTTGATAAGATGTAGGATTTTATATTGTTGAATTTTGATAGACTATACTAGTTAGTTAGGTGGCTTATAAGATTTTGAAGACACATTGGTGATTGAGGTCAATGGAGTATTATTCTATTATAGAAATTTACCAAAGAAAATTTATTGAGAATTTGAAATAGTTTAGTTAGAGGTTACAATGTATGGGATGAACATGTAGAGAAATTTAAAAATCATTTAGTTGATAGAATATTTTCAATAGTTTCTTGTTTCTTGAAGATAGAATAGGTGATTGAGTGATTTTAGAACAATTTAGTTAAACCTTTGAATGAAATTGAGAATAAGAAATGTTTTGTTAAAAATTGAGGTTGGAATCATGAATTATTTGCTTATTTGAGGGAAAGAGATGTGAATCCACATGTTGGAAATGTGGAAGGCAAAATTTAAGGTTTATGATTACATAGTTGAGTGTGGTTTGATAGCAATGTACTATAGTATTGAGGTTGCAAGGGCCTAGCAGTATTCATATAGAGTTATAGGAAAGTGAAATTTTAATTTGTGGATAACATTGTAGAATACTTTAAAGATTAGAAGTAAATGTTGAGAGGTAGATAAAGAGTTTAAGGAGAAGATTGACGGAATAAGGATTCTTCTTTGGGGTCTTGAGTATAATTATGATCCGGACATAATCATAGTCAAGACATCATTGAAAAATCTTATGAGTCAAAGGGGTTAGAGTGACTTGGAAATAATAAAAGAAACTTAATATAGATTGAAGTAGGGAATATTAAGATTATTTGTAATGCTTTTAATCTATTGTTGTATGATTGTCTCATATTTCTTAACTTGATGCTTGGTTTGAACATCTAGTGAGAATAAAACAAGAAAACTTAATGATTCAAGTGTTCATATTTTAAGTGGTAAGTTGAAACTTCTAAAATTCTGCTAGTTTGTTGGGAAATTGTTGATTAGTAATCAATGAGTTAAGATAGTACTAAAAGATGAATTTAGTGACTTGGTGATGTTCTCTTGTGATAATGGAATTTATGTTTTTTGGTTCTATTTGGATGTTTGATTTTGTGTATATGTGAAATGTTAGCATGAGGTATTAGATGGTGATTCTGAATTTTGATTGGTGTGTGAGAAATTGTTTGTTGCCTTGTGCTTGAGTTGTTACAGTATTGTAAGAGTTCTAAAACAGTAGGGTAATTCTTTTAATTTCGAGGACGAAATTATTTAAGGGGGAGAGATTGTAACACCCCACTTTACAAAATAGAAATTTAATGAAAGATAGTTTAGAGTTTAGATAAAATTATGGTGGGAGAAAGTGTGCAAATTAATGTAAAGATTAGTTCTACAATTTGTTTTAAAATAGGGATTTAAAATGGAAATACAAATAAAATAAAGATAAAAGGGCAAAATAGTCATTTTGCCTCAAACCCATTATGAAAATCAATTTTCCCTTCTTCTTCCTCATTTCCGTCCTCACTTTCTTCTTCCTCAAATCAAAACCAATCCCATTTCATTTTTCACTTCTTCCTTCCCTTTTCATCCATTTTCTTCCCAAACCTCCAAAATTGCCTAAGCTTTTGGATTTCCCACTGTTTTCTGTTCAGCTTTATCGTCCCAGACCCCTCCTCTCTTCGTTTTCTGCGTTTTCCGGCGACCCAGTGGCGGTTGGCGGTGGTGAGAGGTAAGCTTCGGCCATATCTTCTAACCCTCAAGTTATTTCTTCCTTTCAAGTCGTTTTTCTTACTTCCTTTCTTCCTTGGTTCTCTGTTTTAGTCACCCACCACGGTGGCTATTTCCGGCGAAGATTCCGGCACCGATCTCCACATGCAAGAGAGGATTTGAGCTTAGGTGAGCCCTCTCTTTCCTTTTTACCCTTCTTTTCTAGCGTTTTGGGTAAGATTTGAAAGGGGTCCGAAAATAGGTTTTAGGATTGGGTTCAATACACATCTAAAATCAAAGCTTGGTGTTAGATTTTTGGTTTTCCTAAATTAATTTGAGCATGCATGATGTTTTCATTTGGTGTTTGAGTTAATACATTATAGATGAAAAGTTGCAATAATGTATGTGATTATTTGTGAATATGACTGAAATAGGGAGAATGTACATGGCTCTACAAATTTCTGCTCCTTTCTTACTGAAATGGCTGAATTGATTCTAAATGGGGGACCTTTATTTTTCTGTTTTTGAATTCTGCAGATTTGTGGGGGTAAATGTTGTGAAGTGTGATGCATGCATGTTGATTAAATGATGTTTGGAAACTGTTGGGCAAGTGTGTTGATGCTTGGGAAATTAAAAACCAATGTTTGAATATCATGCACTCAAGGTGTTTGTCAAAATGTCTAGTAGAGTAAGGAAATTGATTTTAGTTCACCAAAATTTTGTTACAAAGATTATTCTTCTTTGTTTATAGTTATCATTGGAAAGTGAAGAAATTATATGAATTGTAATGCATGTGTGTATGATTTATGAAGTTGTCTAATGATGTTGAGTGTTTGCATGTGAACTTGGAAAATGATTTGTAGGATGATGTTGTTGGGGAATTGTTTAATTGCTGAAATTGGTTGTAGGTTAAATTATAATGAATCATTGCTTGTTATACATAAACCAAAAATGGTTGTTGGAGTAGGAGTGTATTCAATTGTGAATAAGAGGTGTTATATGAATGTTCAAAACTGAATGTAGTTGAAGGAATAGAACTTCATATTAATTGAAAATGGTGCCAAGTGTATTTTGATTGTGAAAAGTAAAAGAAGAAGAGATGTTGTTTTCAAAGTGTTTGGATTAGAGACTTCTATTTCTTCTACATTAATTCCAGGTTCATAATAATGATATTAAAGATGGTAAAGTTGAGTAAGTGATTATGACCTTGAGGTTATTTGGTTGTGTCTAGTTTTGCTTGGTATTTTATAATTTGCTTTGTTTGAAAATGTGTTTAGGACTCTTAGGAAAATTTTGTTTGTTAGATTCATACAAAGTATTGAATAAATAAAGTGGATTGTTGCATTATTTCTATTAAGTTTTATTAAACTGAATTTGTGTTAAGTTACATGTCTAGCTCCTTCTCAAGTAGTTATGATTGTTTTGCTTTGCTTGTGAGATAGATGTTCTACTATTTTGTTTTATGATGATGTATGATAGTTAAACTACACAAGAATGAAGATATTCCATAAGATAGTGTAAATGAAAAAAAGTTGGGTAATAATATAGGTTTGAGAGAGACGTTGCTTATTATACAGAATAATTATTTATGGCTATTATTACTTTAGGTAATGATAGGAGAAGGTAGAAGGCAAGTGTTTGGAAGCTGCAAGAAGGAAATGAGGAGTATTAGTAAAGTGAAGGACAGGTAACAGTTTAATTCAATAGTAATAAGCGCGCATGAATATTTTGTTTTTAAAGCATGATAATGTTTACCCAAGAGGAATGAGGTATATTTATCTCAGATAGATAAATATTAAAGTAGAGTACTCTAGGCATCAGGTGGGTCGCTCCCCCTATGCCAAACATTTTCAGAAACCCTGCAGGTAAAGAATACCTCCATTAATTAACGAACATATCGTTAAAAATGGTTGGTATAGTGAGGCAGGTTCCAATAAGAGATTGGAAAGAGGCAGGTTCCAATAAGAGATTGGAAAGAGGCAGGTTCCAATAAGAGATTGGAAAGAGGAGAATATTATCATGATTTAAAGGTAAACTATTGAAATAAACTGTTATTGGGATTCTTTGAATCTCACTGTTGTTTTAAAATATTTTTACAGATAAGCCGGGAGAAGTTAATTCCGAGGGAAGCTCTAGGAAGGTAGGAAGGATGCTTGTTAGGCCCGAAGCTCAATAGTTAAATATATTTGTATTATATATTAGTTGTTATATATATTCTTATACAAGTTTATAACTTGTGATGTATATAGGTATAGGCTATCACCTGCGATAGCCGAATTATATTATATAAAATTGTAATAGTTAGACTCAAATATGTTAAGTATTTAGTAACAATAGATAGTACAGGTGTATAAAATAAAACTAAGTAGTGATTACTAATTTAGCTATTTAATGAATTTATAATCCGCTGCGAATTTCAGGAAACAGATATAATTTCATAAATTGTTTAGAAGCCCAAGTTTATGTTGGAAATTCTTTTAATGTAGTTTTTGAAATAGAAAAGTTTTAATTTATTCATATTTTTGGGCTTCTAACATTAGAAAGTGGTTATAAATTGATTAGAAGGCTATAATAGAGTTATAAAAAGCTAGGATTTTATATTTGGTATCAGAGCAAGGATTCTGGCATAGGATAGCTAGAATACCTTACTCGTGTAGACATACTTATAAATGTCCTTAGAACACCTTTACTAAACTTTAGAAAACACCATGATAGCAATAGATAGATATGAAGTAGAAGTGTGTTTTGTGGAGATCCAAATGACTGAGTGTTAAGTCAAGTTGATAAGATGTAGGATTTTATATTGTTGAATTTTGATAGACTATACTAGTTAGTTAGGTGGCTTATAAGATTTTGAAGACACATTGGTGATTGAGGTCAATGGAGTATTATTCTATTATAGAAATTTACCAAAGAAAATTTATTGAGAATTTGAAATAGTTTAGTTAGAGGTTACAATGTATGGGATGAACATGTAGAGAAATTTAAAAATCATTTAGTTGATAGAATATTTTCAATAGTTTCTTGTTTCTTGAAGATAGAATAGGTGATTGAGTGATTTTAGAACAATTTAGTTAAACCTTTGAATGAAATTGAGAATAAGAAATGTTTTGTTAAAAATTGAGGTTGGAATCATGAATTATTTGCTTATTTGAGGGAAAGAGATGTGAATCCACATGTTGGAAATGTGGAAGGCAAAATTTAAGGTTTATGATTACATAGTTGAGTGTGGTTTGATAGCAATGTACTATAGTATTGAGGTTGCAAGGGCCTAGCAGTATTCATATAGAGTTATAGGAAAGTGAAATTTTAATTTGTGGATAACATTGTAGAATACTTTAAAGATTAGAAGTAAATGTTGAGAGGTAGATAAAGAGTTTAAGGAGAAGATTGACGGAATAAGGATTCTTCTTTGGGGTCTTGAGTATAATTATGATCCGGACATAATCATAGTCAAGACATCATTGAAAAATCTTATGAGTCAAAGGGGTTAGAGTGACTTGGAAATAATAAAAGAAACTTAATATAGATTGAAGTAGGGAATATTAAGATTATTTGTAATGCTTTTAATCTATTGTTGTATGATTGTCTCATATTTCTTAACTTGATGCTTGGTTTGAACATCTAGTGAGAATAAAACAAGAAAACTTAATGATTCAAGTGTTCATATTTTAAGTGGTAAGTTGAAACTTCTAAAATTCTGCTAGTTTGTTGGGAAATTGTTGATTAGTAATCAATGAGTTAAGATAGTACTAAAAGATGAATTTAGTGACTTGGTGATGTTCTCTTGTGATAATGGAATTTATGTTTTTTGGTTCTATTTGGATGTTTGATTTTGTGTATATGTGAAATGTTAGCATGAGGTATTAGATGGTGATTCTGAATTTTGATTGGTGTGTGAGAAATTGTTTGTTGCCTTGTGCTTGAGTTGTTACAGTATTGTAAGAGTTCTAAAACAGTAGGGTAATTCTTTTAATTTCGAGGACGAAATTATTTAAGGGGGAGAGATTGTAACACCCCACTTTACAAAATAGAAATTTAATGAAAGATAGTTTAGAGTTTAGATAAAATTATGGTGGGAGAAAGTGTGCAAATTAATGTAAAGATTAGTTCTACAATTTGTTTTAAAATAGGGATTTAAAATGGAAATACAAATAAAATAAAGATAAAAGGGCAAAATAGTCATTTTGCCTCAAACCCATTATGAAAATCAATTTTCCCTTCTTCTTCCTCATTTCCGTCCTCACTTTCTTCTTCCTCAAATCAAAACCAATCCCATTTCATTTTTCACTTCTTCCTTCCCTTTTCATCCATTTTCTTCCCAAACCTCCAAAATTGCCTAAGCTTTTGGATTTCCCACTGTTTTCTGTTCAGCTTTATCGTCCCAGACCCCTCCTCTCTTCGTTTTCTGCGTTTTCCGGCGACCCAGTGGCGGTTGGCGGTGGTGAGAGGTAAGCTTCGGCCATATCTTCTAACCCTCAAGTTATTTCTTCCTTTCAAGTCGTTTTTCTTACTTCCTTTCTTCCTTGGTTCTCTGTTTTAGTCACCCACCACGGTGGCTATTTCCGGCGAAGATTCCGGCACCGATCTCCACATGCAAGAGAGGATTTGAGCTTAGGTGAGCCCTCTCTTTCCTTTTTACCCTTCTTTTCTAGCGTTTTGGGTAAGATTTGAAAGGGGTCCGAAAATAGGTTTTAGGATTGGGTTCAATACACATCTAAAATCAAAGCTTGGTGTTAGATTTTTGGTTTTCCTAAATTAATTTGAGCATGCATGATGTTTTCATTTGGTGTTTGAGTTAATACATTATAGATGAAAAGTTGCAATAATGTATGTGATTATTTGTGAATATGACTGAAATAGGGAGAATGTACATGGCTCTACAAATTTCTGCTCCTTTCTTACTGAAATGGCTGAATTGATTCTAAATGGGGGACCTTTATTTTTCTGTTTTTGAATTCTGCAGATTTGTGGGGGTAAATGTTGTGAAGTGTGATGCATGCATGTTGATTAAATGATGTTTGGAAACTGTTGGGCAAGTGTGTTGATGCTTGGGAAATTAAAAACCAATGTTTGAATATCATGCACTCAAGGTGTTTGTCAAAATGTCTAGTAGAGTAAGGAAATTGATTTTAGTTCACCAAAATTTTGTTACAAAGATTATTCTTCTTTGTTTATAGTTATCATTGGAAAGTGAAGAAATTATATGAATTGTAATGCATGTGTGTATGATTTATGAAGTTGTCTAATGATGTTGAGTGTTTGCATGTGAACTTGGAAAATGATTTGTAGGATGATGTTGTTGGGGAATTGTTTAATTGCTGAAATTGGTTGTAGGTTAAATTATAATGAATCATTGCTTGTTATACATAAACCAAAAATGGTTGTTGGAGTAGGAGTGTATTCAATTGTGAATAAGAGGTGTTATATGAATGTTCAAAACTGAATGTAGTTGAAGGAATAGAACTTCATATTAATTGAAAATGGTGCCAAGTGTATTTTGATTGTGAAAAGTAAAAGAAGAAGAGATGTTGTTTTCAAAGTGTTTGGATTAGAGACTTCTATTTCTTCTACATTAATTCCAGGTTCATAATAATGATATTAAAGATGGTAAAGTTGAGTAAGTGATTATGACCTTGAGGTTATTTGGTTGTGTCTAGTTTTGCTTGGTATTTTATAATTTGCTTTGTTTGAAAATGTGTTTAGGACTCTTAGGAAAATTTTGTTTGTTAGATTCATACAAAGTATTGAATAAATAAAGTGGATTGTTGCATTATTTCTATTAAGTTTTATTAAACTGAATTTGTGTTAAGTTACATGTCTAGCTCCTTCTCAAGTAGTTATGATTGTTTTGCTTTGCTTGTGAGATAGATGTTCTACTATTTTGTTTTATGATGATGTATGATAGTTAAACTACACAAGAATGAAGATATTCCATAAGATAGTGTAAATGAAAAAAAGTTGGGTAATAATATAGGTTTGAGAGAGACGTTGCTTATTATACAGAATAATTATTTATGGCTATTATTACTTTAGGTAATGATAGGAGAAGGTAGAAGGCAAGTGTTTGGAAGCTGCAAGAAGGAAATGAGGAGTATTAGTAAAGTGAAGGACAGGTAACAGTTTAATTCAATAGTAATAAGCGCGCATGAATATTTTGTTTTTAAAGCATGATAATGTTTACCCAAGAGGAATGAGGTATATTTATCTCAGATAGATAAATATTAAAGTAGAGTACTCTAGGCATCAGGTGGGTCGCTCCCCCTATGCCAAACATTTTCAGAAACCCTGCAGGTAAAGAATACCTCCATTAATTAACGAACATATCGTTAAAAATGGTTGGTATAGTGAGGCAGGTTCCAATAAGAGATTGGAAAGAGGCAGGTTCCAATAAGAGATTGGAAAGAGGCAGGTTCCAATAAGAGATTGGAAAGAGGAGAATATTATCATGATTTAAAGGTAAACTATTGAAATAAACTGTTATTGGGATTCTTTGAATCTCACTGTTGTTTTAAAATATTTTTACAGATAAGCCGGGAGAAGTTAATTCCGAGGGAAGCTCTAGGAAGGTAGGAAGGATGCTTGTTAGGCCCGAAGCTCAATAGTTAGATATATTTGTATTATATATTAGTTGTTATATATATTCTTATACAAGTTTATAACTTGTGATGTATATAGGTATAGGCTATCACCTGCGATAGCCGAATTATATTATATAAAATTGTAATAGTTAGACTCAAATATGTTAAGTATTTAGTAACAATAGATAGTACAGGTGTATAAAATAAAACTAAGTAGTGATTACTAATTTAGCTATTTAATGAATTTATAATCCGCTGCGAATTTCAGGAAACAGATATAATTTCATAAATTGTTTAGAAGCCCAAGTTTATGTTGGAAATTCTTTTAATGTAGTTTTTGAAATAGAAAAGTTTTAATTTATTCATATTTTTGGGCTTCTAACATTAGAAAGTGGTTATAAATTGATTAGAAGGCTATAATAGAGTTATAAAAAGCTAGGATTTTATAGGAGTTAATACTGGAAAAATCCCAAAAGTTGAAAATATTAATGTAGGGTCCCAAGGGACCTCACATTAATATATTTGAAAAGTGAAAAGACAGTTTTGCCCCTAACCTTAATAAAAAATTACCCCCCACCCCCACCCTCCTCCCTCACCCAAACCCCCCCCCCAACCCCCACCCTCCTCCCTCAGCCCCTCCGCCCCCCACCCACCCTCCTCCCTCCTTCCCCCACACCCCCACCCGCCTCCTTCCCCTCCCTCACGCCCCCACCCCTCCACTCCCCCACCCTCCTCCCTCCTCCCTCCCCCCTCTACGCCCCCACCCTCCTCCCTCCCTCCTCCCCACGCCCTCCAGCTCGGCCCCCCACCCCCACCCTACCCTCCAGCCCGCCCCCCACCCCTACCCTCCTCCCTCCACGCCCCCGCGAGCTGGAGTGGGGGCGGGGGCGTGGAGGGAGGAGGGTAGGGGTGGGGGGCGGGCTGGAGGGTAGGGTGGGGGTGGGGGCCGAGCTGGAGGGCATGGGGAGGAGGGAGGGAGGAGGGTGGGGGCGTGGAGGGGGGAGGGAGGAGGGAGGAGGGTGGGGGAGTGGAGGGGGGGCGTGAGGGAGGGGAGGGAGGCGGGTGGGGTGGGGGGGAAGGAGGGAGGAGGGAGGACGGTGGAGGGCTGAGGGAGGAGGGTGGGGTGGTGGGGGCGGAGGGTGTGAGGGAGGAGTTTGGGGGTGGGGGGTTGGGTGAGGGAGGAGGGAGGAGGGTGGGGGTGGGGGTAATTTTTTATTAAGGCTAGGGGCAAAACTGTCTTTTCACTTTTCAAATATATTAATGTGAGGTCCCTTGGGACTCTACATTAATATTTTCAACTTTTGGGATTTTTCCAGTATTAACTCCCTTTGGGGGACTTCTAATTAATTATCCCTTTAAAATATGACAAATTTTAATTGTTTCTAGATTCCTTCAGGCTTCAAGGAAATTGCAATCCTTGCTAAAAACCTAGTAAATGTTAGGTTTCACCCCTTAGAAACATTGATTTCATTGAAGAAGTAAGTGCTTGTATGGATCAACTTATTTTAAATGGTTTTACGTGATACGAGATAAATGTTTGAAAGGAGTTATTTTAAGTGCTCAAATAAACGTTATAAAAACCTCTGTATTTATCATTCTGAGCGAAAGCAATAAGATCAGAGTTTGTGTGCAATTTTTTTTTTTAAATGCTAGCTGCAGTTTGTTGGATTTTAAGGGACTACGAGCAAATGAAGCAAATGTGCATACCATCTGCTTACACATTAAACTTTTTCCTTTGGTCCACATATTAAACTTAATTGTTCCTTCACTTTTGTGTAATTGGGATTTTTTGTGTACCATTTTTTATTATGTACAGACTGGAACTGAGTCATTTTGGAATTGAAGTTATAAACGTTGTACCTGGAGCTATCAAATCAAATATTGGAAATTCTGCAGTAACCAGCTATAACCAAATGCCTGAATGGAACTTGTTTAAGCCATTTGAAGCCGCAATTAGAGAGAGAGCTTATTTTTCTCAGAGATCTAAGTCCACTCCTACGGATGAGTTTGCTAAGAACACTGTGAATGCTATCCTTAAGAAGAACCCACCTGCATGGTTCTCTTCTGGTCATTACTCAACTGTTATGGCTATTATGCACCATATGCCAATCTGTGTTAAAGATTTTCTTTTGAGGAAAACAATGAATTGTTGAGCTGCTTGTTGGTTTTATGTTGACCAGAACAGTACCAAAAAAAAAAGTCTATAAAAGATTGTTTAGGTTATATACTACTCTGGAATGTGTTTTCCTAATTTGATTAGATTGAAGATATCATTTAACTTAGTTTATGAGTATTGTTTTAAAAAATACAACATTCCCATCTTCCTAAATTTCAATATTGATCTCTCTTTATTATTGTTGAGGAATCAATATAGATATGATTTGGTAAAAATGATGACAACAAAAAAAAAAAGATCTTTCTCAAATTGTATTACTATATATTTGAACAACCGATTACTCAATTTTGATTCTTAGGGGTTTTTAACTTTCCCTCTTTCAGTTTAAACTATTAAACTAATAGAAGCCGAATTTGTTCACTTTGGACTAGGTTAGATCAAGCTTTTTTATTTAGAAGAATATAACTCCTTCAAATTTTATAATAGGGCGAAGGTGCAAAAATGAAACTAAACTTTACCTGAAATTGCGTTTCTATTACTAAAGTTTCACGAGGTGCAAAAAGAGTACCCAACTTGATGTTCAGGTGCAAATATAGTATTTTCACTAGAAGGAAATAAAATTTAGATATGAAAAGACTCTTATACCCCTATTCCTCCTTCATCAAATTTTTATATAATGAGGGGTATAAAAGTCTTTTCATATCTAAATTTTATTTCCCAAAAGTGAAAATACTATAGTTGCACCCGGAACCTAAGTTGGTACTAAACTTTAGTATTAGAAATGTAATTTTTGGTAAAATTTAGTATCATTTTTTCATCTTCACCCTTTATAATATCTAAATAAACAAGTTTGTGTTTTCCAGAGTGTACGGGAGTTTGTGCTTACATGCCCGGGATTGGGTCAAGTCTAAAAATCCCATGAAAAATAGGCCAAGTCCAAAAGCCCATGAAATGGGTTGGACCCAACAAGCTAAACAATGTTTTTTTTTGTTTCAAGGCAATCATTATAACCCATTGTTTTAATTAATTTTTCCCCTTTTTTGATAGAGTTACCCCCTTTATTTACAATATAATTATAAATGAAAATGTTTTTTTCAAAAAAAAAGACTGAAAAATGGAAAAATTGGTTCGAGTTCGCTATAGATTTGACGAGATAGCCCATCACATGCTCATGTTTGGGCCCAAAAAATACATTTTAATATGGGCTTTGAAACTGGTTTGAAAGATAGGAGATGAATGTTTAAAAGGACTCATTTTAAGTGCTCAAATAAACTGTTATAAAAACCTTTGTATTTATCATTCTGATGGAAAGCAATAAGAGTAGTTGTGAGCAAATTTATTTAACACAAGCTGGACTTTGTTGGATTTTAAGGGACTATGAGCAAAAGTAGCAAATGTGCATACTATCTGCTTACACATCGAACTTTTTTCTTTGGTCCACATATTAGACTTAATCGTTCCTTGACTTTTCTGTGTTTGGGATTTTCTGTTTACCATTGTTAGGGATTGATATTTTACAGGTCTTGTGGTTTTGTGTTCATTTTGATGGGAAATGGTTTGTATTTTATGGTCAGTGGTATGTCTCTTGTAGTGTGCTGCTTTTTTACTCATGCACATTGCACTTATTGTACCTACCTTTAATTATTTTAATATAAAGTTGACCTTCTATAAAAAAATATTAAGCATCTAGACTAAAAAAAATAAAGCAAAGAGTTGAAAACCCAAGTTTCCCTTGGCAACAGCTAGAGAGTCAAACTAGCATTATTAACACAAGATCATATTTCGCTTTCTCCAAATAGTATTCAACAGGATAATAAACCCTTAAGAAAATAAAAATGACAACCCACATGCAATTGAGGAATTTTCTTTTACCACTTAGCATAATTTTGGGGGCTAAAATCATCAAAATTTACAGTGAATCATTCCAAACACACCATCCTTTGGGTAAGGCATGAGACGAATTATTGCTCAATATTTGTGACAGCCAAACAAGTGTAGGTAGAGAGACATTAAGATGATGCCTACAGACAGAGGATATCAATAGAAGACAATGCATTATTATGAAGAAGCTTTAGATAAACAAAAGGTACTTAAATGAGAGAAATATAGATCACGAAAATTTCGAAAAATGATCACTCAACCCGAAGAAATAAAATTGCTTACATAAATAGATAACATCTTTTAAGTGATTAAAGACCAATAATATTACCGGTCCAAATTAATTGATCAAAAATATTGAAAAAGGAAAGTAGAGAACTCAAAATGACTATAACAACGTAAGGAAAATATAAAGCTCATACCAAGGTATTGTTCCACTAAATTGGTTTCCAGCCGCAAAGAATATGCAATAGGAGATCGATCACTACTTGATCAGGAAAGACCAATCTTTATTGCTTCAGCCACACAAATAGTGCTTGAGAGGTATAGATGATCCATTTTCTGCTTTCCATGCTTTCCATTTAAGATGATTGAAAACTATATATAGTGCTTATCTATTTCGGACCAAATCCATAAAAAAACAATACATGTTAGTGATGTTACTGTTGGAACCTGATGGAGTAGTTCTTTTTTAAAAAAATATATAAGATTTGAATTCTAATTTTTTTATAAAAAATATGAAGTCTCGACAACTTAATATTTTTTTTACCTCAGTCTCCACAACTAGATGATAAACTATCGTATGCATCTTACGGAATTGCATACAATTATATTAACCACAAGGAAACGCTCGTTAATGTAATTAACAACATCAACTGATTACTTAAGGGAAGATATAGTACATTGAGTCATTGACGTTATTACCAGCTTTTGTCCATTGAGAGTTGAAATTTGTCTGGTCTTAACTAAATCTAGACTCGTGCTGAACCAACCTGTCCTTTTGTCAATATTTTCAATGGGCCTAATTAGTACGGATACCAGAAGCCGCATGTTCCATGTCCATCATGCAGGTTTTTTCTGACCTGAAGATGACATGATATCATTAACATTTAAGCTACCCTTGACAATGAAAATTTTCCAAAAAAGAAATTAATACAGAATAGATATGTTAAACAAAATTTTAGTCAATTCCAGTCTTTTGGTTAAAAAAAAAATACTTCTATCCATTTGTTGTTCTGTGTCTTCTTTGGGAGAGTAACCCTTAGATTTTGTGAACTCCACTCATTCACCCAACTGAATTCAAGCATTTAGAATCTTGTAATGGGCTAGCCACTATTTTTTTTCGGTCTATCCCATAGAAGCTCGGTCTCAGGTACTACACTACCATTGGCATACATAATATTCCAAAATCTCCAGGAATTGCTTTTAATTTGAACAAGGACATTCCAATTAGACTACCCACTAAAAGCCTCATAAAGAATGGTGGTGATTACCATAATATACCATTCCTGGTGGCTGGAGTGGCCTGAAACTGGGAGGCACCGGGACTTGCTGCGACATTGTCATTGGTTGATGCTGGTTTATAGGTGCAGGCTGGTGTTGGCTTATTTGTAGTGTCTGATGTACCATAGCCGGCCCCATCATATGCGGTGGAGGAGGGGGAGGGGGCGGAAGTGAAGGAACATTTGCATAACCATAGCCAGGGATTACTGCTGTTGATTGCATATATTGTTGTGAGGTTGGATTGCCAAGCAAATGATATTGACCTTGTGATATTGAGGCTTGATTTTGCATTGTTGGTTGGGCCACAATTACTGAAGGAAATGAATGACTAGGAGTGGGAACCATTTGCTGTGTAGACCGAAAAACATTGGGATCTGACGCCTGTATGGAATTGTCAGGATTTGAGGAGGACACAGAGGTTAGACCAGCATTTTTCGCCTCTTCGGCTGCAAATGTTGATAGAACGGAAGTCATGATCAATTGGGAAGAGGAAGAAGCCGTGAGCTTATCCGCAACCTCTGCAGCAATCGCCGCAGCCGACTTCTTATTCGGTGGTTCAGATTTTGACTTTGCATCCGTTGCCAAAGTGGATGCTTTCTGCACAAAGTTGTCATCATCTAGACGTTTCCTCATGGTGCTCGCCTCCTCAACTTGTGCTTCTGCTACCTTCACATTAATTGAAACGTATCAATCAGTGCACAGTGAACAATACAAAAACAAACACATGTTAGCATCAATAGCAGCTATGATTCTCAAACTTGTATTAACAATGAAAGCAAGATCATTAAGTTATGAATGGCCAAATGTTATTAGAATATAATAACTTCAAACGCGGATACACAAAACACTGATGTTTGCCATGCCTTGTGAGTAAAATCCTGCATATGCATCAGGGGCAGTTGCATATGTACTATTTAAGATCTCCCTAATTAATATCAAATGGAAAGGCAAGCCATTTTACTTGGTTTTCTTTAGACAATTAAATTTGATTATCCAAGTTAATCAATCAACACGGGATACAAAATTGTGTGGCTTGAACAATATTGCTCCATAAAATTCAACACCTCCTAACTCCTTTCTGAAGACACGTTATAATTGTCTAGCCAACAGTAAATTACATACAACAATGCTTTCAAAGCACTTTCAATCTAAACTAAAATTTCTATTATATTTAATATTTTTCTGTTATCTTAGTTACAAGATTTTCAGCATAGTAGCTATAAAAATTCAACTACTGTAGGGCATAGAATAATACAACACATACCTGCACTTGAGTACGAATATTCTCCAGTTCAGATTCCTGAGATAAATATCCAAAAAGATAGCAATAAATTGCCGATTAGAAATCGATGCCAACCAGAAACCAAGTGAGGGCATATCACATAAAATAATTTAAGCAAAAGGATATGATAACAAACCTGCTCATGCAAAGCTTCTTTCAACTGAGATACAAGTGCTACTCTACTTGCTTCTACTAATTTAAGTTTTTCAATACATTGTTTCAAGAGATTTTCTTCCTCCTCTAGTCCCTTTGCCAAAGTTTTTCGTTTTGGATCCTTTGCTGAAAAAGAAAGCAAGATTAAAATCATAAATTTCACAATGTAGATTTACAATAATATCATCTGGACTTACCAACAGAGCATGCAATATCAACATCTTCCTCCATCTTTCTTACACGGTAAACAGAAGACTTGCATTTTTTCATCTCTGTATCTTCATTTGGTTGTTCACTGAGCACCAAATGAAATGCAGAGACTATTTTTTCTGCTGCACCTCCAATGGACAGTTTCTGGCTTTCAAAAAATAATGTGAGCAATCGAAGAATAATGGCAGACTAATAAAGCAATAAAATATTTGTATATAGACAAACTGGAGTGAAAAAGGTCAACAATCTAACCGTTCTAATGTAGCGAGAATCCCTTTTCATAATTCTTACAGAACGAGGTCTCTTTTTATTTATTTCTAATGGTGGAGGTGCTTCTTCTCCAAGTATCACATCTTTAAGATTCCGCGCCCGAGAACCAAACACCCTCCTCTGCTCCCATATATCAACCTAAATGTTGAATGAGCACCCAGTTAACCAATCAAACAAACAGACTCAGGATAATGGTATTCAAATCACTTTGTCACACCATTCATGACACATATTTGAGGTTAAAGCACATGCATAATTAAATTCCCACAAACACTTTAGATTCAAATCTCCCATGCACACATTCCCTTTTAATTGATTGTAACTGTCGCAAGAACTAAAAAAGAATTACTTTCAAACCATGGAAAGAAGACTTACCAATCTAGATACCACATTCTTTCCATGATCATCGCCTTTCGAAATAACATCTTTAAGGGCACCAGGAAGAACCTTCCAAAACTCAGTCACAAATTCATTTCCTTTCCGCTTGCTGTTCTGCAAAATATCGTTTGCAAGATACAGGAGGGGCACCCTTTGAGCAATCTCTGAGTTGTGGAACTGTTTATTCCATGTTTCAACAACCAATTCTGCTTTACTCCGATGAAATATACACCAATGTGATAAAGCTAAAGAAAATATGTTAAGGATAACAAACCATGTAACATGAACGACCAATAATAAAATGGGAAAATAAAAACCAGGTCCCTCATAAAGAATCAATCACAATCAGTTCCCGTCACAACTCAAGGAGCCCTCCTCCTTAATAACTCAAGGAGCTCGATTGAAAACTCATAGGACTTGATTGAGATTATTCCCTTGTGAGAGACCTAATTGTGAATGCCAGTTGAAATGGTATCATTTGAAGGGTTCCCATGATAGAATGGCATGGCAAATTGGTAATTACAACACTCCCTTCTTGACATCCTCCCTCAAGAAAAAAAAAAACTAATGCCCCAGCAGCTACCATGGCATCCTTTGACCATCAGCTGCTGTGTAGCCTACCACTTTATGTTATTAACAACATTCATTTAAATCAAAATTGTTTGCCAAAGTATTCTACCAGCATGCAGGGCTACATCACAAATTTTAGACTTGTGATTGCAAATTTGAACTTCCAACCTGACATATTCATGAATTCCACATGGTTGCACATACTATTTCAAAATTTATAAGCAATTGGTTAAACCAAATATGCTCAACAAGATAGCTAAATCCATAAAAAATTATATTTAAACCACCGTTGTTCATTGAATGGAGCCGAAATAGCAGAACAACTTGGCAGTACTGGTGGTTCCTGCTATAGTCCCCCCAACAAAACAAAAGCAGAACTTTTCCACCAAAAAGAAAACAAACAGGCACTACAGCAGCTTCTATGGCTACCAAAATCATTATTTGTGGTGCTCATGGGGCCTGCCACTACGGCAATTAACAACACTAGTTTGAAGCAGATAACCGATTCAATTATACTGGGTCATAGCCAAATCACAATCCTTAGACTCAGAATTGCACTATTAACAACCAGCCTAGTGCAATTATAAATGCCACAAATGATCCTATCAACAATCTGATACATAAAGTTAACCAAACCATAAGATACAATAACACCTCCAAATCCTAAGATTAGATATGCCAGATTGGTTATTTAAAAAAGAGTAAAAGGAGAGAAATATATAGTCAATAACAATGAAGGAATTTTAAGGATACTTTCAATACACTGCTGGGTGCTGTTAAGCTTAGAAAGCTTATCAGCAAGAATCTGCTCACTGAACACACTATTCATCACAACTCTATAAGGCTCCCAAATCTAAACCTGCCAATCAGAAACAGTATAAGCCAAAACCCAATTGAAACCAGCATAAATTATGAGAAAAGAGAGAAAAAAATCTCATTTTGATGCCCTACAAGCCAAGAACAGAATTGAAACAAAGCTAAAAATTGGGGATTCACTAAAACCATACCTTAATACAAGACTTGGGCACAAAGCCAAGAAATCCCAAAACATGAGCAAATGCAAGGCATGGAGAAGTAATAAAAGATTGACAAAATAAAATGAAATCTTGAGAAGAGAAGAAAGAGAGGGAAATATGTGAGTTTTGTGTAAGTTGGTGTTGATTTAGGAAAAACCCTACAAAAAGATTGTTACTTTACACAAAAAAAAAAAATAAACAGAGAGAGAATGATGCATGTGGTTGAAAACGTAAGAAGAAAAAGAGGTGCGAGGTTTTTGAGTTTTGTTTCAATTTGGCGCATACTATTCTATTCTATTACTCCCTCCACTCCTAAATACAGGAGCAGATAATTTTTTTGGGGAAATTAAGGAAGGCTTAATTTTAGATGTCTTTCCAATAGTACCCCTCCTTAATTATTTTAGTTACTTAGTAGCTCTTTCTCCCCTATCAAAGGAGTTGTTAAGAAGAAGGATAATTTAGGAAAAAAGATGACCAAAAATGTATCTGGGTCTTATATTTAGGACCAAAATAAAGTCTCTATCTAGTTCTATATTTAGGAGCGGAGGGAGTATGTTATATTGTTATGTGTCTAAACGGCGCAGGATATATGAAATAGTGGACCGACTCTATGCTCTATGATCCAGTCTTTGCATAGAAGCATTTTTTTTTACCTCCTTTCCTTGAAAAATGGATGTTTATGAAAAGTTTTGGAAATGTTTCTTGCATAATCTCTCAAGCTGAGCTAACCCTAGAAACATCATTGTCTATGAGTTTAAATCTTGATAAATCTCATTATGATTTTCAACTTGGAATTTCTGTATGATTGGCTAAGCAAGTTACTACTAGGTTTGAAGAGGGCTGATTTATTTAGTTAAATAGTAATGGGTAAATGAATATAGGGTTCCTGAGAAAAAATGAATATAAGGTTACTTTCATGTTTAACTAAACAAATTTTTTATCAAATAAAAAACAAATGTTATATTATTAATTATACTCTTCGGCCAAAAAAAATTAATTATACTCATAGTCTGCAATGGTTAGATAGATCTTGGACATATGAAGACAAAATTTACTAAATTGACACTTATTTACTTTTGAGAAATTTATCGGGATCACTAACAAATCTCAAAAGAACATACTTTGAATGGTCTTTCTGATATAATAATAACAGAATTTGAATGGTCTTTATGATATAATAGTTTTGTCTCTCTTTTAGCAGCAAATTCATTATTTAATGAAATTGATCAATCACTGAGAGTGGAAGTTACATAAAGCATTCTAATGGCAAATTCTCTCCTATCTTTCTTGTAGGTTGTGGTTTGTGTCAAGGTGATTTCTTATTATATAAATCTTTTTGGCCAACCTTTGCCTTATTATATATGTACTTGTTACAAATGATCTTTATGGTATGATCCTTTAGTTGCAGATATCAAACCAGTGGAAAAGGTATCATAATTTATTAGAATGCCCATTATATCACTTATTATCTTCTCTATACAAATGAATATGTTTTATTTTATTGTAACGTTAAAAACTTCTACTTTATAAAATTGGTAATAGACATGTATGGAGGTCTAGTAAGATATGTAATAAATCCAAATCATTCTTAATATTCAATATGAATATTGAACATTTGGACAACCATTCAGATGCTATGCTTTTAATTAGGTCTTCATTTCACTTCATGTTTGGGGAAGTCCCTTGCTACTTGGATAGATCTTGGAAGGAGCAAGCCAGTTATCTATCAATATGTAGAGTATAATTGTTCTTGGTTGAGTCATCTCACTAATATTATGTGCGATATTATAGATTTGTCAATTCTTAATTATTTTTTGTCTTAATTTTACTTTTTAGAGTATAATTGTTCCTTTTTATGCTTTGAATAATTTTTCTCTTTTGCCTATACTTCAGCACATGGAGGGTTTTACTCTTGTGTTTATTTTGTTGTATTTTCTCAATTTCCCGCTCTCGATGCAATTCTTCCACATTTCCCACAGCTTTGCAAAAATACCTAACTTCTCCTTCAATTACAACTACGTCTAATTCCTTCTGCTTTCAATGTCATTTATCAATTGCATCTTTCGAGCATCGCGCGAGAAATCCTACTTGTTTATTCAACATGACGAATTGGTTCTTGAATAGCATAGCTTCTCTCTCAAGTTTCTCAATTTACTCTCACATCAGTTCTCGCCTAAGTTTACATCCATATTTTGTCATGTATGAAATTGTCCAATTATGCTTGTGATCATATTAAGGCCGGTTGTGCAAACTTTTTCTGGGGATCATCGTGTTCCAAGAAGAAGCTTAGTCAAAAATATATGAAGAACTCCTCTAGTTTAATTGTTCAAAAGTTCAAACGGAGAGTGGGTAATGGTGGTGCTTTCATTCCTATTAACCACTACCTCGGGGGTGGTCCATACTGCAAGATCAATCTAGGACTATGAACATTATTGTAGCCGATCAATTTACTCTTGATTTTGTAGCATCCATAAGTAACCAAGCCTCTACTGTCTATTATGTTGATAGATGTTTTTTGCTACTACATGCTGGCTCTACACAACTGACCAACATCACATGAGAAAAAATTTGTTTTAATTTGTTACTACATGACTTTGAGTTTCATGGTGCTCAAACCATTTCTTATAACTTTTTGCCTCTATTTTCTATTTCAGTATATCTCTTATTGTTTATAATATGTCAAATGTCCCTTTATTTATGTCATTGTCTTGCTTAAAAATTTGAGAAAGAAATAATGGAGACAAAAGAAATATCTCTTAATCTTTGTTGGTTACTTGTAAATATTTTACATATAAAACAAAACACTTATCAATGAATAGTTGGTTGAACTCATACATGTACTCATCTACAATAAGGATAAGAACATGTGCTTGAATCCAAAGAAACACTTTAGGGAGGGGCAAACCTAACTTACATAGGCAACAATTTTACCCTTTGAGTTTGGATTAATCTATTGTGAATAGGCGTTGAATTACCTTTTTATGTTCAACGGAAACACACAAAGATTATGTAAGTAATTTCCTTAAAAAGAAAAAAAAACTTTGCTTTAACTTGGGTGGGCTTTGTTGAATGAGAATGGATCACACTTGGAAGTTAACCACATTGATTGGAAAAAATTGACAGGAAAAAGAATAATTGGTCCAAGACTCCAAGTTGATACCAGAAAACTATCAATCAATATATAAATTAAAAGTGTTCCACTGAGCCGATGAGATTATGCACGGCTCCTCTCACATTTTCACTGTTCATTAGCCGTCATTAGCCGTTTCTCTTTTAGGGAGGCTCACTTATTTTTTAATCTGAAAAAAACCCCATCTCAGTATCTCACTATCTTCCCCTCTCTCTCGACCTCTCTCACTTCTCTGTCTTCCCTTTCCCTAAACCCTAGCCTCCCTTCCTTCCTTCACCCGCTTCTCTCACTTCATGTTCCCAGAATCTGGAGGGATTTTCCTTCGCAAGACCTTCCTTCTTCACCAAGCCCTAATAGTGATTCCTCAGCTTTTTTTACTCTTGCTCATTAAGCTGCTGAGTGTGATCATTCTCTTTTGGTAGTGTCGTTTCTGTTTGTGTCGTTTATTCTTTGGAATATATTGCATGTTTTGATGTTTAAACTTGGCCATGGACATTTCCTCTATTTATTAGTCAGCTTTTTTTCCCCTTGGTCATTAAGCTGGTGAGTGTGATCATTCTCACTCTACAAATTAATGAGGTGATTTCAGAGCTTAACTATGGCTGCCACAATTCCTTTCTCACTCATTAGGTACAAACTGCAACATACAATTTCTTCACTCTCTGATTGATTATGTACTGTATATGTGATATGAATGCTGAGTTTACCTTCCCATATTTTTGTAGGAACTCCTCCACATTAATATCACCAAGACTTCTCTTCCCTTTGGCCAAAACATCAAACCTCAATTTCTCCAACTTCCCTCTTCCCATCCAATCTCTCAAGTGTTGTTTTCATCTCTCTATGATTATCGTTTTGCTGTTTTATGTTTTACAATTTGCAAAGCTGCTGAAATGAGAGATAATTGAAGAAAGATTGATTTTTTATTGATTTATGGGTCATGGAAACTACCAATTAGTATAGTATCATCATTGTTCAGCGTATGAAGATATGGTTCAGACATTGTTCAGCCTGTGAAGATATGGTTTGTTATTCTATATTCTGATTATCATATCTCTTGAGTTCAAGATCATTTCTATTTTCACTAGATGAGAGTTAGATGACAATTCTACTACATTCAAAATGCCCTTTTGTCATCAAGTTCAGGATATGTTCTCAGCCATGTAGATATAAGTTCCCTTCTCTCTGCTTGTGTCGTTTCTTTTGAAGGGCATGTCTTTGTGGGTGTTTCTTGTGTGTGCAACGATGATATTTTTCCCAGGGGCAGGAGCTATTCCTCTTTGTTCTCACTGTGTGTGATAGAAGTTTCATTATGACAGATAGTTTCTGCATGTTTGTTGCTCCCTTGCTCTTTATTTTGATGTCAAGTTTTATGTCCAGTCTTTTAGTTACTTTACCATTTTTTGTGTGCTCATTGTTTGCAGGGTACCAATGTGTATTCATGGTATATCAGGATTTTATCATTCTTTTGAGTGTATAATAGATTCACTGCTTATAAACACCAGTATGTGTTGCTTGCGTGATGTGATGGTCTTAATAGACTCAATTTGGATTCTTAATATTTCTTTCCAGATCACTCTTATATTAGTTTGAGAAAGTTTTCAGAGCAAGTTGCTTAAATTTCCAAGGAAAAAAGGACTCTAACCTTAAATTTCATTCAGGGAACGAATTCTTTGTGTCTTCTTTTTTTCACGTGTTTCAAGTAGTGATGTCTCATCCATATTCTTTCTCTCAATTGGCCATGATCTTAGACATATTGCTTTCGTTGTTTTATGGGATTATTTGGCGCTGAGTTGCTTATCTAAGCAGTGTAGTCTACATAGAGTTCCTTGATTATTGACATAATGTCTTTTCTCAGTGTCTTCTAGATAGTTACCTCTCCCGTGCAATTTTCTCTGAAAAAATTAATAATTAGTGATTGATTAGAAATATGTCAATTAGGGGTTGCTTTGATGATCAAATAAATCATATCTGAACATAGATGCTTTTAGTTCATCCAATGGCTTCAAGAAACATCGACGTGATCACTAAGTGCTTTTAGCTTGACAAAACTTTTCTATTTTAGTCCTTTGCAATGGAAAATTCAAATGATTTAGGGGCTATGTTAGCTTTGTAGAAAGTCATATTTCAATCTGTTTCTTTTTGACAAACAAAGAATAACTTGAGATATTATAATTTTTTTTATGAAATCTGTGCTACTGCAGGAAACATTGCACATACACAATGATAGCAATGAGTCCCATGAGGATATAGAAGCTTTGGAAAATGGAACCACAGTAAAAAGAGTTCAGAAAAATGAAAACCTCTTCTTGAATTGGACCTGGTGTGTCATTGCTCTGCCTGAACTTTGCCAATAAACCAGCAACTGCTGCTATTCTCATAACTGCAGCTTAGAGCTCGAGATCTTTCAGTCAGACTGGCTTTATACTCAATATTCAAGTAAGTTTAAACAATTGGGAGGTTTTATAGCTATATTTTGGTAGTAAACTGGTGTGATGAAGAAATAATGTTATTTCCTTCTCTTATAGGCCTGCGCCTCTCTTTCTGCTAGGAAGAACAAAAAGAAACGAACAGTGCTTTCCCTTGTGATGAATATAAATATTATTTGAACACATAGTTAATTTGCAGCTTGGTATTAGGCACTGATCATAATTGTGCTCCTGTCTGCCACCCATTTTTGTGCTTGAAGTTCGGTATTTTCCTTCTTTTTCCTTATATTTTTCATATGAAGTGATTCTTGATCTACAATCAGATTTCTATTGTTTAGATGCATGATTGGTTTAGTTCAACTGGCTTTCATATGCTTGGTCACTAATAATAGATTGTGCTTATTATTCTGACTTGCAATTATAGTAGCCTTCTTTTATTTAGTTGGGAAATTTGACCTGCTGGTATTTATAATGGAGAAATTGGGCAAATTAAAGTGTAGCTTACTTTCAATTTGCTTCTTTTGTTTTTGGCCCTTTTTAGTCCTAGGTATAAAGTGTCATGTAGAGATTTTAAGTGATGTTTTTTCTTTTTTGCACAATGTCAAACACTTCTTTACATCAACCAATTTTGCCTAATAAGCATTTCACTGAATCACTAAGTCAAACCACAGAAATTCAGACTCTGCACAAATAAGCTCCCTGTAAATGTTTCTGCAGAATTTGGCTTAACCTTATTAGTTAAATTCATTAAGTTACATGTTGCTAGACTTTACTTCTTTCTCTCAATTGGCCATGATCTTAGACATATTGCTTTAGATGTTTTATAGGATTATTTGGCGCTGAGTTGCTTATCTAAGCAATGTAATCTACATAGAGTTCCTTGATTATTGACATACTGCCTTTTCTCAGTGTCTTCTAGGTAGGCACCTCTCCCGTGCAATTTTCTCTGAAAAATTTAATAATTAGTGATTGATTAGTTCATCCAATTAAGTGATGATGCAAGGGATTAATTGTCCAAATGCTTTAGTTGATGTACATATGGTATTTTCTAAACGAAGTGTGACCTTTGTTGGATAGCACTTAGCAGGATCAATGGCAAAATTGAGGTACTTTTTCCTACATTAAACGGCTTGAGCTTTTAATTATGAGGAACTTTGAATGATTATGGTGCCAATGGTAGTTGTATTTTTGAGAACAATTATATATGCTTATTGGTATTTCAGTTTATTTTAAAGAAGGCTCTTTATTTAAGCATAAAATAGGGAAGGCCTAGAAACACCTAGAGCTTGCCCAAGGTGGGTAGAGAGCTAAGAGTAGGGTGTGGGTAGGGGACATTGATTCTATTCCTCTAATGAACTCCAAAAATAAAATACTAGAGATCATACTTAGGTTTATTTACCAATTATTGATTATATTGAAACTTATTGCTTATTTTTGTTTTTCACCATTTCTCATAACGTTTATTTGTTGCGAGACAGCTAGGTCTTTTTTGTTTTTGGATAATTATAAATGTTCTTATATTGTATGTAGGAGGGCAACTGAGCTTTTGCGGTCACTTTGCAGCCCTTACTTAAAGAGAGGCTACTTTGCAACCATTACTTAAAGAGAGGCTTTATCATCAGCCATGGAAACTTCAATCCACAACCACGTCAAAATCATCTTTCTTTATTAGTTGGCTTAAAATCTTTGCTTTTAACAATGTGAGATTTTTGCAACAAGATTTTTGCAAATATCTAAATGCTATTGTACAAACCAACATGATTTTTTGGATCCAACATCTATTCAAATATGTAAACATATTTTGTTTCCTCCTCCTTTATCAATGCTGTTGATTTCTTCACCTATATCTCCCGTGCAACGCACGGGAGATACCGCTAGTTTTATGTATTGGGGACTCAATGTAAGAATATAAACTATACAACAAATAGTGTGAAAAGTTTTGTACAAGAGAGCTTAGTTTCAAATCTATTTCATTAAATGGAATCGAGATTTAAATCTGGAAAGAAAAGGGAAGAAAGAGAGGGAGGGAAAAGAAACATAAAAAATAACAAGAATGGTACTTTCTCGAGCTAATCCTGACTGTTTATCATATTTAAAATTTATTAATTACATCCAGTAATAAACACAATTCATGGATAATATATAATTATTTTATAGAAGCGTTCAGCTTGAAAAAAGTCAGTCAGAAAACAACCCGGACTTGTTAATAATACATGCATGGTGAGTGCGAGATAATATAAATAAGCACTTCCCCCCTCGTCATAGACATAAAGCATTCGCATCCATCATTTCAATTAAGAAGATTAAAAAACTAAAATTGACCTATGCATTTCTCCGTCGTCATATAGCTTTCGAATCCATCATTTCAAATAAAAAGATTACGAAACTAAAATCTATTGAGTTTGGTTGCCAAATATCACTTCAGTTGCAAGGTAAGAATAAAAAACTAATAAGCATTACGGCACATGTTCAAACCAAATGAAAAAACTACGGAATCAACAAGCTCTTGGTTTTTGGTGGTTTCTAACACTAGGTGTATATAGAAGTTCAACAAATGGATCAACTGGGAAAACTCCAAATCCATAAAACGCCAAATACACATATGCGCATTGGCAAGTCCCCAATTCCCTCCCAAGATACACATGCACAGCGGCCAAGAAGCACCCAGATACACTTCCTTGCAATCATCAATAGCAACCATGGGAGAATTATTCCTACTGCTTAGAAATTTTACCCTGAACTTCAAGTTTTGCAGCAACCTGCTCTTCAGATAAAGGTAAATAGTATATGCGAGGAGTTGCTCTAGTCTTGCGAAAGAGATCATCCAGAGTGACAATAGGTGGGTCAACCTTTTCTGGAAGAGGTGGTGGGGATGGAAGCCGTTCTCTAGCTGCCGGCGGCAGTTTTGACAAAGGCGGTGGAGGTGGAAGAGTAACAGGAACTGGCCGCCGCTGCTCCTGGTGCTGACGAGGGGAAGGCTCCGGCTGCGAGGTAGGTGGGGTGGGAGGAACTATAGGAGCACTACTGACAGGGGCAGCCGGAATAAGAGGAGCCTCTAGCTTCATTTTCACTTCTTCAGGTTCAACAAATTCAGCAAGCAAGAGGCGTCCACCATTCGGTGGCCATTGGAGATTATACACAGCATCTCGAGTCTCAACAGCTTCGTCCACTGATGAATACTGCATCAAAACGAAACAAACACAAATTACTCAACTGTTTCATGAAGTAACCATAAAATGGCAGAAGAAAAACGTGGGATGAGAGGATGAGAAGGAAGTCATACAGTGACATAGCAATGGGTCTTGATCTGATCCATCCAAAAATTGACAACTTTCCCAGTCTTACCAAGAAGCTCATGTACAGCTTTCAGAGTAAAAGGACGAAGAAACCGATCAATTCTTAAGGAATTAGTTGGGGACCTTTGTGGCGGTGGAACTGCCAATAATCAAAGCTAAACTAGTTAGAATAAAGAAGCATATTGCACTTTGGCATCACATACCGCAACTCAAATACACAGGAAATGAGTTCAAGAAGCATCTGAGGTGCAAGAAAAAAAGCACTTTAAAATACATCCAAAAACGAATTGATAAGCATGCAGCAGAAAACATAATTGATAAGCATCCAACCAACAAATGTGTTCACTAACCAATGCGCTCTCTGGGCGATTCATCAACTGCTGAAGTAGACATGGAGTTAATGCGCTTCAGAGTGACTGGCTCATCCTTGGGAATAGTAGCAGAAGTGAGACCAGTGCTATGCGGAGCTGGACCTTTAGCAGTTTCAGTGCTCCACCGCCGAAGCCTTTTGGCAGGCTCAATGCTCCCAGGTAGATCATGATCTGTGACACAATTGTAAAATAATATTAAACTTTTTTACTCAAAAAATAAATAAGGATGTTCCCTTGCCATGTAACTTCAACACCAACAAAGGCGTCATATCAGGTGGCAAAATATATTATTCCGCATAAAATAGAAGAATTTCAATATGCAAACCTCCAGATCATTTACGAAAATCACTTATGAATTTTGATGCTCAAAGCAGAAAACTAAATCAGTTACACTACGACATGAGATGATTACAAGGATTAATCTCCACATGGAATAAAATGGTATCTCAATTAAACATGATACAAAATTAAAATATAAAACACAAGGGATGAATAAAGATGATTATGGAACAATGGTCACACGTTAAGCGTGGAAAATAAATTTAAGAATAAAGATCGAAATAGAAAAATACTTACCAATAAATTTCCTCTTTTCCACAGAGACAGCAGGATGAATATCACTGTCTTGGCCGGTAAAACCTTTCCCCGCAGATACATATCCTACATCCTTATGGTCACTTTCCTCCTTCACAATAGGCACATCACCGTCCTCCCTCTTGCTTCTAAGTTCCACATCATTTAAATTGGAATCAAATTGTTTACTCTCCGGCAAATCCTCTTCCATGGAATCATCGCCAGAGCTTCTGTCTAAGTTTAACGTTTCAGGATATACATCGTCAATGCAATTGGTCTTGTTTAAGTCTGAACTTGTACTATTATTGCTCTTCTCTTCAAAAGGTGTCTTTTCCTTGGGTGGGTCTCCAACATCCATAGGATGTGTCTCATCATTAACAGGGACAAAATTGTTGGATGATGATTCCAACACCTCAGACCTAACATTATCTTGTTCTAATTTAACATTATCAGCAATTATATTATCCTTTAGTTCATTCTTTTCATTAATTGACACAGAATCACTAGAAATAGAATCAGATTTTACTTGATACCCTAAACTAGGGTTGACCTCAGATACCTGATTTATTGGTGCAGAAGAGTCCACCATAAGATCCGCGCTTTGAGGCTCCAGCTGGGACTTCTGATCTTTATGCTCCAGCTGAGCATCTGACTCCACATTCTCCAGCTTGGTTGCTGAATCCCCATTTTCCTTCTGTGTTTTTGTTCTATAAGAATCCTGACCACTATATACTACTTCTGCTGAGACACTCCTACTGACAGTAATACTAGGCTCCACAGTAGTACTAGGAATGACTTGCTCCTCACCAATAAACTTAGACTCTCTACCATCAGGAAAGCCCTTAGGAGCAACTTCTTCATTCGAGACCAGCACACTAACATTGGCGTCAACTTGGGTGGAAACACCGTCTGGTTTTCCATACTTGTTGCAATCAATATCCACAACTTCAGTAATCTTTCCAATATTCTCCCTTTCAATCGGTTCAGTTATACCAACGTTTCCCCTTCCAGCAGTATAGACTGATTTGTCACTTCCTGTTTCAATTGTATGAACTACTTCTGCAACTACAGTCCCAGTCTGTAACTCTTCTGCCCCACCTACTGGTTCAGGATCAATATCAACTACATAGGCATTGTCCTTTTTAGCAGCCTCAATAGCCTCAGCAGCCTCCCTGCGAAGGTCATCATCCAAACGCCTGATCAAATCATCTTTCAAACCTTTAATGGGCAATTTCCTTCTCTTCAGCTCCTCTTTCAGCTCTGTAACCTTCCACTGATCAATGGGTCGATTGTCAAGTACTGGATATCTTGAAGACATTATATCCAAATACAACTCACCTTCACTAACCTGTAATCAGCAATAAAATTTACCCACAATCAGCACAGGAAACACACCCATTCATTTTCCTTTCAAGAAAAAAAGAGTAAATAATGGCATACATTAGAACAAATAAGAGATGACTCAAATGCTACAAGAACTTAAGCTAACCAATTTCCTAAATATAACATTGAAATGACCACAAAGCTATTATCACAAGCATGCAAAGAACCCAAAGAAAATCAATTATCATAAACATTCAATGATTTAAACTATCCCTTTAGAAATTGACTGCTACACAGAACCTATCATCACTATCTGCAGCCCAGTATATTATAGAGCAACAATCCAACTAAATACAGAATGTTTCACATTTACAATTGAATTTTCAATACATAATTCCACCCTCTCTTATTCAAACCCACCCCAAGTCATAGCATATATAGACAAAGGAAAATAAACCATATCAACAAGAGAAAATCTAAGGGGATAAAAGTCCAGAACGAACGTAACAAAACAAAGTGGGAAAAAGGGTTTATTACGGGTCTTTCACTAACAATTATCACACAACAAAAAAGTTTCGCCGCCCAATAAGCAATATCAAAAAATGCACAACATTTATCTAACGAAAAACAAAATATTAATTGCTGATAAAAAAAATATTAAAAATCAAGATGGTAAGAGGATTAAGGATATACTTACAATGAGAGTTTTTGTTGCGAGCAAAGGCTAGAGTTTGCGAATGAGAGAAAAACAGGAAGATATAAGAAAAACCCTAATTTCAAAAACACAAAACAGAGGCGTTAAAGGAAACCGATAAGGGAAAATACACGGTGAGACCAATTAAACTCCACAGAACAACAATGCTCTAACTTCAAACCCTAATCTCGAATCGATGCCTGAAAACAGCGAAACACAGAATCTAAAACAGAGTAGCTATCGAAACAAAACAAAAAAGCAGAATTAATTTCACAGCCTCTATTCTATGCCATGATTTCTAATGGGAGGGATGGAAATGAAAGAGAAGAAAGGAAAATGAAATAGTGAGATTATTATTGTGTGTTGTTTGTGGTTTGGGAAGAGAGAGTAATCTAGGGTTCTTTATTTCCTCTGCAAAATTTCGCTTCGCTATCCCGTACTCTACTCACTCAACACTTTGGTCTTTTTTTTGGACAAGAAAATTGGGATTTTGTCTTGATATGCCTAAAATACCCCTGACTACACGTGGCAGCGGCATGATCTCAGTCTCAATTTTTGGGGGCCTGCCTCATTATTCATGGCCCAAGTTTGTTGAGAAAGGATGCAATAGTAATAGTAACATCATGAATTTTTGGACCAAAAATTCATGATGTTATCTCCTTCATTATGTTTACCCATTGGGAAAATTCTAAATAAGTCCCTCCGAATATCTAAAAGGACAAGTGAGGAACCTAAACTTCCAAAAAAACCATGAAGGAACCAGCACCTATCTGTCATTTTAAAATTTTGCGAAAAGACAAAATTGCCTCCATCCTAAAACACATATTGCGAGAAGAGGGTGGGTGTTAAGGCGGGTTTTGGGTGGGGTAGGAATTTGTGTTTTAGGATAGAGGCAATTTTGTCTTTTCGAAAAATTTTAAAATGACAGATTGATGCTGGTTCCTTCATGGTCCTTTTGGAAGTTTAGGTTCCTCACTTGTCCTTTTGGGTATTCTGAGGGATTTATTTGGGATTTTCCCTTACCCATTTTTTTATTGTTAAACCTAGTAGTCTGGCACCAATTGGCAACTAACTAATCCGGACTTGAGGGGTAAGTGTATTGTCCATATAGGTAAAATTATCTTATCTCCCAATGAGAGTGTTTTGCAGGATTCAAACATGTGTTCTCATCCTTATGGGAGTTGTAGCCCACTTACCAGCTCAACAAACTACTCATTGGTAATATGAGAAATTCTTAAAAGAACCTTATTCCTGAACTTATTTAAATGAACATATATGATATGATATGTATATTATAATTTTGAGTAGGAACTTTAGAACTATTAAATGTTGGATAAATTCACTACTTTCCAAATTGCAAAACTAACAAAAAGCAAAAAATAAAAAAATCTACATATGTTCTTGTGATTCGGTGACAGTACAAATGACACCGCAACTAAGTTCATTAAAAATCTATAGCTAAAGTATACTCTTAGTCCCTTATATTTGCATCAAGTTTTAATTTAGTCCATTATGTTTGGAAAGTACACTTTTAATCCTTTTTTTGTTAACATCATTAGTTTCATTTAATGGTAACAATGGATTATTAAATTTAAAGGATTATTTCATAAATAAATCGGGGTAAAAAAGGACACATTTTAAAGAGCTAGGAGGCCTGCCCTAGCGAGCCCCGAGACCCAACTCACCTAAACTTTTTATTATAAAAAAAGGACACATTTTAAAATATAAGAATAATTACAATGCATTATTTTAATTTATGCATATTTTATCGATATTCAATCTTGGATTAACCATTCAAATTTTTAAGTTAGAATTTTCCGTTAGATTTACCCCTTAGTTAAGTGATTAAACTAACGGTGTTGACAATAAAAAACGGAAAGTGTACTTTCTAAACATTAGTAACTAAATTCAAACTTAATATATAAAAATATAAGGAACTAAAACTATGTTTTAGCTAAAATTCTAGTAAACTAATTAGAGTTGGACTGACTAGTATTCAGTCCTCAATGTGACAACTAAGGGTGAGCATGGTGCCTAGTCGCCCAACATGTCCACCTGAGCTTAATAAAAAAATTGCACGATCCAACCCCATAAAAGGGGCCCAAGGCATTTTAAGGAGGGAAGGGTCGGACTAATTTTTGCACTAGGTTGGGTATTGGGCGGGATACTTCTCTTCCCATTTGGTTCAACCCGAAAAATCATATAACATTTATTTAAAATATATTATATTATCTTTAAATTATCTCATTACCTCACACACATATTATTAAAAATTACATCATTTTATTCTCCTTTCAAAAAATAAGTTGTGGACTTATTTTAAAATGCAATAAGTTATGAATTACTCCCTCCGGTCTCTAATGTAAGAGCCCAAAATTTGAATGGTTTTGGTCCCTAATGTAAGAGCTCACCCCATATTTTCTCCTCATTTAATGCATTTTTTCCTACTTTACCCCTTACTCTCTTTCATATTTATTAATGCTTATGTATTTCTCTCTCTTAAAAGTACCATAATAAATATGGACAATTTTGGAAAAGAAGCATTAACTCCAGACACCCAACTAACATTCACATGTTTTTTTAAGAAGCGTTTTTTTGACGGCTAACTCTTACATTAGGGACCAGAGGGAGTATTCTTTATAGTTCATATTTATGTTTATTAGTCATAATTAGATTTTTAGTATGCAATATCTTTAAAGTTCATATTAGAAATTATTAAATAAAATTGAAATTTTTAGGTGAAGAGAATCGCAATTTATGGCCATCATTAACACAAAAATAATGTATTGTTTTCATTATTTTGATTCATTGTACCACTTTAAATGAGGACTCAAATACATTACACATAATAATATTAAACAGTAATGAGTTTGACTATTCAAAGCCTATAAATATATATAAATTAGTTTTTGTTATATTTCTTTATGTCTATATTCCACATTACTCCCTTTAAGCTCTATTATAAGAGATAATCACTTTTTACACATATCAATAAAATATAAATATGTCTAGAACATTTATTATGGGTAAATTTAATATATTTTCCCATTTTTAACCTGACTCATTTATTATACACATTTTCTCTCCCCTCCTTGCATTAACTAATATAAAATGGTAGAATGGAAAACAAGCATTTATTACTTTGATCTCTTTTTTGGTACAATTATTACTTTGATCTTTACATAGGAGTATCTTTTATAAAGGCTAAAGTATATTTTTGGTCTTATGTTTGCATTAAGTTTCAATTTAGTCTTTCATGTTTGGAAAGTACGCTTTTAGTTCATTTTTGTTAACATTGTTAGTTTAACTTAACGGAAAATGCTAACTTAACAATTTTAAATGGTTATTAAATACTGAAAAAATGTTTAGATTAAAATATTTGAGTGTAAATATTCTTATCATTTAAAATTGTTAAGTTAGCATTTTCTGTTAAGTTAAACTAACGATGTTGACAAAAAAAGAACTAAAAGTATACTTTCCAAACATAAAGGACTAATTTGAAACTTGATGCAAACATAAGGGACCAAAAGTATACTTTAGCCTTTATATTTTCTACCAAAACATTTTTCATGTTACCTCATATAGTGATAGGACCTATGCGTATGAGAGACTGAATGGAGTAATATGCTTAATAGATATAGTTATTGGACAAATCTAACTAATTTTACGACTATCACGTAAAAAGTTAAATGAGTTACTTATAAACTGATTTTTCTAATTTTTCTCTTAATTAGCTAGTTTATTTAATTTAAAAGGTAATATATAATTTCAATATTCACTCTAGTCCTAACTACAAGATTAACTTCTAGAACATCCCTATTTGATTAATCAATGTAAACACACTTATCTACTTAGCAAATAAAGTTCTGACAGCAATAACTTTATTAACTATGCGAAGTTTTAACATTCCCTCATAATTAGTTACATAGAAACACACACACACACATATATATATATCAATTTCATGGTTCTCTTTGCATTGGTTCCATTGGCACTGCTTCTTGCAGTAGCCTACGAGTTACCCATCATGGCGTCCAAATCTACATTCCAATGCAGGTCCAACATGGCGCGCTCTTTTCCTACTTAAGAATGCTAGGATGCTCTCATGTTCTCCATATATATACTTTTCGTGTGGAGGTGTGACTTTAGATCAGATATCGTAATTTATGGCATTGAGGAAGAATTAATAACTCTTCTTTATATGGGAATAAAAATTCGCATGACATTAAGGAAGAATTGATACAATTTATAAAATTACTATAAAGTAATCAATAAACATTAAACTTACATTTTGTAATACTTACTACTCATGATAACCTACCAAATTTTTTGCTAAAAAAACCCACTGAATTTGCAAAATCGTGAGTTTGATTGAAAAAAAGTTTGAAAAAAAAAATTATTTACTTTAACTTGGCGGGTTGACGTAAGTGGTAAGTGCTCTCGTCCCTAAACAAGTGGTTGAGGTTCGATCTCTATCCCTTATTGCGAATATGGAGTGGATTCACTTGATACGCGAGTAGAATACTTTAGGAAACCAAAAAATTATTTACTTTCTTTATTTGACAAAAATATTACTCCATTCGTTCCTAAATATAAGAGCACTTTGACTTTTTTGTAGAATCCTAAGAAAGCAAAATGAACAATTTAATCATAACATATTTTGAATATTATTAGATTATATGTAAGTTCATTAGTCAAATAAAATAGTTTAGTGAAAAAATTTGGGAGAATCAATTTTTAATTACCCTATTTTGTTTTTTTAAGCTTCTCCAAAAAAAGTCAAAGTACTCTTATATTTAGGAACGGAGGGAGTATTTAATTGCGAATTTACATTTGTTGGTTTCCTAAGAAGTCATATCGTTTTCCTAGTATAGGATCCTCCGCCAGCACTTACCTACAACACAAAACACTTTCTCCTATTCCTCTATCTATCTCCTATGGCTTCCTTCTGTTCTTGCTCTCGCAAACTTTTAGCCTTCATGGTCCTTCTCTCGGCAATTCCAATAGGCATAATCATTTCTATAAACCTATCTAATCCTCCCACCCACGTTTACTATTACAACAGTAATGGATGGTTCAGAGAATGTGGCAAATGGGACGACCAAAATAGCCGATTCATTGTTGGTTTTGTTGAAGGTGGAATCGGTCAGATTATGGTGACCGGAGATGAGAATGAGGTATTAGTTGAGGTTCCAGTGGTCAAAGATGCCGATCTCACAGGCAATTCAACGCTTGGAATTTTCATTGACCGACAAAGAAATCGATTGCTAGCAGTACATGCAGAACCATGGCAACAACGTTACTCGGCGCTTGCGGCTTATGATTTGAAAACATGGGAACGATTGTTCCTGTGTCAACTTAGTGGACCAAGTAAGGTTTTTCTTATTCTCATGAATATTCTCACACACATGTAGTATTATATTAGTGGGCTTTAACTTTTCCTTTCTTCAAGTCCTCTTGTTTTGTTTTAACGGTGGCATCTTGGGGAAATTATGTTCGATGATAGAATTTTGACTTTGCCACATTTTAAATTAAAACATTTTTATTCTATCGAAAATTTTAAAATACATTTCAAAAAGCGAGAAATAATTGACCAGAAACTTTTCTTTATCAATATTTCAAGAGATATTGCCAAAATTTACTTGTGATCTATCATTATTTTGAGGGGTGAAGTGCACTTTTTCTCTCCGGGTACATCAAGAGTAATGTTGAGTATGCGGTTTTATAGCATAAATGTTGAAAGACGAGTATTTCTCTTGACTTTGACTAATGTTCACAGTTAAAAATATAGATATTGAAGTTATCAAAAAAAATTATAGACATTCGCTGACAAAATAACAATATTTTGCCTACTTTAAACCAGAATTTCTACTAATTTATGGATGTTTAATGTTGATCAGTGGCTACTTAGGCTATTGTGGCAAAATTGTGAGCCTTTTTTGAATAAGAATAGTTTTTCATTCAAGCAATGGATGATATATAGACATGAATGAGCAAATGTATACTTAAAATTTATAGAGCTATTACTTTGTAGAATTAATAAGGTGTTTACTTTGATGCTTTGTAGCGCAATAAAAAATCTCAAATGCACCATCTCTCTTATCAGCATTATTGGTTAAACTTTATAATGCAGGTGACGAGAAATCATTAGCAAACGATGTAACAGTTGATCCAGAGGGCAACGCATATGTAACTGATGTGAAAGCGAGTAAGATTTGGAAGGTAGGGGTGGAAGGTAAATTGAAATCAATCATAAGAAACCCATTGTTCAAGGCAAAAGAATGGTACAAAAACTTAGGCATGGGTGCACTAAACGGCATCATTTACCACCCAGATGGGTTCCTCATTGTGGTTCATACATTTAGTGGTAACTTGTTGAAAATTGATTTATCAAAAAGCAATGAAGAAGAATACCAAGTGAAGCTAATCAAGGTGGAAGGAGGTCCTCTAACTTTAGGGGATGGTTTGGAATTAGTGTCTAAGACAAAGCTTGTGGTCGCCGCGAAGCACCCAACAGCGCGATTGGTTCGGAGTTTGGATGGTTGGGAAACGGCTTCTGTGGTTGCCAAATTCTCAGGGCTTAGACATAAGCATAGGTCACCAACGACTGTAACTGTGAAGGATGGTAGGGTATATATCAACCATTTGCTTGGAATGGGGTACCCTAGGAGGAAACATGCTTTTGTACAAGCAGATTTTGGGGGAGTAGAATAATTATATTTTTAGTAATATGATTGTGTTTTGTATCTTGTGAAAACAAAGGATATGACTTTCTCTATAATGTTGTTGATATAATTATTCCTTTGAGTATTGATTTGGACTTTCTTTTTCTAAATCATCATGGCTGGTAATATTTTCTTGGGTTGGAGACTTTTTTATTGGGGAAATTTCCGATTGATGGGTTTGTGCTGTTCTATTTGTATAGAGTTGAGAAAATGAACCTATTAAGTCGGCATGTTTATACTAGATAAATTGCTAGGGTCAAACTCGATGATTTGACCAGTAAAATAGGAAATGAGGTTTAAACCTATTTTTTTGATACATGATCAAGGTATCCCCTCACTCGACAAGTGAGAGACTAATCCCCCGCTGATTTGTAGGCACTTCAAAGGGTGGTTTAAACCTATTTAACACATAGTTTGATGGTTAGATTATATTGATTTCATAAAGAGTTTACGTGGTCGAGTCGGCACAATCAATCAAAAGGAAATAGGATTTGAATGACCAACTCTATAGAGCTCTAAGAATAATGAGCTTGATAAGCTTTCTTATTTTTCATTCCTTGTTTTTTGATTTCAAATTTGTGTATAAGATGTTAATATCGTGAATGTTTTCACCTTCATGGTTAATGAAGTTGCAATTTTTTTTTGTTATGTAATTATATAGGACGAAAGTGAAGTTCTCATTTAAGAATGTGGGCAAAATTGATATGCTTGAATGACAAGATGGGCGTGAAAAAAAAAAAGAATACAAACAATAAAAAGAGACTCATCATCATATTAGAGAAAACTTTAATGCATACACTAACAATAAAAAGAGACACATATGGCCCATGAAGTAGTCTCTTCCCATGTCTTTGCGTAAAGTGCCAAAGTTGGTTCCACATGCCAACGGTCTCTTATGCATGACAATATTCGGAAATAATATATTGAAGCCTTATGGACCTTGTCCCATATGAATAGAAGCCTCCATTAAAGGAGTCAATGTCTAACATTTCCCTACACACAATCAAGGGTGAATCTCAATTTTAAGTTCCATTTAGTTAAGCACGAAGAAGATCTCATAGTGATGTGAATTTCTCTAAAATGAAAACGAAACATCGTTTTCCTTTTATTATAGCCATTAGGCAACAATGGTGGAACATTTCAAGTACTCCTAAGGGCATCATCTATCTAACTTATATATTTAATTACTTCAATGTCATAATGTAATATCCAATTGACTTTTCCATAAAGATGAATAAACTAAATAAACTATTTAATTATGTTACACATTACATGTTATTAGATTATATATCAGTTTGTAAGTTTTAAAAGAATAAATACAAATTGAGGTAAAAAAAAGAATAAATACAAATACTTTAAAAGAATATATCTATATCAATAATGCTTATTAAACGAATTTATCTATCTTATTAAATAATATTGATTGATTTTTAAAACGAATAATGGGGATATGTTAAATTAAAAGAGCAAGTTCTTGCTTCTAGTATTTCTGAAAAACAATGATATTAAAGCAATCTAATAAGTATTTAATTTAATAACATTTAAAATACTGAAGCTAATTGTAGGGAGAGAGAAGGATGTAGAAGATGATGAGGTGGCGTTATCGTTGACATGGAGGATGTGGTGACAATAAATGTAGAATGTTGGGGTAAATTGATCCATTTTGTATACTTTAAGGGCTAATTTGTCCCCAAAAAAACTTTCAGGGCAAATTTGATTCTTGCCTAAAACTTTCGGGGCAAATATGATCTTCAACCCATAATAATAATATGAATAATAATAATAATAATAATAATAATAATAGAATCAAAGTTGGGGGTGTAAGTGGAGAAATATACTGAGGTTCTTTGTGATAATACCACATAAGTTAAAAGGAAAGTTTAACTGCACAACTATAAGACCAGCATTATTATATGTAGTTAATGTTGGACTATGAAGGGACAAAATGAGCATAAGATTGGATAGCTATTTACATGGATGTGTGGTCATAATAGAAATGATAAGATTAAGATGACCATATACGAGAACGGAATTAAGTAACTCATACTACTGAGAAATTGGTAGAAAATCGTTTAAAACATGTTCAAAGAAGACCTATATTCTATAGATGCGCAGTGAGGAGGGTGGACCAAACAACTTTGAGTCAAATTAAAAAAGAGAGAGAGACTAAAACAAATGCTCGATGAACTTATAAAACGAGATCTATTACTGAATGATATACTCAAAGAGTTGTTTACCGATAAAACACAATAATGATGTTGTATTATCTATATAATTGATCTCATGTAGTGAGATAAAACTTTGTTATTATTATTGTATTAATATTAATATGTGAATAAATCTTGTGTATCATAATGATAACGCAACAAACAAATTCCTATCATTTATTTTAATGGTTGTTAGTGATCATCAATTAAAGAAAAGGAAGAAACATATAAAAATCTTCTTACTGGTAGATAGACATACATATTGATGATTTGTTTGGGTTGCCTTCTCTACTCAGGAAACCACTTATTTACAAACAAATATGTGAATGAATATGTCTCTAAACTCATGAGACATGTCTATATTGTTTAAAAGATATGACATTATTATTATTATTATTATTATTATTTTCATCAAAATTAATAAATAATAATATGGTCATAGTTACTCTATACCAAACCTAATGCATCTAATTTGTGGGCCATATAATGAGATATTTTAATAATTAGAATATCCATAAATCATTATATCCTAATATAACAATATAACAATATATATATAATATTTTACATAAAATAACTAACGAAGTCGTATACGTGCTTTAGCCAACTAAGCACACAATCATGTGGAGTAGTATATTATTCTTCATGTGGTCTTTCTTCGGGTTCACATGTTTCAATCATGACAACTTCTTGTCTCTTTATTGTCGATTATTGTAATGCTATTCTTTAAATTTTAAACCACCGCATAAAATCAATTTAAATTTTAAACATTAGTCTTACTGAACTATATAATGATGCATGGCAACAGAAAAGGAGCGATATAAATAACACAGAAATTGTAAAACGCTTATTATTTTTTCCATGAAATCTTATTGTACTATATATACATGTTGAAGCATGTGTCGCCTTTTAATATTAATTTTATACTATGATTGGCGATATTTATAAATTGATTTGATGATTTCATAATTTTGTAGTGATTTTAAAGTTTATATTGAAATTGAAATATTTTGTTCATAAAATTTAAGATATTTAAGCCAAACATAGAATTTTTATTTTGACTTCCGACTCTTTTAATTTAAAGTTTATTTTGGCCTTTTAGGGTGTGTGAAATTTTAGTAGTCCACTAGGCATTAAGAGGTTTTTAGTTTAACTTATATAAGTGGAAATTCAATATCATCGTAGGAAAAGTGATTTTTGGAAATGTTTTCCCTGGCCTGCGATCTCCATTATTACTCTTAATCAGGGTATAAGACCAAATTGCATGTAAATAAAAAAAAAGTTACAGGGTGAAGAGAAATAATGTAAATGGGGGTAAACCAATTATCCCTTAAAATCACTGCATGAATTTTTATCGCCAACAAAAATTACTGCGTGAATTACCTACAGCTGTAAGTCATTTATATTATATCAAATTGCCAATATATTTGATCAAGTTTGAAAACTTAAGTTTCCGTCAAAAGAATTTAGAAACTTATATTACATTTAATAAATAAATTTCACCATTTCTTAATTCCTAAAACTACTTTCTCATGTCTCTAATTTATTTTTTCTCATGTATTTTGTTGGAATTTTTATCATCTAGTAAATGACGTGAATTGGTTTTTCATATGCTCTAATCTAACAAACTATAAACCACAAGTTTAAGTTGTCTCAACCAGATAGTAATATTTAAGGCGTCTCAAATTAGATGATAATTCGAACAAGTTTTTTCTGAGTTTGATTCAATACGAAAATAAATATATAAGTTTTTCTGTATTTATCTGATCTTTTTAGTAAAAATTATATTGTCATTTTAGTAAAGGTACGTTGTACGTCGTTTGAAAATGGAAAGTAGAACAACGTAATTAATTATATTACAGATGAGATTTTTCTATATTTTCTGATCTGATCACAAATTTATCTTATTTCCTAACATCACCACACATGTACAGTGGACCAGAAAATCACAATTTTTACAAACGTCGGTTAGAAATTCTCCTGTCAGTGGTAATATAGTTCATATTTATAAAGTTCATTTTTTTTTCCAAGTTCATAAAGTACATATTAATCCTATCTATTTCTAACTTTGATAAATGTTTTCTTAAACTTTGCCATCATTATCGTGAAAAAACTCCAGCCATCATCGTTACTCTTTAAATAATATTTTCTCTTGTCCCTAATATAAAAGTCAAAATTTGAATAGTTTTGGTCTAAAATATAAGAGTCAACCTCACATTCCCTCATTTAATGAGCTTTTTCTTACTTTGCCCTTACACTCTTTCATATTTATTAATGCTTATGTATTTCTCTCTCTTAAAATATCATGATAAATATGAGCAATATTAGAAAAGAAACATTAACTCCAGACATCAAACTAACATCCACATGTTTTATTGAGAAACGTTTTTTTGAGGCTAACCTTTATATTAGAGACCAGAGGAAGTAATAATTAAATAAGACGAACTGAATAATTTAAAGAATACTGTTGTACTCCATATTAGAAAAATATTTCTATCAACTAGCATCCTAAATAGAATCCAAACAAATCTGTTATAATTAAGTAGTAAACTCAACTTCTTCAATAAAAAAATAAAAGTGATGATACATGAGACATTTAGAAGTGCATGTTAGTCATTAATGAAAGTTTGGCATCTGTTATGGTAAGCTTTAAACCGAGCCGAGCCAAGCCGAGCCATTTAGCCTGTAGCTTCGACTTGTCGTAGGTGTCGGTGGTTCAGTGTTGTGTAACTGGCTACAACTGTTAGCTAAGTCTTTTCCTTTCGTCTTCTTTCTTCACAATTAGCAAAAATCATTATCAGTTCAATCCAAAACAAAAGTGTTCTACTTACAAAAAAAAAAAAAAAAACTAAGTAAATCTTAGCTGGCCATTTCTTCCTCTCTCTCTCTCTCTTCCTTTATCTTCTGCTTCCATCAATCATCTTATGCATTACACTCCTTCTTCATTTCTCTCTCTCTCAAGGTCTCTCTCTTTTTGCTGCTTCATTCTTACATTATGTCATGGCTTTGATTGATCGTCTTTTCATCTTTCATTCACTACAAATAATGGCCTTATTTATGACTTTGATTTTTTTATTTTCTTTTGCTAATTGATCTACTTGTTTTTGGATGACTGCAAGTGTTTCAGTTTGCTCCATATTCTTTTAAATTGTGGAAGTATTAGCACACAATTAGGCTGTTGCATTAGACATATTTTGTTCCATTTAGTTACATTTGAGATTCATAGCTAGCTTTGATCTTTAGTTGTTGAAGTTATTATTGCTGATGCAAATTTATTGTTAATATTATTATTTGGCAGGAGGCTTTGATAGCTCTAGCTATCTCTCCAGTCTAGATCTGGAGAGGAGCTGGTTGCTGAATTGATCTATCTAGTTGTATTGAATTGAACTGAATATGACGACCACGGTGGCTTGGAGGTTTGGTTCCAATAATGGTACCAGCCTTGCTTCTAATGATATGGTACATTTTCATATCAGTGTTAATTGTTTTCATTTGTTGCCATTTTTCCAGCATGAAGAGTAATTTTATGCAATCATGACCAGTCTATTGGGTAAATATGGTTATATTTGTATATGCATGTTATATATTGGGAATCATTTTCCATTGGTTCATTTGGAGTTTTGAAATTTGATATCGAATTGAAGTTGCTTTTGCTAAGGTAATTATCACATGAAGATAGTGCAGTTTTCTGCTGTCTGTTTCTTCTCTCCAACATTAAAAACGCGATTGACTATGTTTATATTTGTACTTCAGAGTTAAGATATGTACAAGTTGACTTCATAAAGTCTTGACTATTCACATTTAGTTAGCTGATGTTATGCTAACGTAGTTACCTTTTATGTTGCATGATACTAACAGGTACAATCATCTTGGTATTACGCTGCATTATGTTCATTTTCCAATTTTCCCTCTGGCATGGGTCAATTGAAAGCAAATCTTTTAATAATTTGGTACTTTCATTTTATTGAGCAGGAACATGATCTAGATGTGGTACACAGTGATTGCAACCAAGCTAGTCTTTTTCTTCCTTTTTCATAGAATTTAGTTTGCCCAAGCTTCTTGTTTTAAGAAGCAAGTTAAAGTACACACTGGAGTTAACTATAGAAGTTTTAAGAAGCAATTTAGTTTTAACAATCGAAAAGTTGAAAGTACCAAAATGCCACTAATGCCTTTAGGATGTTTACTATTATGAAGTGTCAAATCTGATATTCCCTTGTTTATGTTTTTTTTTTCTTTGTTCTTTTCTGATATGGGCATGCCATTTATCATTCTTTGCTATTGATCTGTCTATTGCAGGAAAGAAATGGCGAGGGTAACATTCCAGATTCAGAGCCTGCAACTCCGCATTCTGTTATGAAGTTGGGTTTGAGGTTAGTTCGATCATAATATTCCTGATAAGTTTTGCTATAGATTCAGGTAGAAAAGAAAAAAAAAAGCATTTTTGCAATAGAATAATTATTGACATAATTTTTTATCTGGATCAAAATATTAATATAAATAGGAGATGTATTTTCATAAAAACATCTCGTGACATTATAACATCTAAAGCAGGGACCTTTCAAGAATTCTGTATACTAGTTATCTGATTTAATAATGAATAGTCTCTCTCTCCTGAACTGATTCTCTGAATAGATTGGCAATGTAAATTTGAAATTTGAGTAAAAGATCTCATTCTTACACCTTCACTGGTTGCAGAGACCGCAGCAGCAGCATGGAGGATCCAGATGGAACATTAGCAAGTGTTGCCCAATGCATCGAGCAGCTGCGGCATAGCTCATCCTCTGCACAAGAGAAGGAGCACTCCCTCAGGCAGTTGTCGGAGCTTATTGATATGCGTGAGAATGCATTTAGTGCTGTTGGATCTCACTCTCAGGCAGTTCCAGTGCTTGTTTCTCTTCTCCGATCTGGTTCATCGAGTGTAAAGATTCAGGCAGCGACTGTTCTGGGGTCTCTTTGTAAAGAAAATGAGCTAAGAGTGAAAGTGTTGCTTGGAGGATGCATTCCCCCATTGCTTGGGCTACTCAAATCCAGTTCAGCAGACGGTCAATTTGCTGCTGCAAAGACTATTTATGCTGTCTCTCAAGGTGGCTCAAAAGACCATGTTGGATCAAAAATATTTTCAACTGAAGGAGTGGTACCTGTTCTGTGGCAGCAGCTTCAGAAGGGGCTGAAGACTGGAAATGTAGTTGATGGTTTATTGACGGGATCCTTGAAAAATCTATCCAGTAACACTGAGGGATTCTGGAATGCAACAATACAGGCTGGAGGGGCTGACATTTTGATGAAGTTATTGACAGCAGGGCATTCGAGCACTTTGGCTAATGTGTGCTTCTTACTTGCCAGCATGATGATGGAGGATGCATCCGTTCGTTCAAAGGTGTTGACTACAGAGGCGACAAAACAACTCCTGAAATTACTAGGCCCTGGTAATGATGCCTCTATTAGAGCTGAAGCAGCCGGTGCTCTGAAATCTCTGTCTTCACAGTGCAAAGAAGCAAGGCGTGAGATAGCTAATTTGAACGGCATTCCATCTTTGATCAATGCTACCATAGCTCCTTCAAAAGAGTTCATGCAGGGTGAGCATGCTCAAGCTTTGCAGGAAAATGCTATGTGCGCTCTAGCTAACATCTCTGGTGGTTTGTCTTCAGTCATCTCCAGCCTTGGTCAAAGCCTTGAATCATGCACCTCAGCTACTCAGATTGCTGATACATTGGGGGCTTTAGCCTCAGCTCTTATGATATATGATAGCAAGGCAGAAGCTACAAGAACATCAGATCCATTGGTAGTTGAGCAAACATTGCTGAAGCAATTCAAATGTCAATCGCCTTTTCTTGTGAAGGAACGAACCATTGAAGCCCTTGCCAGTTTGTATGGAAATTCGGTACTGTCAATTAAACTTGAAAATGCAAATGCAAAACATTTGTTGGTTGGATTAATAACAATGGCTGTTAATGAAGTGCAAGATGACCTCATCAGAGCTCTCCTGACATTGTGTAACAATGAGGGCAGCCTTTGGCGTGCCCTTCAGGGCCGTGAAGGAGTTCAGCTGTTGATATCTCTTCTGGGGCTTTCATCAGAACAGCAGCAAGAATGTGCAGTTGCTTTGCTATGCCTTCTATCTAATGAAAATGACGAAAGTAAATGGGCAATTACTGCTGCTGGCGGTATACCTCCATTGGTTCAAATTTTGGAGACAGGATCCACAAAAGCAAAAGAAGACTCGGCGAAGATTCTTACGAATCTGTGCAATCACAGTGAAGATATACGTGCTTGTGTGGAGAGTGCTAATGCTGTTCCTGCACTGTTGTGGCTATTGAAGAATGGAAGCCCAAATGGGAAGGAGATAGCCGCGAAAACCTTAAATCACTTAATCCATAAATCTGATACTACCACAATCAGTCAGCTTACAGCATTATTGACTAGTGATCTACCAGAATCTAAGGTCTATGTTTTGGATGCTTTGAGAAGTATGTTGTCTGTCGCCCCCCTTAGTGACATTCAACGAGAAGGCAGTGCATCAAGCGATGCAATTGATACAATGATAAAATTAATGAGCTCTACCAAAGAAGAAACTCAGGCTAAGGCTGCATCTGCTCTTGCAGGCATCTTTGAAATGAGGAAAGATGTGCGTGAAAGCAGTTTTTCTGTTAAGGCTCTTTTGTCATCCATGAAGTTGCTTAAAGTTGAATCTGAAAGTATTCTAATGGAGTCTTCACGCTGTCTTGCGGCAATATTTCTTTCCATAAAAGAGAATAGGGATGTAGCTGCTGTTGCTAGAGATGCATTAGTCCCCTTAGTTACACTATCAAATTCTTCTGATTTGGATGTTGCAGAGTTGGCAACATGTGCTGTGGCTAATCTTTTTTTAGATGGTGAGATTTCAGAGAAAGCAGTTGCTGAAGAAGTTATCATGCCGGCTACTAGAGTCTTGCGTGAAGGAACAATGTCTGGAAAAACCCATGCAGCTGCAGCAATTGCCCGGCTCATAAGATCTCGGCAACTTGATTATTCTATAACTGAATGCGTCAATCGTGCTGGGACTGTACTTGCTTTGGTTTCCTTTCTGGATTCTGCTATTAACGGATCAGTTGCCACATCTGAGGCGATTGAAGCACTTGCTGTTCTGTCCAGGTTAAGACCGAACAGTACACATATCAAACCGGCTTGGGCTATATTGGCTGAATTCCCTGAAAGTCTTAACCCAATAGTGCTGTCTATTGCTGATTCAACACCAACGTCTCAAGATAAAGCTATCGAGATATTATCCCAGCTATGCAGGGATCAGCCTGTTGTTCTCGGAAACAATGTTGTAACAGCCTCTGGATGCTTGAGTTCATTGGCCAAAAGGGTTGTTGGTTCAAAAAATGTGAAGGTCAAAATTGGTGGGGCTGCACTTCTTATTTGTGCTGCCAAAGTAAACCACCATAGACTGGTGGAGGAACTAAACCAATCAAACTTGTGTGTTGATCTTGTTCAATCTCTTGTAAATATGCTTTCTTCTTCACCGCCATTGTCATACCAGGATGAAGAAAATGAGGAATTCATTAGCATTTTGATCCAAAGAAAAGATGACCCCAATGGTTGTGAATCCAACACAGGCACTGCCATTGTGTCCAATACCAACTTAGCAATATGGTTATTGTCTATTCTTGCTTGTTATGAAGAAAAGTGCAAAATTGCAATAATGGAAGCTGGAGCAATTGATATACTCACTGAAAGAATCTCAGACTGTTACTCACAATATTCCCAGGTAATGGAAACCCTTGCATCCATTTAATTTTTAGTTAAACAGAAAAAAATGTGACGTGTATTGGGCTCTGGTTTTTGTAGTGATTTGCATAAACATTATTTCTAAGTAATGTCCTATCTCTTGGGCATGTACTGATGTAATAGTTAAATGTTAAAGTAATTCACATGATTATTGATTTCGTGTGTGTGTGTTATTAACCTTTATCCATTTTGGTGGCCTTGCAGGTTGATTATAAAGAAAATAGTAGCATGTGGATTTTCGCTCTGTTGTTGGCTGTATTATTTCAAGATAGAGATATCATTAGAGCAAATGCAACCATGAAATCTGTTCCAGCTGTTGCCAGCTTATTGAAGTCAGAGGAATTAGCTAACAGATATTTTGCAGCACAATGTGTAGCTAGCCTAGTCTGTAATGGAAGTAGGGGGACGCTACTCTCTGTTGCTAACTCAGGAGCTGCAAGTGGCCTAATCTCATTACTTGGCTGTGCGGATATTGATATACAGGACCTTCTGGACTTGTCAGAGGAGTTCTCCTTGGTTCGTTATCCTGATCAAGTTGCTCTTGAAAGGTTGTTCAGAGTTGATGACATTAGGGTTGGTGCCACTTCGCGGAAGGCAATACCCGCCCTTGTAGATCTGCTCAAGCCAATTCCAGATCGGCCGGGAGCACCTTTTTTAGCTCTTGGACTTCTAACTCAGCTCGCAAGGGATTGCCCATCTAATAAGATAGTAATGGTAGAATCTGGGGCCTTGGAGGCAATAACAAAGTATCTTTCGCTGGGTCCCCAAGATGCCACTGAAGAAGCTGCTACTGATCTATTGGGAATTCTGTTTGACAGTGCAGAGATACGAAGACATGAGGCAGCATTCGGTGCTGTTACTCAACTTGTGGCTGTATTACGTTTAGGAGGAAGAGGGGCAAGGTACAGTGCTGCCAGAGCCTTGGAAAATTTGTTCTCTGCAGATCAGATTAGGAATGCAGAGACTGCACGACAAGCTGTCCAGCCCTTGGTGGAGATTCTTAACACTGGTTTAGAGAAGGAGCAGCATGCTGCAATTGCTACACTGGTTAGGCTTCTTAGCGAAAATCCGTCAAGAGCACTAGCTGTTGCTGACGTTGAAATGAATGCAGTGGATGTGCTTTGCAGGATCCTTTCATCAAATTGTTCATTAGAACTTAAAGGAGATGCGGCTGAATTATGCTGTGTTCTGTTTGGTAATACACGGATTAGGTCCTCAGTGGCTGCTGCGCGGTGTGTTGAACCTCTAGTTTCTCTCCTAGTAAGCGAGTACAGTCCTGCCCAGCATTCAGTTGTCCGCGCACTGGATAGGCTTGTTGATGATGAGCAATTGGCCGAACTAGTTGCTGCTCATGGTGCAATTATTCCTCTCGTAGGTCTTCTCTATGGCAGGAATTATCTGCTCCATGAGGCCATTTCAAGAGCTCTGGTTAAGCTAGGGAAGGATAGACCTGCCTGTAAAATGGAAATGGTCAAAGCTGGAGTTATTGAAAGCGTACTTGACATCCTTCATGACGCACCTGATTATCTTTGTGCAGCCTTTGCAGAATTGCTGCGTATATTGACCAATAATGCCAGCATAGCTAAAGGGCAGTCTGCTTCCAAAGTGGTTGAGCCCCTATTTTTGTTGCTGACAAGAGAAGAATTTGGGCCTGATGGACAGCACAGTGCACTGCAGGTTTTGGTTAACATCTTGGAACATCCACAATGCCGTGCTGACTATGCATTGACATCCCAACAGGCTATTGAACCACTTATCCCCTTACTGGATTCTCCAATTCCAGCAGTACAACAATTGGCTGCTGAGCTTCTCTCACATCTGCTTTTGGAAGAACACCTTCAAAAGGATCCAGCAACACAGCAAGTAATTAGTCCTCTTGTTCGTGTTATTGGTTCAGGCACCCACATATTGCAGCAGAGGGCTGTGAAAGCCCTTGTTAGTATTGCTCTGATATGGCCAAATGAAATTGCAAAAGAGGGCGGTGTTGTTGAACTTTCGAAAGTGATACTGCATGCTGATCCTTCACTTCCGCATGCTTTATGGGAATCTGCTGCTTCTGTTTTGTCAAGTATTTTGCAATTTAGTTCTGAATTCTACTTGGAGGTGCCAATTGCCGTGTTGGTAAGATTGCTTCGTGCTGGTTCAGAGAGCACAGTAGTCGGCGCATTAAATGCTCTCCTTGTGTTGGAAAGCGATGATGGGACTAGTGCAGAAGCAATGGCTGAAAGTGGTGCCATAGAGGCTCTCTTAGAGCTTCTAAGATCTCATCAGTGTGAGGAAACTGCTGCTAGACTCCTGGAAGTATTGCTGAATAATGTCAAAATTAGAGAATCAAAAGCTACCAGATCAGCAATTTCACCATTATCCCAGTACCTCTTGGACCCACAAACCCAAGGGCAGCAGGCAAGGTTACTGGCAACTTTGGCTCTTGGTGATCTATTTCAGAATGAGAGTCTTGCTCGAACAAGTGATGCAGTTTCCGCATGTCGTGCTTTGGTTAACGTTCTTGAAGATCAACCAACAGAAGAAATGAAAGTTGTATCCATATGTGCCCTGCAAAACCTGGTGATGCATAGTCGATCAAATAAAAGAGCAGTCGCTGAGGCTGGTGGTGTACAGGTTGTATTGGATCTGATAGGTTCTAGTGATCCAGAAACATCTGTTCAGGCTGCAATGTTCATTAAACTTCTCTTCTCTAACCATACTATTCAAGAATATGCTTCAAGTGAAACTGTAAGAGCATTAACTGGTGAGTTTTTCTGTACTGCTTTCTGACGGTTCTTTACAGTTTGTTATATTCTGAACAACTAAGGAAACACATGTTTTTGTTTTTCCTCATATAAAAAAGCATAATTGTACAATAGGTTTTGGAATTTCTGCCATACTTCGTTCTCATTGCATTTATTATTTGAGTTATCATGATTATTGGTTTTTGGATTACTGCTATATTGCTTGGTGATAACTTGATTTTCAACTAAATTTGATATAGTATTGATTGTCAATGTTGCAGTGATTATATTGAGTATCTTATGTGGCTTGCAAAGGACAAATTAAACTTTAAATTCTAAAGTATATGAAAGAAAGTGCTCTTTTTAATCAGGTCCATCAGTGTCTTCAGTTGACCTTTGTCCTGCAATTGCATACTGGCAAACTCTTACACCTCTGTCTAAATGTGTAATTACCCTGATGCACATTGTGAAATTGATTATTGATGTTTTCACTGTGATGTAGCTGCTATTGAAAAAGATTTATGGGCTACTGGAAATGTTAATGATGAGTATCTGAGAGCCTTGAATGCTCTCTTTGGCAACTTCCCACGATTAAGAGCAACTGAACCAGCGACACTTAGCATTCCCCATCTCGTTACATCATTGAAAACGGGCTCAGAGGCCACTCAAGAAGCCGCCTTGGACACACTTTTTCTTCTCAGGCAAGCTTGGTCAGCATGCCCAGCAGAGGTCTCAAGAGCTCAGTCAATAGCGGCTGCAGATGCTATTCCTTTGCTACAGTACTTAATCCAGTCTGGTCCTCCTCGGTTTCAAGAAAAGGCTGAATTTTTGTTGCAGTGCTTGCCTGGCACATTAGTTGTGACCATAAAAAGGGGCAACAACATGAAGCAGTCAGTTGGAAACCCAAGTGTTTACTGTAAGCTTACTCTTGGCAACACTCCTCCAAGGCAAACCACGGTATAGTAATTAAAGATTTGCTTATCGGTCTTCTTAATTTCCCTTTTTGTTTTTGGTCCATCTTTGTCCCGAAAAAAAATTAGGGGGTTAGAGGGGCAGGGAGAAGAGGTTACAATGAGCCTTGTTTCTCTGTGCACTAAGATTTTGACAACAATGGTGTCACTTGACTAGGTATAGATTCGTTTAATGATACACTAATATTTGTTGAGCCGGTTAGTCTCTAGAGAGTTTGTTTTATTTGATACTTCTAGAAGAAACCATGCGTTTCAATTTTTATCTATAATTTCCTTTCTTGGGTTTGCTGCCTAGGTAATATTCCAGTTCACCTAAATGTGTATGCCACAGTTTTGCATCTATTTCAGTTCTGCAAATTAATTAAGGATTTGGTGAAAGCCAATCCCATAACTGCATTTCTACATGATTTTTCTCATTTTTGTGTTATTGTGAATTCTGAGCCATTTGGACTTTTAATTTGATTCACAAGTCAATGGCACTTAAATGGAAGTGGTTATTTGCTAGAGGGGATTATTTGGCTGATGATAAGAGTTGAAATGCATAGTCCGCTATCTAGATTCTTTTTGGGGTGTCCTTGTTAAAATAATTTGTATCAAGTTGTGGTTTCTTTTTGGATGTGGATAAAATTTTTAAGTTCGCTATGTATGATTATTACTTCATGTCCTAGGACATTGTTTGATTTTTATCCAATTTGTGATTGTATGATGTTAAGCCGATGATACGATGTTTTTTGCCTGATTAGATCAAATTACTTTCTCCCTGGCTTTTGCTGAACCTTCTTGTATTTACTCTGATCAGGTGGTCTCAACTGGTCCTAACCCGGAGTGGGATGAGAGCTTTTCATGGTCTTTTGAGAGCCCTCCAAAAGGCCAGAAGCTTCATATTTCTTGTAAAAATAAGAGCAAAGTGGGAAAGGTAAGTTGTAAAATCATAGATTGCAGTATAGAAAAGGGTTTCACCTAAAAAATTAAAAAATATAAAAAAGGTGCACTAGTCTTCTCTAGTTTCCTTGTTTCTTCCTTCCCTATTGTCACGTGACATTTCTGTTTCAATCTGATAACAGAGTTCATTTGGGAAAGTGACAATCCAAATTGATCGCGTGGTAATGCTTGGATCTGTTGCCGGAGAGTACGCCCTACTGCCGCAAAGTAAAAGTGGCCCCTCGAGAAATTTAGAGATAGAATTCCAGTGGTCTAACAAGTGAAGTCACTTGGTTGTTTTCAAGCTTCTGATTTGATCATCATAGACAATAACTGGACAGAAATTTTTGTTGTGTAATTTATCATGTCAATGTACATAGCATCATTTGTTCTATTTTTGGTCTATACTCCCATACCAATATTCTTTTGTAATCTGATCTTTCAATGTCCTAGTATTCTTGTGTCCTACATTTGTTTTACTCTTGGTTGCAAAGGGCAACTCTTTTGAGCTTCTTGTGTAATTCTTGCGTGCTATCAATTTGAAATTGCAAGATGGGAAATGGGGTTGTTCATTCTTTTGGGTTGTATATTTTTTTTCCTCTACAAGATATGAAATATCATTGGTGGAGTTTGTCATATGCTGATCATTGCTGTAATTATACAGCCATTAACATATATACATATATAATTCCTGGGAAAGAAAGAACGTGTGGAGAATAATTATAAGGGTCCATATCAATGAATGTAAAAAATAAAGCCTCAATGATAAGTAAGCTGCATGGATTTTTGTCATTTCTAATTCTGAAATTTGCCATTGTTTGCTTGTGTGTTCGAGTGTAATTGCATGCTTGTAAGCTTGTGTTTTTGAAACAATAATATGTACAAATATGTGTGTTGTAGTGCTTGACGCTTGTGTATTAATGTGTACTTATGTTTTTGTTTTGGCAATTAACAATTATGTTACTTTTCTTTAACATAGCATGAACAAAGTATAATATAAGATGTGACTAAGCATTGGACATTTGATGAAAGTGAGAATCACAGTGATGAACGAAATTCTAAAATAAGGGTGAAAGATCATTTTTCCTATATATAAGAGTCCAATTATCATTATAAGAGTCCAATTATCATTCAAGACATATAGGAATAAATGGGCTTTTTATGTACCAACAAACTTTCTAAAAGGGCTCAAAGTTACTAATACATTTAGATCTCATATAATATTGTTAAAATTTAAAAGAGCTTTTACTCGTCATTTATATAAATTATGTGGGATTATTTATTTAATGAGGAAAATTATGTCACATTTTTTTGGCACATAAGAGTCTATTTACAAATTCTTGATTCAATAAATAGTGTCACATAATACACATAAATGATGTGTAAGAGCATATTTAATGATGTTGGATGAGAATATGAGATTTAACAATGTTGGCAAATATGACTCCTTTTAAAAAGTTGGGAAATTTAATTAGAGGTCCCTCACAAGGGAGTTAATACTGGAAAAATCCCAAAAGTTGAAAATATTAATGTAGGGTCCCAAGGGACCTCACATTAATATATTTGAAAAGTGAAAAGACAATTTTGCCCCTAGCCTTAAAAAAAATTTACTTCCTCCCTCACCCACCCCCTCCCCCCTCCTCCTCCCTCACCCACCCCCTCCCCCCACCCTCCCCCCTCCAGGCCGCCCCCCACCCCCACTCCAGCCCCCACCCCCACCCCTCCCCCCTCCCCCCACCCAGTTCGGCCCCCCTCCCCCACCCCCTCCCCTCTCCCAGCGCCCCCCACCCTCCCTCCCACCCCCACCAGCCTCCCCCCTCCAGCCCCACCCTCCCCTCCAGCGCCCCTCCCCCACCCCACCCTCCCCAGCGCCCCCCCTCCCCCACCCCACCCTGGAGGGGGTGGGGGAGGCTCTGGAGGGGGCGCTGGGGAGGGTGGGGTGGGGGAGGGGGGGCGCTGGGGAGGGTGGGGTGGGGGAGGGGCGCTGGAGGGGAGGGTGGGGCTGGAGGGGGGGGAGGCTTGTGGGGGTGGGAGGGAGGGTGGGGGGCGCTGGGAGGGGGTGGGGGAGGGGGGCCGAACTGGGTGGGGGGAGGGGTGGGGGTGGGGATGGAGGGAAGGTGTGGGGCTGGAGTGGGGGTGGGGGGCGGCCTGAAGGGGGAGGGTGTGGGGAGGGGGTGGGTGAGGGAGGAGGAGGGGGAGGGGGTGGGTGAGGGAGGAAGTAAATTTTTTTTAAGGCTAGGGGCAAAACTGTCTTTTCACATTTCAAATATATTAATGTGAGGTCCCTTGGGACCCTGCATTAATATTTTCAACTTTTGGGACTTTTCCAGTATTAACTCCCTTGTGGGGGACCTGTAATTAATTACCCCTAAAAAGTTTATAGACATATAAAAACTCATTTATTATGGGAAAATTAATTATAGGTCCCTGGTAAGGGACATAATATGGAAAAAGTCCCAAAAATAATAGGTCTGCCACCGCCGGCCGGCCGTGCATGATGGTGGTGATGATGTTGAAGAAGAAGAAGGGGGAGGGGAGAGAGAAGAGAGGAGAGACGATGGGAGTATTTTATTATTTATTGTGGGGCCCACATTTTCAAAATAATTAAAGTAGAGTCCCTTGGGACTCTACTTTAATTATTTTGAAAAGTTGGGACTCTACTTTAATTTTTTCAATTTTTAGGACTTTTTCCATATTATGTCCCTTACCAGGGACCTATAATTAATTTTCCCACTTATTAATATAAGTGATGACTGATACTTGACTTAAAGTTTGTAGACAAAAATCATCTTTGACCCATAAGAAATCATTATTAGAATAGAAAAATGAAACCAATAATACTCATCTTTTGGACTAGGTACATTTTTAGGCTTTCCGTCAAAATTGGATGACTTTTGTTAGGTTAGGACTCAAGGGAAATAAAATCTAAATGTGAAAAGACCAGAATGCCCCTGGTTAAAATTTAACATAATCTTATTTGAAAATACTAAAATGTCATCATAAAAATAAAAAAAATCCCTTCCTCCTCCATCTTCAACTGATCATCTTCATCTTGCCCGAGATTTTGCTCCTCCATCTTCATCTTCAACAAGAGTGGCATAGTAGGATAAAGGCCAGGAGCCAATACTTCACACCGCTCCGGTTTAAAGCGACATAATCAAAATACTCCCTCCAATCCTTATTATAAGTCACCAACCGTCGCTAAATTTTGGTCCTTAATATAAGTCACCAACTAACATTAATTAATTCATTTATTAAAATTTTCCCAATATAGATCAATTATACAAAAAGATTGTGAAGTTGATGACGATGCTAATAATAGAATTCAGACTGGTTGATTTAAATGGAGAAAAACTACTGGGGTTATATGTGATGGTAAGGTTCAATATAAGGTAAAAGGGAAGTTCTATAGGACTGCCATTAGACCAGCAATGCTATATGGTAGTGAATGTTGGGCTATTAAAAGACAACAAGAACATAAGATGAAGGTGGCAGAGATGAGAGTGTTGAGATGAATGTCTGGTCATATAATCAAAGATAAGATCCACAATGAGCATATTCGAGAAAGAGTTGGGGTAATATCAATTGGAGAGAAAATGGTAGAAAGTCGCTTGAGGTGGTTTAGACATGTTCAACGAAGAGAATTAGATGAGCCAGTAAGAATAGTTGATCAAATGGTATGGGGTCCTGACAAAAGAGGGAGAGAGAGACCAAAGAGAACCCTTCACAAAATTATTCAACGAGATCTTTTAATCAATAATTTATCTCCAAGCATGATTACTGATCGACCGGAATGACGTAGTATGGTCCATGTAGCCGACCCACTTAGCTGAGATTAAGGCTTTGTTATTGTTGTTGTTGTTGTACCCTTATCATTGGAAAATATACATTGAAAAATGAGAAGAGAGAGAAGATGAAAAAAGTACATGTATACTCATAAAGATGAAAAAGGTAGTAGGTAAAGGTGAGAGGGACACAAATGGAAAGGACAAAAATAATAAGACTAATTTAATGATGTAACTTTCATTAACCTTCATTCCTTGGTATCTACAATTTGTGCGGTTGGTGACTTATAAATATGATCGGAGAGATTATATAGTCAAATTATATCTCAACCCATTTCTTGTTGGGGTAATTAATTACAGGTCACATGGTAGCGACATAATCAAGGAAAGGTCCCACAAAATTGTTAAATTAAAGTAGAGTCCCTAATGATTTAACTTCAAATTAAATTTCTGTATTATCTCTTTCATTCAAACCCACAGCAACACTAGAATCTTGGTTTGTTTCTCCTTCATAAGTCCAAACCCACGTGTGATGTGTCTAAGTTCCTTCCTCATCCTCACAAAATTTCTCCTCCATGAACACTCTTTGTAAGGAAACATCTTTCTGTTTAGAGCTAAATGTTCAAATTATTTCAATAAAATTCGATAATTTGTTTTGAATCATCTAATAGAATCACACGAGGATGAATACACATATATTATCACTCCAATTGAATAACATTTTATAAATTAAGCCCCAAAAAATAGAGCTAAAAAAATAGTCGTCTTTGCCATGAATAGTTTGTGAGTCTAAATCACAAGGGTTGCGACATCAACTTCTAAGGGTCAATCTTATTAGCCATAAGATGAAACCAAATGTAACAGTAGAAGAGAAAGAGGGCAAGGATGGCTAAGATCACACACATCCTTATTCAACTTCACCCATCCATGCACTTGTCCCTATTTTTGAAGAATAAAAGGAAAATGGTCAAGATATAGTAGTCGGTAATAAAAGGTATAGAGTCTCAATCATCGTTGTCATAAGTCATAACACCGCAAATGCTTGCTGGTACAACTAATAATAATAATGCATATATAATTTAATCACATAACTAGCCTTTTTTTTGTCTTCTTGCATGCTCCCACCCCCTCTTTCAGCCAATTAAACGTATAGTTGATTAATTAATAAACATCATCATATCATTAATAATAAAACAAAGTCACGTTGTTAGCAAAAGATATTTTATATTGGTGTGTTATCACTGTCGCTAAATGAGAATTAATTGTAAATACACCTAGCGACTTAAGCATACATTTGATTTTTTTTATGATTCTTTATGGGCTACGATTTTCTGGCTTCACATGCTTCAATTGTCACAACTAGCCCTTTGGGACGTTATTTTGTACTCCCTCCGTTCCTAAATATAAGACCTATATAACTTTTTTTTTTGGAAAGATTAAGGTTGCGAAATAGGTTATTAAATGATGACATATTTGATATCTTTTTAGATTATCCATTAGCTTATAGGTAAAATAAACTAGTTTAAGAGAAAAAATTAGGTAAATCAATTTATAATTAACTTATTTTTTGCTTGTTTTAGGATTTTTCAAAAAAGTCATCTAGGTCCTATATTTAGGAACGGAGGGAGTATTCTCTTCCACCCCTTCGATTTCAGCATGTTAGTCACTTTTTGGAACGAATTGATGTCTCTATATGGATTCAGTAGAGATGTTTAGGGAACAGACTAGATTAGGATAACTCGTCCTGATCTCATCCCGAAAAAGGCTCGTGACAAGGTTGCTATCTCATGTCTCATCTTACACTAAATTGTCTCATCTTACACTAAATTTTGTCCCGTTCCCGTTCCCATCAGGATTAAGATGAGACAGGAAAATCCTGATTTTTAAAACATTTCTTTTATTAAAAATATTTACTCGTAAAAAAATATAACATTTTGGTTTATATGAAACAAAGAAATTAGTTTATAATGTTTTTACAATACATCTTATATAACATAAAAAGCCAAAAATTTATCAAGACCTTAATTTTCATAAAAAATGTCATTGTATATGCGGGACGAGACGACTCGATCTCGTGTCTTGTCCCATCCCAAAAATGAGTTTTGTCTCATCCTATACCGAAAAAAATTTCTGTCCCAAAAAGCCATGGGATGAGACTTGATGGGCGAGATGGATCATACTGGAACAATTTGCACACCCATACTACTCAGTAGCATATATTTATTTAAAATTGAAAATGGAATACTCTCTAGAGAATCTAAATATGTATCCAATTTGATTAGATTAAAATGTCATGTTAATTAATTTGATATATTTTCTGATAATTCTTCATTCTTACTTAACTATTGTTAAGGAAGCATCTATAGATTAATTTGAGAGTATTTAAGACCTTTTTGGGGAAAAAATTTCCCTTGCTTAAAACTTTTAACGGGCTTTATTTAATTCAAAATTTTGAAATAGAAATAAATTTTAAAATTTCTTTCATTTTAGATAATTTTAATTAATGGAATAAAAAATGATAATTTTAATTATTTAATAAAATAGTTATGAGTGTGAGAGTGTCTTATATTAATATAGTAAAAAATTTTTATAAGACATACATATGAATTAAATAAAGGTTAGAGGGACATTTTTAACATTAACTACTTAAATACTGCTTTAACATTATTTTTAAATTCAAATCTATCAAAAGAGATGTTTAGTTTCAATTTACCATCTTACGAATTACTTCTTCCTATCTTAAATATAAGACATATTTAAAGAGATGAATTTAGTCATGAATATAATACACATTTCTAATTTTTATCAACATTCCCCAAATTTTTATTATCAATGTCCGCAAACTATTATGTTATTTTAACTAACATAACTAATATCACTAATTAATCTAATATAATTAAGTAAATATGTCATATATTTTTTAATCTATTCTGAATAATTTTAATGGAACATATTATTATTAAATTTGAATTTTTCTTTACACGATCAAAAGAAAAAAAATAAACGGCTTCAAAACTAGATTAAAATAAAATATTCTTGGATTGGTCACTTAAAATTAGTTATTAGTTATACTATAAACAAAGCGACAAACTATAAATATATATAAAAGTTGAATTATTGCGAATCTACGTATAACATGGCATCACTACACAAGCAGCATTGGCTGTTAATCTCCATACCTCCACTCATCGTCCTTGTCGGTGTCCTCTTAACTGAAAGTGACGCCCACACCTGTAATAATAAATGGACCTTACTTAGGTCAAGTTCCTTTCTCCAGGTTCTCAAGTTCTTTTAATATGTGAGTGACACGTGTCCTTTTATAACAACCATTCATTCAATCTAATGGTCTATATTGAAAGAACTTGAGAACCTAGAGAAAGAAACTTGATGTAAGTTTTTCCCATAATAAATCTCCAATGTTAAACGTTACAGTCAAATTAATAGGTAAGGTTTTATCCAAAAAAAAAAAAATTAATAGGTAAGGTGTAAAACTTAACGTTACGTTAAAAAAAAAGAGGGAAAATTAATTAGTCACTTGGAAAAAAATAATTAACAAGATAAGTGATAACTCACGAGTTGTTGTAATTATTATGATCATCAAATCAAAAGTTGTCCAGGTAACACCAAATTGTAATTTACTCATGAAACTTATCTTTATCTTTCTTTTACTCCCTTCTGTCCCTAATATAAGAGCTCAAAATTTGAATGATTTGGTACCAAATATAAGAGCTCATCTCATATTCTCTTCTCATTTAATACATTTTTTCCTATAACTCGCTTTCATATTTATTACTGTTTGTGTATCTCTTCCTCTTAAAAGTATCATAATAAATATGGTCAATATTGGAAGAGAAACATTAATTCCAGACACCCAACTAACATTCACATGTTTTCTTAAGAAATATGGAGTATTTTTTTTGCGGCTGACTCTTATATTGACGGGAGAAGAAGTATTAGACCTCTAATTAACTCTGAAAAAAGGAATTTAATTTGTTTTTTAATTTTTGTACTTTTCTCTTTCTTCATATTTTCCTCGCTTCTCTTACACGAAACCGTTAGATGCATCACACTTCACACATACACTGCATTGTGCATTCTCACTTCTCATTTTCCTTCCTCTCAAGCTTTCCTTCGCTTAGCCATTCCTCTCACTCTTACTTTCACCTTCTCACATTCTCTCAAATTCATTCACTCTCTCTTCAACTTCCTATGCATAAATCTCTTTTCCGGTAATTCACCTACTCTCTTCGCTACACACCTTTCACATTTTCACTCCAATTCTTTCTTCCACATGATTCCCATGTGTTTCACTTCATGAGTAAATTAAGATGTTACTTACTTGTATTCTCCACTGTTATCGTGTAATGAGGCTGTTGTTTTGTTTCATAAGCTGCATGGCCATTGTAAATTGTGAGAGTAAGTGTATTAGCACACGATTAGGGCGTTGAATTAGTGTATGCTTATTTATTATCTTAGTTTGTATCTAATTCATGCTTGTTGTTGTTAGGCTGGAGGATTTTTTATGTTATGTATGTCTCTGCAATTTAGATCTGGAGAGGAGAAGTGTGGTGGATCTATTTATTTTGGAGGTTTGTTGAATTGAATTGAATTGATTATGGCGGCGACTCTTGCTTGGAGGTTTGGTTCCAACAATGGCAGCAGTCTTGCTTCTAATGATATGGTACTTTCCAAATTGATGTTGATTTTTCAAGCACATGTCAGTATTATTCCTGGATAGAAAAATAACCCTGTGCAATTGTGACACTCTGTTAGTTTCGGGTGATTGAGATCTGTATTGGTGTTAGTGTGCATTATTACATAAACTAATTTTTTGGAACATTCTGACTTGGTTTTGTTATATCAACTCTGCTCAGAGCACCTATCATGAAATAAATTGATGTTATGGTCAATAGAGGGTGATTCTGTGTCTTCTATGAAGTAATATTGAGTTATGATTGTAGATTTTCATTGCTGGGTTAAATTGATGTGATAATTGTCAAGATTCCTCTTGTTTGATTACAAAATATATTATATCCGTTATAATTGGGTTGATTGAAGTAAAGACTCTTTCTTTAGTAATTTGTATTTTACGTTTTTTCGAAACGGAATGTAATCAAGCTGTGATATATTGAAGTTAGCTTTACCAAGCTTCGGGTTTTATAAAGGCAGCTGTAAAGAAAACACTGTGCATGCCATTTATCATTCATCAGTCTTCACTGTTGATCTGTTGATTACAGGAAAGAAACGGTGAGGGAAACATTCCAGAGTCAGAGCCCCCAACTCCGCATTCTGTTTTGAAGATGGGATTGAGGTCAGTTAAATCATGGTATTCCCTAGAAATTTTACGGTAGATTCTGGTGAAAAAAAAATCAAATTTGATTTTGAATAATCATGGGCAAAAAAATTTTAGCTGGCTCAAAATATAAATGATATCAAGGAGATGTACTTTCATTACAAATCTCAAGTCATGTGATATCTAAAGCTAGAGCCTGTTTGAAAATTTGGTATGCTTGTCATTTGAATTAATAAATTTTCTCCGAATTGATTTTCTAAATATAATGGATATGGAAATTTCAAATTTAACTAGAAAATTTCATGCTTCAACTATTTAGCTTAACTTTCTTGCATACTTCACTTGGTTGCAGAGACCGCAGCAGCAGCATGGAGGATCCAGATGGGACATTAGCAAGTGTAGCCCAATGCATCGAGCAGCTGCGGCAGAGCTCATCCTCTTCACAAGAGAAGGAGCACTCCCTGAGGCAGTTATTGGAGCTCATTGATATGCGTGAGAATGCGTTTAGTGCTGTTGGATCTCATTCTCAGGCAGTACCAGTGCTTGTTTCTCTTCTCCGTTCTGGTTCATTAAGTGTAAAGATTCAGGCAGCGACTGTTCTGGGCTCCCTTTGTACAGAAAATGAGCTAAGAGTGAAAGTGTTGCTTGGAGGATGCATTCCCCCATTACTTGGGCTACTCAAATCCAGTTCAGCCGAAGGTCAAGTTGCTGCTGCAAAGACTATTTATGCTGTCTCTCAAGGTGGCTCAAAAGACCATGTTGGGTCAAAAATATTTTCTACTGAAGGAGTTGTACCTGTTCTGTGGCAGCAGCTTCAGAAGGGCCTGAAGACTGGAAATGTAGTTGATGGTTTATTGACTGGATCCTTGAAAAATCTATCCAGTAACACTGAGGGATTCTGGAATGCAACAATACAGGCTGGAGGGCTTGACATTTTGATGAAGTTATTGACAACAGGGCATCCAAGCACTTTGGCTAATGTGTGCTTCTTACTTGCCAGCATGATGATGGAGGATGCATCCGTTTGTTCAAAGGTGTTGACTACAGAGGCGACAAAACAACTCCTAAAATTATTAGGCCCTGGTAATGATGCCCCTATTAGAGCAGAAGCGGCCGGTGCTCTGAAATCTTTGTCTTCTCAGTGCAAAGAAGCAAGGCGTGAGATAGCCAATTCTAATGGCATCCCTTCTTTGATCAATGCTACCATAGCTCCTTCAAAAGAGTTCATGCAGGGCGAGCACGCTCAAGCATTGCAGGAAAATGCTATGTGTGCTCTAGCTAACATCTCTGGTGGTTTGTCTTCAGTCATCTCCAGCCTTGGTCAAAGCCTTGAATCATGCACCTCAGCTACTCAGATTGCTGATACATTGGGGGCTTTAGCCTCAGCTCTTATGATATATGATAGCAAGGCAGAAGCTACAAGAACATCGGATCCATTGGTAGTTGAGCAAACATTGCTGAAGCAATTCAAATCTCAGTCTCCTTTTCTTGTGAAGGAACGAACCATAGAAGCCCTTGCCAGTTTGTATGGAAATCCGGTATTGTCAATTAAACTTGAAAATGCAGATGCAAAGCATTTGCTGGTCGGTTTAATAACGATGGCTGTTAATGAAGTGCAAGATGACCTCATGAGAGCTCTGCTGAAATTGTGCAACAATGAGGGCAGCCTTTGGCATGCCCTTCAGGGCCGTGAAGGAGTTCAGCTGTTGATATCTCTTCTGGGGCTTTCATCAGAACAGCAGCAAGAATGTGCAGTTGCTTTGCTATGCCTTCTATCTAATGAAAATGACGAAAGTAAATGGGCCATTACTGCTGCTGGCGGTATACCTCCATTGGTTCAAATTTTGGAGACAGGATCCACAAAGGCAAAAGAAGACTCGGCAAAGATCCTTACAAACCTGTGCAATCACAGTGAAGATATACGTGCTTGTGTGGAGAGTGCTAATGCTGTTCCTGCACTGTTGTGGCTATTGAAGAATGGAAGCCCAAATGGGAAGGAGATAGCCGCGAAAACCTTAAATCACTTGATCCATAAATCCGATACTACCACAATCAGTCAGCTTACAGCATTACTGACAAGTGAGCTGCCCGAATCTAAGATCTATGTTTTGGATGCTTTGAGAAGTATGCTATCAGTCGCCCCTCTAAGTGACATTCAACGAGAAGGCAGTGCATCAAGTGATGCAATTGATACAATGATAAAATTAATGAGCTCTACCAAAGAAGAAACTCAGGCTAAGGCAGCATCAGCTCTTGCAGGCATCTTTGAAATGAGGAAAGATGTGCGTGAAAGCAGTGTTTCTGTTAAGGCTCTTTTGTCTGCCCTGAAGCTGCTTAACGTTGAATCCGAAATCATTCTAATAGAGTCTTCACGCTTGCTTGCGGCAATATTTCTTTCCATAAAAGAGAACAGGGATGTAGCTGCTGTTGGCAGAGATGCACTAGTCCCCTTAGTTACACTAGCAAATTCTTCTGATTTGGATGTTGCAGAGTTGGCAACATGTGCTGTGGCTAATCTTATTTTAGATGGTGAGATTTCAGAGAAAGCAGTCGCGGAAGAAGTTATCATGCCAGCTACCAGAGTCTTACGTGAAGGCACTATGTCTGGAAAAACCCATGCAGCTGCTTCAATTGCTCGGCTCATAAGATCCCGGCAACTTGATTATTCTATAACTGAATGTGTCAATCATGCGGGGACTGTACTTGCTTTGGTTTCCTTCCTGGATTCTGCTATTAATAAATCATTTTCCACATCTGAAGCCATAGATGCACTTGCTGTTCTGTCCCAGTTGAAACATAGCAATAGTGCACAGATTAAATCCGCATGGGCTGTATTAGCTGAATTCCCTGAAAGCATAAACCCAATAGTGCTGTCTATTTCTTATTCAGCACCAATGTTTCAGGATAAATCTATCGAGATATTATCCAAGTTATGCAGGTATCAGCCTGCTGTTATTGGAAACAATGTTATTGCGGCCTCTGGATGTGTGAGTTCATTGGCTAAAAGGGTAATTGATACAAAAAACGTAAAGGTCAAAATTGGGGGAGCTGCACTTCTTATTTGTGCTGCCAAAGTAAGCCACCAGAGGCTGGTGGAAGAACTCAACCAATCAAATGTGTGTGTTGATCTTGTTGAATCTCTTGTTCATATTCTTTCTTCTGCAGCGCCTTTATCAAATGCAGGTGAAGAAAACAAGGAACCCATCAGCATTTTGATACATAGAAAAGAAGATGCTAATTGTTGTGAATCCAACTCAGGCACTGCCATTGTATCTGATGCCAACTTAGCCATATGGTTATTGTCTATCCTTTCTTGCCATGATGAAAAATGCAGAATTTCCATGATGGAGGCTGGGGCAATTGACATTCTCACCGAAAGAATTTCAGACTGTTACTCACAATATACCCAGGTAGCAAAGCACCTTCATCCATTTTATTTCTTGCCAATCTGAAAGTAATAACGCATGCATCGGTTTCTGCTTGGTGTGTATATTTGTACTTAAAAAACAAAACCTTAGCCATCAAACATGGACTGACTTGGGTTAAAATAATTAAGGTCAGTCGTACCCTATGCATGTTTTGATATTTATGTGATATAAGCATTTTGGTGAGTTTTGCCTCCTTGAGCTATTGTGAAGTGTTCATGATTTTCATGATTTTAAGGTACAATATGTGTTTTATGTTATTGATTGGTTTTGGTATGTGGTTAGAGTTTATGGATTGTGTTTGTTTGGGCTGTGCATGTATGCTGGTGTGGTATTCATTATAGAAATCTTATATTTTATCTTCATAATAATTATAAATGTTATCAAAAATTAAAATAACTGTAGAAATGGTTTATTTTCTTTTTTGCCATTTTTTAAGAATGAATAATAATGTATATGCTATCCACTCTTCATTGAGAAAAGTGTGCATTTCACCTTTAACCGATGATTTCTGGTTCGGCCCCTGATGCTAAACATTGTTCCTAAACAATGTCCATCCCTTTTCCTTGTATGAATATTTCGGTTACATTGTCAAACAAGTGTGTTTATTATTTCTACTTATATATTTCTTAGCATTATCCTTTTTGGGTGATCATGCAGATTGATTATAAAGAAGACAGTGCCATGTGGATTTGTGCTTTGTTGTTGGCTGTACTATTTCAAGATAGAGATATCATCAGAGCAAATGCAACCATGAAATCTGTGCCAGCTGTTTCCAGTTTATTGAAGTCAGAGGAATTAGCTAACAGATATTTTGCAGCACAGTCAATTGCTAGCCTGGTCTGTAATGGTAGCAGGGGAACACTATTATCTGTTGCGAATTCAAGGGCTGCAAGTGGGCTTATCTCTTTACTTGGCTGCGCTGATATTGATATACAAGACCTTCTGGACTTGTCTGAGGAATTCTCTTTAGTTCCTTATCCTGATCAAGTTGCTCTTGAGAGGTTGTTCAGAGTTGATGACATTAGGGTTGGCTCCACTTCGCGGAAGGCAATACCTGCCCTTGTTGATCTGCTCAAACCAATTCCAGATCGCCCAGGAGCACCTTTTTTGGCTCTTGGACTTCTAACTCAGCTTGCGAGAGATTGCCCATCTAATAAGATTGTAATGGTAGAATCTGGGGCCTTGGAGGCACTTACGAAGTATCTTTCATTGAGTCCTCAAGATGCCACTGAAGAAGCTGCTACTGATTTATTGGGTATTCTGTTTGACAGTGCTGAGATACGTAAACATGAGGCAGCTTTTGGTGCTGTTACTCAACTTGTTGCTGTGTTACGCTTAGGAGGGAGAGGTGCAAGGTACAGTGCTTCCAGAGCCTTGGAAAATTTGTTCTCTGCAGATCAGATAAGGAATGCAGATACAGCTCGACAAGCTGTGCAGCCCTTGGTGGAGATTCTTAACACTGGTTTAGAGAAGGAGCAGCATGCTGCAATTGCTACATTGGTCAGGCTCCTAAGTGACAATCCATCGAGAGCACTAGCTGTTGTTGACGTTGAAATGAATGCAGTGGATGTGCTTTGCAGGATCCTTTCATCAGATTGTTCATTGGACCTCAAAGGGGATGCAGCTGAATTATGTTGTGTTCTGTTTGGGAATACACGGATTAGATCCTCAGTGGCTGCTGCGCGCTGTGTTGAACCTCTAGTTTCTCTCCTAGTTAGCGAGTACAGTCCTGCCCAGCATTCAGTTGTCCGTGCACTGGATAGGCTTGTTGATGATGAGCAATTGGCGGAACTAGTTTCTGCTCATGGTGCAATTATTCCTCTCGTAGGACTTCTCTATGGCAGGAATTATCTACTCCATGAGGCCATTTCCAGAGCTCTGGTTAAGCTAGGGAAGGACAGACCTGCCTGTAAAATGGAAATGGTCAAAGCTGGAGTTATTGAAAGTGTACTTGACATCCTTCATGACGCACCTGATTATCTGTGTGCAGCGTTTGCAGAATTGCTGCGTATATTGACCAATAATGCCAGCATAGCTAAAGGGCAGGCGGCTTCTAAAGTGGTTGAGCCCCTATTTTTGTTGCTGACGAGAGAAGAATTTGGGCCTGATGCACAGCACAGTGCTTTGCAGGTTTTGGTTAATATCTTGGAACATCCACAATGTCGTGCTGACTATGCATTGACGTCCCACCAAGCTATTGAACCACTTATACCCTTGATCGATTCTCCAATTCCAGCAGTGCAACAGTTGGCTTCGGAGCTACTCTCACATCTGCTTTTGGAAGAACACCTTCAAAAGGACCCAGCTACACAGCAGGTAATTGGTCCTCTCATTCGAGTTCTTGGGTCTGGTATCCACATATTGCAGCAGAGAGCTGTGAAGGCCCTCGTCAATATTGCACCGATATGGCCAAATGAAATTGCAAAAGAGGGTGGTGTTGTTGAACTTTCAAAAGTGATACTGCATGCCGATCCTTCACTTCCCCATGCTTTATGGGAATCTGCTGCTTCTGTTTTGTCAAATATTCTGCAATTCAGTTCTGAATTCTACTTGGATGTGCCAATTGCGGTGTTGGTAAGACTGCTTCGCGCTGGCTCAGAGAGCACAGTGATTGGTTCATTAAATGCTCTTCTTGTGTTGGAAAGCGATGATGGTACTAGTGGAGAAGCAATGGCTGAAAGTGGTGCCATAGAGGCTCTTTTAGAGCTTCTAAGATCTCATCAGTGTGAGGAAACTGCTGCTAGACTTCTGGAAGTATTGCTGAACAATGTCAAAATTAGAGAATCGAAAGCTACCAGATCAGCAATTGTACCGTTATCCCAGTACCTCTTGGACCCACAAACCCAAGGACAGCAGGCAAGGTTACTGGCAACTTTGGCTCTTGGCGATCTATTTCAGAATGAGAGTCTATCTCGAACAAGTGATGCAGTTTCAGCGTGCCGTGCTTTGGTGAATGTGCTTGAAGATCAACCAACTGAGGAAATGAAGGTTGTTGCCATATGTGCCCTTCAGAACCTTGTGATGCATAGTCGATCAAATAAAAGAGCAGTTGCTGAGGCTGGTGGTGTACAGGTTGTATTGGATTTGATTGGATCTAGTGATCCAGAAACATCAGTTCAGGCCGCAATGTTTGTTAAACTTCTGTTCTCTAATAATACGATTCAAGAATATGCTTCAAGTGAAACTGTTAGAGCTGTAACTGGTGAGTTTTTGTTCGATTTTTGTGCGATATTTACTGCTAGGTTGACTGATCTTTACAGCTCATTTTTTTCTATTCTCATTGTATGTCTTGTTGCATATATCGATGACAGTGCGGTGATCATATTTGATTATTGCTTGTGTTTGAAACATACTCATCAATCTAATATATTTGGCTAAATTTTGTGGGAAGCCATTTAAGTCGGCTGCTATTCATATGGTCACTTATTAGCCATTTAAGTCTTGCTTTAATTTCAGCTGAACTCCCCTTTTTCAATTTGATTGTGTCTAATATTCTGTGTATTGTGCAACGCACATGTCAAAATTCTGATTAAGCTTAAAAGCCTAATATATACTGTATAAACTATGAAATACTAGCCCCAGTCCTTAATATAAGGCCCAATTGACTAATTTGGGGAGATGAAGGATGCTAAATAAACTACTCAATTATGGCATATGTTGCATGATATTTGTGAAAAGCTGGTGTTTATGTGTGAGTATATATAATTTTTTTTAAGGTAGGCAATTTAGTTTGGAGAAAAATGATAAATACAAGAGATAAAATGATAAAAAAACTCATTTATGACCAAAAGTCCTCCCGAATTGATCTTACATTTGAGACCAGAGGTAGTACTTTTTTTTTAGACCCAGTTGTTGAGTTATGGTGTAATTAGTTCAAGACCTCAAACTTCTTTGCCATGTATATAGAGGCACACCCTTTGTGTTTGAGTCAGTGCTACCACATGTGCATGCTATATTGGTTATTGATGCTTTTTTACGGTGATGCAGCTGCTATTGAAAAGGACTTATGGGCTACTGGAAGTGTGAATGATGAGTATTTGAGAACCTTGAATGCTCTTTTTAGCAACTTTCCACGACTAAGAGCAACTGAGCCAGCAACACTTAGCATCCCTCATCTCGTTACATCATTAAAGACGGGCTCGGAGGCCACTCAAGAAGCCGCCTTGGATGCACTTTTTCTTCTCAGGCAAGCTTGGTCAGCATGCCCAGCAGAGGTCTCAAGAGCTCAGTCAATAGCGGCTGCAGACGCTATTCCTCTACTACAGTACTTAATCCAGTCTGGTCCTCCTCGTTTTCAAGAGAAGGCTGAATTCTTATTGCAGTGTTTGCCTGGCACATTAGTTGTCATCATAAAGCGTGGTAACAACATGAAGCAATCAGTCGGAAACCCAAGTGTTTTCTGTAAGCTTACACTTGGCAACACTCCTCCAAGGCAAACTGCGGTAAAATGCTTTGTGACCTCATGCTTATTTGCTTCTTGTAATGTTTTGGTTTTTCCTTTGTTATTATTCTGTGGTTTATCTTTGTCCAAAAAAAAAACAGAAAGAAAGGTGGATAGGGATATCCAGCAGAAAAGTGGTTAAATGAGTGAATCGCATGGCTAGATTTAGATCCTTGTAGAGGATTTTCTATGATATATTGGTCATGCAAAAATTTATCCAGTGAATGTTGCTAGTTGAACCTGCTAGTTCTTAGAGAACTTCTTTATTATTTGCTGTTTCTAGGGTTTTTGACCGCTATATATACTGCTAGAGTTCTAGAGACATTCCAGTTAACCTAGACCAATTAAATTAAGGATTTGGTGAAGAGGAAATTATTTGGCTGATGGATCAGAGTAGGGCTGGATAGGTCCCAATTTGGACTTGGTTTTTTCTCCATTGATTTGTTTCTTTATGGACAAGGAAGGAAAACTTCTAAAATACATAGGGTTTTAGATTGTTTTGAAATAGATAACAAGTGTGATCTGCCCCAAATTGTGATTGTATTATGTACAGGGACTTGGTATTTTCTTGCTACACAAATTTATATTTCCTTTCTTATAATAAAATCTCTACACTTTTATCAGGTGGTCTCAACTGGTCCTAATCCGGAGTGGGATGAGAGCTTTTCATGGTCCTTCGAGAGCCCTCCAAAAGGCCAGAAGCTTCATATTTCTTGTAAAAATAAGAGCAAAGTGGGAAAGGTAACTTGAGGGAAAACATTGATTGCATGATAAATATTACACTAATCATATTGAGTTTTCCTGTTTCTTCCTTCTCCACCTTAATTTAACATTTCTGTTGCAATCTGATAACAGAGTTCATTTGGGAAAGTGACAATCCAAATTGATCGTGTGGTAATGCTTGGATCTGTTGCTGGAGAATACACTCTTTTGCCCCAAAGTAAAAGTGGGCCCCCAAGGAATTTAGAGATAGAATTCCAGTGGTCTAACAAGTGATACACGTTATGGAGTTCATTTTCATGCTTTTTATATCCCATCTTACAAAATGCTTGGTTCGAAATTTTTGATCTGTTATTTATCTTGTTGATTGATGTATATAGCAGCAATTATTTTATTTTTGTCCTATAGTTCCACATCTAGCAAATTTCTGTGCTACTATTATTCTTTTGTAATTTGATCCCTTAAAATCCTGGCATAAACATTGGGGGATGCAAAGATCAACTCTATTTCGAGTTGCCTTGTATAATTTCTTGTTTGTTGTCTAATTAAGGAAAGATGATTGGCTTGTTACTTGTTTTTTTAGTAGACTTCTTGTTACTGGTGGCCAAAGTTTGTCATAACTCGCTTGCTGTTGTTTATAGCTGGAAAATAATAAAGTCAATTTATGGTATTATTATTTCTGAAAAGAAAATTCATATAAGACGAATTATATGCATTATACTCTTTTGGTTCAAATATAAACTTTAAGAATCGGTTTATGAATAAGTTTATGAGATGAAAACCAATAAGAAAGACAAAATTGTTTAAAATATGCTCGCGAGAGATATAAATAGGAAGAAGGATTAAAAATGCTTATAAGAAAATGTTACCAGGGAGATTTTGTCAAAATAGCAAAAATGTACTCATCTTTTTTAAATCGTATTAATTAAATGATCACTACCCTTCAAAAGTTTTAAGTTTGAGTAATTTCAAATTAAAGTAATCATCTTTTTTAAATCTAGATGTGATCATTTTTTTTATATAAATATCTAAATGAGTCAAGCAGTGTCAACTCATTTGACTTTAGGCTTACACGGACTCGTGTTGCAAAAACATTAACCATTAGGTCAGCTCCTACTACATGATTTACCAAAAATAACAAGTCCACTCCTATTTTTTTTTTCTAAAATTGTCAGCTCTTGTAACTTCATTTATCATATACTACTTTTTTAAAATCTTTCTTATAATATTTATTTACTTAATTTAATTGTATTAAGGATATTAATTAAATTAGCTGATATAATAAATTTTTAAAAACAATTCAATAATGTTCGTTAATTCTTTTTCTCCCTCTTTTATTTGATTAATTTGAGAGGTAATTGGGCATCAATTGGAGTGATTGCATAAAAATTGATCAAAGTAGTAGAAACAAATAATATATTTTGAAATAAGATTAATTACCCCATAAGTCATATAATAACTAATACTGTAATATATAATCTAGTTATAAAAATAAAATGTCATAAAAGAGAGTGTATTACTCCCTCCGGTCCCTAATGTAAGAGCCCAAAATTTGAATGGTTTTGGTCCCTAATGTAAGAGCTCACCCCACAGTCTCTCTTCATTTAATGCATTTTTTCCTACTTTACCCCTAACTCTCTTTCATATTTATTAATGTTTATGTATTTCTCTCTTTTAAAAGTACCATAATAAATATGGGCAATTTTGGAAAAGAAGCATTAACTCCAGACATCCAACTAACATTCACATGTTTTCTTAAGAAGCGTTTTTTTGGCGGCTAGCTCTTACATTAGGAACCGGAGGGAGTATTTATTAAGAAGTATAGTTATAGATGAATAATGAAGGATTGGGCCCCACATGTCCCTATGATTAACCCCACCACCAATGGAAACCAGTTGTTTTGTCTGACACGTAAAGATAAGGGTAGGACCTACCCGCGTGGCGTCTCCTCGCGGCGTAGTCAGAGTCACAATCATTAACCTTTCATTTTCATAAATGCTAATCATATTGCTTGTATTAAAAATTAAATTTCACTTGCAAATGGGAATGGCAGGCTAATTGTCTACCCTCTACATGGGACTTCAGAACAGCGAAGGATTAGTCCCACTTGACACGCGGGTGAGATACCCTTAAGAAATAAAAAAAAAACACTTTCCCTTTGCTTTCCATTAATTGATTTAAATTTAAATTAAATGATTCCATTTTTAGAATTTACCCTTTTACATCGTACTCCCATATTCCTAACTCTAAATATAAAGTAAGATTTACTATCTAATTTGATTAAATTAGTTAAAACAAGGGAAGATAACAAATAAATACCCCCGAATTCCCAAATTCCAAAAGGACAAGTAAGGAATTCAATTTCCAAATAGAAAAATTAACAATTGGAACATACCTATTAACTACTGGAGCATAGTAATTAACAATTGTTTGGTTTCCTAATTGTACTTTTGGACATTTGAGTTTCTTACTTATTCTTTTGAAAGTTTGAGTTCCTTACTTGTCCTTTTAGACATTCAGATGTATTTATTTGTCATTTTCTATTAAACTACTTGATATTATCAAAATACCTTAATGATCTACATTTATTTTCACCCTTAATCTCTTTTTTTTTTTGATAAAAGGCAAAATGACATTAATAACATTTAACTATTACAAGAGTTTACTAATATCCAAAACATACAAAACATATGTAAAATGAAACCATAAACTGACAATTAAGACATATAGTAGAAAGACAACTCCAAGCTCTTCTCGTGCACCCGCATGCAGAATGCCATATAGAATCAATGAAGCAGTTCCGTCAGCCAGTGTCCTTCCAAAAGTAACTGGTGGTTGGAACCAGAGAGATATGCCACTACGAGAGCTATTCACCCTTAATCTCTTGATTAGGGTAAAAATTGAAAAAAATTATGAATATATTTTATATCTATGAACAAATTCACTTCTTCAAAATAAGTTTTTTATTTGAAAATACATGGAATAGTTAACACCACTTTTTTTTAATAAAAAAAACTAACACCACTTTTGTTACTTATGTTTCTGCTTATATCCGTGAATTTGGAAATTATTCCCTCTAGTTTTAAATCTAAGATTTAATTACTTAATTTAATTAGATTTAAAATGTTAGTTAAGTTAATTATCATTACATTTTCGAAAAAAAAAGTATCATCACATAAAATTAACAATTCACCCAATCAATTTACCTTTATCTCTCTACCTTCCCTCTCTTACTTCTATATTATTGATGTGCGTTGCTAGGATTAAATTAGAAAAAAGTTGTGAACAATTAGAAAAAAAGTTCTTATATTTTGGACTAAATCATCTCCACAAAAAAGTTCTTACATTTAAGACTAGAGGGAGAAATTGTTTTGCTTATGAAACTTCACTTTAATTATGATTTTGATCTTTGAACTTTAAACATTTGGTTTTAATTTTAATCATGAAATTTGAAGTGGTGGTTTTGAATTTTCAATATATAAAATTTTGTGTTGTTTATAATCATCAAAATATGAGTTTTCATATTTTTTTTTTAAAAAAAATTTAGAGATCAATTACTTCCATATGTCCTAATTATAAAATCAAGTTAAAAGTTAATTTAAGAAATTAATTTTTCTCCAAAAAGACAATCTATTTTAGCTATCAACATACTGTCTAATTTCTCTCCTTAATCACAAAATCTAATCATCAAATAAAACTTAAGTAGCACCCCAAGTCCCAACCCAAAAAAATCACACTTCCCTTATATTATTTCCAGTACCATCCATTCCATTCCATTACCTTACCAAACCAACACCCAAAAAAGCTTCACTTCTATGTTCTATATTCTTCTCTCTCTCCACTTCTTCTTCCTCACCAGTCACCAATAATCAATCTTCTCCAATTCCTGACTTGCGAATTGCAATCACCACTGCTATCATCAGATCTCTTTTTTGTGCAGACCGTGATCCCTGCCCATGGCCTCGCAGTGGCTACTGCTATGGGTAATTACGTCATTTCTGCACGCAAACGCAATGCCCATCACCTTTTCCTCCACCTTAATCCACCGTCTCTCTCCTCAAATGAAGGCCTTTCTCCTTTCCACTACAAGCAGCAGTAATAATAATAATAATAATAATAATAGTAATGTCTCCACTTACTGGCCTCACAGAAATAGTTTGCGATACTACGAGATTCTCGTGAACAGTGATTTCCTGAGGCACAACATGAAGCTCCCTTCGCCTCATCCTTTGCTTTTCCCTTCTCGCGGCAGCAAAACCATGTCGCTTGGTAACGACTTCGGCTGGTAAGCCTAAGCCTACCTTTATTTTTCTTTTTCTTTAAATACCAATTTTTTTTTTTTTAATTTCTGATAGTGCTAGTGAACTTAGCTTTCAGTTACTATATTATGCAAGATCAACAATTACATATTAATTGTTGCCAAATGACACTACATATTAATCTCTCTGTTTTTGTGGCTATATATCGGTTGCTTTGCTTCCTGTTTTTCATATTTCAAATAGAAAATGTTATATTTCAAGTGGAAAATATTACTCGTTCCGGTCCTAAATATAAGACCTAGTTGACTTTTTTTTTTGAGAGATTAAAGTTGCGAAATAAATAGGTTATTATATTATGACATATTTGATATGTTTTTAGAGTATGCATTAATTTATAGGTCAAATAAACTAGTTTAGTTTAAGGGAAAAATTAGGTAAATTAATTTATTTTGTGTATTTTATAATTTTCCAAGAAAGTCAACTAGGTCTTATAATTAGGACCGGAGGAAGTAATTTACCATAAAGTTGTTGAATAATAGTAGTGTGTTTTTTTTCCTTTAGGAGTTGGAACCTGTTAGGCACTGCACTGTCTTTTGTGTTGACGAAGATTTAGACTGAAGCATCAAGTTTCTTTTTAGAAAGAAAAAGTACAATTAAGATCTTTTTTTAAAATATAATTTTTTCCCCAGGAGCCTAGCTATGTGAGTGATTGAAGATATCTAACTAAAAGTTGATCTTCTATAAAGCTGAATAAATGTAAATCTTGTGATATTTATATAGATTCTTCATGTCTCCTCATGTTATGTCTTTTCCTAAAGCTATCTTCTATTTGCTCATTGCTTGTTTGATGTACTTAATCGTGTTAGAATAATGATTTGGCATATAGCATATAATTTTCTTTTGTTTTCATGGTTCTCAAGTTTTGCTTGTGTCATTTCTTAGGTTACATTACACGTGGATTGATGTAGGGACGCCAAGTACTTCATTCCTTGTAGCGTTGGATGCTGGGAGTGATCTATTTTGGGTTCCGTGTGATTGCATACAGTGTGCTCCTCTTTCTGCAAGTTATTATGCTAATCTGGTATGCAAATCATCCCACGTTCTCACGATTTATTCCTCCATTGTTTGACTTGAAGACATGGCATCTTAATGTATCAACATTGTTTTTTCTCTCCCCTTTTTCATGAGAATTTTTAGTCATTTAATATTGTTCTTCAGGTGCTCTTGTTTGACATTGTCATGCCAGTGTTTTATTATGTTTTGGTGGATGTCTTTCCTAATCATCCTTGAAATTCCATAAGATTTTCATTGTTCCATTATTTCAAGGACTGCTACATATCTTTCCAACAGGATGGGAACAGAATGTTTCAATTTCCAAGCAAATAACTACTGATTTGATGTCCTGAATTAATCACTTGGTTTAAATTAAACATTTGAGAAATCAATTATTGCAAAAACTACGAATGAGACAATGTATAGTTTTCAATTTTTTATTTCTGATAGCACAGAACATTTTACCTCCACGCTGGAAATTAAAAAAACTGAATGCTGAAGTCCCACAATAATTTTGTATCATATAAATAGTTCAGACATGAGACTCAAGTATAGTGATTTGATAAAATTTATCTTTTGTAACACTGGTGTAACAATAAGAATCCAGCCTTGGACACAATTTATCTGTTTATTGATTTGATAGTCTACTTTTTTTTTTGTTACAATTTGATAGTCTACTTTGTACCATAGATATTTGCCCTTGATTGAGAGAGACAGTCTTCATGCTGAATGTATATTAGCCTGGGAGAACATTTCCTTAATCTCTGCATAATTTCCAATGAAATTTTGAAGTCAAAGCTAAGACTTGGTAACAGGTTTAGCACTTATTTCCAATAATTGATTGGCAGGTGCTCCCTCATGTATGGGGCATGTATTATGCAGGATAGAGATCTGAATGAGTATAGTCCATCTCGATCAACGTCCAGCAAGAATCTATCTTGCAGCCACCAGTTATGTGATATCGGTTCCAACTGTAAAAGTTCCACCCAGCAGTGTTCTTACACTGTCAATTACGTTTCAGAGAATACATCAAGTTCTGGATTGTTAGTAGAGGACATCCTGCATCTTGCGTCAAGTGGTGATGGTGAATCCAACTCTACAGTTCAGGCTCCAATCATTATAGGGTGTGGCTGACCGATCAATTTCTCCTCATTTGAGTGTTTTACTGATTAATTACTCCCTCCGTTCCTAAATATAAGATCACTTTGGGGAAGTGGATAAGTTCCTAAATATAAGATCACTTCCTATTTTATCTCAAGTTTTGCCCAAACTACCCTTATACCCCCTATTTTCATTGAAAACTCCTCCTCCTTTTAAAGTCAAGTAATTGAGGGGATTTTGGGAAGATCATGTAATTTTATTGTCTTCCTTAATCTCCTCAAATTAACCAAAGTGATCTTATATTTAGGAACGGAGGGAGTATTCTTTAAATTCTGGAGGATGCTTAACACATTTTTCATTCAACATCTATATTAATAAGTGCAGGTGTGGCATGAAGCAAAGTGGTGGTTATTTGGATGGGGTTGCTCCAGATGGTCTTATGGGTTTGGGAACTGGGGAAATTTCAGTTCCAAGCTTACTTGCCAAATCAGAATTAATCCATAATTCTTTCTCAATGTGTTTTGACGATGATGATTCTGGGAGAATATTCTTTGGGGATCAGGGACCAGCCAGCCAACAGTCTACTCCATTCCTGCAATTGGATGGATCATAGTATAAAACTCTATACTCGATCTGGTTTTACAATCATCCACAACATTCTAACTACTTACTAATATTTTATCTTGTTATTTGTTATTGATTACCTGTTATAGTTCGACATATGTTGTTGGAGTGGAGGCATGTTGTATCAAGGATTCATGTTTGAAGATGTCAAGCTTCAAAGCTCAGGTTGATAGTGGAACATCATTTACATTTCTTCCTGGCCATGTGTATGATGCAATTACTGAGGAGGTACCTATGTTTTTTGAATTGTACTTGACTGTAAATTTCTTGTCAGCCATTAAATATGATTTCCTCTGTGGCAGTTTGACCAACAAGTAAATGCTTCGAGATCTACTTTTGAAGGATCCCCTTGGGATTATTGCTATGCTTCTAGGTAAATATAATTACTATTTTTGTCTTGTGTTTTCGCTTTTGTTTTCTGTTAAGTGTTTAATATATTCTTGAGCAGTACCTACATGCCTCTATGATTACTTTTATGTTTTGTTTACGCAGTTCACCTGAGTTGCCCAAGGTTCCCTCCCTCACATTTACGTTCCAAGAGAATAGCAGTTTTGTGGTCCATAATCCTGTATTTGTATTTTATGACAGTCAGGTTAGCAGGAACTAAATTTCCTTTAATTGATCCTTTTCATTTGTTGATAAATATTCTGGATCTCAACTTGAAAGAAGTAAAAGACTTAATTACATCATTCTGGGATAGAGTTTTGATCAGAAAGATAACGAATATTCCAATTCTGGGCAGTTTAATTTGTTCTCACCCATTAGTTGGTGTGTTTAGGTCCTAGATAAGTTAGGCTCTTATGATATTTTCCTTGCTGTTCGTGGTTACTGCCAATTTGTCCCGGCCTTCCTGGCTAACATCTTCCACACACTGTATATGGCCATATAGTATTTGATCTGCTTAGTTCTTTTTCCTTCACATTATAGTTATTGACCTATTGTCACTCTTCTCTAATGAAGTGGAAATGCAATGCAGATTTTTATGGGAAAAAAATATAAATTAGACGTAACTTCTAAAATTACACACATACGTTTTAGATGTCATATTTGGATGTCTGTTCTGGTGTATATGTCAATATCTATGCTTCCTATAGTTTGTAATTTCTAGCAGAACTGAGCTTAAGTAATGTTAGTGTGTTTTCTTCAAAGCACAACTTTCTAAATGCAATCAGATAGATATATTTCAATGCTTTCAGCTATAGATATAAAACTGTGCTTTCTCTTTTCGTTGTTATTTCAATTTTCGTTCTATAATTGGTGAGATTGAATATGAAGATTGGCCCTGTTGGTGCAGGGAGTTATTGGATTTTGTTTAGCCATACAGCCAACAGATGGAGATATGGGAACAATTGGACGTAAGATTGAATATTTTCCTAAGCAGTCTGCAATTTACCACTTGACTCTGAAAATCCATCCCTGATCTTTAAACTGATGAACTATTTGCAGAGAACTTCATGACAGGCTACAGGCTGGTATTTGATAGGGACAACATGAAGCTTTGCTGGTCACAGTCAAGTTGTGAGTTTGATGTTCTTCGCTGAGAATTTTAATTATTACTCCCTCAGGTCCTTGATAGAGGATCAAGTTGACTTATTTTGGGAGATTCAGGAAACAAATTGAAATATTTTAAAGTATTTATATTTATCATATTTTCTCCAAATTGATTTACCATACTTGAATTATATTTATCATTTTTTCCCTCCAATTTAAGTCAATT